>CM057456.1:297710000-298910000 GCA_016271365.2 Neoceratodus forsteri | reverse complement strand
GACATAGACAGGATGGAAGCAGTCCAGAGGAGGGCAACTAAAATGGTGCAGGGTCTACATCAGAAACCATATGAAGAAAGACTGAGAGAGCTTAATATGTATACCCTTGATGAAAGGAGGGAGGGGGGACATGATAGAAACTTTAAGTACCTCAAGGGAATCAACAAAGTCCAGGAGGGTAGCATCTTTCAGAAAAAGAGATGTGTAAGAACAAGGAGCACAATTTAAAGTTAGAGGGGGGGCGGCTCAGGGGTAATGTGAGGAAATTATTTTTCACGGAGAGAGTGGTGGACGCATGGAACTGCCTTCCTGGAGAGGTTGTGGGGTCTAAAACAGTGGGGGAATTCAAACATGCATGGGACAGACATAAGGCAATTATAGTGGGGGGTTGCAGGAAGTAGGCTGTTGGTTAACTAGAATCTGCAGCTTATCCAATAGATAGGGAAATGGGCAGACTGGGTGGGCCAAGTGGTCCTTATCTGCCATCAAAGTCTATGTTTCTATGTTTCTTACTTTCTCTACTGTTAACTAATGCTTCATGTCTCTTTTGTTTCTTCCATTAAATATGTATGTTTCAGTTCCTGGATTATGTCATCCACAAGATTTACAACTGTAAACCCCAGGGAACAGTAATTATGCTGTTTAAATTAATAAGTACTTACATACCAGTCAAAACAAAAGCAAAGTCCCTCTGTGCTGCTATACTCGACTCGCCTGGGTCCTGGGACAAGTCTGCTGCTGCTTCGGTGCTCCCCCTCCTGTGCCCCAGACAGACACTATTCCTTCCTGCCACCAGAAAAAAAATGAATGCTGCAGCTGTGCTGCTGTTTAGCTTTTTTTTTTATTTTAGCAGCAGCTGGCAGCTAGACTTTTCTCTGGTGATGGTGTGGACTGGGTGGTGGTCAGGAGTGAGTAGGGAGTCCAGTCAGGAGGATCAGGATGGGAATCAGGAGTGCTGCTGTGGTGCTTTTCTCCTTACAGTTCTGCTCTGGACCTCTGGCTGCTCTGCTCTCTGGATCGGGCGGTGGTCACTCTTCTTAGTTTCTCTCTGGCACTCTGGAAGTAACTCACCTTCCTTGGCTGTAATTCCAAGAGTGCCGGAGGGACTGATTTTATGGTCCATGTTTGGACCTGACTGGGGACACAAAAGTTCAGGTCCGCATGTGGGTGGAGGTGCTAACAGCAACAGACCACAATGGAGCACTGGGATTCGATAAGAGGGTGGTTACATCAGAACCCCCTATGTCACACGCTGTGTGTACATTCAAATTGGGACACAATGGTGAGACAAGAGTGTCGTGGGCTGTGGTGTGGCCACCCACCGCCGCCATGGATTAATGAAAGGATTTATTTTGGACTTGGGATTGAGCAGGAGTGCAGGAGGGACTAACGAATGAAACTAATGGAAGAAAATCCAGACTACTGTGAGGTAGGTTCGACGATTGCAACTACTCCCATTATGATTGCAATTTACTGCAATTGCAACTAATTGCAACTGCAGTAAATCGCAACTGGCAATTCCAATGGCAGATGGCGGCTCCGGGGACTAGTTTGCAAATTCAGTGGTGTACAGTTGAAAGGAAGGCACTGCAGCATGTAGGCAATTTGAATACTGACGTCGGCAGTATGTAAAGTGCCTACATGTTGGCACTGCAGTGCAAGAGCTATCATAGACAGCTCTTCTCCCCCAACCAAACAAGTAACACACTGGAAGCACACCCCAATGTGCTCTCATGCTCCCCCCCACAGTATGGCCGACCGGGGTGCCCAATCCCCCATCGGCTATGCTGCACTCCCCCCCAACAGAGTTTTGGGTGCCATGCTGGTAGCCTACCCCAGCATGGCAACAATTCAGAAGGCTGATGGGGTGCCCAATCCCCCATCGGCTCCACTGGCTTGCCCCCAAACAGCCTTCGAGGTGCCACTCTGGGAGCCCACCCCAGCATGGCAAACGTCCATCTGTGCCCCCCAACACACTTCCAGGTGCCTTGCTGGGAGCCCACCCCAGCATGGCAAAAATCTCTATTGCTGATGGTGCCCAATCCCCTGTCAGCTCTGCTGGCCCCCCACCCCAAAAAAAAAATTCCAGCTGCCATGCTGGGAGCCCACCCCAGCGTGGCAAATGTCCCGCATCATTATCCTAAAAGAAAAAGCCCTAGAAAGAAAAAACGGTCCATCAGTGACTGTCTTGACCCCCACCCACACTCACCCTGCCTCCCCACAACCCCCTCACCCCATACTTACCTCCGGAGTCCAGCGCGATGATCTTTGGTGGACCAGGAACACGTCTGCACTCTTCAAAGCTGACTGCGAACTGAGGAAATGCCAGTAAGCTGTATAATGGAATAAATAGGGTTTTTTCAACTTTGGTGCATATCTCGGGCATTTTTGGGAATTATTTTCACCAAATTTTCAACATGGGGTTTTTGGGACCCCTCCTCATGAATTCTTGCACTGTCATTTTGTTATTTGGTCCTGAAAGGTGATTTCACAGTCACTGTGTAAAACCACCATTCGGGACTGATGTATGAAATGACAGTGTCACAGTTCATGAGGTAGTCCCCCAAAAACCCTATATTGAAAATTTTGGGGAAAAAATTCCCCAAAATGACTGTTTTATGAGCATGAGTTGACAGTTCTTACGCACACTCATAAGTTCGCAAATTTTTAATGTTTGCACTCCAGATTTTTAACATTGCCATTTTACCACACCTCCTTATGAGCAGTACAGCTATCATTTTTCACATCTCCCCCAAAATGTGTTTCCGCGCATATAGCACACAAGGGTGCAGTCAGTGTGCGAAATCAATGTTTGGGACAGATTAAGAAAAGCACAGTGACACTGTTCATGAGCAGAGGTGTTAAAATGGCTATGTTGAAAATTTGGTGACAACAGTCCGTAAAATGACTGTGTTACGAGTGGCCATTCCGCTGTTTCCACGCACCCTCATAAATTCATGAATTTGTAATATTTTCAGTCCAGATTTTCACCACTGGCATTTTTCCACACTTTCTTATGAACAGTACAGCTGTAATTTTTTACAACATGGCCAAAATGTGTTTTCGCATTTTCTGCGCAGAAATGCCTGGTTGCTGTGGGAAATCAGTGTTTGGAACAGATTAAGAAAATTACAGTGACACTGTTCATGAGCAGAGGTCCTAAAATACCTGTGTTGACAATCTGCTGTAAAAAAATCCCCAAAGTAATTACATTAAGGGTGTGCATTGCGCAGTTTCTACGCACACTCATGACTTCACAGTCTTTTACTATCACTGCAGATTTTCAACATTGCCATTTTTTACACCTCCCCATGAACAGTACAGATGTCATTTTTCACATCCTGTTAGAAATGTGTTTTCACACCTGTGGTGCCAAATGCCGTAGTCACTGTGCAAAATCAGCTTTCAGCTAACAAACTGATATTACCACTGTTCATAAGGTGGGGGTCACAAAAAACTCATGTTGAAAATTTGGAGTGAAAATACCAATGAACACCTGAGGCATTACTGTTTGCGACCGTAACACCCCACTCTGTGGAGACTGACAGGTATCATGGGTGTCACTTTGGATTGTCACCTGTACTGCTCATACCATTGCACCCCCACCCACACCCTGCAGCCAGTGACAGGCATCAAGGTGTTGCCTTGGACTCTTCAGCCACAAAGTTCACCCCATTCTCCTATACTGCTCCCATCTCACCATATTTCCTGATGGAATGGGGTGAGCATAAGGACCAAAGACCCCAAGGCACACCGTAACACTTGTCGGTGTCTGCAGGGTAAGGTGTGGTGAAACGGCATGGCCATTATGCCTGATGACCCAAAGGCACACCCCACCAATGCCAATGCCAGTAAACAAACATTCGGCATTGACAAATGCTTGCTCTTATTGCTATGGAACTCTCATCAGTAAAGGTAACGTCCAAAAAGTTTTCATTTTTCTTCCATCCACACCTTAGCCTGTTCCAGTCAATTATGTTTGTTGGCTTCATGGATGAGAGGGTGCATACTGTTGGGGAAAAAAGGGCCATCAGAATCTTACTCTTTTTAAGTACAGTACATTACCTACAGTACATCCATACCTGCATTCTTATAGATCACTACACTAGCAAAAGATGAAGACCTTACAAAGATAGGCATGCTTTACATTGCTTTTCTTGCATAAACTCCCCAGAAAATCTATTACATACAGGCCCAGATATTCAAACTGCGTCCGGCTGTGGCGCAAGCTTGGGCGCAACTCAACTTGGCTGCGCAAGGGTGTGGACTAAGCGATATTAAAAGGAGCTGTACCATGGCTTAGCAGCTTTGAATATCGCACCCTGGCCACCCCCAGTGTGCATGGCGCAGTGGTACTGCACCAGCGCAAGTGGCCAGAGTGGAGCATGGAGATGCGCTAGCACAAGTACCATTGCGCCATGCACATCAACCGCAATATTCAAAACTGAACATGCAAATGAGGCCATAATGTATGCAAGGTGCACATGGGGCCACTTGCATGTCATTATGGCCCCATTTGCATGCAGGTGGGCTGATCCCCGAAGACTTGCGCCTGGTGCCCAGCCAGGCAGCAGACATTGGGGACCGACACCCCCTGCAGCCCGATCGTGGGCATCTGTCCAAAAATAGAAAGATTCATCCTATATCCCTGGTGGTCCAGTGGACCGCTATGTGCCCGATTGTGGGCATCTTTCTAAATGACAGACATATTCATCCAATATCCCTGGTGGTCCAGTGGACCGCTATCCGCTCGATCGCGTGCATTTGTGAAAACAAAAAAAATTCCAATATTCCTGGTGGTCTAGAGGTATCCCCCACCCACCCACTGAGCACTACCGCATACATAGTATGCAAGTGCAGGTTGTGGGAATCAAACCCAGGTCTGCTGAATGTACCAAGCTTATTCACAGCTTGTTACTCTAACCTCTAGGCTATACTGGCAGCCCATTAGTTAATGGGGAGGCAGGAATGCACCATCTCACTGCCTTGTATTGTAGTCTGGCTTGCACAAAGCCACAGAGGTAACACTGTACCATCTTACTGCCTTACGGTGTATACTAGAGCTGTGCAAATACCTTTTCCTGATTATTCAGCCAAACATTCGGTATTTGGGTCCCAGGTATTTGGGTATTCGTTATTTGGTATTCAGCCAGGAAAGGTATTTTTTAAGTATAGCTTAAAGGGAAACTGCAGATATTTTAGTCCAAAATAGTCTAGCATTGCTTAATCAGCCTTATTAGAAACCCCTGTGTATTATTTTTTAGCCTTTCACTCACCTTAATGAAGTTTGCTTTTATGTTTCCATGCGTTCTGGGCAGCCTCTGAGATGCGGGTCGCCATCTTAAATCTCCATGTCCCTGCATGCCCTCTGCTTTGGGTCACGGCATGGCACAGTTGCATTGTGGTTGTCATGCTGTCATACATCCCGAGGTGCACTCCCGTGTGTCATGTGCACGCATGCGCGCTCCTTACTATTAATTTAACCTCCTTCTTCGCGTTCTCCCTTGGCTGTGAGTGCCCACATGCCTCCAGGTGCTTCACATTGTTTGTTCGATTCCGCTTCTGTATTTCCATCTAGTGGTATCACACGCTGATGTGCCATTACATGTACCCCACTCTGATTGACCGTTTGCCACTGTTGTTTCTCTTTGTTCTACCATTCTCGCTGCACAGACTACGGTGTATATCACAGATGCTGACGTAAACTATCCTCCTGACCAATCCCCTTTGTCACATTTCCCCTGCCGGTCCAATGATGTTTTTGCACCTCCGCCTACCCCTACCTAAGCCACTAGTTCCTACTCTGGTCCATGCTTAGCCCATATAAGCAGTCATTCTCCCTTGATTTCGGTATAGTACTGCTCGAGAAAGGAGACACAGTTGCCAGAAAAAGTCACCGAATTGGGAGAAGCTGCATGTTCTGCATGTTCCGATCAAACAAGCTGATTGCTGCCTCATTGCCCCTGAGTGCTGCTACCTAGCAGAGAGTGCCTGCAAGCAACAAAAAGCGCCTTCTGTGTCCTGCCTGAGACGGCAGTCGCCACAACAGCATTGTACCTTTCACAGAAGAGCTGCAATCACTCATTCTTCCTGTCTCCTTCCCTGTGCCTGCTTTAATCAAGACAGCACACTGAAGTCCTCACTGCCTTCCTGCCATTCTTGCCCATTTGTGTGCCAGGTAAGTTCTTCAGACCTGAGCTGTATCATGTTGCTGCATCTGCAAGTATGCACTTTCCATCTGCATTTGTTTGGCTGTAGGGGGTGTGGTGTGTGTGTGTGTTGGGGGGTTAGCTTATCAAGCTGGCTGCAGGCTGCTGGGGCTGGCTGCAGGGGGTGTTGTGTCTGTGCATTTTTTTTTGGGGGGGAGGATGGTGGCTAGTGTATACCCAAAAGGAAAGGAAAGACACTGGTGGTGGTTGGCGTGTGTCATGATCATCAGATTTCTGAAAAATATATGTGCAGCATCAAGAGATCCCAATTTGAAGATGGTGGGGGACTTCATCAAGGAGAGGGTGGTGGATGCAGCTCAGCAAAGTAGCTGAGTGGCTCAGGGACAACGTGAAAAGGGGCAGAATGGGTGGGCAACGCTCTCTTCGGTTTGACTCTCTGGGTGTGTGTGTGTGTGTGTGTGTGTATGTGCATGTCTTTCTGTGTTTTGTGCCAGGTGAGTGTGTGCGTGTGTGTGTGTGTGGTCAGTGTGTTACAAATTTGGACATGTCAGAAGTCTAATGCCCCCAGTGTATGTTTCATATGTTTCTAGGTAAATATCTAATGTATTGAGTCCCTTGTAAATGTTGCCATTTTCCCCACCCTATGTTCATAGATTTTTTTAATTATACTTTTTTTTTATGGCCCCTTGCTCTTTGCCCATGATTTCCCTCTGGACCCCCCTATAATTATGGTCACCTGCTGGTCACATCCTATTTGAGCTAATGTGCCATCCTCCCCGTAGCCTTGTCTCTCTCCCCTCCCTCCCTCCCTCCGGGGTAGGGAAAAGAATGTATACCCCACAGTATCTTGCCATGAGGTCTCCACTGGGCTTCAGGAGGATGTCAGAGGGAAGTTCCTTTGTCCTCTGGTGGCGGTTCCATGCTTGTTCTATTTTTATTCTCTTATGCAGATGGTGGAGAAGGCTGAGGCCTTGGTTGTGTCACCTTCTTTGTTCAGCACCGCATAGAGCTAGAGAGCCACCAGAGCTGTGAGAATTAGGGCTTGGGTTTGGAATTGCTTCACTCCCTTTTGGTGAAGTCTCCCATTCCAGCTACTGCTTGCCATTGCTCCAGCCTACCAAGTACACAGAGTCTCCACCAACGAGGCATATGGGGTCACACAGGGGGAAGAACTGAGTGAGCCTGCCAAGCTTAAAAGCAGTCTTCTGTATTTTGGTAGCACCGAGAGTCGGAGACCACCTCATACGTGAGGGTGAGAGAGCCTGGGTTTGGAAGTTCCTTTCTCCCCTCCAGTACAGATAGCCACACCAGCTACTACTGGCCATTGCTCTGGGCAGCCAATTGCAGATTCTCTGCCAATGAGACAGATGGGACCATACAGTTTAGTGAGCCCAATCTCACCATATCCGTTGTTGTTTACAAGGACCATCCTTATCTGCTGTCAAATTCTGTGATTCTATGGCAGAAACTGCCCCCTCCACCACCAGCAGCACAGGCTGAGAGAGGGAAAGTAGGTAGGGATATCTGGAAGGGAAAGAGAGTCCCCCCAGGGTACAAGTTTATCAAAGAGGCCGGGTGATGGCAAAGGAGGAAGGAGAGAGAACATTAGAAGTCAAAAGAGGAAGGGGGAAGGAGTGGGAAATAAAAAGGAAGAACATGGAAGCAACAAGTGAAGAGCTATCAAAATGTGGAAGGCCATGTGTGTGTGAATTACATACTAACATACTAAAATGCCGGCAGACTAGTCCCAACTGTCTCTCGAATCTGCTTGATTTTCAGCGCCCGCGCTGATGGCAGATTTTGGTGCCACCTCCCCCTTGGGTTACACCATCCCCAGTCCCAGATGTTCCACCTGTACTGGGCCTGGTCAGATTTACCCTCCCCTGTACCTGTCCCATCCCCTCTTAAACCCGTCCACAGTCTCCACCTATACCAGCTCCCTGAGCAGTGCATTCCATGGCTCCACCACCCTTTCAGTGATATGACAATCTCCCCCTCTCCCTCTGAGCCTATCCCTTCCAGCTTACACCCGTGACCTCTTGTTGAGCCACCCTCCGTTTGAGCATCATTTGTTCCATTTCCTGTACTTAAAGACCTCTCTCATGTCCCCCCTGCCCTCCTCTTCTCCAGGGTGTACATGTCAAGCTCCTTGAGCCTCTCCTCATAGGGCCTCTCCCCCAGCACCCGCATCAGTTTGGTTGCTCACCTTTGTACCCTCTCTAGGAGTGTTATGTCCCTCTATAAATGTGGCCTCCAAAACTATACACAATACTCGAGGTGTTGCCTAACCAAGCAGCTGTACAGTGGAAGGATCACCTCTGACTTTTTTGAGGTAATCACCCAGGCGATGCATCCCAGCATTCTATTTGCCCTTGCTGCTGCCCTCCTACAGGTCTCTGCGTCATTCATTTTGATATCTACCACTACCCCCAGGTCCCTCTTGCCCTCTGTGACTTGAATCATGTCTTCTCCAAGGATATACTCTGGGTCTTGATTGCTCACTCCCAGGTGAAGAACCTTGCACTTCCCCGCATTGAATATATAGTTTCCATTTTTTTAACCACCATTCCAGAGCCTCCAGGTCCTCATGCAAGGCCACCCTCCCCTCCTCCCCATCCCCCCACTGAACCCAGTTTTGAGTCAACTGCAAAGAGACTCATTTCACTCCTGATCCACCGCCTGATGTCTGAGATGTAGGCGTTGCACAGAAGTGGCCCCAGCATTGACCCCTGTGGAACCCCACTAGTAACCCACCTTGTGGATGGGGCGAACCCTCCAACCACCACCTTCTGAGTCAGCTCAGAGAGCTAATTTCTGATCCATCTTAACTGTCTGCCTACCCCCATTTCCTTCAACTTCTCCAGCAGGCCACTGTGGGGATGTGTTGCTAGTGGTGAATTAAATGTATTATGCATAAGGGTGCTGTAACATCTAAATTCTAGTGGTACAAGGCATATGTATGACCCGTGTGTGTGTGTGTTGCTGAGCAACCTCACAGAAAATGGTAATATAAACCTTTAAAAAAATGCAGTCTGTCACTGTATAACACTCTGATACAATCATTTTTTTTTTAGTATATTATTTTATTAACTGTATCGCCAGGTATGTGTTGCCAGCCGATTGCCCACACAGGAAAAGTTGGCGTTATAAGACAATTATATACTCCATAATATACTGATATAAAATATGGAGAAAATGTTACAAAACGGAATCTCTTGTTGAAGTACCTGATGAGACTAGATGATCATTCCCAGATGCAGTAAGGGATGTGTTCCCACTTGAGTTAACTGTCTGTGAATGGTAATTATGGCAGTTGATCTGACTTTAGCCTTTGGTGTGATAATCTGCACATTCTCAGATTTTCACTCTTTGCGTGGTAATGTCAGATGTCTGTGTCTCTAGAGAGGTGCTAATTGTTGAATGCTGCTTCTGTGCAATATTCATTGATGGCTTTTATTTTGGGTGTACCTGCAATTGATTAGTTTCTACATCTGTGTTCAATAGCAATACTGTGTAATTTTCTTTGTGTCCAAATAATCAACCACCAGCAGGGTTTTCTTGCCTTGACAGACTTATGCCTTTCCCTTGCACAGCATCTGGTAACCTCCTGTATTTCCCTCCTAATTATCCCCCACCTGCTGTCAGCATCCTTGTTTGGCTTTCCTCACCCCCCCAGGTCCAGCAAGAGCCAGACCGTGGCGTGTTCACTCACAGCCAATGGGTCCATCACCTCTATGCTCCTAATCTGATGACCGTCCGCCAGGACTAGGTGCAGAGTCTGGTCCTCCCTAGTGTGCTCACCCGCCTGTTGTGTCAGAAACGCAGCCTGGAAGACATCCAGTAGCCTCTGCTCTCTGGCCACTGATGACGTCATAGTCTCCCCATGTGTTCATGGTGTTGTGGTCCCCCATTACCACTACCCTTCCCCAATCTACATTGTCCCTCGAGATTTTCACCAAACTTTCCTCCAGGACCTCCACCAATGCTGGTGGTCTGTATACCACTCCGCCCTTTACTCTCTTACCCCACCCCTGTCAGCAAAGTGACCCAAATAGCCTCCACATAGATACATAGACAGTGTTAGCAGATAAGGGCCTATGGCCCACCCAGTCTGCCCATTTGAGCTTATGACCACATTCACCTCTGTCTCCTCTACCCCTCCAGTACCTATGCCATTTCTGACTAACAGTGCCACATCACCCCCCTTCCCTCCCTCCCCTAGGGGAGTGTAGACCATGTTCCTCATGTATCATACCTGCTGGCATTTCCACCTTTTTTGAGTCCTGCCCACTCCCCCTCACAAGTTTGGAAAATAATATCCCAGACCTAGAGACCTTCATGACAGAGGGCGACCTGGATAGTGTGGCCATTACTGAGTCATGGTGCATTGACAACCCTGACCGGGACATGGTCATACCAGGCATAGACACTGTTCAGAAAGGACAGGATTGGAAGGGGTGTGGTGCTTTATGTGCAGAAAAGGCTAAAAGCCATGGAGACACAGGAAATTTGTGTTGGTGGGTGGGCATTGTGTTATGGGACAACAATGTCTGAATAGTGTCATGAGACACTATTCGTACAGGTGTGATCTACAGTCCTCTTGTTACGGAAGAGTTTGATAATGAAATGTTTGAAGCAACTGGCTAAATGTCTGAAAAGGGGGCTGTGTTGCTAGTGGTGAATTAAATGTATTATGCATAAGGGTGCTGTAACATATCTAAATTATAGTGGTACAAGGCATATGTATGACCCGTGTGTGTGTGTGTGTGTGTGTGTTGCTGAGTGACCACACAGAAACTGGTAATATAAACCTTTAAAAAAAACTGCAGTCTATCATTGTATAACAGGCTGATACAGACATTTTTTTTCAGTATATTATTTTATTAACTGTATTGCCAGGAATGTGATTGCCCACACAGGAAAAGTTAGTGTTATAAGACAATTATATACTCCATAATATTCTGATATAAAATACAGAGAAAATGTTACAAAACGGAATCTCTTGTTGAAGTACCTGATGAGACTAGATGATCATTCCCAGATGCAGTAAGGGATGTGTTCCCACTTGAGTAAACTGTCTGTGAATGGCAATTATGGCAGTTGATCTGACTTTAGCCTTTGGTGTGGTAATCTGCACATTCTCAGATTTTCACTCTTTGTGTGGTAATGTCATATTTCTGTGTCTCTAGAGAGGTGCTAATTGTTGAATGCTGCTTCTGTGCAATATTCATTGATGGCTTTTATTTTGGGTGTACCTGCAACTGATTAGTTTCTACATCTGTGTTCAATAGCAATACTGTGTAATTCTCTTTGTGTCCAAATAATCAACCACCAGCAGGGTTTTCTTGCCTTGACAGACTTATGCCTTTCCCTTGCACAGCATCTGGTAACCTCCTGTATTCCCCTCCTCATTATCCTCCACCCGCTGTCAGCATCTTTGTTCGGCTCCCCCCCGCAGGTCCAGCAAGAGCCAGACTGTGACGTGTTCACTCACAGCCAATGGGTCCATCACCTCTAGGCTCCTAATCTGATGACCATCCGCCAGGACTAGGTGCAGTGTCTGGTCCTCCCTAATGTGCTCACCAACCTGTTGTGTCAGAAATGCAGCCTGGAAGATATCCAGTAGCCTCTGCTCTCTGGCCACTGGTGACATCATAGTCTCCCCATGTGTTCATGGTGTGTTGTGGTCCCCCATTACCACTACCCTTCCCAAATCTACATTGACCCTCGAGATTTCCACCAAACTTTCCTCCAGGACCTCCACCAATGCTGGTGGTCTGTATACCACTCGGCCCTTTACTCTCTTACCCCACCCCTGTCAGCAAAGTGACCCAAATAGCCTCCACATAGATACATAGATACATAGACAGTGTTGGCAGATAAGGGCCTATGGCCCACCCAGTCTGCCCATTTGAGCTTATGACCACATTCATTCTGCCTCCTCTACCTCTCCAGTACCTATGCCATTTCTGACTAACAGTGCCACATCACCCCCCTTCCCTCCCTCCCCTAGAGGAGTATAGACCATGTCCCTCATATATCGTACCTGCTGGCATTTCCACCTTTTTTGAGGCCTGCCCCTCCCCTCACAAGTTTGAAAATAATATCCCAGACCTAGAGACCTTCATGGCTGAGGGCAACCTGGATAGTGTGGCCATTACTGAGCCATGGTGCATTGACAACCCTGACTGAGACATGGCCATACCAGGCATAGACACTGTTCAGCAAGGACAGGATTGGAAGTAATGTGGTGCTTATGTGCAGGAAAGGTCAAAAGCCATGGAGACACAGGAAATTTGTGTTGGTGGGTGGGCAGTGTGTTATGGGACAACATTGTCCGAATAGTAATCTGCACCTTTCGGATTATCACTCTTTGTGTGGTAATGTCAGTGATTACTCTGACTGTAAAGAGGAGCTAATTGTTGCATGCTGTTTCAGTACAGTATTTAGTGTGCTTCTCCTTTGGTGTACCTGCAATTGTTTCATTTCTAGGTATGTGTTCAATAGAAATAATGTGTAATTGTCCTTGTGGCTAAATGAAGCCACAAAACTGTGAGCAACCTCGAGAACACTTTGGACAGACATAATACAGTTCAGATGGTGAAAGTAGGCTGTTGGTTAACCAGGATCTGTATCGTATACAATAAGTAGCGCAATGTAAAGATGGGATGGGGCAACCGCACACTATTCATACTCTTTGTGGTGTCTAGGTTTGATTTCGTGGGTCGCTGTCGGTGTGTGTAGATTGGTCGGGTTAGGTGGTTTGCACCTCATGGAGTGGTACTTATGACCATCAAGCCAAAAAGAGACCTGGCTTCTAATTGTAACTCCCGAATGAGTAGTGAAATACTGTGACAAGGAAAGCTTAGATAGATAAGGACGCACGGAAAACTATATGTAACCAAGCTATTCTTTGATGTGAATGCACCTCATTTACATTGTCTTGGAGAAGTATTCCACTTTTGGTGCCTTCTATGGACTGCCTTCCATTTTGTTACTGTCCTTCTGCATGTGCGCCTCCCAGAGCTGCACGCAGTACTCCAGATGTGGCCTAACCATTGTCTTAGCAAGTGCGATTATTATCTCACTCTTTCAACTTGTGATACTGCTGCCAGTACACCCCAACATCCCCCTTGCCTAAAATACTGCTTTAGTGGTCTGCTTGGATGGTTTCTTGTCATCTGTGATAACTATGCACAAGGCTTTTGCACTTCTTTGAGTGAAATGCCAGTTGCCACTCTTCTGACCATTTTTGCCACTTTATCCAGATTGCTCTCATTCCGCCCACACCATTGTGATCTTCTGCTCTGTTGCAGATCTTGGTGTCATCTGCAAACAGACAAACCATACACCCAGTCCATCTGTAATGTAACTGCAGAACACATTGAGGAGGACGGCCCTGAACTGATCCCATGAGGAAGCAACTTTGTGACTTGCATCTGTTATGACTGTATGCCACTTACAACCACTCTCTGTGTCTTTCATGCCAACCAGTTTGCCACCCAGTTGACCAACCTCAGACCCACCCCCAGCCTACCCATCTTCTTAATCAATCTTCTATGTGGACCAGTACCAAAAGCTTTGATGCAGTGAAGGTGACAACATCAACTGAAACCACTTGGTCCACCATTCTGGTTACCTCACAAAGAAATCTGAGATTGTGGTATAAACTTCCTAATCATAGAGTCTCCTATGAGCATACATGTTTTGGATTGCCTGTTTGCTTTTTCTTCCTGTTTTGGTTCCTGTTTTGTTGACTTTGAGTTTTACTCCTGTGCATAGTTTGCTGCTCTGCAGTCTTCTTTAGCCTTTTGTTATGCTGTGGAGATAGTCAGATACCAGTTTGTTTCCATTTTTTATGTGGTTTGGGGAACTGCTACGTTGGACAGTATTGATTGATGGTGCACCATATTTGCCTCTCCTAACCACCTGCCAACCTCCAGAACAAACTATCCTCAGAGGTCAAGGTGCTGCATTTGGATGTTAGGAAAATGGAAGCTGGTCTTTATATTTTGGCCTGAATATGTGATTTGAGTCGTGCAATAAAGTCCTGTATAACTGCCCTTTTGAAAAGTGTCACACAGTGCCTGCTGTTAATAATATCCATTCCAGTTGAGCTGTCGAGTTTAGAACCTTGCCCAATTAATTAGAAGTAGGAAATTAAAGCAAAAGGTAGAGAAGAGCACTTGTGCCAGAATTTGTAGTGTGAAGCATGCATTGATTACCGTGTTGATGGTGTCACCTTTTCTCACTTTTTAGGCGGGAGACTTTCACATAAGATATTTTAACAGAATCAGCGTTGAGGTTGCCATAGTGTGTGTTCCTATTTTGCCTACAACATTGCCTGTTCAACCCTGTTTCATACAATGTCAGAACATGTCAAGTGGAGGAAGAATTGAATATGAGGAAAACATATCGGCAACATCAGAAGTGAATGACACTGATGATGAGAGTGGCACAGACAGTGACGCATTGGATGTGCTAGAGGACATGCTAGTATTGACTGTCAGAAATGGCATCCGGCCATATATGTTCGAACCCCAAAGACATTCAGAGTTGCCCGGTACTGCGACAAGTGGACGTGCAGCATACCAGAGTACGACATCGCAGGAGACTGATGATGACTCCATGTGTTTGAGATTACGTGATGTGACATCATGGTGTCACTGTGGAAATTGCTCTGTGATGCCAACAATAAGAGAGTGTCTATGCTGCCAGGAACTGTCCCATCAGTTGGGTGACAAGCTCGAGGGGTTACATCTCTTTCCACCCACAGTTCCTTGTTGGATGTCTTGACCCTTTGGTTGTACAGCTGGCTCTGATATCAATATGTTCATGTTACAGGCATCCACAGCCATCTAATCCCCCTCAGAACAGGTAACACTCCTAACTTTTTATTAGATTTCTACTGCTTTTATGCTGCCATGTACACTGTCAATGATGCCCAAGCATGTGCATGATTCATCTTGGAAACAAAAACCAAGTGGGAGAGTACCGAGTGATGGGCGGTGGTACTAACAACTAACATGGAAAGGGTCCTTGGGGTGGTCGTAACAGATGACCTAGAGGTAAGTAGGCAGGCACTGTGAGGTCAGTACAGAGTGTGGCGGGTATACTGGAATGCATGGGGAGAGGCATCAGAAGTAGGCAGTGTGAAGTTTGCATACCTGTGCTCAGAAAGTTTTTGAGACCCCCTCTTGAGTACTGTGTGCTGTTCTGTCGACCACTTTTGCTTACTGTTGCGATCAGTCAACTTGCTTTATGAGAAAAACTAACAAGCCACACACCCACTGTTTGGTACTGCTACATGGTCATGTCTGCTTTGTTAACTTCCTACAGGTCCATGCAGATTGCTGCGTATATACAGTATACACACTGGGTGCATTTCATTTTTGGGAAGAAGGCGCATCGTGTCATCTCAGCTTGCGTTGTGTCATTCATTTGTGCAAAGTGGCCTGAGGCTAGTGGAGTGTACAAGGGTTTCATGGAAGCGGATGAGGACAGTGATGAGGCTTTGGCACACACATTACTCCATGACTTCTAAGAAGCAATGCTCCATGTACTGTTCAGATGATAATTAGGACTCGGACTACCATTGCATGGCATTTCTAGTAATGTACCTAACAGATGGAGCATTTGAACAATGAGACATGCAATATGTTATAAGTGGTGCTTACTGGGGTATCAAAGAACTAGGCTTATGTAACAAGGACTGATTACAACCACAATGATGTTGAATCTTCATTGCACAGTGTACCTTTTAATAAAGTCGCTAGTGACATGTTCCTGAATGCATCCATCTCCTTAACTGATTAAACAGCAAACAGCATTGAGAACAGCGATGTGCATTGGCCAACAAACAGTCTCGGCAGTAGACTTTAGTTGAACCTTTGTTCATGACAGACTACACGCAATAGTGGGTCAGTGGTATTCAGATTTGAATAGTGGATTCCATGTCAAGCCTCATGTTACTTTCTTGATTGTGGAGACCTGTGTGGGCACCGCCATGCCACAGTTTCATGTTGTCCTTGAAGATTCTGTTATGTTGCACTGCAATGAAACAACTGCAATGGTAGCAAAGTGTGACTCTCAGGGATAAAATGGCAAAAGAGTGCCACTGTTACCAATGAAAATATAGTTCTATACCAACTGTGCTGTATAACGTTGTATATGTCATTATCAAGTGACAACCTTTATCATTTGTTCTTCCTTGTCCTGCGCTGTGCTGGTGCGTGCAATCGGACCGTGTCTAATTAATGTTCCTTTTCCCACTGTTTAGTGTTGCCTTCAGTCATTGTTTCAAGACCCAGCACAGTCTCAGCGCATTCATTTGCTTCAGAAGAAATTCCAACCTGCATGGTGCGAGGTTGTCACAACACCAGCAGAAAAACTAACACAGGTCGCAAGCCATCGTATCACCGTCATCCCTATATAGAGATGATCTACACAGACAATGACTGTTATTCTTGATCGGTCTAATATAGACATAGACACATTTCTCCAACACGGCATAATGTGGTGTGCTCTGACCACTTCACCACGCAGACTACCATACCACCTGGACACTGGTTATGAAGAATAAGGAATTCCAGTCTGACTTCAGCTGTGTTAATTGTTGCTGCTTTTATATTCTAGCTACAGTGTTTGCCATTGCATTGCACTCTAGTCACATAAGAATATTAGACTGTTGTCTGAAGATGGGGACCAATTGCTCAGTCTAGTCAGTACATGGTCGCTACTCCATCCTCTATTAATTGTTCCATCAAAGCAGTACACCAGTCTGTCATATGCTACATGAAGTTCTATTATTGTTTAAGTGCAACTTCTTCCGCTGGAAGCCTTGTTCCATGAATATCACCTCCTCATTGATGCTTTGGTTGATCTTATCCTTTGCAGTTCCCACCAGATGTGTAGTGCTGCTTTCTGACCTTATCTCTATACAATTATAGTTTGCTACATTGCTATAGTTGTCTGCATTGAATATTTATTTATTTTGTATGCTGATGGTATTCCGAGGTGTGATTTGCAATGCAGTGTCATCCAGTATTGGGAAACAATTTGCCATCACACAGGATGGCATGCAGTTTGTGCTGTGTTGGGTAGGGTAAGGTGCAGGGCCAGTTGGCAACAAATACTGCCAAGTCAGTGAACACACCGGTCAACAGAGTCACTGCCCAGGCTGGGTTGATCATTCTTTGTGATGCGTCTTGTGCTTAAGCGTACAGTAAAGGCCTCCTGGCACTGGACAGAACTCACAGCAGCGCAAACCCGGTCCTGAATGTATGTTCAACAGAACACACACACACACACAAAAAAAGTGAAATGAATCTTGTTACGCGAGGCTAGAGTATCATATAATTGCCTGCTGCTAATTATTTCAAGGTCATCGCATGTCCTGCTTATTCCTTTTTTCCCCCTTCCCATGTGCATAGTGTGATTTGACTGTACTATTCAAGTTGAATGCAACTGTGTATTGGTAGACATTGTCTATCTCTAGATACAATGTTCTGTTGTTACATTTTCAATTAGGGCATGAAATTGGTAGAAATTATGTTTTGGTAACACTAATGAGCAGGTATAGAAACTGGGAATGTCGACGAGCACCAGACCCCTTTCTACTGGCACTTTTGGTGGACATACTGAAGTGTTGCCTTGTACAGTGCAGTCTCTCCAGGCCACTGAAATAAAAATCTTGTTAGACCAATACAAAATCCACAAGCATTTTGTCACTGTGCGAGGGAGAGTGTAAACGCATGATTTTCAAACAAAATAAGCAGTAAAACATTGCGTTTAGATTGATAGTGCTAGTTTTGGCAATGTGCAGAAATCCTAATGAGGGGTTGTGGACCTAATCTCTTAGATCTGGGAAATACAACAAAACAACTAAATGAGGAAGCTGTTCCATCCGTCCAGCATGCATCTTACCCCTCTGAAGTCCGTTTATCACTCAGTGATGGTAACAAGGTATGGTGATTTGGTGTGAGGCACCAACTCTTCGCTGATTGTTTGGCTTCCATGTGGTTTTGCATGTACTGATGTTATGATTTGTATTTCAGCGGCAGAGACTGGAGATGCTGGTTACCAATTCACAGAACAATGACACAGTACTGCAAGTAGGAATCTCTTTACAAGCAGTACATGTGATTTCAGTGTTGCAACATTGCACACACCAGCAATGCAAGACTTTGCCTGTCAGCAGAAACCTGTGATGCATGACTTTTCCTGTCAATGGCCTGAATTGCTGGATTATATGTACAAAGACCATGGATACTCCAAGCCATACTCGTAGTTGAATGGTTGAATGATACTGCGATTTCCACAGACCATCCTCAAGCTGCAAACCCTGGGATTAACAGTAAGTGTGTTTCAGCACCATGCCCTGGATGCACTTCCACACCAAACAAACCTTCATAGATAAACACAAGTCGCGGTACAGAAACATCTTCCTTTTTGTCCTCTGAACGCGCTGTCAATGAAAGCAATGTGTCTATGTTTGAACCACGATCTTCTTGCGAATCAGACACTGAAAGTGCTGATGATATATCAGACCAACAGTCATTTCTTCAGGCTGAGACACCAGTAACAGAAGTGAAATACTTAGTGTTTCGCTCATCCCTATCCTCACTTTTCCAGATGTTGCTGTGTCAGTTATGCCGTTTGCGCTGCTAATTGTCAAAAACTATACCTGTGGAACAATGTTTGTTATTGAATTTTGTTGTGCTAATGCACACAGTTTCTCTTGGCGGTCACAGCCAATGGTGGGAAAGATGGGTGCTGGAAATCTTTTCCTTAGCGTATGCGTACTATTTAGCGGTAACAGCTATCGTCGCATTTATGATCTTCAGCATTTCTGCGGTACTCACTAATGCACAACACAGTATGGTGATGTAACGGAAGAAATATTTATTTCCTATTGTGAATCACATATGGCAGATATGCAAGACATCAAACTGGACTTCGCTGCATGGGAAGGCTCTCACAGTCTTGGGAGATGGGAGGTGTTATTCTCCGGGACATTCAACAAAATATTGCACATACACTAGCATGGATTCTGATTCACGGAAAGTGTTGGAATCAATGCTGATTCAAGTGTCAGAGGTTGCAAATTCTAATGTTATGGAGAAGGAGGGGTTTATACGAGCAATGAGTAGCATATTAAATGCTGGCCTAAACATAAAGATAATTGCAACCGACCGACACCCGCAGATCGCAAATCTTATGAAAAAAGCCAAAAAGTTTCCAAGCGTGGAATATCAATATGACGTCTGGCACATTGCTAAATCTATTGGCAAAAAACTGTGTGTGAAGGCAAAACAGAAGCACCATGAGGAATTACCACCTTGGATACGGTCTGTGATGAATCATTTGTGGTGGTGTGGTGCAACATGTTTGGGAGATGAAGTACTGCTGAGGGAGAAGTGGATTTCTGTTTTGGAGCATGTTGTTAATAACCACTCCTGGATAGTTGGACTAAAGTTCCATCAATGTGCACATGCACCACTGTCCCAAGAATACATTGAAAGCACATTATGGCTGAAAAAGGGAGAACCAGCGTATGAGGCACTGAGGAAGATAGTCATGGACACAAGGCTCCTGAATGATATTAAGAAGATAACCAATTTTGCACACAGGAAACCTTGAGGTGTTCCATCTCCGCTAATTAACAAGTACTGCCCCAAGAGGCAGCATTTCTCCTACATGGGCATGCAGTGTCGCACACAACTTGCGCTAATGGACTACAATGAGAATTGTAATGTCAAGCAAGCTGTGATAAAGAGTGGCGAACGCAAGGAACAACCTAGGTATCGATTTCCATTCTCAAAGAACAACAAAAAGTGGGCCACTAAACCCATAGTAGAGGACAAAACCTATCACTTTGTTGATACGCTGCTGCACTCCATGCTTGATCTTAAGCAGGGCCAGCTTGACAATATCTCTCCGCTTTATGCACCCAGCATATCACGAAACATTGCTCCTGTTGAGCGACCACCAAGGGAAGAACTTCTGCAGAACCATTATATGCGTTTCAAGCCTTGATAGTCAGTTTTTTGAAAAGTTAGTAATGGTCTATGTCCCACACAAGAATGCTTGTTACCAACCCTCAGCCATTGCCGTGAATATACAGACTCTCTCTCTCTTTCTCTCAGTTGACTTCTTGCTCTGTCCGTGTCCACCTGCATTGCTTCCTAGAGTGCGTGTCCACCCTATGTCTCTTTATCCAATGGTAACTGCTCACCCTAGCTTGAAATGTGATTATAAAAGAGGGGTGCTGCTATATATGGCATACATGATCAACACGTCTGAGCATATGCTCACTCACAATAGAACCATCCACAACTAAAATAGGTGATTCTAACCATTAACAAAAGTTGGTTGTGAAACTTAAGTGTTAGGCATCTTTTAAACCAATTACAGTACAATGCTTTAGCTGCCATGAGACAAGTTTTATACAGCATTGTAGCACTTTAACACTAGTCTGGTAAGATATACCTACTCATTCAACCATAGGCATTTTTTCAGACTGGATTGGACAGTTACTGATTTGATTGCTAATGGAATTGCAATAGACCACTGGGACAAGTTATACAGTAACCCACCAACCACAGTTGATGTAAACCAACCATCAGCGTGGTCCCTTCTCTGAAACTGCATCCGCATAAAATGGCTTAGCTTGTTAGGGTTCCACAGGCAAAAATATGCTTACTTGGGGGTGCCCCCTAGCAATGCGCAGCTAAGCATCTTAATGGTGGTGAAGTACACACAGCTCCATTTACAAGGCCACAACTAGGTGCACATTGTCTCCTTTTGCAATCGAACCAGCAATTTGCCAATCCATGCTGCAAAAATGTTTGTTACATTTACCAATGTTTGGGTTAGGTTGGGGGAGTGGTTGTTGTGGTGTTCTTTGACTTGTATTTATAGTAACATACTATAACGCCAGCAGAACAGGCCTAATGTTCTTCTTAGTCTCCTTGATTTTGAGCAGCGGCAGGTCCAGAAAGAGGACATCCAATGGCCTACTCCGTTCAAGGGCCCTTGTCACCCAGTCATACAACTCCACATGGTTTGTCTGACACGATCTTCCCGGGACAATGCCATGCTGTCTATTTTCCAAATTCCTAGTTTTCTCTAGTAACCCCCCCCAATTCATTTCCTTGTTGATACCGTCCATCACCTTGCCGACCACTGAAGTCAGGCTAACCGGCCTGCTAATTCCCACCTCTTCCCTTGACCCCCCCTTTGTGGATTAGCATGACATGGGCCACCCTTCAGTCTTGGGGCAGCCATCCAGTCCTCAGAGAGACGTTGATGATCTCCACCTGGAGGACTGCCAGGACATCAGCCAGTTCCCTCAGCACCATGGGATGTATCTCATTTTGCTCCACTGTGGTGGGTGGTGTGGGGCAAGTGCACGTTTAAAGCTGATGCCCTGCACGCTGATTGGCTGCCAAAGTGCTACTCGAATCAATCACAGCTCCTCTTTTGTTTTGTTTAGCTGATATATAACACATGTACTAGCACCACTCAAAATCACATTGGATGAGTAGAGATCATTGGATGCAGTTTGTACATGTCGAAGTATGAATTTCACTGTTAACTAGCTCGGCACACACTTTTCACCTGCAAATTGGCTGGTGTCATCTATGGCAATTGCACACAATAGAGGTATGCCATTCTAGGCAGATGCAGTTTAGAGTAGGGACCCAGCTGAAGGGTGGTCTACTTCAATGTTGGTAGATGGATGATTTCACTGCACGGCCCTGCAGTGAATACCAAGAGAACCCCACTCCTTCTTGGAATCAAATCAGTAAGTTGCCAATGTTGGAATCCAGTATGTGACTGTCCAAGTACAGAACGTGTTGCTCTGAAACCCAGGCAGTGTGCCAATAGTTTAAGTGTGGAAACCATATATGATAACAATGACAATTTCTTCTTCGTTTATTTTTATTTATGTATAAATTGGATTTACTACCTTTGATTCAGAGACTCATTTACAAAGGCACCTCAACGCAGGGAGGGTAGACAACACGTGACAGTGAAAAAAAATGGAGGACGATACAGGTGTGGTACAGCAGGGGAAATATACACAGCAGTTCCAGATAATACATAGAAGAAAATTGGTTTGCAATTAATTACAGATTCGACCAAACGTTCTCAAGACAGTATAATAGGCCTGATATAGTATATCTACCATGGAATGGGGGGTTGGGGAGGCAGTCCAAGTGGAGGTTGTCAGATACAGAGAGCCTGAAGAGTTCAGTCTCTAGGGCATGGGTGGAGAAGGGATTTGTGGGGGACTCAGTGGGATGATCTGGTGGTCCTGTGTGCATGAGGAGATGGGATGGGAAGAAGTGGTGGTGGAGTACATGGTGGGAGTATGTATGGCTGAGTAGGATGGAGAGTGAAGGAGGAAGATGAATGTGAGGTGACTGAGTGCAGGTAAAACCTTCCTTTTTACCAATCCCTCTAAGTCTGGAAAGCAGTTGCTCAAGGTCAAAGCAGACTTTGTACAGGGTGAAGCAATGCCTGAGGTCCTTAATGAAACTTGAGCAGTGGTTCTTTAATTGACTTATAAATTAATAATATCCAGGGTATAAGCCCTCTGCTCCTTTCTAGGACATTTCCAGTCCAGTAACTCGATTAAAGTCTGAGCAGTTTCTCTAATAGTTAAAACTGAGGGGGGGATTTCGCTGTTTTAAGTGGGAGTGAAGGCTTGACGGTAGCCAGCCTTATCGTAGATTTAATTGTACTAATGGAATTCATATATGTCGAAATTTTTGATTTAATGGGTTTTATACCCCAGGACTTTTTGGACACTTTTCATTAAAATTATACTGTATACTCCATGGTCATGGCTGTATAAGCATTTGATATATTTTTTTTATAATACAAGACCATAGCAGTTGTACTTCCCCTCCCATGTTGCAACTCAGGGAGATAAGAATATAATCCTGTTTTGTCTATGTACCTATATTCATTGCTATGCCTTGGAACCAAGTGTTCTTTGATGTCAGTCTCTGATATAATGAATAAAAATAAAATTAAATAAAAATAAAATAAAAGTGTGTCAACTGATTTAATTGTTGTTTCTAATCATTTCGGACTGAACCATCTGGCTCTGGGTTATAAATTAAAGGGTTAAAGTGCATGTTGTGTTTTCTTCCTTCAAAAGTGCCCCAACAGCTGCAACGTCAGCCTACCCTGGGCAACGCTTCAGGCTAGCCTGTAGTTGCAACTGGGTACCCAGAGTGTGTCTGACTGTATGACAGGGACCTTTGAGTGCATGCCTTATAGCCTGACTCAATCAGATCTAAAATCAACCACTAGATTACTGCCCTTGCCTTGTTCATGTCCCCCTAATAAATCTGATCTAAATCTTTTTACATCTAAACTGGCTGTGGTGTACCTCTGTATAGAAAGTATTGTGATACTGCTGTCTACTGTTGCAGGACTTGTTTTACAGGGAGTCTCCAGGGTCATCCCAGATAATCCAACCCTGGTGGTAAGTGTGTTACAAGAGGGGTTAACAGTGCATATTGGGATTGTGTTATTTCAGACTTCCTTTGGCCACTAGAGGGGAAAGAGGGGGTATTAGTGTCCCGGAGAGCTTTACCCAGAGCAGTCACGCTGCTGTCAACCCTGTCCTCTGGGTGGAGGCACCCTTTTCATGAACTCAGGCTACTCAACCTGCAGTTAGTCACACAGGCAGGGGTAGTATCCCTTGGAGTAGTGCTGCCTAGGAGCTACAGGTATACTGAACAAATATTTCTCCCCAGAAATGTGAATCCCCACAGGGAGTCTTACCAGTACTAGTGTGTCACAGCTGTCAGGGATCTGTACGCCTAGTATCTTAGTAATGTTCTTGATTACCATTGTCCAGAATGGCCTAAGCTTTGGACAACTCAAAAGAATGTACTCATGTGTGCCTCTCTTGTCACATACCCACCAGCAAGTGTTGGTTGGATGATTATCAAAATGTTTGGTTATCACTGGTGTTCCAAAAAATCTTGAGACCACCCCATGAGGTATTTAAAGGTCTATATCATATCCCCTGTCTTCTCCCAAGTGTACCTATTTAGCTCCTTAAGCCTCTCCTGGTGGGGCTTTTGATGCAGACCCTGCATCATTTTGGTAGCCCTCCTTTGGGCCACCTCCACGCTGTCTATGTCCTCTCTAAGATGTGGGGCTCGATTCCCAAAGCTCCCAGCATGGTGCAAGGGGCTTGTGCCACAAAGAGTGGCCCAATGAGCCGCTTGCTCCAAAACATGCACCAAGAGCAATTTCTATACGCAGTCTGCATCAACCACAGGCTGCATGCTCCAAAAGCATTTTTTGCCATCCATGCACCATAAAATGGGCTGTGTCATGACATTAAGGGGCATGTGGCAGACGAAAGCTGCCACATTCCCTAGATCAGGATTCTCAAAACCCTCCCGGAGGGTGGCATTTATTTTATTTTTATTTATTTCAGTTTGGGAATTACAACCTTTGAGACAACATAGCTCTTTTACAAAGGCTCCAAGTCAGTGGATGAACAGCAAACCAATACAAGCACAAACATTACTGTACAAGAGCATGACATTAAAAGAGGTTACACCTGACAATGCAGTTACCAGAGTCACTAGTTTGAACTGAAGATTCAACAACATGTGCAGTAGGACTATCAGACTCTGTAATCAAAAATACAGTTTTCCAAAAATAATCAAAAGACAAAAATTTTTTGTTACTAAGTGCTTGATGCAGATGGGTAGCAACCAGAGAAGGATTAGTCAAGAGTAAGTGCGTGGGGGGGGCAGCAGCCAGGGGAGGCTTAGACGAGGAGGTGGGAAATATGTGACTGGGAGGGAGAGGGGACCTTAGACCCTTAGACCTGCTCACCCTCTGAGAGGGTTTGACCACTTGCGCACTGTCAGAGTCCTCCTTCACCATGTGCTGCAGCCCCACCCAGCCCCGATGTGCCCATATTGTACAATGTTTATGAACTCATTTCCCAGCGGTCTAACAGCCCACACAAGCCCCAGTCTCCTTAACATTCTATCAAGCAGTCCTTCATGGTCTCGCGAACGCCTTCCCTATCGCTGATGTGCCCATACAGTATAATGTGAATAGAACTCACTCCCTGGAGATCTAGTGGACCCCCCCAATCTGCCCATAAATTAACATGTTGATACAATCATTCCTGGTGGTCTAAGTTGACCCCACATCCCTGCAGGTAGTGCCCACCACTCCGCTCCCCCTATCCTAAACCCATGCTGGCAACCGGCACAGTCTTCCTCTCACCACCATGGCCGTCCGTCCACTGAACTGTCACTGGGCACGTACTGTAAACTGAATGCTCTCAGTGACAGCTCAGTCAGTGTCCAGTCATGGTGGTGAGAGAAGGGCTGTGCCAGTCACCAGCATGGAGTTCAGGATAGGGGGGAGTGGGATGGTGGGCACTACCTACCGAGGTGGGGGTCCACTAGACCAACAGGAATGATTGTATCAACATGTTACTTTACAGGCAAATTGGGGTGGTAGGTCCACTAGATCACCTAGGGAATATTGTATCAACATGTTGATTTATGAACAGATCGGGGTGCACTAGATCACTAGGAATGTGTTCTATTCATGCTATACTTTACGGGCACATCAGGGATAGGGAGGGGGTCTGTTTGATAGAATATTAAGGGATTGGGGCTGGGGGGCTGCTAGATCACCAGGGCCTGCTTGATATACTAATAAGGGGATCAGGGCTTGGGGGGGCGCTAGACCACCAGGGACTGCTTGAGCTACTAATATGGGGATTGGGGCTGCTAGACCATAAGGGATGTCATGGAGTGATACACAGCAACCCCACGCCTAGTGGCAAACCCTCCAGATGTGCCGTCTGTTTAGCGCATGGTCACCGTTGCCGCAAGCAGCGGGACTTTCCTGTTAAGACCCTGCCTGATAAGAGAATCGGGTGTAGGGTCCCTGGTGCACCAGGCTTTGATGCAAGCTGCCTGTTGCTGCAGCTTACCATCAATCTAAGGGAAAGTCCAGCAAGGATTTCTGTGACCTGCCAGTATTCAGAATGGTTCTCACCATATGGGGCTGCCAACCCCAGATGTAGTGTAGAACCAATCCAATCCAAAAGTATAGTGGCACTCAAAACCAACCCAAAAAAGTATTCTGCAACTTTCATTTCATGCACTACAGAAGTTGTGGAATACTTTTTTTGGTTGGTTTCAAGTGCCACCATTCTTTCTGATTGGACTGGTTCTACATCAATCTAATAGCTGTTTGAGAATTGAGCTTGTGGTCTCCAGAACTAAACACACTAATCAAGGTGAGATCTTGCTAGCAGTTTATATTGGGGCAGCACCACCCCCCTTTTCCTGTTGGCGATACCCCTTCCCATGCACCCTAGCAGTCCACTAGCCCGTCTGACTGCTTTGTCACACTACTTGGCCACTTTTAGGTTGTCTGATATGATTACCCCTAGGTCTCTTTCCTGCTTGGTCTTTGTCAGTATCACTCCATCCATTGTGTACTCTGCTCCCTGATTTCTATGGCCCAATTGCCTTATTTTGCACTTTTTGCATTAAAACCCAGGTGCCATACCCATGCCATGACCACTTCTCCAGCCTTTTCAGATCACTACCCCATCCCTTCCACACACACCCGCAGAGTGTCCACTCTGCTGCAGATCTTGGTGTCATCTGCAAAGAGGCAGATCTTTCCTTCCAGTTCCTCCACAATGTTACTTATACAGACACTGAAGAGAACCAGTCCCAACACGGATCCCTGAGGTACCCCACTGGTCACCTTCCCTTCTTCTGAGTGAACTCCATTTACCACCACCCTCTGTGTCTGATCCCCTAATCAGTTTCTTGCCCTGGATACCACCTTATTACCCAGCACCCAAGTCCCAAATGTGCCTACTAGTCTCCTATGTGGAACAGTGTCGAAAGCCTTGCTAAAATTCAGGTAGGCCACATCCACTGCTCCTCTGTGATCCAACTCCTTGGTCGTCCAGTCAGAGAAATCTATCAGATTTGTTTGCTATGACCTCCCTCCTGTGAAACCATGCTGCCTTAGATCCTGTAATTCACTGGATACAAGAAAATCTGCTGCCCTTTCCTTTAGTAGTGATTCCATTAATTTACCCCACACTGATGTCTGACTGACAGGCCTGTAATTGCCCACCTCTTTCCTGCTCCCACTTTTGTGAAACAGGGCAACCTCATTGCTTCTCCAGTCCCCTGGAACCATGCCAATCTCCAGTGACATGTTAAATAGATCTGTCAGAAGTGCAGCCTGTACCTCCCTCAGCACCCTTGGATGTACACTGTCTGGCCCCATAGCTTTGTCCACCTTCAGGCTAGTGAGTGCTTCCTGGACTTTCTCCTCAAAAAACTGCCTAGTGTCCATTTCCCTTCCCCTCGAAGCTCCTAGCACTTTTCTGTAGTCCCTCCCCATCCCCTTCTACTGTGAATACTGAGCAGAAGTATTTGTTCAAGACGTTTGCCTTTTCTTGATCCTCTTTATGCAGTCACCCCTTTCACTCTTTAACCTTACCACCCCTTCCTTGGTCTTCCTTTTCCTGCTAACATTCCTAAAAAAATGTCTCGTCCCCTTTTGACACTCCCTGAATTACCCTCTCCTCAGTTTGCACCTTTGCGCTTCTTACTGCTTTGCCTGCCTCCCTTTGTTTTCTTAGATACACTTTCCTATCCTCCTTTCACTGGGTCTCCTTGTACCTTCTTTTTTAATGTAAAAGAAGTTTATTGTTATCACAGTGTAGTACATGGCACAATGGTTACATATCAATAGAGCTTTAGACAGACTGTAATAGCATAGGTCAAGATAATATGCATTACAACATGTATTTTTTTGATCCTGCCTGCCCTCCTGATCAGCCACTCCTTTGAGCTACCTAGGACCATGGCCACTCTGCTCCTCCAGTCGCCCTCTGCTGCCCCCCCGCTAACCCTTTGTCAGATGGGTCTCCACCCTCTAGGGGAGAGGTGCCTGTAGGCACAACTACTTAGCCAAGGGGGCTGGTCAGGGAACTCAGTACAGGGCTATCCAGGGCTACAGTGGTGCTGGGGGCTGGTGGCCATCATCTGGTCAGTCAGGGGGCTTTTTCCATTTTCTGCCCCCCACAGTATCCTGATAGGCCTGCATGGGGATATGTCAAGGCATCACACCCCCTAGCACATCTCCCACTCCACCATTAGTTGCCAAGGCCCGATCCCCCCCAGAGAGGACCGTCCAGTGGATGCTCTGGATCCCTTCCATACCAGTCTCCACTCCTGGCTCCCGGGTCCAGGGCGCAAACCTGGGTCGCCAACATGCTGCGCGAACCCCTTCATTTGGCGCCAGGGAGTCAGCTGCATTACAACAAATTTGTGCAAATTAGTCAGTACAATGTGTGACAGAGCTGAAAATCAGATCTTTCAAAGTGTCCATGTCTGTCTCCTGCATCTTAGACCATCTTTGGAAAAAGATGACATGATCTGCCCATCCTAACAATTAGGGGATGAATCCTGGATCTGCCTCAAGTTGATAGGTTACCCATCTCCTCCAGAATATCTCATTCTTTTCCTTGTTCCTTCAAATGTTAGCTATTAGAGTCTCCATCCAGTATGTAGCATTTACCACCTTCACCCGAAAAGATACTTGTGGAGGAGACCTCTGCAACTACCTTTTAGTAATTGCCTTCTTTGCTGCCAGCACTAATGTAAGTATTAATTTCATGACTTGCCCTCTAATATCTTCAGTAGGTATTGACAAGAGAACCAAAGATGGTGTAAGGAGGTCACTTTCCAAGAAAAGTATATTAAAAACTTTATTTACATCATACCAATAGGTGCCAAACATTGGATAAGACCAAAGCATACTAGTGATCTGCCTTGTTTTCCCACAACCCCTTCAACAAGTTCCACATAGGCTGCCTATATTGCAGGCATGAGGAAATAACATGTTCTGCACCTCAGGACAAATCCTGCCAGTTTAGAGAGATGTCAGTCTATAGTTGGTTGAAGCTATTAGTTCCATAGCTCCTCACTGTAATCAGAATTAAATTCTTTGTTCCAACGCTGCAAAATTACCAGAGAGGAGTTTGGAAGTAGTTCCAATAAACTTCTGTAGACAGTACCAACTAGCTGAGGGACATACATTACAGATTGAGGCAATTTTTTTAAACTGTCCCAGAATGGATCAGATTCTGGATGTAGGATGCCACTGGAATGGTACTGCAATGAGTGACAGGAGAGTGTTATGTTGCCACTGAACGCTTGGGTGTTGATTGGTACGGTGGTAATGTGTGGTGATGTGGGACTGCGACTGCAACATCACTGCCCGCCTCCATGACTTTGCACCACAAGAAGCAAATTAGCATGGCATTAGTATGAGTCTTGGCAATATGTGTACGTAACCTGTCTGCTGTGCCCGTATAGTGAAGGTGTGTGTCTCATCAATGGAAATTTAGAAAATCGGGAGTCGTATGAAAAGCCTTTAGTGGGAGCGCTGTTTCTTTAAGAGTTGACATAGCAACACAGGGTTGCTATGACACACAGCAGGGAACTGTAATTGAAACATGTTCCTGCATGCATGAAAGGTCAAGAAGACAAATAGTAAAGGCGCGAGCACAGCAAAGGAATCGAGACCAGTGAGACAAGCAAACAAGAAGGCGACACAAAAAGTAAGCAAAGTTTTAAAATTTTATTTTAGCGACCAGGTAAAGGACTCTCCAGGGATCACTGGCACATTTGTGGGAGCAATAAAGAGCTAACTAGTGTGCTGTGTGAGAGACATTTTTATTTGTTGTGCCTGCTTGACTGCACTGGTCGCGCGAGTACATCTCTCACAGGGTGAAGAAAATTAGCATACCAGGAGCTCTCAGCAAGCCGTGCTCTGACTGAGAATGGCGCAGTGCAGGGAGAAACAGAAACCACTCAAAAAAGGTAATTCACTGAGTAGAAAGTTACACATGGGCTAGGTAGTGGTAATAATGTAATACTGAAAGCCCAATATTGCATCAGTCTGTGAATATCCACGGTTTCCTTTTAAAGGAGAACTGCATGGAACCTGTAAGTCATTATTCACTATAAAACTAGATTTTTAAGTTCTAGTTCAGATTCTGTTACTGTACAATCTTTACGGGTGGTTTTGTTATCCTAGTGGGTGTTTCTGATTTTAGAACTGCATGATTTAGTTTATGCCCCTTGTTCTGTTCTTCCATTGTTGAAACAATGCATCCATATTCTACTATAGAACTCTGTGCTTGGAGACAGGCATGAACTACATCATACAGTTCTAAAATGACACTTAACACCAGAGTGTAAATCAAAAACAACCACTGAGGTTATTAGTAGACAAGTACAGATGGAATGAGAACAATATTTGAATCAGTTTTTAAAAAACAGCTTCTACTGGGAAAAATTATCTTCAGGTTCAGTGATCAGTGCAGTTCTTCATTAAAAAGCACCATGAATGTCCCTTTGAACCTGGTGTACCATATAAACCTCAACAACACTTAAAAACCAACATAGAGCTGTCACTAATGCAACACAAGTTACTTGTGGCACACTCATCCACCACACACCTAGCACTGCAAAAAAACATGGTGGACAGTGGTCTGCAGGATGCTAGGCAGCATGGCTTTACAAAGGGAAGGTCATGTCAGATGAACCTGATAGAGTTCTTCAATTGGGTAACGCAGGTGGATGATCAGGGAAGGGCAGTGGATGTAGCCTATCTGGACTTCAATAAGGCCTTTGACACTGTGCCTCACAGAAGGCTAATAAATAAGCTGGAAAGCCTAGGGGTGGGATAGAACATAACTAGGTGGGTGGAAAACTAGTTGATAGGCAGACGTCAGAGGGTGGTGGTGATTGGAGTACACTCCAGGGAGAGCAAAGACCTGAAGATGCTGGAAGGGTGGTCAGAAACTTGGCAGCTGCAATTCAATGCCAAAAAATGTGTTGTGATGCACATGGGGATTAAAAATCTGCAAGCCACTTATACTCCAGGAGGGAGGAAATAAAACCATCAGAGCAGGAGAGGGATCTGGGGATAGTAATATCAAGCAACCTGAAGGTAGGTAACCAATGCAGCAAATCAGTGGGTAAGACAAATGGAATGTTGGTGTGCATTGGGAGGGGCATAATTAGCAAAAGGAGGGAGGTACTCATGCATCTTTATAAGGCCATGGTGAGGCAACACCTGGAGTATGGGGTACAGTTCTGGAGGCCACATCTATGTAAGGATATAGGTGGGATAGAGAGGTTACAGAGAAGGGCAACCAAGATGGTGCACAGCATGCAGGGGAATCCCTATGAGCAGAGGTGGAGGGAATTGGACCTATACCCATTGGAGAACAGAAGAGAAAGGGGGGACATGATTAAGACTTTTAAGTACATGAAGGGGATCAACAGGAAGAGGGGGGAGCTTATTCAAAAGGAAGGAGGGGGCTAGGACTAGAGGGAAAAGTCTAAGAATAGAAGGAGGAATATGTAAAGGTAATGTGAGGGGGCGATTCTTCATGGAGAGAATGGTGGAGGCCTGGAACCAGTGGAAGTGGTGGGGACTGATACTGTGAAGGGATTCAAGAGGGCATAGGACAGCCACATGGGGCTGGTGGGGGTAATGAGTAGAGCTTGTGTTATAGACAATGAGTAAGGGGGGGACAAAGGGCAGACTCCATGGGCCAGTGAGGTTCTTTTCTGGCATCAGGTTTCTATGATTCTATGAACATCAAGCACTATGCTGAGTCAACACTCTAGAGTGTTAATAGTGACAGTTCACATGGTCAAAGTCACAAGAGCAGTAGGTGCTGCAGCTATGGTCATAGGAATAGTGTTAACAGTGGTTGCAGTGGTGGTGATAGTAGAAAGAATTGGCTGCCACAAGAATGGCACCAGTAGTGGTGGGAAGCACACTGGCTGCAGCCGTAGCAACCATAACGGTAGCGATGGGAAAATTGGTGGTTATGGATGCTGCTTCCTGCACAAGGCATGTAAGCTTTAATGCCCTTCTGCTACTGACATAGAAGGATGTGACAGTGAACATGCAGATGGAACAGTTGGTGACACTAGTAGTAGTGGTAGTAGTAGTACTTTTGGTACTAGTATAAGTATTATTCCCAGTGCTACCAGAACCAGAAGACTTTCTTGGGGAGAAAAATATTTGAGCCCACTGAATATGGAACAACACTAGTCTATTATCACCTGTGCATTCTATCTCACCCCTTCTCTGGAATTGGATTATGTATCAATAATATACAGTGCAGTAAGACATGATGCAATACAATACTTTGCAGTAAATAACGTCATAAAATATTGCATGACAAGAGGACTTAACTGCTGTTGAATTACACTGCTCCCTGCAGCATGCTGCAGCATTTTACTGTAATTCTGCAAGGTATTTCATTGCATACTGCCTGGTGCTGCAGTATGAACTGATTTTATGATGTTATGTAATCTCAATACAGTGTTTCATCCTTGGCCATGTTACTTTAGGATTGTTTTGTTAGAAGGGCATCTCAGTCTCTTTTAACTTCTGCTTGTGCTGTATGTTGCCAACATGCCCCTGACAAAGACCAAGTTCTGATCAAAGAACCAGGGCTCGGTCGGCATCTTCCAGCTTTAACACAAATAAACATATTGGCAACTTTATACTCAGCTCTTTATTGTGTTTTGTTACTGACCCCCCCCCCAAGTGCTTCCTTTATTTTGCATAGATTGTTTTGGGGTTTGGTACCCAGGGACAGCACCAGAAGCACTCTCATGTATGTGCTGTACAATCTGAATCATATCACCCTGTCCCTCACCACTTGGGGCTGGTGATGCAGATGCTTTTCTGTGGCTGGACCAAGTAAGTTTGTGAAGTTGCTAAAACATGACGGATCAGGTAACTAATAGTTATTGTGTAAAACATAAACTGCTACTAGGTAGTGTCTGTGAATGTGATGCTTTACTTAGTGTGCATGGAACAACAATAATATGCACATTAACCCTAACAATTACACTGTACCATGAAAAATGGTAGTACATAGAATAAACACTGCAACTATGAAGGGGGAAGAAGAGGACAACCTTTTTATTTAACTGTGGAACTGAGCAAAGAACCTGAAGACGACACACACACACAACTCAGTGAATCAATCCAGACCCAGTAAGAATTATATCACTTTAATAAAAAAAACAATGCATGCACACAGCCATACACATACAGGGTGCAGATTCATAAAAATATATATGGTTCACATGTACAGGTTACTTGTGGGCAGTGAGTTGTGAAGGGGGGAGTCAACTGATGCTCCTCAGTTGTACAGGGTCTAAGCCTGGAACCAGAAGATTCAAGATTTTATTTCCATAAATGCATAAAATTCAACAGAATTCTTACATTCAAATACAAACTTTGTCTAAAAACATACAAAAGGATTTAATACAAATATTAAAATTAAAATCACCATAAACTTGTGATCAGAGTCATGATACTGGCAATTATATTTCCAAAAATTCTGAAGATAACCATCTGCTGGTAGCTATTACATATTTGGCCAGGCCATACATTACTTTGGTTTCCTCTAGTTTCAATAAATAAATATAGGTTTCTACATGTGATTGTTTATATTTGTTTGCTTGCAAAGGTAACCCCCTTAGAATGTTCCTCTGTGAATTTTGTACACTGCACTAACAGGTGCATTACAATTGGAATATCAATCAAACAACATGTATAGCAATTCTTTGTCCCACCCTCTTAATCTAAATTGAATCACCAGGAAACACTGCTTAACAAACTTAGCCTCAGCTTACTCAAGATATTCCTGTGTACCTTATTTTCACACAAGACCAAGTACTTTGCCATACCGACATTTATCTGTATTTGCAAGTATAGACCATATCTCTTTATAGTTCATATTTTTTCGATCTCTGGTTGTAAAGAAATATCTTGTAATCTCTGACATACTTCTGCAACAAATATTTCTGGATTACTTTGATGACCATCACCTCTAGGCTCCTAATCTGATGACCATCCGCCAGGACTAGGTGCAGTGTCTGGTCCTCCCTAATTTGCTCACCAACCTGTTGTGTCAGAAATGCAGCCTGGAAGATATCCAGTAGCCTCTGCTCTCTGGCCACTGGTGACGTCATAGTCTCCCCATGTGTTCATGGTGTGTTGTGGTCCCCCATTACCACTACCCTTCCCCATTCTACATTGTCCCTTGAGATTTCCACCAAACTTTCCTCCAGGACCTCCACCAATGCTGGTGGTCTGTATACCACTCGGCCCTTTACTCTCTTACCCCACCCCTGTCAGCAAAGTGACGCAAATAGCCTCCACATAGATACATAGACACATAGACAGTGTTGGCAGAAAAGGGCCAATGGCCCACCCAGTCTGCCCATTTGAGCTTATGACCACGTTCACCTCTGCCTCCTCTACCTCTCCAGTACCTATGCCATTTCTGACTAACAGTGCCACATTGCCCCCCTTCCCTCCCTCCCCTAGAGGAGTGTAGACCATGTCCCTCATATATCGTACCTGCTGGCATTTCCACCTTTTTTGAGGCCTGCCCCCTTCCCCTCACAAGTTTGAAAAATAATATCCCAGACCTAGAGACCTTCATGGCTGAGGGCAACCTGGATAGTGTGGCCATTACTGAGCCATGGTGCATTGACAACCCTGACTGAGACATGGCCATACCAGGCATAGACACTGTTCAGAAAGGACAGGATTGGAAGGAATGTGGTGCTTTATGTGCAGGAAAGGCTAAAAGCCATGGAGACACAGGAAATTTGTGTTGGTGGGTGGGCAGTGTGTTATGGGACAACATTGTCCGAATAGTAATCTGCACCTTTTCGGATTATCACTCTTTGTGTGGTAATGTCAGTGATTACTCTGACTGTAAAGAGGAGCTAATTGTTGCATGCTGTTTCAGTACAGTATTTAGTGTGTGCTTCTCCTTTTGGTGTACCTGCAATTGTTTCATTTCTAGGTATGTGTTCAATAGTAATAATGTGTAATTGTCCTTGTGGCTAAATGAAGCCACAAAACTGTGGGCAACCTCGAGAACACTTTGGACAGACATAATACAGTTCAGATGGTGAAAGTAGGCTGTTGGTTAACCAGGATCTGTATCGTATACAATAAGTAGCGCAATGTAAAGATGGGATGGGGCAACCGCACACTATTCATACTCTTTGTGGTGTCTAGGTTTGATTTCAGTGGGTCGCTGTCGGGTTGTGTGTGCGATTGGTGGGTTAGGTGGTTTGCAATTCTGCGGAGCGGTACTTATGACCATCAAGCCAAAAAGAGACCCGGCTTCTAATTGTAACTCCCGAATGAGTAGCGAAATTCTGTGACAAGGAAAGCACAGATAGATAAGTGACGCACGGAAAACTATATGTAACCAAGCTATTCTTTGATGTGAATGCACTCATTTACATTGTCTTGGAGAAGTATTCCACTTTTGGGTGCCCTTCTATGGACTGCCTCCATTTTGTTACTGTCCTTCTGCATGTGCGGCCTCCCAGAGCTGCACGCAGTACTCCCCAGATGTGGCCTAACCATTGTCTTGGCAAGTGCGATTATTATCTCACTCTTTCAACTTGTGATACAGCTGCCAGTACACCCCAACATCCCCCTTGCCTTAAATACTGCTTTAGTGGTCTGCTTGGATGGTTTCTTGTCATCTGTGATAACTATGCACAAGGCTTTTGCACTTCTTTGAGTGAAATGCCAGTTGCCACTCTTCTGACCATTTTGCCACTTTATCCAGATTGCTCCTCATTCCGCCCACACCATTGTGATCTTCTGCTCTGTTGCAGATCTTGGTGTCATCTGCAAACAGACAAACCATACACTCCAGTCCATCTGTAATGTAACTGCAGAACACATTGAGGAGGACGGGCCCTGGAACTGATCCCATGAGGAAGCCAACTTGTGACTTGCATCTGTTATGACTGTATGCCACTTACAACCACTCTCTGTGTCTTTCATGCCAACCAGTATGCCACCCAGTTGACCAACCTCAGACCCACCCCCAGCCTACCCATCTTCTTAATCAATCTTCTATGTGGACCAGTACCAAAAGCTTTGATGCAGTGAAGGTGGACAACATCAACTGAAACCACTTGGTCCACCACTCTGGTTACCCTCGTCAAAGAAATCTGAGATTGTGGTATAAACTTCCCTAGTCATAGAGTCTCCTATGAGCATACATGTTTTGGATTGCCTGTTTGCTTTTTCTTCCTGTTTTGGTTCCTGTTTTGGTTGACTTTTGGAGTTTTACTTCCTGTGCCACAGTTTGCTGCAACTGCAGTCTTCTTTAACCTTTTGTTATGCTGTGGAGATAGTCAGATACCAGTTTGTTTCCATTTTTTATGTGGTTTTGGGAACTGCTACGTTGGACAGTATTGATTGATGGTGCACTATATTTGCCTCTCCTAACCACCTGCCAACCTCCAGAACAAACTATCCTCTGAGGTCAAGGTGCTGCATTTGGATGTTAGGAAAATGGAAGCTGGTCTTTATATTTTGGCCTGAATATGTGATTTGAGTCGTGCAATAAAGTCCTGTATAACTGCCCTTTTGAAAAGTGTCACACAGTGCCTGCTGTTAATAATATCCATTCCAGTTGAGCTGTCGAGTTTAGAACCTTGCCCGATTAATTAGAAGTAGGAAATTAAAGCAAAAGGTAGAGAAGAGCACTTGTGCCAGCATTTGTAGTGTGAAGCATGCATTGATTACCGTGTTGATGGTGTCACCTTTTCTCACTTTTTAGGTGGGAGACTTTCACATAAGATATTTTAACAGCATCAGCGTTGAGGTTGCCATAGTGTGTGTTCCTATTTTGCCTACAACATTGCCTGTTCAACCCTGTTTCATACAATGTCAGAACATGTTAAGTGGAGGAAGAATTGAATATGAGGAAAACATATCGGCAACATCAGAAGTGAATGACACTGATGATGAGAGTGGCACAGACAGTGACGCATTGGATGTGCTAGAGGACATGCTAGTATTGACTGTCAGAAATGGCATCTGGCCATATATGTTCGAACCCCAAAGACATTCAGAGTTGCCCGGTACTGCGACAAGTGGACGTGCAGCATACCAGAGAACGACATCGCAGGAGACCGATGATGACTCCATGTGTTTGAGATTATGTGATGTGACATCATGGTGTCACTGTGGAAATTGCTCTGTGATGCCAACAATAAGAGAGTGTCTATGCTGCCAGGAACTGTCCCATCAGTTGGGTGACAAGCTCGAGGGGTTACAGTGCATCTCTTTCCACCCACAGTTCCTTGTTGGATGTCTTGACCCTTTGGTTGTACAGCTGGCTCTGATATCAATATGTTCATGTTACAGGCATCCACAGCCATCTAATCCCCCTCAGAACAGGTAACACTGCTAACTTTTTATTAGATTTCTACTGCTTTTATGCTGCCATGTACACTGTCAATGATGCCCAAGCATGTTCATGATGCATCTTGGAAACAAAAACCAAGTGGGAGAGTACCGAGTGATGGGCGTGGGTGGTACTAACAACTAACATGGAAAGGGTCCTTGGGGTGGTCGTACCAGATGACCTAGAGGTAAGTAGGCAGGCACTGTGAGGTCAGTACAGAGTGTGGCGGGTATACTGGAATGCATGGGGAGAGGCATCAGAAGTAGGCAGTGTGAAGTTTGCATACCTGTGCTCAGAAAATTTTTGAGACCCCCTGAGTACTGTGTGCTGTTCTGTCGACCACTTTTGCTTACTGTTGCGATCAGTCAACTTGCTTTATGAGAAAAACTAACAAGCCACACACCCACTGTTTGGTACTGCTACATGGTCATGTCTGCTTTGTTAACTTTATTTATTTTATTTATTTAGCTTTTGTTGACCGGGTAAGTGCACTAGACAAATCCTGCCTATTTTCAGGCACGACCCGGGGGAGGGGGATACAGATGAATGCCAACTGATCTTGAACCAGATTAAGCTGTTGGTGGTATTTTTACTGAATGAGGGAAATTTAGCCAGGACACCGGGGAAATTCTCCTACTCTTTTCGATAAACTTCCTACAGGTCCATGCGGCTTGCTGCGTATATACAGTATACACACTGGGTGCATTTCATTTTTGGGAAGAAGGTGCATCGTGTCATCCCAGCTTGCATTGTGACATTCATTTGTGCAAAGTGGCCTGAGGCTAGTGGAGTGTACAAGGGTTTCATGGAAGCGGATGAGGACAGTGATGAGGCTTTGGCACACACATTACTCCATGACTTCTAAGAAGCAATGCTCCATGTACTGTTCAGATGATAATTAGGACTCGGACTACCATTGCATGGCATTTCTAGTAATGTACCTTACAGATGGAGCATTTGAACAATGAGACATGCAATATGTTATAAGTGGTGCTTTACTGGGGTATCAAAGAACTCGGCTTATGTAACAAGGACTGATTACAACCACAATGATGTTGAATCTTCATTGCACAGTGTACCTTTTAATAAAGTCGCTAGTGACATGTTCCTGAATGCATCCATCTCCTTAACTGATTAAACAGCAAACAGCATTGAGAACAGCGATGTGCATTGGCCAACAAACAGTCTCGGCGGTAGACTTTAGTTGGAACCTTTGTTCATGACAGACTACACGCAATAGTGGGTCAGTGGTATTCAGATTTGAATAGTGGATTCCATGTCAAGCCTATGTTACTTTCTTGATTGTGGGAGACCTGTGTGTGGGGCACTGCCATGCCACAGTTTCATGTTGTCCTTGAAGCTTCTGTTATGTTGCACTGCAATGAAACAACTGCAATGGTAGCAAAGTGTGACTCTCAGGGATAAAATGGCAACAGAGTGCCACTGTTACCAATGAAAATATAGTTCTATACCAACTGTGCTGTATAACATTGTATATGTCATTATCAAGTGACAACCTTTATCATTTGTTCTTCCTTGTCCTGCGCTGTGCTGGTGCGTGCAATCGGACCGTGTCTAATTAATGTTCTTTTCCCACTGTTTAGTGTTGCCTTCAGTCATTGTTTCAAGACCCAGCACAGTCTCAGCGCATTCATTTGCTTCAGAAGAAATTCCAACCTGCATGGTGCGAGGTTGTCACAACACCAGCAGAAAAACTAACACAGGTCGCAAGCTATCGTATCACCGCATCCCTATGAGAGATGATCTACGCAGACAATGACTGTTATTCCTTGATCGGTCTAACATAGACATAGACACATTTTCTCCAACACGGCATAATGTGGTGTGCTCTGACCACTTCACCGACGCAGACTACCATACCACCTGGACACTGGTTATGAAGAATAAGTGAATTCCAGTCTGACTTCAGCTGTGTTAATTGTTGCTGCTTTTTATATTCACAGCTACAGTGTTTGCCATTGCATTTCACTCTAGTCACATAAGAATATTAGACTGTTGTCTGAAGATGGGGACCAATTGCTCAGTCTAGTCAGCACATGGTCGCTACTCCCATCCTCTTTTAATTGTTCCATCAAAGCAGTACACCCAGTCTGTCATATGCTACATGAAGTTCTATTATTGTTTAAAGTGCAATCTCTTCTGCTGGAAGCCTGTTCCATGAATATCACCCTCTCATTGATGCTTTGGTTGATCTTATCCTTTGCAGTTCCCACCCAGATGTGTAGTGCTGCTTTCTCGACCTCATCTATACAATTATAGTTTGCACATTGCATAGTTGTCTCTGTTGAATATTTATTTGGTTTGTATGCTGATGGTATTCCGAGGTGTGATTTGCAATGCAGTGTCATCCAGTATTGGGAAACAATTTGCCATCACACAGGATGGCATGCAGTTTGTGCTGTGTTGGGTAGGGTAAGGTGCAAGGGCAGTTGGCAACAAATACTGCCAAGTCAGTGAACACACCGGTCAACAGAGTCACTGCCCAGGCTGGGTCGATCATTCTTTGTGATGCGTCTTGTGCTTAAGCATACAGTAAAGGCCTCCTGGCACTGGACAGAACTCACAGCAGCGCAAACCCGGTCCTGAATGTATGTTCAACAGAACACACACACACACACAAAAAGTGAAATGAATCTTGTTACGCGAGGCTAGAGTATCATGTAATTGCCTGCTGCTAATTATTTCAAGGTCATCGCATGTCCTGCTTATACCTTTTATTCCCCCTTCCCATCTGCATAGTGTGATTTGACTGTACTATTCAAGCTGAATGCAACTGTGTATTGGTAGACATTGTCTATCTCCAGATACAATGTTCTATTGTTACATTTTCAATTAGGGCATGAAATTGGTAGAAATTATGTTTTGCTAACACTAATGAGCAGGTATAGAAACTGGGAATGTCGATGAGCACCAGACCCCTTTCTACTGGCACTTTTGGTGGACATACTGAAGTGTTGCCTTGGACAGTGCAGTCTCTCCAGGCCACTGAAATAAAAATCTTGTTAGACCAATACAAAATCCACAAGCATTCTGTCACTGTGCGAGGGAGAGTGTAAACGCATGATTTTCAAACAAAATAAGCAGTAAAACATTGCGTTTAGATTGATAGTGCTAGTTTTGGCAATGTGCAGAAATCCTAATGAGGGGTTGTGGACCTAATCTCTTAGATCTGGGAAATACAACAAAACAACTAAATGAGGAAGCTGTTCCATCCGTCCAGCATGCATCTTACCCCTCTGAAGTCCGTTTATCACTCAGTGATGGTAACAAGGTATGGTGATTTGGTGTGAGGCGCCAACTCTTCGCTGATTGTTTGGCTTCCATGTGGTTTTGCATGTACTGATGTTATGATTTGTATTTCAGCGGCAGAGACTGGAGATGCTGGTTACCAATTCACAGAACAATGACACAGTACTGCAAGCAGGAATCTCTTTACAAACAGTACATGTGATTTCAGTTGCAACACAGCACACACCAGCAATGCAAGACTTTGCCTGTCAGCAGAAACCTGCGATGCATGACTTTTCCTGTCAATGGCCTGAATTGCCGGATTATATGTACAAAGACCATGGATACTCCAAGCCATACTCGGTAGTTGAATGGTTGAATGATACTGCGATTTCCACAGACCATCCACAAGCTGCAAACCCTGGGATTAACAGTAAGTGTGTTTCAGCACCATGCCCTGGATGCACTTCCACACCAAACAAACCTTCATTGATAAACACAAGTCGCGGTACAGAAACTTCTTCCTTTTTGTCCTCTGAACGCGCTGTCAATGAAAGCAATGTGTCTATGTTTGAACCACGATCTTCTTGCGAATCAGACACTGAAAGTGCTGATGATATATCAGACCAACAGTCATTTCTTCAGGCTGAGACACCAGTAACAGAAGTGAAATACTTAGTGTTTCGCTCATCCCTATCCTCACTTTTCCAGATGTTGCTGTGTCAGCTATGCCGTTTGCGCTGCTAATTGTCAAAAACTATACCTGTGGAACGATGTTTGTTATTGAATTTTGTTGTGCTAATGCACACAGTTTCTCTTGGTGGTCACAGCCAATGGTGGGAAAGATGGGTGCTGGAAATCTTTTCCTTAGCGGATGCGTACTATTTAGCGGTAACAGCTATCGTCGCATTTATGATCTTCTGCGATTTCTGCGTGTACCACTAATGTGCACAACACAGTATGGTGATGTACAGAAGAAATATTTATTTCCTGTTGTGAATCACATATGGCAGATATGCAAGACATCAAACTGGACTTCGCTGCATGGGAAGGCGCTCACAGTCTTGGGAGATGGGAGGTGTTATTCTCCGGGACATTCAGCAAAATATTGCACATACACTAGCATGGATTCTGATTCACGGAAAGTGTTGGAATCAATGCTGATTCAAGTGTCAGAGGTTGCAAATTCTAATGTTATGGAGAAGGAGGGGTTTATACGAGCAATGAGAAGCATATTAAATGCTGGCCCAAACATAAAGATAATTGCAACCGACCGACACCCCCAGATCGCAAATCTTATGAAAAAAGCCAAAAAGTTTCCAAGCATGGAACATCAATATGACGTCTGGCACATTGCTAAATCTATTGGCAAAAAACTATGTGTGAAGGCAAAACAGAAGCACCATGAGGAATTACCACCTTGGATACGGTCTGTGATGAATCATTTGTGGTGGTGTGGTGAAACATGTTTGGGAGATGAAGTACTGCTGAGGGAGAAGTGGATTTCTGTTTTGGAGCATGTTGTTAATAACCACTCCTAGATAGTTGGACTAAAGTTCCATCAATGTGCACATGCACCACTGTCCCAAGAATACATTGAAAGCACATTATGGCTGAAAAAGGGAGAACCAGTGTATGAGGCACTGAGGAAGATAGTCATGGACACAAGGCTCCTGAATGATATTAAGAAGATAACCAAATTTTGCCACACGGGAAACCATGAGGTGTTCCATTCGCTAATTAACAAGTACTGCCCCAAGAGGCAGCATTTCTCCTACATGGGCATGCAGTGTCACACTAACTTGGCGCTTAATGGACTCAAATGAGAATTGTAATGTCAAGCAAGCTGTGATAAAGAGTGGGTTAACGCAAGGAACAACCTAGGTATCGATTTCCATTCTCAAAGAACAACAAAAGTCAATACCAACCCATAGTAGAGGACAAAACCTATCACTTTGTTGATACGTTGCTGCACTCCATGCTTGATCTTAAGCAGGGCCAGCTTGACAATATCTCTCTCCGCTTTATGCACCCAGCATATCACGAAACATTGCTCCTGTTGAGCGACCACCAAGGGAAGAACTTCTGCAGAACCATTATATGCGTTTCAAGCCTTGATAGTCAGTTTTTTGAAAAGTAAGTAATGGTCTATGTCCCACACAAGAATGCTTGTTGCCAACCCTCAGCCATTGCCGTGAACATACAGACTCTCTCTCTCTCTCTTTCTCTCAGTTGACTTCTTGCTCTGTCCATGTCCACCTGCATTGCTTCCTAGAGTGCGTGTCCACCCTATGTCTCTTTATCCAGTGGTAACTGCTCACCCTAGCTTGAAATGTGATTATAAAAGAGGGGTGCTGCTATATATGGCATACATGATCAACAAGTCTGAGCATACGCTCACTCACAATAGACCCATCCACAACTAAAATAGGTGATTCTAACCATTAACAAAAGTTGGTTGTGAAACTTAAGTGTTAGGCATCTTTTAAACCAATTACAGTACAATGCTTTAGCTGCCATGAGACAAGTTTTATACAGCATTGTAGCACTTTAACACTAGTCTGGTAAGATATACCTACTCATTCAACCATAGGCATTTTTTCAGACTGGATTGGACAGTTACTGATTTGATTGCTAATGGAATTGCAATAGACCACTGGGACAAGTTTTACAGTAACCCACCAACCACAGTTGATGTAAACCAGCCATCAGCGTGGTCCCTTCTCTGAAACTGCATCCGCATAAAATGGCTTAGCTTGTTAGGGTTCCACAGGCAAAAATATGCTTACTTGGGGGTGCCCCCTAGCAATGCGCAGCTAAGCATCTTAATGGTGGTGAAGTACACACAGCTCCATTTACAAGGCCACAACTAGGTGCACATTGTCTCCTTTTGCAATCGAACCAGCAATTTGCCAATCCATGCTGCAAAAATGTTTGTTACATTTACCAATGTTTGGGTTAGGTTGGGGGAGTGGTTGTTGTGGTGTTCTTTGACTTGTATTTATAGTAACATACTATAATGCCAGCAGAACAGGCCTAATGTTCTTCTTAGTCTCCTTGATTTTGAGCAGCGGCAGGTCCAGAAAGAGGACATCCAATGGCCTACTCCTTTCAAGGGCCCTTGTCACCCAGTCATACAACTCCACATGGTTTGTCTGACACGATCTTCCCGGGACAATGCCATGCTGTCTATTTTCCAAATTCCCAGTTTTCTCTAGCAACCCCCCCCCAAATTCATTTCCTTGTCATTACCTCCATCACCTTGCCACCACTGAAGTCAGGCTAACCTGCTCCTGCTATTCTACCTCTCTCTTGACCCCCTTGTGGATTAGCATGACATGGGCCACCCTCCAGTCTTGGGGCAGCCATCCAGTCCTCAGAGAGACGCTGATGATCTCCACACGGAGGACTGCCAGGACATCAGCCAGTTCCCTCAGCACCATGGGATGTATCTCATTTTGCTCCACTGTGGTGGGTGGTGTGGGCAAGTGCACGCTTAAAGCTGATGCCTTGCACGCTTAATTGGCGCCAGTGCTACTCTAATCAATCACAGCTCCTCTTTGTTTTGTTTAGTTGATATATAACACATATGTACTTGCACCACTAAAATCACATTGATGAGTAGAGATCATTGGATGCAGTTTGTACATGTCGAAGTATGAATTTCACTGTTAACTAGCTCGGCACGCACTTTTCACCTGCAAATTGGCTGGTGTCATCTATGGCAGTTGCACACAATAGAGGTATGCCATTCTAGGCAGATGCAGTTTAGAGTAGGGACCCAGCTGAAGGGTGGTCTACCTCAATGTTGGTAGCTGGATGAGTTCACTGCACGGCCCTGCAGTGAATACCAAGAGAACCCCACTCCTTCTTGGAATCAAATCAGTAAGTTGCCAATGTTGGAGTCCAGTATGTGACTGTCCAAGTACAGAACGTGTTGCTCTGAAACCCAAGCAGTGTGCCCATAGTTTAAGTGTGGAAACCATATATAATAACAATGACAATTTCTTCTTTGTTTATTTTTATTTATGTATAAATTGAATTTACTACCTTTGATTCAGAGACTCATTTACAAAGGCACCTCATCGCAGGGAGGGTAGACAACACGTGACAGTGAAAAAAAATGGAGGACGATACAGGTGTGGTACAGCAGGAGAAATATACACAGCAGTTCCAGATAATACATAGAAGAAAATTGGTTTGCAATTAATTACAGATTCGACCAAACGTTCTCAAGACAGTATAATAGGCCTGATATAGTATATCTACCATGGAATGGGGGGTTGGGGAGGCAGTCCAAGTGGATGTTGTCAGATACAGAGAGCCTGAAGAGTTCAGTCTCTAGGGCACGGGTGGAGAAGGGATTTGTTGGGGACTCAGTGGGATGATCTGGTGGTCCTGTGTGCATGGGGAGATGGGATGGAAGAAGGGTGGTGGAGTACATGGTGGGAGTATGTATGGCTGGAGAGGGTGAGAGTGAAGGAGGAAGATGAATGTGAGGTGACTGAGTGCAGGTAAAACCTTCCTTTTTACCAATCCCTCTAAGTCTGGAAAGCAGTTGCTCAAGGTCAAAGCAGATTTTGTACAGGGTGAAGCAATGCCTGAGGTCCTTAATGAAACTTCAGCAGTGGTTCTTTAATTGACTTATAAATTAATAATATCCAGGGTATAAGCCCTCTGCTCCTTTCTAGGACATTTCCAGTCCAGTAACTCGATTAAAGTCTGAGCAGTTTCTCTAATAGTTAAAACTGTGGGGGTTCGCCGTTTTAAGTGGGAGTGAAGGCTTGATGGTAGCCAGCCTTATCATAGATTTAATTGTACTAATGGAATTAATATATGTCAAAATTTTTGATTTAATGGGTTTTATACCCCAGGACTTTTTGGACACTTTTCATTAAAATTATACTGTATAGTCCATGGTCATGGCTGTATAAGCATTTGATATATTTTTTTTATAATACAAGACCATAGCAGTTGTACTTCCCCTCCCATGTTGCAACTCAGGGAGATAAGAATATAATCCTGTTTTGTCTATGTACCTATATTCATTGCTATGCCTTGGAACCAAGTGTTCTTTGATGTCAGTCTCTGATATAATGAATAAAAAAAAAATCAAAGTGTGTCAACTGATTTAATTGTTGTTTCTAATCATTTCGGACTGAACCATCCGGCTCTGGGTTATAAATTAAAGGGTTAAAGTGCATGTTGTTTTTTCTTCCTTCAAAAGTGCCCCAACAGCTGCAACGTCAGCCTACCCTGGGCAACGCTTCAGGCTAGCCTGTAGTTGCAACTGGGTACCCAGAGTGTGTCTGACTGTATGACAGGGACCTTTGAGTGCATGCCTTATAGCCTGACTCAATCAGATCTAAAATCAACCACTAGATTACTGCCCTTGCCTTGTTCATGTCCCCCTAATAAATCAGATCTAAATCTTTTTGCATCTAAACCGGCTGTGGTGTACCTCTGTATAGAAAGTATTGTGATACTGCTGTCTACTGTTGCAGGACTTGTTTTACATTGAGTCTCCAGGGTCATCCCAGATAATCCAACCCTGGTGGTAAGTATGTTACAAGACGGGTTAACAGTGCATATTGGGATTGTGTTATTTCAGACTTCCTTTGGCCACTAGAGGGGAAAGAGGGGGTATTAGTGTCCCGGAGAGCTTTACCCAGAGCAGTCACGCTGCCGTCAACCCTGTCCTCTGGGTGGAGGCACCCTTTTCATGAACTCAGGCCACTCAACCTGCAGTTAGTCACACAGGCAGGGGTAGTATCCCTTGGAGTAGTGCCGCCTAGGGGCTACAGGTATACTGAACAAATATTTTCCCCCAGAAATGTGAATCCCCACAGGGAGTCTTACCAGTACTAGTGTGTCACAGCTGTCAGGGATCTGTACGCCTAGTATCTTAGTAATGTTCTTTATTACCATTGTCCAGAATGTCCTAAGCTTTGGACAACTCAAAAAAATGTACTCATGTGTGCCTCTCTTGTCACATACCCACCAGCAAGTGTTGGTTGGATGATTATCAAAATGTTTGTTATCACTGGTGTTCCAAAAATCTTGAGACCACCCCATGAGGTATTTAAAGGTCTCTATCATATCCCCTGTCTTCTCCCAAGTGTACCTATTTAGCTCCTTAAGCCTCTCCTGGGGGCTTTTGATGCAGACCCTGCATCATTTTGTAGCCTCCTTGGACCACCTCCACGCTGTCTATGTCCTCTCTAAGATATGGGGCTCGATTCTCAAAGCTCCCAGCATGGTGCAAGGGGCTTGTGCCACAAAGAGTGGCCCAATGAGCCGCTTGCTCCAAAACATGCACCAAGAGCGATTTCTAAATGCAGTGTGCATCAACCACAGGCTGCATGCTCCAAAAGCGTTTTTTGCCGTCCATGCACCATAAAATGGGCTGTGTCATGACATTAAGGGGCATGTGGCAGATGCAAGCTGCCACATTCCCTAGATCAGGATTCTCAAAACCCTCCCGGAGGGTGGCATTTATTTTATTTTTATTTATTTCAGTTTGGGAATTACAACCTTTGAGACAACATAACTCTTTCACAAAGGCTCCAAGTCAGTGGATGAACAGCAAACCAATACAAGCACAAACATTACTGTACAAGAGCATGACATTAAAAAAGGTTACACCTGACAATGTAGTTACCAGAGTCACTAGTTTGAACTGAAGATTCAACAACATGTGCAGTAGGACTATCAGACTCTGTAATCAAAAATACAGATTTCCAAAATTAATCACAAGACAAATATTTTTTGTTGCTAAGTGCTTGATGCAGATGGGTAGCAACCAGAGAAGGATTAGTCAAGAGTAAGTGCGTGGGGGGGGGGCAGCAGCCAGGGAAGGCTTAGACGAGGAGGTGGGAAATATGTGACGGGGGAGGGAGAGGGGACCTTAGACCCTTAGACCTGCTCACCTTCTGAGAGGGTTTGACCACTTGCGCACTGTCAGAATCCTCCTTCACCATGTGCTGCAGCCCCACCCAGCCCCAATGTGCCCATATTGTACAATGTTTATAAACTCATTTCCCAGTGGTCTAACAGCCCACCCAAGCCCCAGTCTCCTTAACATTCTATCAAGCAGTCCTTCATGGTCTCGCGAACCCCATCCCTATCGCTGATGTGCCCATACAGTATAATGTGAATAGAACTCACTCCCTGGAGATCTAGTGGACACACCCAATCTGCCCATAAATTAACATGTTGATACAATCATTCCCTGGTGGTCTAAGTTGACCCCATCCCGGCAGGTAGTGCCCACCACTCCACTCCCCCTATCCTAAACCCATGCTGGCAACCAGCACAGTCTTCCTCTCACCACCATGGCCATCCGTCCACTGAACTGTCATTGGGCACGTACTGTAAACTGAATGCTCTCAGTGACAGCTCAGTCAGTGTCCAGTCATGGTGGTGAGAGAAGGGCTGTGCCAGTCACCAGCATGGAGTTCAGGATAGGGGGGAGTGGGATGGTGGGCACTACCTACCGAGGTGGGGGTCCACTAGACCAACAGGGAATGATTGTATCAACATGTTACTTTACAGGCAAATTGGGGTGGGGTAGGGTCCACTAGATCACCAGGGAATAATTGTATCAACATGTTGATTTATGAACAGATCGGGGGTGCACTAGATCACTAGGGAATGTGTTCTATTCATGCTATACTTTACGGGCACATCAGGGATAGGGAGGGGGGTCTGCTTGATAGAATATTAAGGGGATTAGGGCTGGGGGGCTGCTAGATCACCAGGGCCTGCTTGATATACTAATAAGGGGATCAGGGCTTGGGGGGGCGCTAGACCACCAGGGACTGCTTGAGCTACTAATATGGGGATTGGGGCTGCTAGACCACCAGGGATGTCATGGAGTGATACACAGCAACCCCATGCCTAGTGGCAAACCCTCCAGATGTGCCATCTATTTAGCGCATGGTCACCGTTGCCGCAAGCACCGGGACTTTCCCGTTAAGACCCTGCCTGATAAGAGAATCGGGTGTAGGGTCCCTGGTGCACCAGGCTTTGATGCAAGCTGCCTGTTGCTGCAGCTTGCCATCAATCTAAGGGAAAATCCTGCAAGGATTTCTGTGACCTGCCAGTATTCAGAATGGTTCTCACCATATGGGGCTGCCAACCCCAGATGTAGTGTAGAACCAATCCAATCCAAAAGTATAGTGGCACTCAAAACCAACCCAAAAAAGTATTCTGCAACTTTCATTTTATGCACTTCAGAAGTTGTGGAATACTTTTTTTGGTTGGTTTCAAGTGCCACCATTCTTTCGGATTGGACTGGTTCTACATCAATCTAAAGGCTGTTTGAGAATTGAGCTTGTGGTCTCCAGAACTAAACACACTAATCAAGGTGAGATCTTGCTAGCAGTTTATATTGGGGCAGCACCACCCCCCTTTTCCTGTTGGTGATACCCCTTTCCATGCACCCTAGCAGTTCACTAGCCCGTCTGACTGCTTTGTCACACTACTTGGCCACTTTTAGGTTGTCTGATATGATTACCCCTAGGTCTCTTTCCTGCTTGGTCTTTGTCAGTATCACTCCATCCATTGTGTACTCTGCTCCCTGATTTCTATGGCCCAATTGCCTTATTTTGCACTTTTTGCATTAAAACCCAGGTGCCATACCCATGCCATGACCACTTCTCCAGCCTTTTCGGATCACTACCCCATCCCTTCCACACACACCCACAGAGTGTCCACTCTGCTGAAGATCTTGGTGTCATCTGCAAAGAGGCAGATCTTTCCTTCCAGTTCCTCCACAATGTTACTTATACAGACACTGAAGAGAACCAGTCCCAACACGGATCCCTGAGGTACCCCACTGGTCACCTTCCCTTCTTCTGAGCGAACTCCATTTACCACCACCCTCTGTGTCTGATCCCCTAATCAGTTTCTTGCCATGGATAGCACCTTATTACCCAGCACCCAAGTCCCAAACGTGCCTACTAGTCTCCTATGTGGAACAGTGTCGAACGCCTTGCTAAAATTCAGGTAGGCCACATCCACCGCTCCTCTGTGATCCAACTCCTTGGTCACCCAGTCAGAGAAATCTATCAGATTAGTTTGCTATGACCTCCCTCCTGTGAAACCATGCTGCCTTAGATCCTGTAATTCACTGGATACAAGAAAATCTGCTACCCTTTCCTTTAGTAGTGATTCCATTAATTTACCCCACACTGATGTCTGACTGACAGGCTTGTAATTGCCCACCTCTTTCCTGCTCCCACTTTTGTGAAACAGGGCAACCTCATTGCTTCTCCAGTCCCCTTGAACCATGCCAATCTCCAGTGACATGTTAAATAGATCTGTCAGAAGTGCAGCCTGTACCTCCCTCAGCAACCTTGGATGTCCACTGTCTGGCCCCATAACTTTGTCCACCTTCAGGCTAGTGAGTGCTTCCTGGACTTTCTCCTCAAAAAACTGCCTAGTGTCCATTTCCCTCCCCCTCGAAGCTCCTAGCACTTTTCTGTAGTCCCTCCCCATCCCCTTCTACTGTGAATACTGAGCAGAAGTATTTGTTCAAGACATTTGCCTTTTCTTGATCCTCTTTATGCAGTCACCCCTTTCACTCTTTAACCTTACCACCCCTTTCTTGGTCTTCCTTTTCCTGCTAACATTCCTAAAAAAATGTCTAGTCCCCTTTCGACACTCCCTGAATTACTCTCTCCTCAGTTTGAACCTTTGCGCTCCTTACTGCTTTGCTTGCCTCCCTTTGTTTTCTTAGATACACTTTCCTATCCTCCTTTCACTGGGTCTCCTTGTACCTTCTTTTTTAATGTAAAAGAAGTTTATTGTTATCACAGTGTAGTACATGACACAATGGTTACATATCAATAGAGCTTTAGACAGACTGTAATAGCATAGGTCAAGATAATATGCATTACAACATATATTTTTTTGATCCTGCCTGCCCTCCTGATCAGCCACTCCTTTGAGTTACCTAGGACCATGGCCACTCTGCTCCTCCAGTCGCCATCTGCTGCCTCCCCGCTAACCCTTTGTCAGATGGGTCTCCACCCTCTAGGGGAGAGGTGCCTGTAGGCACAACTACTTAGCCAAGGGGGCTGGTCAGGAACTCAGTACAGGGCTATCCAGGGCTACAGTAGTGCTGGGGCTGGTGGCCATCATCTGGTCAGTCAGGGCTTTTTCCATTTTCTGCCCCCACAGTATCCTGATAGGCCTGCATGGGATATGTCAAGGCATCACACCCCCAGCACATCTCCCACTCCACCATTAGTTGCCAAGGCCCGATTCCCCCCCCCCGGAGAGGACCGTCCAGTGGATGCTCTGGATCCCTTCCCTACCAGTCTCCAATCCTGGCTCCCGGGTCCAGGGCGCAAACCTGGGTCGCCAACATGCTGCGCGAACCCCTTCATTTGGCGCCAGGGAGTCAGCTGCATTACAACAAGTTTGTGCAAAGTAGTCAGTACAATGTGTGACAGAGCTGAAAATCAGATCTTTCAAAGTGTCCATGTCTGTCTCCTGCATCTTAGACCATCTTTGGAAAAAGATGACATGATCTGCCCATCCTAACAATTAGGGGATGAATCCTGGATCTGCCTCAAGTTGATAGGTTACCCATCTCCTCCAGAATATCTCATTCTTTTCCTTGTTCCTTCGAATGTTAGCTATTAGAGTCTCCATCCAGTATGTAGCATTTACCACCTTCACCCGAAAAGATACTTGTGGAGGAGACCTCTGCAACTACCTTTTAGTAATTGCCTTCTTTGCTGCCAGCACTAATGTAAGTATTAATTTCATGACTTGCCCTCTAATATCTTCAGTAGGTATTGACAAGAGAACCAAAGATGGTGTAAGGAGGTCACTTTCCAGAAAAGTATATTAAAAACATTATTTACATCATACCAATAGGTGCTAAACATTGGATAAGACCAAAAGCATACTAGTGATCTGCCTTGTTTTCCCCACAACCCCTTCAACAAGTTCCACATAGGCTGTCTATATTGCAGGCATGAGGAAATAACATGTTCTGCACCTCCAGGACAAATCCTGCCAGTTTAGAGAGGATGTCAGTCTATAGTTGGTTGAAGCATATTAGTTCCATAGCTCCTCACTGTAATCAGAATTAAATTCTTTGTTCCAACGCTGCAAAATTACCAGAGAGGAGTTTGGAAGTAGTTCCAATAAACTTCTGTAGACAGTACCAACTAGCTGAGCGACATACATTACAGATTGAGGCTATTTTTTTAAACTGTCCCAGAATGGATCAGATTCTGGATGTGGGATGCCACTGGAATGGTACTGCAATGAGTGACAGGAGGGTGTTATGTTGCCACTGAACGCTTGGGTGTTGATTGGTACGGTGGTAATGTGTGGTGATGTGGGACTGCGACTGCAACATCACTGCCCGCCTCCATGACTTTGCACCACAAGAAGCAAATTTGCATGGCATTAGCATGAGTCTGGGCAATATGTGTACGTAACCTGTCTGCTGTGCCCGTATAGTGAAGGTGTGTGTCTCATCAATGGAAATGTAGAAAATCGGGAGTCGTATGAAAAGCCTTTAGTGGGAGCACTGTTTCTTTAAGAGTTGACATAGCAACACAGGGTTGCTATGACACACAGCAGGGAACTGTAATTGAAACGTGTTCCTGCATGCATGAAAGGTCAAGAAGACAAATAGTAAAGGCGCGCGCACAGCAAAGGAATCGAGACCAGTGAGACAAGCAAACAAGAAGACGACACAAAAAGTAAGCAAAGTTTTAAAATTTTATTTTAGCGACCAGGTAAAGGACTCTCCAGGGATCACTGGCACATTTGTGGGAGCAATAAAGAGCTAACTAGTGTGCTGTGTGAGAGACATTTTTATTTGTTGTGCCTGCTTGACTGCACTGGTCGCGCGAGAACATCTCTCACAAGGTGAAGAAAATTAGCATACCAGGAGCTCTCAGCAAGCCGTGCTCTGACTGAGAATGGCGCAGTGCAGGGAGAAACAGAAACCACTCAAAAAAGGTAATTCACTGAGTAGAAAGTTACACATGGGCTAGGTAGTGGTAATAATGTAATACTGAAAGCCCAATATTGCATCAGTCTGTGAATATCCACGGTTTCCTTTTAAAGGAGAACCGCATTGAACCTGTAAGTCATTATTCACTATAAAACTAGATTTTTAAGTTCTAGTTCAGATTCTGTTACTGTACAATCTTTACGGGTGGTTTTGTTATCCTAGTGGGTGTTTCTGATTTTAGAACTGCATGATTTAGTTTATGCCCCTTGTTCTGCTCTTCCATTGTTGAAACAATGCATCCATATTCTACTATAGAACTCTGTGGTTGGATACAGGCATAAACTACATCATACAGTTCTAAAATGACACTTAACACCAGAGTGTAAATCAGAAACAACCACTGAGGTTATTAGTAGACAAGTACAGATGGAATGAGAACAATATTTGAATCAGTTTTTAAAAAACAGCTTCTACTGGGAAAAATTACCTTCAGGTTCAGTGATCAGTGCAGTTCTTCATTAAAAAGCACCATGAATGTCCCTTTTACCTGGTGTACCATATAAACCTCAACAACACTTAAAAACCAACATAGAGCTGTCACTAATGCAACACAAGTTACTTGTGGCACACTCATCCACCACACACCTAGCACTGCAAAAAAAACATGGTGGACAGTGGTCTGCAGGATGCTAGGCTGCATGGCTTTACAAAGGGCCAGTCATGTCAGATGAACCTGATAGAGTTCTTCAATTGGGTAATGCAGGTGGATGATCAGGGAGGGGCAGTGGATGTAGCCTATCTGGACTTCAATAAGGCCTTTGACACTGTGCCTCACAGAAGGCTAATAAATAAGCTGGAAAGCCTAGGGGTGGGATAGAACATAACTAGGTGGGTGGAAAACTAGTTGATAGGCAGACGTCAGAGGGTGGTGGTGAATGGAGTACACTCCAGGGAGAGTGGGGTGATGAGTTGGGTGCCCCAAAGATCAGTACTGGGACCCCTCCTCTTTAATATCTATATCAGTGATATAGCAGACAGGCTGGAGGGGAGGGTGGGCCTGTTTGCTAATGGTACGAAGATCTGTAATAGGGTGGACACCCGGGGGGGGTGGAGGCCATAAGCAAAGACCTGAAGATGCTGGAAGGGTGGTCAGAAACTTGGCAGCTGCAATTCAATGCCAAAAAATGTGTTGTGATGCACATGGGGAATAAAAATCTGCAAGCCACTTATACTCCAGGAGGGAGGAAATAAAACCATCAGAGCAGGAGAGGGATCTGGGGATAGTAATATCAAGCAACCTGAAGGTAGGTAACCAATGCAGCAAATCAGTGGGTAAGACAAATGGAATGTTGGTGTGCATTGGAGGCATAATTAGCAAAGGAGGGAGGTACTCTTGCCTCTTTATAAGGCCATGGTGAGGCAACACCTGGAGTATGGGGGGACAGTTCTGGAGGCCACATCTATGTAAGGATATAGGTGGGATAGAGAGGTTACAGAGAAGGGCAACCAAGATGGTGCACAGCATGCAGGGGAATCCCTATGAGCAGAGGTGGAGGGAATTGGACCTATACCCATTGGAGAACAGAAGAGAAAGGGGGGACATGATTAAGACTTTTAAGTACATGAAGGGGGTCAACAGGAAGAGGGGGGAGCTTATTCAAAAGGAAGGAGGGGGCTAGGACTAGAGCGAATAGTCTAAGAATAGAAGGAGGAATATGTAAAGGTAATGTGAGAGACTGATTCTTCATGGAGAGAATGGTGGAGGCCTGGAACCAATGGAAGTGGTGGGGACTGATACTGCGAAGGGATTCAAGAGGACATGGGACAGCCACATGGGGCTGGTGGGGGGAATGAGTAGAGCTTGTGTTATAGACAATGAGTAAGGGGGGCCGACAAAGGGCAGACTCCATGGGCCAGTGAGGTTCTTTTCTGGCATCAGGTTTCTATGATTCTATGAACATCAAGCACTATGCTGAGTCAACACTCTAGAGTGTTAATAGTGACAGTTCACATGGTCAAAGTCACAAGAGCAGTAGGTGCTGCAGCCATGGTCATAGGAATAGTGTTAACAGTGGTTGCAGTGGTGGTGATAGTAGAAAGGGTGGCTGCCACAAGAATGGCACCAGTAGTGGTGGGAAGCACACTGGCCGCAGCCGTAGCAACCATAATGGTAGCGGTGGGAAAATTGGTGGTCATGGATGCTGCTTCCTGCACAAGGCATGTAAGCTTTAATGCCCTTCTGCTACTGACATAGAAGGATGTGACAGTGAACATGCAGATGGAACAGTTGGTGACACTAGTAGTAGTAGTAGTACTTTTGGTACTAGTATAAGTATTATTCCCAGTGCTACCAGAACCAGAAGGCTTTCTTGGGGAGAAAAATATTTGAGCCCACTGAATATGGAACAACACTAGTCTATTATCACCTGTGCATTCTATCTCACCCCTTCTCTGGAATTGGATTATGTATCAATAATATACAGTGCAGTAAGACATGATGCAATTCAATACTTTGCAGTAAATAACATCATAAAATATTGCATGACAAGAGGACTTAACTGCTGTTGAATTACACTGCTCCCTGCAGCATACTGCAGCATTTTACTGTAATTCTGCAAGGTATTTCATTGCATACTGCCTGGTGCTGCGGTATGAACTGATTTTATGATGTTTTGTAATCTCAATACAGTGTTTCATCCTTGGCCATGTTACTTTAGGATTGTTTTATTAGAAGGGCATCTCAGTCTCTTTTAACTTCTGCTTGTGCTGTTTGTTGCCAACATGCCCCTGACAAAGACCAAGTTCTGATCAAAGAACCAGGGCTCGGTCGGCATCTTCCAGCTTTAACACAAACAAACATGTTGGCAACTTTATACTCAGCTCTTTATTGTGTTTTGTTACTGACCCCTTCCCCAAGTGCTTCCTTTATTTTGCATAGATTGTTTTGGGGTTTGGTACCCAAGGACAGCACCAGAAGCACTCTCATGTATGTGCTGTACAATCTGAATCATATCACCCTGTCCCTCACCACTTGGGGCTGGTGATGCAGATGCTTTTCTGTGGCTGGACCAAGTAAGTTTGTGAAGTTGCTAAACATGACGGATCAGGTAACTAATAGTTATTGTGTAAAACATAAACTGCTACTAGGTAGTGTCTGTGAATGTGATGCTTTACTTAGTGTGCATGGAACAACAATAATATGCACATTAACCCTAACAATTACACTGTACCATGAAAAATGGTAGTACATAGAATAAACACTGCAACTATGAAGGGGGAAGAAGAGGACAACCTTTTTATTTAACTGTGGAACTGAGCAAAGAACCTGAAGACGACACACACACACAACTCAGTGAATCAATCCAGACCCAGTAAGAATTATATCACTTTAATAAAAAAAACAATGCATGCACACAGCCATACACATACAGGGTGCAGATTCATAAAAATATATATGGTTCACATGTACAGGTTACTTGTGGGCAGTGAGTTGTGAAGGGGGGGGTCAACTGATGCTCCTCAGTTGTACAGGGGTCTAAGCCTGGAACCAGAAGATTCAAGATTTTTATTTCCATAAATGCATAAAATTCAACAGAATTCTTACATTCAAATACAAACTTTGTCTAACAACATACAACAGGATTTAATACAAATACTAAAAATTAAAAATCACCATAAACTTGTGATCAGAGTCATGATACTGGCAATTATATTTCCAAAAATTCTTAAGATAACTATCTGCTGGTAGCTATTACATATTTGGCCAGGCCATACATTACTTTGGTTTCCTCTAGTTTCAATAAATAAATATAGGTTTCTACATGTGATTGTTTATATTTGTTTGCTTGCAAAGGTAACCCCCTTAGAATGTTCCTCTGTGAATTTTGTACACTGCACTAACAGGTGCATTACAATTGGAATATCAATCAAACTACATGTATAGCAATTTTGTCCCACTTCTTAATCTAAATTGAATCACCAGAAAACAAAGCTTAACAAACTTAGCCTCAGCTTACTCAAGATATTCCTGTGTACCTTATTTTCACACAAGACCAAGTACTTTGCCATACCGACATTTATCTGTATTTGCAAGTATAGACCATATCTCTTTATAGTTCATATTTTTTCGATCTCTGGTTGTAAAGAAATATCTTGTAATCTCTGACATACTTCTGCAACAAATATTTCTGGATTACTTTGATGACCAAATTTCTTCCATTCCCATTTTTCTAATATGATTGTTTAGTCTAATAAACCATTTTTCTATATATTTACCATGCTATATCTTAGTCACTGTATCTAACCAGCACATTTTTGGCAGTCTGTTGCAATCCATTTTCAGAACACAACCCCAAAACTTAATAGCACTCATGATTATCCTAGTTTCCATTAATAGCAACCCAGTTTCATGCCTTAAAAAGAGGATGGCCAATCTCTTGGTAGGTTCAGAGTATACCTAACAAAAAGTTTTGAATACTTTCAGTACTGCAGTTCCTCTTCATTAAGCCTCATACCTCACTGCCATAAAATGTCTGGCTGATGGCTTTGCCTCAAACACCATTTTAAGCACATTCAATGAATTACTGGCACATTTAAATGCAAAGGTGGTTATAGATAGCCCTTGATGTTTTGTAAGCTTTATCTTTTACTTCTCTAATGTGTGATGGCCACGATAGATTCATTTCAAATATTACACCTAAATATCTGTACTCCTTAACTTCCTCAAATTCTTATTTGTTAATTTCCCATTTGTTATTGTTCCTCATTCTTCTCCCAAACATCATGATTTTTGTTTTTCCCACATTTAGCACTGGGTCCAGTTCTCTTAATTTATTCGTAATACATGTTCTTAGTCCTAACAGAGTTTGCAAAAGGAGTATAGTGTCATCCACATATAGCATAATCTTGATTTCTTCATTACCTATAACCAGTGGATATGCCTCAATAACAGTAATACCTTTTATTAGGGATTCGACATACAAATTAAACAAAACTGGCACCAGCATGCATCTCTGTTTGACTCCACACCTTATATGTGTTTCCTCTGTTACTGCTTCATCCTTAGTAAATCTCACCTGGGCTGCTGTGTTTGCATGCAGCATTTTTAATATATTAAGTAACTGACAGTCTATCTTGAACTCCTCTAACATGTTTCAAAGAATGTTCCTATTAACTGAATCAAAAGAGGATTTAATATCCATAAAACATACAGTACATATAAATGTTCTCTTTTCCTCCAGTACAAAAAGATTCCAACAGATAATTCATGGCAAATACTAAATGAAGTGGACTGTGATATTTCTTACAGCCACATTGATATTTAGAGATCAAAAGTTCTTTTACCCAGAACTGCAATCTTTCCAAAATTATTCTAGTATATATCTTTTGTACGGTTACCCCCCCACAGTGACATTTTACCAGCGAGGTCCCCCACAGTGACTACAGCGCCTAGCCGTGGGAGACCCGCTGGAACCTGGTGCTGTCTGTCGGGGGTCCTGCACCCCCCCAATCAGCTCTGACTGGAGTTGAGAATCCTTAAGTGGGGGGTGTGGGGGGCATAGCCCCCTGCATGAGGAGTTGGGGTGAAGCCCCCCGAAGAAAACAAAGATCCAAATAGCAAACCTGCAGCTGACTGCAGAATGCGGTCAATCTGCTGGTGTCGCTGACGGGGCATTCGACAAGATTTTTGTTGGACTCCTGTCATGGATCCTCTTTTGTATTACTGGTAATAGTGTAACTGGTCTATAACACTTATGATCATGATTTAGACCTCTCCTAAAAAGTGGAATTATAACCCCTTTATTCCATTGTTGTGGCAAAATTAAGTTGTTACTAATTATGGTGAAAATGGGGGCTAATAATTTAGACCAGAATGTAGGATTACGCTAGTAAATTACTGCAGGGAGCCCATCTATGCATGCTCCTTTGTTGTTTTTTTTTTTTGTACTATTATTCCCTATATACTTTGCCAGATGAAATGACAAACAGTTCTTTTGAGTCTGCACTCATTAATTTGTCAGGGTAATTATTTTCTATGGTGCATGTAATATGGGATCTATAAACCTTCTTAAAGTACTCGGCCCACTCATTTGCTGTAATTGTGGCATGAATATTATACCTCAGATTTTATTCAGTGCAACCAAAAGTGACCATTGTCTAAAATGTCTGAGCATCTTTTTCCCAAATGGATTCCTGTAATTGAGCCCATAATTATTGTCTCTGAGTTATTTTTTTTTTTTGATAGAAGCAACCTATCTTTAGATTTAAATTTTTTTAAAGCAAGTATGACAGGGATTGAAACACTTTTTCCAGCAAGCTTTCATACTTTATTTATCTCTTTATTTTTTACTGCCCATGTTATACCATGATTTTGACCTACCAATACCAGTGTTTACTCTAAGTGTATTTTTCAAGGCCAGCTGTGATACTATCCCCAACAAAAAATTGGAAAACTCATTAATCAAACTAGTCCTCTCCATTATCCCTGCATTTTTGATCTTATCAGATAATTTTATAGTATCATTGCCTACTATTAATACTTCTATTACAGATTTAACATATGGGTTCCATTTAACCTTTTACCATACATAATACACATATTTAGATTAGCATCAGTTTCTAAACATAAATCCCTTACTGTTATTCCAAATGCCAGATTCATATTGCATAAAACTGGAAAGTGGTCACCATCCCAAATCTTATGCACCTCTAAGAAATTTACTTTATGGTAATCACGGGCATCTATAAAGCATATATCCAACACACTCCCCCCCCCCCCCGAAGGGTTTGGAAATGTTAATTCACCTACCCAGTCTTATTTAACTCACCCATTTAGGACTCTCATACTAAGTTTAGATAGTAATTTCATAAGATATTTGCCTTTTTGACTGAACCTTTTATCCTTGGATTGCCTATCAGGAATATCTGTTATATCACTGATACACCATTTTGTAGATTTTTCCTTGATTTCACAACCAATTCTGGCATGGAAATCTCCTGTCAAAAAGCCAATTATCTTTGGGAAATGGAACTTCAGTTTCTCTATATCAGCTTCAATATTGTAGAGAATCTTAAGAAAGCCATCTGAGAGTATTGTAGGCAGACTAGAAATGTTAAATAATGCCAAAAGGTTACTCCCATCTGCTAAAACTAGGTACAGTACATATAATATTGATTAAAAATACTAGTCTCTATGCATTTTACAGTCAAATAGATACTTATAAAAATTGACAAGCCACCATTTGCTCTTCCATATCTGCAGTTTCTATATGCTGGCAAATTCCACACTCTAAAACCTTCCAACACATGTTCTCCTTCAGTTCCTAGTCAAGTCTCCTGGAACATCAGTGTGTTGCAGTCAGATATCCAATTTACTCAATTTTTGTCTACCATTTTAGATGTTAGCCAGTGATGTTCCAGCTCAATACTGAAACTGAAATGATTATTTTGTAACTTTCTTCCAGTCAATTAATGGTGTCTAAAATTTTTACTGTGCTAAATGAGCCCAGACAGTCCTCTATTTTATCCTCTTTTGGACTGTGTAAATCTATCACCATGGAGTCATCTCCTTCCAGAATATGGCTGCTATTTTTATGCACCCCTAATTTCTCCCTACCTCCCCTGTAAGGAGTTTCCACCTTATCCCTCTTCAAACTATAGTCTGCCTCAATAGGTTTCAAAAAGGCAGTTATAAGAGGTTGTCTTATAATGGGTGAAGTTTTCTGTCCCTCAGTAATGTTCTTATTTTTTAGACTACTTTTAACAGCCAACTTTTCTTGACCTGTGATAGTGGCTGAGTCTAAATTAATACCAACATCTGTAAAATGGGGATCTATGTGTAAGTAGTTTCCTTCTTTTCTCCAGGCTCCCCAGTACCACAAGATTAACAACAACAATTCAGTGTGTCAAACCTGACCCACTAAGAAATGCAGAAGATTAATTAAGAAACTGTCGCCACAGAACTGTGCAGACACAGGGTGCATCCTCCCAAACTCAGATATATACACATAGGCACATCATGCACAATAAGCTACCGGAGGGGGATGTAGCAGACACCCTCCTCAGTCATGCAAGGAATAGAGCCTGGAATCAGATGACATCAACAACAAAACAAAACCCACAAAAATAAAATGTGCTTCACCAAAAACTCACACAGGAGCTGCATGTCAGAGAGCAGCAGAGGAGGGGTGTTAGTAGATAACCCTCCTGTCCCCTGTTTCTGAGCACAGCAACATGCACAAAAATATCCAGTCAGAAAGCCAAACATAGCTTTGCTGACACTGATCAGACAAATAATACTGACTCAAAAAAACCTGTGGAACAAAAATTATTTCTTTTTTGACAAGTTTAAGGTCTCAGAAGTACTGAAGAGCTAGATCTCAGAAACAACTATCTCCTGTCCTCTACCAACTCAGAGTGAGGAAGTCACATGGTGTGCTTGCCTATGAGCTCCAGAAATGGCCTTTGATAGGCCAACAAAGCTCTGCAAAACATGGAAATGTATTTATTTATTGAATTGTTTCACCAGGAAAGATACACGAGCAACTTAATGTTCGTCTCAAGGTATGTCCTGGGGGAAGGGGAAAGGGATATACAGAGTACAGATATACAGAGTACAAGCTCAGGTAACTACAAACAGATGGTATAATTATACATACAGTTATAAAACAGGAACATGGCACATTAGACAATATAGGCTGTTGTAGAGTTTCAGTGCAAGCAGATCTTAGGAGCAGCATGCAAAGTAGAATCAGTACAGGTATCGAGCAATAGGATACAAGGTTGACAATGCATAAAATACAGACAGCACACTAGTGCAATCTGCAGCAGGGTGAACGCATAGGAACCAGCCACCCCTGTTTAAGAGCTGGTCTATAAGTATAAGTGCAAGTGGGTGGCTGAGAGGGGGAGAGGGAGATGGAGAGAAAGACAGAGAGGGAGACAGATAAGGAAGGGGGATCAGGAGCAGGTGCAAGAGGGTGTGAGGTAGTTGTGCAACACAGTGGTAAGGGAATAGAGGGAGAAGGAGTGGCGGATTTGTGGAGGGACAGCATTCCACATTTTAGGCAGGTGGTAGGAGAAGGCTTTATGGCCAGAGGTAGTGGTTCTGCAGGGGAGTGATAGGGTGCGAGTGTCAGCATGGTATCTCAGGGAATAGAGGAAGAGGGTAGGAGGTGCCAAGAGAGGAGGCGATATATTAGGGGAGAGATCCAAGACAGAATTTAGAAATGAATTTAGCACCATGACGCGTGTGCCGGGAGTGTAGGGGAAGAAGGTTGAGAGTACAGTAGAGGTCACAGTGATGGGTACGGGAGGGGGCATCAAGAGCAAAATGACAGAAGGAGTTAAAGAGAGAGTCCAGTCTGGATAGGTGGGACTGTGGGGCAGCATCATAGACTATGTCGCAGTAGTCGAAAATGGGCGTGATCATCTTCTGTACCAGCTCACGCCTGGCGGTGAGTGGGATGCAGCTGAGGTTTCTGTAAAGTGCCCCAAGCTTAGGCCTTAGTTTTTTTCAGAACAGCATCAATATGTACAGAGAAGTCAAGGTGTCTGTCCAGCCAGATGCCAAGATACCTGAAAGAGGTGGAGTCCTCTAAAACAGTCCCATCAAGTGTGTGGAAGGAGGGGAGGTGAGTTAGCCTAGCGAGTCTCAGCCTTTTGCCAAAGGATATGGAGACCACCTTCTTGGCATTTAGAAAGAGTTGATGAGAACTAAACCAGAGTTGGACTTTAGTGAAGTCAGACTGAAGCCTGGTAGTAACATCAGCAACAGTATTGCCAGAGGTAAACAATACTGTATCATCTGCATACATGTGAATGCTGGATGTGATGCAAACCCGGGGAGGCCATTTAAAAAGATGAAGAACAGAATGGGGCCTAGCACAGAGCCTTGTGGGACTCCAGTGGTTATAGGCAGGGGGAAAAGATAGCATCAGCAATTCTTACTGATTGCGACCTGCCGGACAGGTAGGCACTGAACCATCCTATAGTAGACGGGGATAGACCAGCAGCTGAAAGGCTGTGAAGGAGGAGAGGGTGAGAAGCAGTGTAAAAGGCTTTAGCCAGGTCTACAAAGATAGCTGAGGTAATAGGCCCTTTGTCAAAGCCTGAAGAGATGGTGTCGGTTAATCTTAGGAGTGAGGTGGTGGTAGAGTGGGATTTCCTGAAGCCAGACTGGAAGGGGGTGAAAAAAGTGGAGTCTGAGAGAAACAGAGAGAGTTGTTCGAGTGCTGTGTGTTCCTGTAGTTTAGCTAAGGTTGCCAGTAGGGAGATAGGATGATAATTACCAGGGGAGGAGGGGTCACCAACTTCTGGAGGGGGAGGACAACAGCATGTTTCCAGGCAGAGGGCACAGTGGCGGTAACAAAGGAGAGGTTTAGTAACAGGAGGAGTAGAAAGGCTATGGCAGGAGCAGAGATGTGTAGGAACCTGGGGTCAAAGCCATCAGGCGAGGAGCCTTTGGTAGGGTTTAGGGCCAGGAGAGCTTGAAGGGTAGAAGCAGGGGTGACAGGGGAGAAGGAGAATGGGGGAGGTATAAGGGTTGGACGAGGGGATGGGGAAGAGGAGTGGGGGTGGCCTGGGGGCGAGGGGAGTAAGATGGGGGACAGTGCAAGGGGCACAAGAGGGGGCCAATGGGGCAGGGGAAGTGCTAGGGAGGGTACATAGCAGAGAAGAGGCACAGGTGGTGAAGTGGGAGTTGAAGCAATCAGCAATATCAAATAGGTTCTGAGAGAACAGAATGGTTGTGCCTGAGGGAGGGGAGTGGAGGGATGAAGGAAGACAAGAAAAGGGAGTGAACAAGCTTCCAAAATTTAGAAGGGCTATTTGTATTGGTTTGGAAGTTGGATTTGAATTGGATTTGAATTTCACCAAATAGTGGTCGAATAATGAACCATTTGGGAAGGGCATCCAAATATTTGGAAAGCCTACTATTCATGGTATTCAGGAAATACTATTCAGCCCATGCTCAGCCCAAGTGCATACTTCTTAACCCTTTGTCTCCCAAATGTAGAATATTGCCCCTCAAAATGTGGAACAAGTAGGCAAAAAATGTGTGACACTTCATCAAATCTTTAACATAGAAGCTCAGACCTCTGTAGAAATGTGTGTCCTCATGTTCAAAAACTTCCCTGTGAGTTAAATAATTCATTTTTAATATTCACTGCTACAGTATGTATTTTTGATTCATTGACTCAGAGGCAGCACCAGGCCATCACACTGCCTTATAGTGTAGTGTACCTCGCACAAGGCCACAGAGGCAGTACCAGACAACCTCTTTAGTGTAATGTGGCTTGCTCAAAGCCACAGAGGCAGCACCAGATTATCTCACTGCATTGCTTATTGTTCTTATGGTGTGAAAGATACCCACCTAGTGCACACTGTCACCTTGTGTGGATGTTCTCTGTGTGGTCAAAGGGGCTTGTAGACAGCAAAAAGAGAAATCAGAACTTTAGCTGCTGCAAGGCAGTTCTGTATTGCCAGCACAGGAGTCTCATTTTTGCACATTTCATGAACAGCATTATTGTGTCTCTCATCCAGCTTCTTAGTCATAGTAATTGTGTAAAGGTAGTGGTTTCTCAGTCTGCAGTTCTCCTTCAAAATATGTGGTTAAATGCCACAAAAATGCATAGTAGTTATACAGTACAGGGACAGGTACAGTAGGCATGGCCATGAATTGCAAAGAATCACAAGCTGAGGATTAAGGAGCAGGCAAATCAGATGTTGGAGAGCAGGGAGGTATGATATAACTGTGACGTGAAACAGTGTTAGTCAATCTGCTTCTGTCTGCTGACTGTCTTGAAGTCGGAGAACAGTATACAAGAAGGGGGTTGTCAAGCTTGAAAAATGCAATTACAGGCATCAGACTGAAAGACAATGCTCTATATCACTGTATGCTGGACTGAAGATGATTATCAGATTGGAACCACTAACTTTTATGGGACCCCAAATATAACTAGATCTGACAAGAAGAGAAGAGCGATAACTCATCTGAAGAACAGCAAGCCTGTAAACAGAAGGAGAGGAGAAATGAAAATGCCACACCAGCAGTAAAATGCCAAATTTTCAGAAAGGAGCCCCAGAAATACTTGGTAAGACACTATTCTTTTGCATTATTGTTTTGAATAACAGCTATTCCAATAGCTCTCAACTGCTATGAATTTCACATAGAGCTATGAATATATGACAGACAAATTTACCCATACTCACCAAATACTTACTGATGTGCATCGTAATGTTAATGCTATTTATGTACATGCAAACTACCAACAATTTCAACTAACTTGATATATAACTGTCCTTAACACTAAACACATATTGATTACTATTTTGAATGTATTATTCCATTAAGTAAACATGTGCTGTGAATTCTGACCTTTTCATCCTCATTTCAAAGGCCAATGCTACACATTTCAATAATGCACTATCAACTATGTTGTAACTGTAGTTTGCAGGAAATGTTCTGTTTTAAGTATTTTGATTCTAACTGATTTCTTTGTTCCAAACAGTGTGATCTCATCACCAGAGATAATGAATTGTCTTTTTATAAAGAACAGGAAGAAAACATCATGTCAGTGTCTCAGGTACAAAAGGAGGTACCAGAAGAGGACAGGAAAACACCCAAACAGCAGGCACTTCCCACAGAGAGGGAAGCACCCTAGCAGCAGTCCCGTCAAGAGGACAAGGAAGCATCCAAGCAGCAGGCCCATCCAGAGGACAAGGAAGCACCAACTCAGCTGGCCAGCCCAGAGGACAAGGGAGAGCCCTTATCAGCAGGCCGAGGGCACAAGAGGGGAAAGGGAAGCTACAGAGCACCAACGGGCAGGGGCTGCTGTGAAAACAGCTAGAACACTTAACAGAGTGAGAGACTGTACAAAATTTTAGTATTTTATGCAAAAGAGCATAAAAGAATGGAAGCAGGAATGCCAGCAGATGAGCTATACAATGGAACTTCTAAAGGCAGGACTACTCCATCTGCAGGCAATGAATCATGACCTAAAAAGGGGAATGAGGTAGATACCACCTCCCCCCCGAAACCATCAGGTACAGCACCAGAGCCATCGCCACATGGAACAGCTCCATCTTGATTCGCATTGGACTGTCTGTGTTCTCTGTTTGTGTTTTGGCGCCATTCTAAGTTTTGAATTTTATGCCGGCGTACATGTGGAGATAGTCTATTCACTGTACGAAACCTTGCATAGCTGGACCGTCTGTGCCTGAATGTAATTGTTGGAACATACCCTTTAATGTAATGTAAGGACTTTTTTAGCAAATTGTGCTGCCTAGGTTCTGTGTAGCCGACAGGGCTTTAAGGTACCTCTCCCGAAAATTATACTGCTGCATAGGGTCTTGAAAATTTGTTCCCCTGGTTAATTAAGTAAATAAAATAAAATTGCACCAAAATTAGAGTTTTACGAGCCCAGAATAAATCGGGCAGGCTCTGTCTTGGAAACTGTAGCTGTGTCCCAGAGGGCTAAGAATTTCCACTCTGGTTTGCAATCGGAGCTCTGCTAGGTGTTTCCTTTGTTTAATCAGCACTGTAAGCTCTGAATCCGACCAGTAAAAACAGCTTGTTCAGCACTCTAAGCTTTGAATCCGAGCAGTAAAAACAGCTTTTCAGCACTCTAAGCTCTGAATCCCAGCAGTAAAAACAAGCTGTAATCCGATTTAATGTCCTTCCCCCTGCCAGCCCCTGCAATTTTTCTCTACTAGAATTAGAGCATTAAATGAAGTTGTAATTAAATTTTAAGCTGTCCCCCCCATCCAGCCAGTATAAATCCTTACCTGTTTTCTCCTTCCTTCACAGCAGCTTCCAGCAGTTTGCAGTGGAGGTCGTGAGAGCCTGGACTTGTCGCCCTTCCCCCACCCCCCGAAACCATCTGGTACAGCACCGGAGCCATCACCATGTGGAAAAGCTCCATCTTGATTCACATTAGACTGACTGTGTTCTGACCCCACCGACGGTAAAGTGTTGGCTCCCCACTGCCCCCACCACCACCCTTGGTGTGCTCTCCCTTATATAGGGGCTAAGATGTGCGACTGAACCAATCAGCCCACTTCTCCATTGGCAGCCTATATCCTTTTGCCACTAGAGGGCCATTGAGCCAGCCTCAGCAAGTTCTTGCTTGTCCTTTGATCCTCTGTAGCTGATATTATATTTCACCATGCTTCTCTTAACCCTTTCTCTGTCCTCTCTGTTCCTCCCTGTACTGACTCCCTCCCTATTACTCTTCCCAAGCCTGCACCCCACCTATGACACTGACTACCACTTAGCTTCCTATCAGCTACCCCCACTGCAACTCCGGCCTTCCTCCCTACAATCACTCTTAATGTCCACTGTCCTAGTCGTGCCACCCTGAGTGCTCACTACTACCACTATAAATCTTACCACCTAAAACACCTGCTACAGTCACCCCCCCACACACCTTGGATCCTTCTCCTGGCTACCCCCTTATACTAAACCTCCCCATTCCTACATTCTTAACCCCTAAAGGGCATCTAGCCAGCAAATCCTGCCTACTCAAAAAGTTGACCTGGAACCCTGTCTTCAGGTGCCTCCTCCTCCTCCTCCTCCTTCTCATGTCTGGCAACATACACCCTCACCCCTGACCATTCACACCCGCTACTCCAACACACTCCCCTACCGGCAGACTGTGCATTGCCTCCCTTAATGTCTGCAGCCTATTAAAAAAGTGGGACTCTTTCCAGGGATGGGTCCTGTAATATTGGCCCGATGTCATTGCGTGGGTGAAACCTGGCTCTCCCCCCTGATTCCAGACTCATCAATAACCCTCCCAGGCTACAACATTCACCGAGCTGACTGAAAGGGCAAGCGCGGGGGTGGCTGCGCCATATACACCAAGGTCACACTACACAGAGAGCTACTTCCACCCCCTCAGATGGAATCAGGACCCCAGGATCTCACACTAAAACTCACCCTGGGACACTCACAAGCCCCCCTACTCATCACTGTTGTATACATCCCTCCTAGGGACCAGAAGGCGGCCTTCCACTCGGTACTGTCCTGGCACCTGGCCACCCCCCCATCTCAAATGGAAAAGATCATATTTGGGGACTTCAATATTAATTGGCTAGGTAAAACTGTTGCACCTTTCATCAATGCTGCCACTGCCGATGATCTAATGCAAGTAGTCACATCCCCCAGCCAAATGAACTAGAGCACAGGGTCTTCCTCACTGCTGGACCTGGTTTTCACACACTGACCTCACAAAGTCACTAGCACTGCCATTCTACCAAATGCCTTTAGTGACCACTCCCCAGTGCTCTGCACCTGGTCCAGCAAAGCACCTAAATCTCCTCCCACAATAATACATCTTCATCAACTTGGCCCTGGAAAGCTTGCTTTCCTTAAAGCTCATCTCAGCAATATGGACAGGCCCTTCATAATGAATACCCCTGACCCTGACAGAGTATCTCCACCTCTTCATTCATTCCTTTAATACTATATGTGACAAGTTTGCCCCACTCACTAAAAGGATGGTCAAAAGGAACCCCTTGCCTTGGATCTCTAACCACCTCCTGGCACTGATGCAGACTAGATACTCTCTCTGGCACCTCTCCAATGAGTCCCGCCTGCCGACCAACAGACAGAAGTACAGGGAGGCCTGAAATAGATACACAGGGGCCTTGCGCAGAGCCAAAGCTGAGTATTTTAAATCCTCCCTTACCTCCACCTGGGGCTCAGGGCAGAATTTTTGGAACAACATAAAGAATATCTGTGGCAAAGTCCCTAACAACTGTTCCCAACCAGATCTTAGTTGATGGATGTCTGACCACTGATCCTACACGTATAGCTACAGCCTTCAACAACACTTACAAACCTCATCCAGGTCCTACCTCTAATTTCTTTGACCCACCCTCAACTAGCCCCTCCTTTCCCCCCACAAAAGCCTCCCTTCCATCCACACTGCATTACACCAAAGTCTGCAGAGCCTTACCTCAGAAAAGCCCTCAGCCACTCCTGCTATAGCAGTGACTCCCTAGATCTGAAACTCCTACAACTCACCCTACAGGAGGTACTCAACCCCCTCACACATATTCTAAATCACTCCTTGTGTCAGGGAAAATTCCCCTCCCAGTGGAAATCTGTCCCCATTACACTGATATTTAAAAGCGGGGACCATACCAGCACCAACAACTATCACCCCATCTCCATTCTCCCTCCCCTCTCCAAAGCCCTAGAGCAGATTGTCTCTGATCAGCCCACTGACCACCTCAACAAATACAACCTTCTCTATAAACAGCAACATGGCTCCTGCAAGGGGCACAGTACCACTACTGCCCTCCTGGAGTTCACTGCCCACATTCACTCCACCTTAGACAGGGGCCATATCACTGGTGCTGTCTTCATTGATCTCACTAAGGCATTTGACACCGTCAACCACTCTCTCCTATTAACCACACTTTCCAACTTCGGTTTCTCCTGGGATGCCCTCTGCCAGTTCACTGACTACCTCTCAAACCAATTCCAGCAGGTCAAAATAGGTAACACCTTGTCCAGTAGACTGCCCATTCTCTCTCTGCTGTCCCCTAGGGGTCCATTATCGGGCCATTGCTGTTCAGTCTCTTCCTTAACTCCCTCCCCATGTCTTGCACGGGCAACCTGCTACTTTACATGGATGATGCTGCCCTATACTCCTCCAGTTCTGACCCCATTCAACTCCATCACTCCCTTCAAACCTCCTTTAGTGGTGCTGAAAACTGGTTCTCCTCACAGTGCCTCATAGTGAACTATAAGAAGATGAAAGTTATGATCTTCTTCCACCCACAGAACTCCCAGAGGGAGTACTGCCCCCTCTACTAACTATCAATCATTCACCTCTTGAACTAGTGGACTCCTTTAAATACCTGGGCATTTACCTTAGACCCAGTGCTAAGCTTCCATCAACATATACACCTCCTATCCAACACCCTCAACATTCATCTTGGGATACTGCATCGCTTCAAACACTGTCTTACTCACGACACCTTTAGGCTCACTGTCTCCTCTTCAGTCCTCCCCCTACTTGACTATGGCTTACTTATCTATAGCGTAGCGAGCACCTCAGCCCTTTCCAGACTCCGCCTTGCCCTTAATAAAGCCTGCCACCTTACCCTGGGTTGTGACCGTCTCACCCACATTTGCTCACTATACAATACCACCAACTGGCTCAACAGCAAAAATAGAATCAGGTACCATGCCTGCCTCATGGCAATAAAGGTTACCCATGGCCTCGCCCCCCTGGACTCACACCTCTAATCCACTTGGCCCCAACACTTAAGCACATCTGAAGCTCTGTTAAGCAGCTCCTCACAGTGCCCCACAGCTGTACCTCCCAATTCCAAAGGTCCTTTAGCTACAGAGCCCCATCTTGGATGAATGGCCTAACCACCTCTCTTGCTAATGAAAACCAAATTGGCACCTTCAAAACTCAGCTTAAGGAACATCTCCAGTCCTCTAATTGCTGTGAATGCCACTGATCACCTTCCCTTCCCTGACTAAGGCCTCTGGCTGGCTTATTTCCCACCCCATTGAGTCCCCAGCCTAAGTCTGTCAGGTTCAGCTTGATTTCTGAGTATTATTAACATATTGTTTAAGAACTGTGCTTATTTTTCCTAGTATCAATCTGTTAGCCTTTTCCCTGCTCTATGTATATAGCTTGTTCATGCCCTGGTGATGGTGAATTGCCATGTAATGCTCTGTTTAGTATCTGATTTCTGTGACATGGAACCTTTGTAAAGGAGTCACTGACTCAAAGGTACTTTTCTGAAACCTCAATAAATACATAAAAATTAAAAATACATCAGCAGATGTTGTCAATACCATGGACATTAATACCACTGTAAAGGCACAATACAGTTAGATTTCTCAAAGATACAGAAAATATAGAGGCAGAGGAAATGCAAGAATCAGTTCATGACAGTGGCACAGTGCCAGTAGCAATGGCAGATGAAGGGATACCTCTGCCAGTTCTACTGAGAGCAATCCATGGCACATTATGGGTACAATGAACATTCTACCCCATATGGCTATTGTACCTCTCACAAGCAAAAAAGAAAGGGATCTGATGAGCTGGAGCTCAAACAAACCAGAAAACTTTGGAGTCATTATTTTTCATGCCATTGTACAACATATACAGTACAGTATGTGCAATTGGAAAAAAAATTATGATGTCAAAAGTGGCAAAAAAGGGATGCTCAGGAACCTGGTCAATGTTATCATGACCCATGTCATGTGACACTTTAATTTAACACCACAAATTCTTGAGAAAATAAGGGACAGAATAATGAACAGCTACAAACGGTGCTGAAAGGTGAAACACCCCCACTGACCTAGTACTGCACCTTCTGACCATGAAATGACTATTTTCATATTACTAACTTCAAAATATTTATTTTTCTGTTATATTTATGTATTTCTACAGTACATTTGTGCTTTTGTCCCCGAAATATATGTTTCCATAATAGTGTCTTCAAATTAAGTGCATTTATTGTACATTGCAAAATTGCCATTGTGAAAAAGTGTTGTTCTATACTGTACAAATATTCTGCTATCCTCATGCAGTTTTCATCAAAAACCATATGGGATATACAATAGTGAGCTGTCAGATAAGTGCTTTATCTACACAAGTGCTATCTGACCTTGGGTAACCTCACAAATGGCGTAAGCCATGAGTGAGGTGTCTGAGGTCAAACAGCATGACTGTAGATAAATGATTTATCTGGCAGCTCATCATTGTATATTCCATTTATGCAATAAAGGACGCTTTCTGTCAGTACAGGGACATTTGCTCTTGACTGTTTCTTTTTATTATAAGTTCTGTGACTTTTTGTTAACATTTCTAGTGTAGGTCTGCCTAGCATAGTGGTTGCTATTAAATGATACACTACACATTTTGTAGATACTTTTGTGCTGAACAACTTTTGTGCTCAAAGCACCATGCTATCATTTTTTTGTTTAAAAGTTATTTGCATTTGTTTGTTGCAAAAAGTGGAAGAAAAATGATTTTCTGCAGTTTTTTGCTAATTATAAAAAAACTAAGTGGTATCGATAAATAAAATGCCACTCATTTTGTAGATATTGTTGTGCTGAATAATTTTGTGCTTGTAATACCATGCTATCATTTTTTTGTTTTAAAGTCATTCACATTTGTTTTCTCAAAAAAGTGCAAAACATTGAGTTTTCTGCTATTTTTTTGCTAATTATAAAAACACTAAAATATATCTATAAATGAAACACCACTCATTTTGTAGATTTTTTTGTGCTGGACAACTATTGTGCTCAAAGTACCATGCTATTGTTTTTCATTTTAAAGTTATTCACATTTGAATATGGAGGATGTGATATCATTACTATGTAGATAAATGGTGATGACTAGGGATGTAAGTTTGTCATGGTAGTCATACACGTCATTGATTCCATGATGTTTGATCTTTGTTCAGGACTTTCATGACTTTCACTAGTGTCATCAGAATGTAGCAATGATGACAGTGCCACAACATTTACTACTGTTTACTAATGATTTCATGAACAAATAATGAGTCATTAAAACCTCATCCATGACAAACTTACATCCCTAGTGATGATGTATCTACTCTGTAGATAAATGGTGATGATCTCACTACTGTGTAGATAAACTTTATTTATTTAATGGCTGTGAAGATAAATGTATTTAGTCAATGGGTTTTGTGTCCATGCTTATTGCATAAATCAGAGAACTGTATTTGTGAGTTATTATTTTTTTGCTTTGCTTCATGCTGTATATTGAAATATTTGTATTTATGTTGCAGACTGCTGCCTGTATAAATATAAAAAAGTGGGGTATCTGTGTGCTTTTATTTTTGCTTGTACAGTAGTGTTTGTTTGTTTGGAAATAAAAGTCTTTAAAGAAATTTTGTTTCTCGATTATTCTGTAAACATACAGTGGTTTTGAAGTTACAGTAATGGTTTTACACAGCACAACTTACATTAAGGATGGGATCACATGGGATAATGTTACTAAAAGAGCAAGTGTTTACTTCTAATAAATAAAGAACTATTTTATTTACTGCATTTTGATGTGTTAGTAATTACTTTTTTGCCTTTTATAATAAAATAGTTGTTACTGCAATGAAACTAGTGGGTTTTCACATTTGTATTTCATACTGCTAGTAAAAAGAATTCAGTAGAATTCTGGTATTGTGATACCAGAAACTATCAACTACTTATGACCCCGAACATAGTTTCAGTGAGAAAATAAACATATGTCTCTATCTTTCTCAAAAGAAATAGAGACTTCTTTCAATAGCAAACTCTGTCTTTTATTTGTTTGCATTATTGTGGTGCAGCTGTACAATTTTACAATTTTAAAACAGTAATTGGCCTCTCTTTTCTTCTTCCAAAGTAAAATTTGGTTATGATGAACATTATACCTGCTAAATTATAACAAAAGATCACAGGTTTTCCAAAGTCACATACTTCTAATAAATTATATAATATTTTGGTTGTAGAAGTGTTATTTCTCTATGAAAATCTAAAAACAAGTTTGCAGTTTACAACTGAAATAAACTGCCAGCCTTGCCAATAAAACTTTTCTGATATCATAATACAAGAATTCCACTAGATAATGTTTTACTAGTAGTTGGTAAAATACGAATAAAATGATACAGTAGTTCTTCGGGAACTTGAAAACAACCTTGAATGTCTGATATCCATCCTCCACAGCTGCAATTACCAAACCTGAGATCATGCCTCAGAATGCTGCCATGCTAGATGTTAGGCTAGGTTTTAGATAGTGACACAGCAAAGATGTGGGATACAAAAAAAAATACAAAACACTTACTGTAGGAAAAATAGTTTAATTTTATTAATTGGCAAACCGAAAAAAAAAAAAGACAGACTGTGTTCGGTAATTATTATTTTTACATTGCAGTTTTCTATTGAAATACATTGCCAGCCTTGATAGTGAAACTTTTATGAGATCACAATACAAGAATTCCAATGGATTCTTTTATTTACTTTATTTATTAAACACAGATTTTATTACAGAGAATACAGACAACAGTAAAACAACAACAATATAACAGAGCTGCTGCTATACTGTAGACATACAGGAGAAACTGAAATTACACCTGACTAATAGTAGTTGCATGGTGGACTACAGAGTATTTAAGTTACAGTTAAAATCATAACAGAACCTTGGATCTGAGTGGACAAGATACATGGACAGCATAATATTAAATATCACCTGACCATCGGTGACAAGCTAAGAAAATAGCATAGGGAAAACAATTTACATCAGGAAAATGACATGCTGATATGCCTCAAGGTACAAAATCCTGGTGAGTGGACATAATATACAATACCCATTGTCTCCACCTGAGTTCAAATTTCTCCAAATTATGATTTAAGTGGGCTGTAAAATATGTCTATGTTTGGTGGGAGAGTGACTACATTGTTGCCAGCATAGTGATCCTCTCCCTTGAAAATATCTACTTTGAATATCAGGAATCCTGAAACACCAGATGGCATTCTTCCAAGATAATTATTTTCAGGTGTGTGAGGCCATGATGCTGTGTATGTTGGAGAGGTGTCTCTGACATTCCTTTTCAAAGATGCCTAATGATTTAATGCATAAGATATACCAAGACATGAATAGATGGTCCCATCTTTCATTGTCTTTAACAGGGAGGGTAAACATTGTGAGAATGAATATTCTCCCAATAATCCTACTTTATTTCCCAGGCATTATCAATTAACTTGAAAAAACAATTATTTAAAGATTTAAAAAAAAATATGAAAATTCCTATGGTTTTAGAAAAGACCAAGATTAAGTTTAGAAAAGTTATATAAGTCACAAGAAGCAGGGAGTTTGAATTTGATTTGGTACTACTTAGCCACCCAAGTGGGTGCCAGGTCAATATGTCATTACAATAATGCCGCAGTCAAAACCAAGCAGCAGAAAGAGCGCTTGGGAAAACAGCTACAGGGTACAATATGCCGCAAGTACAAAATGGTGAAGGCGTGGTTTTATACCCTGTAACTGATGACTTTGAGGCAGTGATGCAGAGGATAAGACCTCTGCTGTGTGGCAGTCCATTTTGCAGCTGCCGTGGCTCAGAGGGTAGAGCTACTGACAGTGGAGGGAAGTGGAACATTTGTGGGCTGGGGTTTGAATCTCATTCCCACACTACTTGTGTGTATTTAAGTGTTTTTTTAATTTTTTATTTTACTTAAGTGTTATGCCTTTGACCGAATTTCCCCTCACCCATGTTTCTGCCACTCCTGGAGTTGCCTCCCCCTTGGAGGTGATTATTTAAATAGGGGGATTTTGGGGACATAGCACCCCCATAATGGGGGGTGCGGGGGAGGAGCACCATGGAAAAATCAGTATTTTATCTTGTTTTTTCACTGATATTGTTTTTTGGTGTTATTTCTGAGTGCTGGCAATGTAGCTGCTGTATTGACAGTGTGGTATATTGCCACACTGTCTGTGTCCATGGCATTATGACCCATGCCCCCAAGTGGAACCGATATATGATTGGGTAATAGATACAGGTTCCTCTCTGATATGGACTTCCACAGAAGCACAACTAATTCCCTGTAAAAAAATCTAGTAACATTGTTAAGACTAGATTTTGCCAAAAAATGACCCATCAGAAGTGTTCAGAGCTTACACAAATCACAGTAAAATCATGACAACAGATTAATAGATTGTTAGGATGTAGAAGTAAATTGACAGCTCTCTCACCACTATTTTATAATTCTGATTTACCTTTGGTAGGTAGACCCATAGCTTGGATGTAAGGTAACTTTTTGTTATTAAAGAATCTATACAGGGATGACTTTTTGTCATATGCACAATTTATGGAGATGCTCAATCTTCAAGCAGAACATTTGATCAAACACTTCCTTATTATGGAGGCAGTCAAAAACTGTGTAGGAACTCTCTAGAAACCTCCCTTCTACCCTATGGAGGAATTATTTGAGCAGTTAAATTCTTCACAGAAGGTAACTGGAAAAATAAATAACTGTATAAAGGAAGGGACTGAGGTGGATTTGACATCTTTAAGTAGAAAATGGAAAAGGGACATAGGTACAAATTTTTCAGATGTTCAATTGTTCAGGGTTATTTAATTATTTTCCTTTGTCTCTCAGAATATTAAGAAAAGCAAATGCAATTCAATATATTGTATATGATATATTATACCCCAGCAAAGCTGAACAAATTGAATAATTTGATTCCAGATTGTTGCCAGAGATGTTATAATGCTAGAGGTACTTTGAAGCATTTGTTCTTAACCTACCTAGAGTTGGCTATATATTGGCAAAAAAATTTACAATTTATATATTTTTTTTTATTTAGTTGTTTAACCAGGTATAGCACACTAAGCTGAAAGCTTTTTTCCAGGAGCGACCTGGGAGCACAATATCTAAGGTTACAGGAGATCATTTTCCATTTGATCAAGGTATTATTATGTTAGGTATTTTAATTGAATTGAGTTTGACTGCAGAAAAAGAAAGTCTAGCTGATCTTTTCTTTATAAATGCAAAAAAAAAAAAATAATGCTCCAACACTGGAAAGATCCAAAGCCTCCAACTATGGAAAATCTCCTAAATACATTGATTGATTTAGCAAAAATCAAAAAAGTTCACCATGACATATCTGAAGAATCAGATAAATTCAAAGATTTATGGTTACCTAGAGTTCTAGAACAGAGAATATAAATAAATAGCTAAGATTAGCCATCCCTGTGTTAGGAATATCACCCTGGACCATACATATAATGCTGGACAATGATGTTTTTTGTTAATCACAGAGATTAGAGATTGAGCCATGATTTTACCAGTGGAACAGAACTCTTTGAAATGCTGATTACATTTTCTGAGTCCATGGGAAAAAAAAAAGAGAGATGTCTACTGTTAAATCTGCTTCCCAAGCTCTGTTAACTGAGGCCACTGAATCTCCATAAATTTGTAAAAGAGCCTTATAAAGAGTGGAAATTATATGAGTGACTGGAGAAAAGAAACCAAATGCAGAATCTTTGTTGAGTACCTTGGTGATATAAGTAGTGCTTTCAGAGAGGTATAGACCTGGCTGTACCAGAACGGTTCCTGGGGTCACAGGGCATATTGATTATGTAGATTTTCAAAAGGTAGGATAGTGCCATCATGGAGAAACTGAGCTACCATGCATAGTCCCAACCACTCCAGATGTCTAAAATTATGGTCCAGGTTTGCAGGTAAAAATGTTGCTAAACAGGGCAATGAAAATAAAAGAAACCTATATTGTGTTAGTCTAGGAGAGTTAAGCATCTGTCTACAGGCTTGTAAGAGAGTGTTTGTGAACAGATTGCTAGTAATTGATGCCAAAGGGGGTGGGTGATATGTTAGAAGAGTTTTATGTAAGTTTAAGTTATCTTCCTCTCGGATCTTTATACTGTAGTCTTCCAGTGGGTTTTATATGTTGGAGATAGCTAGTATATCACTGTATGAATCTGTGCAGAAAGATGGTATAAGTGCAGAAAAGCAATCCCCCCCATGTGTAGGTAGCTGTAGAATCGAGAATCTAATACGTAGTCTACCGCCATTCCATATATATATCGAGAAATTAGCTTGTTAAGTTCCCTGAACCTACTTTGGCCTGAATTTATTGGTATGGTCTCCATGAGGTATAATATCCTCAGCAACATGTTCATGCCGACCGTATCCATCCATTGCAAGAGGGATAATGATAAGGTTTTCCACACCTGTATGCCCGCTGTGATTTGAATAATAAGAGGGAAATATTTTAAGGCAATCAATTGGGTTGGATCTAATGAAGGCAAACTCCCAGGTATTTTAAAGATTGCAGATTCCAATGAAAATGTAATTGGGCTCTTATAGAAGTTAAACAGGAGTAATGGGAGTGTAGAACTACCATTTTATTAATGTTTAATTTATATTCAGCTAAGGCCCCAAATTGTTCTAATGTCTGCCATAACAGGGGGAGAGAAGCTAAATAAATCAATAAATCATCAGTATATATCACACTATTTTTTGCATCCTCCCCCCTTCCCCAATTCTAACTCCTGTATTTTTGAGTTTTGCCTAATGTTCTGAGCCAAAGACTCCAAATATATGGAAAAGAGGAGGGAGAAGCAGGCATCCCTGCTGGGTGCCTTGGGGTAATAGGAAAAGAGAAGAAATTCTGCTGTTAATTTTTACCATATACTGTCAGTGATTCATAGATATGCAGAATTATATCAATGAATTGTTTTGGGAAGCCCAAGCAATCCAGGGTTTCAGTCAAGAAGTTCCATACCACCCGGTCAAAAACCTTCTCTGTGTCTAGACTAACCAATAAAAATGGGACCTTGGCCTAGGTGGTATGGTATAGGACAAGAAGTGTTATTTTAGTGTTTTTCTGAGCTTGCGTGGATGCCACAAACCTTGTCTAGTCCTCACTGATGATAGGTTTTAATATTTTGTCTAAACACTTAGTCAATATTCTAGTACATAATTTGTAATCAATATTCAATACTGATATCTGCCTAAAGGAGGGACAAAACTGCAGATCTTTCCCCAGCTTCAATATCACCAAAATAGTGGCCATCTGCCAAGTGGGGGAAGTCAACCCTCCTCTATTCACCTCCAAACAAATTCCCAATTTGGGGGGAAGGGTACAAGCTGATCTTTAAAGAGTTTATAAAATTCTCCGGTATACCCATCAGGTATACCCATCAAGGCTCTTCCCATTTTTTATGTTCCTTGTGGCTGTGTCTAGTTCTTTAAACTGAATTTGAGAATCAAGAAAATATGTCTGTTGTTTACTGTGTTTACAGAGTTTGAGATATTTTAATTAATTCCCAGTCTCTTTGGATTCCGAGAGGGTTCAGGAGTGTATAAATTATGACAATTGGCACTAAAGGCTGCTAATATTTGGGAGGGATCAGAAACCATTTTCCTCATCAAAGGGCTATGTATGTGAGTCACAGTAAATTGATTTATTCTTTGATGGAGGCAATATGCAAACATCAGTCACCCGAGCCCCAGCTTCATAAAATCTCTGCCTGACAAATCAAAGTGCCATGTCAGTTTTAGCATCTAATATGGCCTGAATACTCTGCTAGTAGCTAAGAGTAATGGTGCAGCCCCTCAAGTGCTGCTCTTGCAATGTTTTTAGTTGCTTCTGCATTGAGTCCAAAACAACAGCCTGTTTTTTATCATGGTGCATTGCAAATTTGATTATGACTCCCCTCAACATGGTTTTCACTGTGTCCCACACTATACAGTGGGATAGTCCTGCATTTCTGTTGTCTAGCAGAATTTGTTCTATACAGTCTTCAACCACCATTTTAAATTCTGGCAGATTTAGCAGATAATTATTGATCTGTCACAGCATTTCTCCTTTAGGGGAGTCCCATTTTAATTTCAAAATCAAGGGGGCACTATCTGATAATAGAATAGAATAGGGAGCATCTTTCAATCAAGTAGTAAGTGTTGATGTTCCTTGCTGATATGACACAGATCTATGTGAGTATAAATTTGGTGGGGGGGGGCAGAAAAGTGTATATAGGCCCTCCTATGTAGATTTAATGATTTCCAAGCAGCTAGCAACCAAGCCTCTCAAATAAAGGAGTGAACAGCCTTTTGTGACACTGAGTCTGGGGGGGAGGGCCGTGGGTTAGTTGTATCCTTGGTATCAAATACCATGTTGCAGTCCCCATTCATAACTAGTACCCCTTTTTGCATTTCTATAACTTTTCATAGCAAAATTCGAAGGGAACTGGCATCTATCCCTGGGGAGAAATACAAATTCACTAATGTTAATTCAATGCCTGAGTAAGAACCCGTGACCGCTACTAATCTTCCCTGAGGATCCAAATAATTGGCTGACTGCTTTAAAGGGGGTTGTTTAGGAACAAGAATGGCAACTCCTCTCCATTTGCTATTTGTGAAAGTAGAAACAATGATTTGGGAATGCTCGAATTTCACAAATTTTAAGTGTTCCTTGATGCTGAGATGTGTTTCTTGGAGAAACACAAAAGTGGGGCACTGTTTCTTAATGTATGATAGGACCTTGGAACATTTTACAGGATTATTCTGTCCATTGATATTTTCAGAGTAAAGTGTTAAAGTCTGGTGTATGGCCATTATGATGGTGGGGGGGGGGACAACTCCACACTGATAGGGGCCAATCATTAATAAAGTATTTAACCAATAGCGAATTCCAGGACCATAATAAATTACCAATATTACCCAAACTGTACTACATTCCAGATCCAAGAATAATAATGCAATTAAGGTTTCCAAAGGGCACAATATATAAATAGGGCCCCATATTCAAAAGCGGCCAGCTGAATTGTGCAAGTGCTTGTGTCGCGCATTTGAAATGTGCTGGCCCAAAATAATGCAATATTCAGAAGCTGTGCCAGAAGATGCAATTGCACATGTCCGGGTGAATGTACTGAAGATGCACAATCGAGCAATTGGAAATGTGTGGCACAGCAGGGCACTGTTGAATATGGGAAACCGTGCAAGATAGGGAGGGACTTGGGTACAAAAATAGGGAAAGTAGTCCAATGCACTGGTGCAAGTTGGATGGGTGATGGTGCAACAGGGCAGCATCCCAGGGGACAGGAGAGGACAATGGCACATCACAGTGGCTAAAACAGCCACAAGAAGTGCCCCTGAGTGCCCAGTACAATGCATCACACAAGCAACACCAACCATGGGGAATGCCATGCACACCAGGCAGTGTAGACATGCATGGTCATGGATAGGGCACCGCAACAACAGCCATGCCAATGGATAGGGTCAAACGCACAAGCAGAGTGACAAGAGTGCTGATGTGACAGACAGAGTCATGGCACAGTGTACCACTGGCACAGAACCACAATGGCTGGGGGCAGGGACCCACACAGGGGGCACACACTGATAGCGAGACATGGCTGCCGACAGTGCAGCAGACAACCACACAGCCTATGACAACAACAGAGAGGGGCACAGGGCCAATACAGGGAACTAGCCTGAAGGAACACAAGGAGAATTGACAAGAGGCCCATGCAACCAGTGCAGTGATGGCTGTGACAGACACAGCATTGGCCACACCCTGGGGATGGGTTGTGTTAGGCGAGGTGATGGCAGTCACACACTTGTGCAGTGATGTCCACGGGTAAAAAAGTCTGTAAACGTGGACTCCATGGACCTGCCCTTTCTAAACCCATATTGAGCATCAGTTAATTTTTTATCATGCTCTAGATATCCAATTAGTTGAGAATGAACTAAACGTTCCAATAATTTGGATATAATAGACAACAGCGCAATGGCCTGTAGTTTGAGGGATTGGAAGAATCTCTTCCCTTAAAAATGTGAATAACTCCAGCCTTTTTCCACATACTAGGGAAAATACCTTGGATCAAGCTCAGATTGAATAGATGTGTTAAAGGTTACAAGACTTCCAAGGCAGAGTCTTTCAAAAAAAACAGACTTCAATGTTATCCAAGCCACTGGCTTTGTTATTTTTCAGTTTGTTTATTTCAGTCAATATCTTCCTTGGTTTGATCATTTTAAACCTGAAATCTGGGGTTAAGGCATTTGATTTTTTGGGCCCCCAATAGATCCATAATGTTCCCGAAACCCTGGGAATCTAATCTAGCAGATAGGTCGGGTAAATTAATGAAGTAATGATTTAAGAGCTCCATTGCCCTTTTCTGGGTGGTTAATTTGTCATTGTCCATCAGGGGAAGATCTCTTTGACCCTGGCAGGGATTTACTAAATTCTCAATTAATTTTCAATCATTTTTTGGCTCAGTTGTATTCTTTATCTTTTGTCTATAGTAGAGTCCCTCGGTTTTCTTAATTTCCTGCTTAACCTTGTTTCTCACTTCCTTAAACTTATTCCAAAGATTTTGATCTAGTGGTACTTGTCCATAATTTATCTTTTTTCTTCAGTAGCAATTTGATTGAAGTAGTCAACCAAGGAAGGTGTTGGGTCTTAACTTTAACTCTCCTTAAAGGAGCACATTCATTGCAGGCCCCAAGAAAGGATTTAGAAAAATCTTCTACTGCTAATTCCAGATCAGGTATGAGAGCATTTCTTTTTTTTTTTTTTTTGAAATTTGATCTTTATTAGATTTTCCAAAACAAACGAGACAAGAAACCACAGAACATGCAATGGATATAGGATACACAGAAGAAGATCAGGTTCCAGGTATGAGAGTATTTCTATCTAAGCCTAAGGCTTGGATTTTTTCCGACAGAACCAAGGGACTGTATTTTTGTATAGCATCATTTTAAGATATAGTAAGGGCTTTTCCTTACTTCAGAATCTGTAATTACCCTCACCTCACAGGTGATTACGTTATGATCTACCAAGTTAGGAGGATCTACCCATTTATGCACTAAGGCCAGGTCCGGTGTAACAAAGATTAGATCAAGTATATTACCTGGACTAAGTAAAGACCCCTTTCTGGTGGGGGAATCAATTATTTGTTCCAGGTTCAGTGGCTGGATAAATTCCTCAAGCTTGGATCCTTATGGGCCTCCCCAAGCTGCTTTGAAGTCTCCAATCAGGATCAAGTTCCTATGTAGAACATGTTTTAAGATTTCCTGAAAGAAGAATTCAAATAATGCTATTTTCACTTGGGGGGAGAATATACAGCACCAATAACCAGGTGCAAACTTTGAATATGGACTAGTATACATTAGATTCCTTGAGTTATACCAGAGTATAACAATTTTGAGGGGCCCAAGGAATCCTTAATTAAGCAATAAGGCATGACCAAGGGTTATGTTAATGGTCTGTTAATCACCTTCTAGGGGTGTACTGTTGCACGAGGTGTAGCCGAGTGCCACATGCCCCTAGAGGGTGATTAACTGACCATTAACATAATTCCTGGGAGTGCCTTATTGCTATTATAATAAAAAATGTTTTTAAACAGTGTTAACCCTTGTTCAGCATATGGCTAAGCTCTACATGTATGTTAATAAAAGATTAACATAAGGCTGTTAGAATGTTTGCAGCCAATCAGAAAACTCTATTTCTCAGACCCTTTTTATAATGTACATTAAAACACCACCACCACCACAGGAAGGTCTAGCTTGCCTATAATTATAATATTCATGTAGTTCTATTTCTTTTGAGTCAACTGCCTTAGCTAGCCACATCTCAGTAAGGACTATGACATCATAAGAAGATGTGTGAGTCCACGTTCTAAGCTGATCCATTTTTTTTTACTAAACTCCTTGCATTTGTCATGTGCAAGTTTTAGTGTTAAATCTCCAGGGCCAGGGTTTGACTCTATGTCACCACATAAGATCAATGAGTACCATAAGACTAAATTCTGGTTGTTTATCTTAAAAGGATTTGTTGTTCTAAATCTACAGCTCAGGGCTTCTCTAATTTTAGAGAAGCTATTTCTTCTATTTTTGTGAATTCCTATTTTCATATTTCCATTGTCTCCAATGATCCATTTCAGTTGCATTTGCAGAGAGAGTGGGCTTGGGTCCACTGGTGTGCTAAGGTACAAAATTACAATAGTGAACATCAGTAGGCACAGGAGAGCTCTCAACACTACCTTCATGTTGACTATTTACTATTTATCCTTAATAATTAAACAATTCACAATTTTTCTTGTGCTAGTAATTTGTTAAAAGTTAAAACTTTAAAAAAGCAAACAGCTGCAAAATTTACCTAATAAACTAAACAGCTGTTAATTACTCACTAATCCCACAATTATAGGCTTTTGCAACAGTATTTTATAACAATAAGTTTCCATTTATGGCTATAAGCAAGGCACCTAGTGATTATACTATGTCAGAATTATGCTTATGGGAACAATTCAATCTGAAATTGCTAAGAGCTCCCTAATACAAATACTACACAACTATGGTAAATTTTAAACTTGCAAAATAAATAGGCCTCTAACATTCATGCTACAATTCCTTTCAAACAAACACAGACGCTTTTGTACACAAGCTTTCAGCCTCAAAGAACCATATCCACTTGTCAGTTACCTTTAAACCCTACTCTACAGAACAATTGTACACTATAGTAAAAGCTGTTTCGGTTAGTTATTCTAATGATATAGAGGGACATGTGGACATGCTCCACATAGCCGTGTGTCACAGGTGCAGTGTTCCTTGCATAAGGACACTGGTCACACTCAGTGGTACACGTATGTGATGGCAAAGGGTGGGAAACCCCCACCATAGATGTATCAGAAGCAGGAGTACAGATGTATGCAGTTGTCCACAGAAGGCTACACATGCAGGTATGCATGGATGGTATGCTGCATGCACACATGCCTGGCCCAACCAGTAGTGCACACACCTGCTGGAAATGCAGAATGAAGCTGGCCATGCATGGTCACGCGGGTGACCACACAAGGGGAAGGCAATGGCAACAGCATGCCGGCAGACAACAGGTGGATGCTGCAAAGCAATAGGGGGCATAGGACCACTGGACAGACAGGTACCAGGGGAACACCCATGGGGAACATGGCAGAGTCACACAATATGGTATCTAGATGGGCATGTTTCTAAACACTGTCCCGGACATGCCGATGAGCCATGCCATAACCACAGATTGCCATAAAGGCAACACCTGTGGAAACACATAGAAACACACATGCACAGCCCAAATGGGGCAGAGTGTCATTGAGGCGACATGTGGCCATGACAAGGACTCTCCCACAGAGGGTAAGCCAAGTGGCTGACAGCTGTCACCACGCACCACAAGCACACAGAGCCTGGAACATGCACCAACACACTGTGGATGGAGGTAGCATCTGCAGGGGGCACAAGCAATGGCAGGGGACACACCTGCATGTTGGGACAACACCCTGGGCTGTACCAATGCACATGGGGCACACATGCACTGGTGGCAGTAGTCAGCACACTGTCTGATGGCACAGGACAGCACACACAGACCTATATGAACCATCACCAGAAGATGCCTGTATACCCCCAGCAGCACACAGCACTGACGAGGGACACACAGATGAAATAGGATGGTCAGAACAGATACCGTGCAGGTTGACAGGCACACTGTAATGGTGCCATCCAGCTGGCCAGCAGAGGGGGTGCACAGGCACATGGCTCAGCAACACTGCGGGCCCAGATGACACTGGCAACACACAGCACAAAGACAGGTTCCACAGACACAGCACAGCCATGGCAACAACAACAGACTGCTGTGGTTGTTTCTGCTAGTACATACCACCATACGGGACACATGGGAGCAACTGTGGGGTGAACCACACCAATGGGGATAAGTGTGCCAGGCAGCATGCCATGTGCTATGGGTGGATGTGGGATCAGGGTTGTCTGCACTGCAACGGCACACCATGTTGCGCAGTGTGGGGTCAGTGGTGTGTGTTGCAGAGCACCACACATGCCATGCACTACACAATGTGTGGACCTGACAAGTGCTTGCAACATAAGTGATGGCCCAGTGCTGTCCCTGTGTGGTCAGCGGAGAGTGACCATGGCCATGTGCAGACACACTGTACAGTGCCAGGTACACAGGGGCCAAGGGCATGACTCAACACTGTCACCACATGTGTGTGTGTGTGACCAGTGCTCCATGGGCATGCCTGATCTGCATGCCATGGACCACAATGGGCAATGCATAGCCCCCATGTACCCATTCAACATGTAACACAACATGCCTACTCACCTGCTGCATGGCATGTTGACCACCTAGTAGCACCATGGTTAACGTCCTGCCCCCATGACCTGCCAACCTCACTGCCCTGGCTGCGGGCATCCCTCTGGACCTGGTGGACAGCCTCCCTGCCTGCAATGTAAAGACAATGAGAAGGGCACAGTTAGCATCAAGCTATAGCACACTGCCCCCCCAGCACCTATGTGCAAGCCAGTAATGTGAAGCCCCAAAAAACACACATGCCACACTGCATCCCTACAGGAGCATGTACAGTGGACAGGCACTGTTGAACAATACAGGCCTGTACAGGCACACACCTGTCACCAGTGCCCACACAGTAAATCGCCACATGACACTGATCATGTGCAGGTGGTACACCATGGTGACCTGTGTGACACTGAGGTGTGCCAACAGGCCCATGCCCCCCTGTGTGACATGCACATGGTGCATGTACCCTAGACAATGGTGCATGCGGATGGGCAAAACATGTTGCCACCACCACCACATGATACAACATCAGGTATCACCTCAGACACCATACATGAGGGCTGGCCATGGTACCCATCCTGCATCATGGTGCAGCATACAGCGATAACGCACGGCTGCAAGGTGCCACATATGCAGGCCCACAACAGATGATGTGTCACCACTGTGGGTCACCATGGCCCCCACCACTACATGGTGGAACACACCATGGCATGACCCTGGACCCACCCTGGGGACCACAAGCCCCGAAGGGGCACTGGGGAGGGACAGTGGCACACACTGCATACTGCACACCAGCACACCAGTACATACCTGCCATAAACCACTGGTGACATGCCATGCTCCACAATGGACAGTGCCTTCCACAGCCACACACATGTCATTATTCATTACTATGAATGGCTCACAGTTACATTGCATACATACCTGGCCATGGCACAGCTCCCCTCCACACTATATGTCATAGCCACACCAGTCTGGCCCTATCCTGTAGTCCAAGGTCCCCAAAGTGATGGCAGCACTGTTCCCCCATTCGGGGGATGCCTGTGCACCTGGTGAGGCACACGGCAATCCTGGCTCACACCTGGGCCCATGCCTCCTGGAGCTCCTCTGCCCCAAATAGCTGCCCCTCCAGGGGGACCACAAGGGCCACCAAATTGGTGAATTCAGTCTCCCCCCAATTCTGGGAGTGGTGGACATGTCTGCTAAGGCATGTGCCATCCTGCTACTGCTACCACTACTGCTGCAGTGTGATGCTGCTGTGGCAGTAACTACAAGGTGTCTGGACCACACAGACTTGTCCTCATGCGGCATGGGCGTGCATCATAAGAATGTGCTATAGGTGTACCATGGCACATTACCACACATACATGATAGTGATGGGCCACATGAGAAACAGAGGTTGTGCCTCACAGAGACACACAGCGTGGCCTCATGGCGATGCCATGTTGCAGAGGTCTGCCAATGCCATGACCACAGCCATCCATATGGCGCATGTCAGTGGCTCTGCACCGTACACATCCACTGCACACCTAGCGATGCACCACCACTGACGTCCTTTGTCCATGACTGCACAAAGCAGTGACATATATGCCTATACACATCAGAAATGTACAATGTGATTCCACTGTGTCGCAAATACATTTGCAATGCACTATGAGATGTGCCAGGTCCATCTTTGCAATATTCAGCCAGGATATGGGAATGAGCTCATTGCCCAATGCCAGCCCTTCTCAGACATTTGCATCTCATTACAGGGTGCTCTGACCCCCATTTGCATGTGATGAGCTACAAACTGAGCTGGCATGCACTACCCCACCACACAGGTGAACAAGAGGTACTGCATCCTTGGAGAGAAGTGTGTTTACACTGTGACATTGTCTGTATTGGTTTCACCTTAACTCTGCACGTCTCTCACTACGTGACACTGATGCTGTACCTGTCCTTGTGATTCTCTTTCATTTCCACAGGAACCAGTATGGAACCTGAGGAGGGAAGGAAGAGAAGGAATCCTGACTTCACTAAGGACACGCTAACAGCCCTCATTGAAGCCTCCATTCTGAGGGAGGACCTCCTGATCAGGAATTCGGGGATCCAGCAAGAATGGACAAATGGGTGGTCAGAGGTGGCTGAGGCTGTGAATGCCCATGGTACATTCAACTGTACACCCCAGGAATGTATTAAGAGGATCAACAGCAAATGGATACAGGCCAAGGAACATCTGACCCAGGTCTGGGCATCCCGCAGTGCCACTGGGAGGGCCATCAACACTGCCTGCCATGACGGCACAGGAGGACCTAATTGCTACCACCCTGAGTCATGTCTCTGTTGAGGGTTTCTCCAGTGGTGGTTTTGATACAGGAGGTTTGCCATCGCTGCACTGTGAGTATGCATTGCATAGGTACTGCGGAGACCTGCATGTGGTGTGCACAGGTGGTGTCTGGCATGTCATACCGGCATTATAGCATTGTGCAGGCACAGAGTTGTGGCCTCGGTACAACTGTGCATGGCCCTGGGGTGGGCCAGCAGGTCCTCCGTACATGGATGCCTCTGCACATGTTGTGGGACAGTTACATGCAGCACCACACATGTCTAAAGTCACTTTTGCCTGTCAGTGGACCATACCGCTGGCCCATGGATGTTGTGTTGGAGTACACCCCTGGGTTCTGTGGTGTGTGTGTGCTTCTGGCATGTTCATTGGGCTTGTGTGCCACATGCTGGCTGCTGTGCAGGAGTGCAGACCAGGTGGGGGGTTGGTGTCAGTGATTTCAGCTGTACCTCACATGGGTCATTTTGTGGCCACACACATAAAGCAGAACAACCCCACCTGTCAGTATGGCATGGGTGCCATGTGTCCCGCAATAGTAGTCCTGGCCATATGTGCCACCACCTGTGACATGCATGTGCACCCCCATATTAATGCCACTGTTTACTCACCATAGGCATGCAGCCCTAATCGTGCTCTCCTCTTCTGCATTCACAGCTCCATCACATCTCAGGGGTGCTGCAGCATCCCTGGTAAGGCCTGGGGGACAGCAGCCAGATGTACCCATTGCCAGCACATTGACAGCTGCTATGGCTACTACTGCTGAGGCAAGCACACAGGAGGTGGGACAGGTTCATTGCATTACTGATCTCGACCCACTGTCTGGGATTGACCTCCTGGAAGATCTTGCGGTGTTTGTTGCAGCCACAGAAGATGATGATGATTATGCCACCCAGTTGGGGAGCATCATCCTCACCACCATGAGCAACCTTGGCATGCCGGATGCCACGCAGGCACCCTCCAACAGTGGCAGCCATCCTGGGATGTCACAGGAGCAACCCCTGCCACACCGTATGTCGGTGGCCACTGCGATGGTTGTGGTTGGCCTGGGGCAGGGCGCTGCTGTGCAGCTCAGGTGCCCCATGGCTGTTGCTGGTCTGACATCATCCCCTGTCTGCTCAAGGCCGTGTGCTGTCATTATGCCACATGCATGCATGCCTGTGGCATGTTTGTGCCATCTGTGTGGCATCCGAGCCATGGATGTGGGCCTTGGTGTCATCGTGGTGGCCATGGGACTGATAAGTGCAGTTGTGGCCTGATGTTGTGTGTCTGTGCCAGTGGCCTATCACTGACCCATGCCATTGCTCCACATCCGCCTGTGTTCATCCTTCGCATTGTTGCCTCTACTGTGGACAAGTGTGAATGTCAAGGGGGGAGGCACTGATAAGCAACAGGAAAATCCCAGCCTCCCCCTACAAAACAGGGTACTAAATGAGAAAAAGACCAAGGTAGAAAGGTCAGTGGGGGATGCTGCTACAGAAGGTAAAGCCATCAAAAAATGGAGAGCAATGAGTACCAATGCCCGTAGTCTGGGTAACAAGCTTCCTGAATTAGTGACCTTGATGGAGGAGGAACATCTGGATATTATGGCAGTCACAGAAACATGGTACACACAGAACCATGACTGGGACATAAACATACCAGCATACACTATCTACAGGAGGGACAGGGAGGGTAAAAGAGGAGGAGGAGTAGCTCTCAACATAAGAGAAGGAATCAAAGCAACAGAACAAAAGGGTAAACAGGGAGGAGAAGAAGCACTGTGGGTCAATTTGGAGGCAGGCAACGGCACCACAATCCGCACAGGGGTTGTATACAGACCCCCCCCTCTCAGGGGGAGGAAATGGACAAGGAAATGATAGAAAGTATACTTAGAATGGCAGATAAAGGGGAGATATTGCTGATGGGTGATCTGAATATGCCAGATGTTAACTGGAGTGCAGTTGTAGCAGCCACTTAGAGTGGGTTATTCTAGATGCCCTACAGGGGGCATGCCTTAGACAACTAGTATTGGAACCTACTCGAGAGGGAGCAATCTTAGACCTGGTCCTCTCAAATGGAGATGGAGAGAGGATCACAGATGTAGACGTGGTAGCCATCTGGGAACTAGCGACCATCGAACAGTATGGTTCACAAGAACACAGCAATAGAGTCAAGCTATACAAAGGCAAAAGTACTAGACTTCAGGAGGGCTGACTTTGCCAAAATGGGTGAGTGCCTAAGGAATGCACTAGCAAATGGGCAGGAAGGAGGGGTGGAAGAACAATGGGGAATAATAAAAACTGCCATCACAGAGGTAACAAGCCTTTGTGTGAAGCAAATAAACAAAACAAAACGATGTAAGAAACCACTACGGTTCTCAAAGGAGGTGGCAGTGAAGGTTCAAGAGAAAAAGAAAGCATTCAGAAAGTACAAGAAATCACAGGAGGAGCAGGACAGAGAATTGTATCAGTTAAAGCAAAAGGAAGCTGGGAAGGCAGTCAGAACAGCAAAGGCCCGAACTGAGGAAAAGATAGCCAACTCAGTTAAGAAGGGGGATAAAACCTTTTAGGTACGTCAGGGAGCAAAGGAAGACTAAGGGAGGGATAGCGAGGTTTAATAAAGGGGAGGGGGGTGGGCAGAGGGTGATGGTGAAAAGGCAGAGATACTAAACAAATATTGTTGTTCAGTACTTACAAATGAAGAGGGGGAGGTACCTAAAACAAACAATAGAAACACTCTGGATACAGAAGTTGATAAGAGCCCATTTACAGAAGAAAGGGTTCTGAAAGAACTCTTAAAACTGAAGGTGGACAAATCAATGGGGCCTGATGGGATTCATCCCAGAATTCTAAAAGAACTAAGGGTAGAACTAGTGACACCACTGACTACCCTCTTTAACAAATCATGGGAGAATGGGGTGGTACCTGAGGACTGGAGGGCAGATGTGATTTCCCTTCACAAAAGTGGGAGAAGGGCAGAAGCAGGAAACTACAGACCTGTTAGTTTAACCTCAGTGATAGGGAAATGATGGAATCACTTCGGAAGGAAAGAATTGTCGAGTACCTAGAGGCCAGAGGGGCACAGGACCCAAGGCAGCATGGATTCACAGCAGGAAGGTCATGCCAGATGAATCTAATAGATTTCTTTGACTGGGTGACCAAAGTAGTAGATCAGGGAGGGGCTGTGGACATGTCCTTCCTAGACTTTAGCAAGGCATTTGGCTCAGTCCCACACAAAATATTAATATACAAGTTAGCCAGCCTGGGAGTGGGTCCCAAGATGATAGCCTGGGTAAAGAATTGGCTGGAGAATAGGACACAGAGGGTAATAGTAAATGGAGTCCACTCTGAAGAAAGGGGGGTTACTAGTGGGGTGCCACAGGGTTCAGTATTAGGACCGGTCCTCTTCAATGTCTTTATAAGCGACATTGCTGAGGGACTGGAAGGAAAAGTATGTCTCTTTGCAGGTGACACAAAGATCTGCAACAGAGTTGATGCACAAGGTGGGGTGGAAAGGATGAGAAGGGACTTGGCAAGGTTAGAGGAATGGTCAAATGTATGGCAGCTTAGATTTAATGCTAAGAAGTGCAAGGTAATGCACCTGGGAAACAGAAACCCAGGGGAAGAGTACACAATGGGGGAGTGAGATACTAACAACAACAAAAATGGAAAGGGACCTGGGGGTAGTCATATCAGATGACTTAAAGGTGGGCAAGCAATGTGAGAGGGCAGTAAGGAGGGCTGTGGGGATACTGGGATGCACAGGGAGAGGCATCACCAGTAGAAAATAGGAAGTTGTTATCCCTCTGTACAGACAGCTGGTGAGACCCCATCTGGAGTACTGTGTGCAGTTCTGGAGACCCAGTCTCCGCAAGGACATAGACAAGATGGAAGCTGTCCAGAGGAGGGCAACTAAAATGGTGCAGGGTCTGCACCAGAAGACATATGAAGAGAGACTAAAGGAGCTTAATATGTATGGCCTTGAGTAAAGGAAGGAGAGGGGGACATGATAGAAACTTTCAAGTACCTCAAGGGAATCAATAAAGTCCAAGAGGGTAGCATCTTTCAAAAAAAGAGGTGTGCAAGAACAAGGGGGCACAATTTGAAGATAGAGGGGGGCGGCTCAGAGATAATTTAAGGAAGTATTTTTTCACAGAGTGGATTGTGGATGCATGGAGCGGCCTTCCAGAGGAGGTTGTGGAGTCAAAAACAGTGGTTGAATTCAAGCATGCATGGGACAGCCTAAGGCAATTCTAAGGGGTTGGGGTAGAAAGAAGTAGGCTGCTGGTTAACTAGGATCTGCAGCTTATCCATTAGGTAGGGAAATGGGCAGACTGGGTGGGCCAAGCGGTCCTTATCTGCCGTCAAATTCTATGTTTCTATGTTTCTATGTTTTGTGCACACATGTGTGCATGTCATGCCCCCATGACTGTGTCTGGCTGCCACACCCTTGGGGGTACCATGGATCAGGCTTACCTATGCGTGTGTGTATAACTGCTCCTGCACGATGGTGTCCCTGTGCCACTGTGCCTTAGGGCCAGTCTGGGGTCCCTCCAAGGCAGAGGTGGCTGCTCACCCTCATACTGAGAATCCTCATCCTCTGCACTGTCTCCCTCAGGCACCCGGTCAACTATACCATGGTCAATGGCCATGTTGTGTAGCATTCAACAGGCCAGGAATATGCCACAGGCCTTTTCTGGGCTGTCTTGCAGGGCATCACTGAACCTATCCAGGCATCTAAAGCACTTTGGGATACACTGTATGAAAAGCGCTATATAAATGCTGATTCTTCTTCTTTTTCTAAACTGCATCTTAAGAATGCTGAACACGCACTCAATGATGTTCCTTGTAGTGACATCTGCCTTGTTGTACCTCTCCTCTGCTTTGGATGAGGTCTGCAGTATGGCGGTGAGCAGCCATGGCTGGAGGGGGTAGGCGCTGTCACCTGTGTGGGGGAGAGTGATATGTCAGTGTACTGTACACATCCATTTATGTCCCACAGGCCCCCCAACATGCTGGTTGTGTCTATCCACACTGTTCACCTGTCTATGGTTCCCACCTGCATGCATCCTCTCACGCCTCTCTAGCATCCTCCCCCCACCATTGATTGCCCACTGTCACTACCACCATGGCATGCCTGGCATCTGTTCTGTGGTGCACTGCTACAGCATGGCCTGTTACTACCCCATGTCGCTGTCTTTTTACACAGCGTCACACTACTCTGCCCATCACACGGTGGCACAGTTAGGGTGTGTATCGCTGCCTCCCTGTTGCCTGTGCCTGCTGTATACCATTGCATTTGCTGGCACACTCCTTGCTCCCACCATCTTTCTAGTTTCTGTCAGGTTTGTGAGCACCACTCTGGCATCCACACCTCATCCAGTTTGCCATATGTCTGGCCATTGAATCGGCTCTGTCACACTGTTCCACCCCCTGCACAGCCACTGGCAGTGGTTTGTGGGGACGTGTGTTCACCATGTCTGTGGGGTTCGGTACCACCCACCGACTAGGTGGCCACTGGGTATCTCCTCAGACTTGAATCAGTGGCACAGGGCTGACTGATGCCAGATGTAGGCATCATGTGCACTCCCAAGGTAACTGGCAAAGACATTGCTGATGCACCCTGTGGCATTGCACACCACCTGGCAGTTGACAGAGTGGTGCCCCTTCCTGTTGATTTATGTATTCTTGTCAACACCAGGTGGTGCTCAGATTGCCACATGGTGCAGTCAATGGCCCCTAGCATGCCTGGCATGTGTGCAACCCTGTAGAAGTGTTGCGTTGTTTCTGTTCACTCTGCTGCTGTGCTAGGGAATGTGATGTACTCCATAGCATGGGGCAGCAGTGCAGTTAGGAATGTGTGAGGAGATGGGACATGGCAGATTGGGTATCAGTGGTGTCACCCACTGGTATCTGGAAGGTGCCAGTGGTGAGCAGGCACAGTGCTGCTGTCACCTTTGTCTCCATCATCATGGCGTGACTTCTGTGTGTTGGTGCCTGCAGCTCATCATGGAGCAACTCACAGAGCTGTCTCAGAATTGCCCTGTTGAGGCGGTACTGGACCATGATTTATGTGTCAGTCAGCTGTTCGAATGTGACACTGTTCCAGTACTATCTCTGGTGGGCATACCACCTGCGGGCCCTTCTCTGGGCATTTTGCTGTTGTTCCTGTCTCCTCACATCTTCTATCACTGCTGCCATAAGGAAGACTGAGCCGTCCATAGCTGCAGTTCTGCGCCCTGCTTATGGGTGGCTTGCCAAGGTAGGCCATCTCCTTTTATATCTTTGGGCTGCTCATTTTTGTGATGTGCTGCTCATTTTGGCTGAATATGCAGATGCACAGCACATTCATGGGTACACCTCTTGTGTTTGCACTGCTATCATTATTTCTGCATGATCTTTTTTTTTTTATGCACCTCCCCACCTCCCTGGCTGCCCACTCGTTCAGGCCCCCTAGGCCCTTCCCGACTGCCTGCCCATCCCCATGCCAGCCACTTACCTCATATTACGGCTCCCCGGGTAACCCGGTGTATCCCTTCACTGGACGGGTCTCCCTCCTCCTAGGGGGAAGGGACTGGTGAGGGCGGCCGGCGCACTCTATACTTGGCCCAGGGTGTCACTGAGGTGTGCCGGTCATGGGTTTGGTGGGAGCGGAGGGCTGGAGATCATCATCTGGCCAGCCAGAAAGCATTTTCCCTGGTTTTTCTTGGGGGAGTGACATCCTGATGTCAAGGCTAACGCCGACGTCTGCCACTCCCCTTGTGCACTGAGCCTGACATTCTGCTGTGTCCCCAGCCTCCACCAGGGGTCAGCAGGTGCTGGTGCACATCCCCACCTTCCCCCCGGAGAAGGAGAGCTGTCCCTGGATGTTTCATCCTTCTCCTCCCGGCCAGCCCTCCAGCGACCCGAGTCCATTCCCAAACCCGGTTCGCTGGTGTTGCAGGCGGAAATCCAACTGCTGCGCCAACGGGCTGGCACTTCTGCATGATCTTGCATTCTGATTTGGGCGGTACATCTCCTCCAGTTGAATATTGTGCTTTGGTACATTTTCCAGGGTTTGCGGTGCATCTCAGTTTTGGGCCGTGTATCTCCTTACCCTCAGCTCTTTGCCAAACTATGTCTTTATGTTGTTTTAAGAATAAGTTTAAATCATTTTTGTTGAGTAAGTCTAATTGTGATTGTTGTAAGTCTAATTGTGATTGCTGATGTGTCTTATTGTTTGCTATTATTGTTGTTTGTAGTTTGTTCCGGGTTGGACCTGAAAAAGGACATTGTCCAGTGTCCCTACCCGGTTTTCAAATTATTAAATAAAAAAAAAGAAAATGTAGGCCATAATGATTATACCAGGTGAGATGTAAGTTGCAAGTTCTAAGGAAGCAAGAAACATTAAACTAGTAAACAGGAATATAAATACAGAACATGTAACAGCGCCTAACATAACATCAATAAAACAATCGGCTTCCAAGGTAGGGGGATTCACCCAGAGATCCTCTCTGCTATTGGAAGAGTGGATAGACACCAACTGCATTCCAACACGGAGGAAAAGTGACACCACCTGGGGGTCAGGCCTCCAGGGTCACAGCTGTCACCAGACCGAGGGAAGGGAGGATGGGGATGGATGATCATCAATGCCCAAAATAGCACCTCATAGAAGAGTGCCAACACTGGCCACATGTAAGTAGTGGAGAAAACATCCGCTAGCCTAGGCCCTTATGAAGTGTCCAAGTCAGGGTTGCCAATCAAACTACCATTAAAGCACACCCTTTTAAACAAGTATCTTCAGAAGATATAAAACCCTTATCAAAATCTCTACATCACAATCTGGGGTAGCAATAGCTCAAATATAAAGTAACCTTACTAGCCCATAAAAATTCATGCACCATTATAAAGAAGCATTGCAGGATTTGGACAATAATGTAAGACAACTTGATGGGGACTTACTCCAATCCTCAAAACTTAATGTGCAAAGTGTAAGCATGGGGGTCCTGAAATAGCCAGTTCTGGATTTAGTGGGCTCGAGGGAGTCACGGACGATCCAAGAGCACACATTGGGGAGACCAAGGGCCCCTTGCCACAGACAAAACCTCAGCCCCAGGGAAAAAGGCCTAATCTGCCCCCCCACAGCCAACCCCACAGCCATGCCCTCAAAGTCATCCCCACCCATCTGCCATCTGATAGAGGTAATTTGGCCTCAAAACTCAAAAACAGTCTCTGCTAAGGGAGTATGTCCTTAAAAGTTCGAAGTCCAAGAAATTAGATAAATTATACTGTTCAGCAAATGGTAATGATATGGTCTAAACAAAACAGTCTGCCAGTCCCAGATAGAGGGAAAGAATGAAACAAATTGAAACTGTCTCACCTAAATCCTTCTAGTAGGTGACCTGGGGCATTGGGTCTCTGGTTCATGAGCTTGCCAAAATTAATGCAAAATGTTTCTGGTACCTTGCATGGTATGAGGTGAAGACATCTTGTTCTTTGCTCAGTATGCCTGTAGTCACTATGCTTGCCGTTCTGGATGCTAAGGAAGTCGCTGAGAGGACAGGTTCTCTCGCTGTTCAATTTGCCAACCCTTAATTCCAGGTCCTCTCTTGCTTCCGCAGCAGAGGTATACAAAACAGTGCCACTTTCCCAGGTGACCTACATCTTAGCTTGGGTATGGTGTTTGGAAACAGATTTGATAAATTTTCAAGGTGTGGAGGATCTCAGCATATGCCAGGCATTGTTTCAAAATGTCTGGAGGATAATCCTGGTTGAAGAATTATCTGGCTCCATTGTAGCAGACATCCTTGTGGCCCCAGGCAATACAGAGTATTTCTCCTTGTCTCTGTAGCTAGAAAACTTCATTACCACAGAGCGAGGGCTGGACTTAGGGTTACAAGGCTTCTGAGTCACGGCCCTGTGAACCCTTTCAATTTTAAATTGGAGAGTTGCTGGGAGACAAAGCACATCTCTGAGCATATCTTCCATGAAATCTGTCATCCTGCCTGTTTCAGAGTCTTCTGGTAAGCCATAGACCCTCACATTATTTCCTTCTAGAGTGAGCCTCTAGACCCTAAGAATTTTCCTGCAGCTCCTGATTTTGATCCAGTAAGAATTCTATGGTGGTACAGTATGTAGTTAAACTGCGCCATCTTCCATGTGGGCTAATCTGTTCTGCTCCTTGATTCTCTTTTCCACTGCACCCAGTTTATCACTTAGCCATTTGAGCTCCTGCTTGTCTTCATGAAGAAAGCTCTTTATTTCAGTTAGTAGGGTTTCAAACTGAGACATAGAAAGCTTTTCTGTCTCTGTGTCTGTATCCATATTGACCAAGTTACCTGGGAAAGGGCTTCATTCGTGCACTGCATCCTACCACCTGGACTGTTGCCTCTGCTTGTGGACTTGCTGAGCACCTTTTGGAGCCATGATTGGGTCACTCTCTCTCTTCTATCATGGCAGGTAGCCATGAAAAAGCAGGTACTTGAGGAAAATCGTTAAAACATGGAGTTTTGATGGGCCTGGGATGTGCAGTTTTTCTGCATGGGCGACATCTGGCACAACATTCAATTACAATCTTTCATACTGTCAATAGGTGGGAAACAATGGTAACATTTTAAGTTATATTATAGGAGTGTGTTGTAAAAATGTAAAATCATTTAGTCGTTTGAGATATTTTTATTTAGGTGTTAGTAATATTAGTTGGTTATTATTAATTTGTGCAGGTGACATTGAGGAGAATCCAGGGTCAATTGGAAATGATATGGCAAGTGCAAATTATTTCATTTCTAATAGTAAGGGGTTTAGATTAATGTACTGTAATATTCAAAATTTGTTACTGAAATTTCATGAGATTGAGACTTGGATTAGATTATATGACCCACATATACTGGCCTTGAGTGAAACTTGGTTAACTCCTAAAATAACCAATGCAAGATCTTTGTTCAAGGATATAAACTATTTTGTAGTGATCGTTTATTGGGGTAATGTTTTATGATAAATCTGAATTGGTTGTGGAACAGAAGGAAGTTATGGCTGAGGGTGTTCAGTTCTTTGAACACCTGACTATTCAACTGGTATTTGGGTCTACTAAGAAGACTGTATATATGTTAGCTGTATATATATATATTCATCCTAAGGTTAATCAAGTGGAATTACAGGAGTCTGTAGAACATCTTGATGTTAAATCCACTGGTGAACATATTGTTTTAGGTGACTTTAATCTAAATTGGAGTGGGATAGATATAACTAAATTAAACACAGTTTTGATTCCTACTAATTAACAACAAATAATTACATTACCTACTAGGTTAAATCAGAAGTCCCTTAAACATACAGTATTAGATTGGGTTTTGACGAATAATATAAAACATGTCCTTAAATGTGGCATAATCGCTGATTCCTTGAGAGATCATCACCCTGTGTTCTGTGTGTGGAAGCATCAGGGTGAAGTAAAACTAAACCTGTAGATAAATGTGCTAGGAGATTTTTAAGTTTGATTTGCTGGGTTTTCATACAAGTTTAAAAAATATTGACTGGTCATTCTTACATAACATACCAGATGTGAACTGTGCATTGGATTATTTTATTTCTGAGTGTACTGCAGTTTTGGATCTGTTTGTTCCCCTATAAAAACATAGAATTATTGGGAAATGCTCATCTTGAATAACTCCCCCTTTATTAAAATTGTTAAGATCCCAGGATAAATTGTGGGAGAAATATAAATTGGATGGTACAGTGCAGAATTTTCAAGCATGTCGTCATCTTAGAAATCAATGTAAAATTCAGGCTAAGAAGGCCAAAATTGATTATCTGAAACAAAAACAAACAAAAGGTCTTCTTAATAATCATACATTTTGGAAGACAGTTAATGACATAATGAAACCCAGTACTTGGTCTGATGTTGCTATGGATATGGGAAATGAAAGAAATTTCTGTCCCCAAACTATTGCTAATGAATTTAATAAGCAGTTTACTCATTTGGAGAAATTTCAAACTGAAGGTACTGATTTTCCTTCTAGTAATTTGTTAGGTGAATCTACTGAGGGTCCAAAATTTTATTTAAAACTTACCACAGTCAAGAAGTTAGAAAATTGTTAGGGAAAATAAAGCAAGGTAGTTCTGGGGGAGCAGATGGACTATTTCCTAATCTGTTTAAGGAAGCTGAGAATGAATTGGCTTACCCTATCAGTATTATTTTTTATTTATCTTCTGTTACTGGAACAGTTCCTGATATTTGGAAACTATCATTGGTAGTCCCTATATACAAATCTGGTTTAGTTTCTTCATTTGGAAATTATGGACCCATTTCATTATTGGCTGCTCTGGCTAAGGTTCAGGAAAAAATTGTGCTTAACCAATTTATGGTATTTATTGAACATAATGAACTCTTGTCTCAAGCCCAGCATGGATTCAGGAAGGGTCGGGCAATGGAAACTGACTTTGTCGAGTTCATGGGCGCGGTCCTGGAGGGTATGGAGGAGGGTTGCCTTACCGGGTCCACGTTCGTGGACTTGGCCAAGGCGTTGGATCTTGTTGATCATGACCTGTTGGTCTCTTCTCTTGATTCCTTGGGGGTTGGCTCTTCTGCCCTTTTGTGGTTTCGTAACTGTTTGGAAGATAGATGTCAGACAGTGAAATATGGTGGGGTTACTTCTGATATAGCGCTGGTTAAGTGTGGAGTCCCCCAGGGCTCCATACTTGGCCCTGTGCTATTTTCATTATTTTTTGATGGAGTGAGTACTGTGATACATAATGCTAGGCTTACATTATAAGCAGATGATGTGGTTGTTTACTTACATGGTACTTCCATTGCTGAGTTGGGTAGCACATTATCTGGAGAGATGTGTGCCATACAAGGTGGCTTGAAACAAATAGATTGGTCTTGAATAAAACAAAGACCAAGCCTATGTTGTCTGGGACTAGAACAAGGGTAAAAGACAGAGAATAAAGTTTGAATGTCACTGCTCTTGATTGATCTTGCTTTGAACAAGTTATTAATTTTCATTATTTGGATGTTATATTAGATTCCATTTTAAGTTTTGATAGCCATTTTGAAAATATTACTTCCATAATACATTCTAGGATGTCATTATTATGTATATTACATGCTTTTCTAACTGCTTAAACCAGAATGGCAATATTTAAACAATGCTTGGTCCCTATAGTCAATTATCCTGCTCTGATTACTGATTGTGCCTCAGCCAGGGTAGTGGCAAAAAAATCTGTACTCCTTTAATTAATTGTATAATTTGCCTTAATGGTTCCCTGTTCAACACACCATTGTATAGTTTTATATTCCTCCTGTTTTTTGGCCCTGCTGAGTGGACCCAGTGATCTCTAGCTGCCGGCACCCACACCCCCGGACCAGGTCTGGCACATGGATTTATATGCCCCATGCACACGGGGTCGGCCACACCCCAGTGAAAGCACCACTTGTGTCTGGGGGCGCAGGGTATGGCCATTAGCCGCCAAGATCGCCCTGCCATTTTCTGCCATTTTTCCTTGCCCTGGGAGCTGGACGTGCAATGTCCTTAGAGCATGGCCGTGCTGATGCCCACCACATTCCCCCCATCCAGGCACACAGCTGTAGTGCAGCTGGCCTCTGCCAGTTGTCTCTGCAGCGCAATGCATTGCACCCACCTGCCCCAGAGGAAGGAGAGCAGTCATGGGACGCTCAGTCTTTCCTCTCCCCTGCCAGCCCCTGGCAACTGGAGTCCATTCCTGAACCCGGGTTGCTGGTGTGGTGCTAGATGTGGCATCCAGCGCCTCAACCCTCAGCACCACCGGGCCGATTGTGTAGTTTTAAATTCTATGGCATGGTTGCCAGTTCATCTAAATTTTCAATTTCAGAAGGCAAAATTTATATTTAAAATTTTGAAATCTCATGGGCCTTCAAGTTTGTATAAACACTTTCTATCATTTAACTCAGGTTTCTTTTCAAGAAATAGGGTTGATAACAGATCTTTCAAGTTACCCTTGATGAGGACTGCTAGTGGTCAGAGGGCTTTTATGTATCTTGGTCCATTTTCCTGGAATAATCTACCATTTGTTGTATGTGAAGCCTTAAATGTTTCTACTTTTAAGAAATTGTTATTGGATTACTTTGAGGGTTTTGTTAAATGTGATTGTTTTGGTTGATATAATGTATATTATTTTTTCATTTTATTTATTTTGTTATTCTATGTTGAGCTGTATTTATGTTGTTTAGTCATGTTTAGTGTGAGTCATACCTGTAAACAGAACTTTTTTTGTTCTAGAGTGCTAATTCATTAAGCAAATAAACAAACAAACAAACTAGCAGCTCACTGGGGAGATGACGTCACTGGAAGTCCGGATTATTATTTTTTTTTTTTACTAGTGCAGTAAATGGCAAACTACAAATAAAATGACGGCAAGGTAATTAAAGAAACAAATGAATTCAAACAAAATTAATATAGAGCCATTTAAAGGCCCCAAACCTTCATTTTTTAAGATATACATCCTTACTAAGCATTTGCTGTTTAATATAGTTGTTGATTTCTGGCTTGGCATTCTAGCTAAATATGTTGAGGGGGAAGGGGACAGGAAGGGAGGAAGTTTGCTAGGGTGACCTTATATAAAGTACAAAAACAAAGCCTATCAGACACAAATACATATTGGTTATTAGGTGTTGCATCTTAAATGTGTACTGTGCATTGCCAGTGGCTATGTATCCATGCCAAACTGAGCAACAGATCACAAGAGACCTCACAACAGGCTAAATAATTACAAAATTCAGCATTTGCTCCTTTGACATCAGATGGCATGTTTTCAAATCGATAGCGCACTGTTGTGCACTCCTAACATGCAATATGTTTGAAAGTGGTGATGGCTACCACTGTAGGTAGAGCATTAGGGCCAGAGGGCAGTGATTTTTAACTGGTCCCTGACTACGCGTGAGAGAAGAAAAAAGGTTCTTTGAGAATGATGCACTATGTCGATTAGCAATTTATGACCAAGTGTAGCAGTAGAGTTAGGAGGGGGATGTGCCACTACCATAGGGTTAGAGAAGCTGTAAACCATTAGGGGATTATGTGGTGCACAGACCACCTTGACCTGAGGAACTGGTAGGGAATTGGTTAGAGAGAGGATGGTTACTAGGAGTCCTGGAAGGAGGGCAATAATTTGGCAATTATTTAGCTCTGTTAAACTGCCATGAAGTTTACAACCCTTGTAGGAGAGGTATACCAATCAGCAGTAGGTAACACTAGTTAAGATCCAGGCAGTAAAGTGGGCCTGAGGCACCAGGGCAAATAAAGGTTGAGCTGATGGATTATTTGCAGCAAGTAGGTTGAGGCAGGTAACATTTGCAAATGCATCCGAGGAGACTAAATAAAGAGTATTGCCCATAGCTGCCCATAGATTATTTTTTCTTGAATCTTGGACAGGGTTGAAAGTATGGAAATTGGATGATAATTACAAAAATCTGACAGAGAACCTGCTTTATGAAGTGGAATAGCATAAGAATGTTTCCACAAGTTTAGCACCTGCCCAATGGAGAAAGACAAATTGAATATGACACTAACTTGGTACAGTAGCAGCCACAGACACTGCCAGATATTTCCCGAAATTTCTGTGATATTTCCAGAAATATCTACTGCTTTCTGTATTTCCACAGTAGGGGCAGCAGAGAGAAACTCTTCAGAAATTTCGCTGAATATCTGGAAATAGCTGGCAATGTCTCTGGCTACTATTGTATGCAATTTCTGATGTAGCCAATGTCAGTAACCGAGAAGATAAACCATCACATCTGCTAGGTTTGTCAGGTTTTATTTTTTTCAAAAGTTTGAGGACATTTAATTTACTCACAGCCCTCTAATAAAAGCAGAGTCGTTTGAGCACATAGTGCCTGGGAGTATCTGGTGTATGTGATCACTGGGAATATAGAAACATAGAAATATAGAATCTGTCAGCAGATAAGGACCATACAGACCACCTAATCTGCCCATTTCTCTACTAGGTTTGGCAATCCCTACTCTTATCTGGACTGCTTTTCCCCTGCTCTGCTGTACAGCAGGGTTCCTTTATGCTTATCCCATGCACTTTTGAATCCCCATACTATTTTTGCTTTCACCATCTCCATTGGTAGGCTGTTCCATGGATCCATCACCCTCTCTGTGAAAAAATACTTCCTAGCATTCCCACTAAGCCTCCCTCCCTCCCTCCAGCTTCATGTTATGTCCCCTTGTCCTTGTGCACTTTCTTCTCTGAAATATGTTCCCCTCCTGTACCCTGTTTATTCCTCTAAGGTATTTGAAAATCTCTATCATATCCACTCTCTCCCTTCTCTCTTCCAGTGAATAGATGTTAAGTTCCTTGAGTCTTTCCTCATAAGGCTTGTGGTGCAGTGCATGTATCATTTTTGTTGCTCTTCTCTGGACTGCTTCCATTTTGTCTATGTCCTTCCTGAGATGCAGTCTCCAGAACTGGACACAGTATTCCACATGAGACCTCACCAGTGATCTATACAGTGGCATCACCACTTCGCTCCTCCTACTGGTTATGCCCCTTCCTATGCACCCCAGCATTCTGTTTGATTTCCCCACTGCTTTTTCACATTGTTTAGATGACTTCAGGTCATTGGATATGATAAGCCCCAGGTCTTTCTCCTGACTTGTGGTGGCTAGAACCTGCCCCCCCCCATCCTGTATTCCTCTCTTTGGTTTCTGTGTCCCAGGTGCATTATCTTGCACTTCTTAGTGTTGCAACCCAAATGCCAAACCCTTGAGCATTCCTCAAGTAGTCTTAGCTTGTTTCTCATTTTATCTAGCCCCTCGTGTGTGTCGACTCTGTTGCAGATTTTGGTGTCATCTGCGAACAGGCATACCTTTCCCTCCAGTCCCTCTGCAATGTCACTTATGAAGACATTGAATAGGACTGGAGCCAGTATTGATCCCTGTGGCATCCCGCTGGTCACCTCCCCCTTTTCGGATTTTATGCCATTTACTACCACCCTCTGGGTCTGTATACCATTGCAGCAGTGACTTCCAGATCACGAAGACACCACAGTGACAGGAATCAGGCAAAATCTGGCTGTCGCTGTGGTGGACTGGTTAGCGATTAGGACTGCCTCGCTGGGTGTCCCCCCCATCCAACTCCAACTCAGAGTTAGAATCCTAGAGACCGGGGTGTGTGGGGGGGTTCAGGGGCACAGCCCCCCGATGGATACATGGAGGCATCCCTGACACTGCAATGCCGACAGTCAGCACTATGGCTGTCACTGTCGGGGATGTCTCCATGCCAACTGTAGCTGCAGCATGGTAAACCTGCTGGGTCCTGCCTTTTAGCCAGTTTCCAACCCATTTTACCACTTTAGAGCCCACATCCAGATTCCCCAATTTGTTAGGCAACCTTTTACGTGGAACAGTGTCAAAAGCCTTGCTGGTAGGCCACATCCACCGCCCCTCCCTGATCCACCACCATGGTCACCCAGTCAAAGAAATCGATAAGATTAGTCTGACAGGACCTTCCCTCAGTGATTCCATACTGCCTTGGGTCTTTTGCACCACTTGACTCCAGGAACTTTACTACCCTCTCCTTAAGCAGGGACTCCATCAGCTTCCCCATCACTGAGGTCAGGCTTACAGATCTGTAATTGCCTGTCTCCTCCCTACTTCCACTCTTGTGCAGGGGACAACCTCTGCCCTCCTTCATTCCCCAGGTACCTCCCCCATCTCTAGTGATTGGCTGAAGATGGTTGTCAGCGGACCTGCTAGGACTTCCCTGAGTTCCTTCAAAACTCTAGGGTGAATCCCGTCTGGCCCTATTGCCTTGTCTGTCTTTACTTTCCCTAGTTCCTCCAAGACTCTATCCACAATAAATGGGCTGGTGTCCACTTCTCTCCCCTGTAAACCTTTCCTTGTGAGTCCTGGCCCCTCCCCTGCCTCTTCCTTGTTAAATACTGAGCAAAAATACTTGTTCAGTATCTCAGCTTTTTCAAGGTCATCCTCCACCCACCTACCCTCTCCCTTCTTTAGCCTAACAATACCATTTCTGGTCTTCTTCCTCTCACTAATGTAATGAAAGAAGGTCTTGTCTCCGTTCTTAATAGCCTGTGCTATTCCTTCCTTCTTTCTTGCCTTAGCCCCTCTTACAGCTTTCCCAGCTTCTCTCTGCTTTTCCAGATGTTTCACTCTTTCTTCTTCTTTCTGTGTCTCTCTGTATTTCCTGAATGCCTTACTTTTTTCTCGCACTTTCTTGGCTACTGACTTGGAGAACCACAGTGGCCACGTCTTTCTTTTGCTTTTGCTAATCAGTCTGACACATTGACTTGTCACTCCTGCTATTGATCTCTTGAGCCTAAGCCACTGTTCTTCTACCCCTCCCCCTGTATCTTCTTCTGCCAGGGCAGTTTTGAGTTGTTCCCCCATCTCCACAAAGTTGACCTTCTGGAAATCTAGTACCGTAATTTTTGTATGGCTTTTTTCTGCCAACATGTTGACTCTAAATCATATAGTTCTGTGGTCACTGGTACCAAAGGGACTGCCAACCTCAACATCCATGATTATGTCCCTGTTTGTCAGAACTTAGTCCAGTATGGACCCCTCCCTGGTGGGCTCAACCACAAGCTGCCTTAGGTTTGCCCCATACATATCAGACATGAGGTCCCTGCTCCTTGATGTACTTGCAGTCTGGATATTCCAGTCTGCATCTGGCATGTTGAAGTCACCCATTAGTAGTACTTCCCCTTTGGCCACCATATTATGGATAGCCTCCACTAATACTAGATCTATATCATCCTCCTGCATGGGAGGCCTGTAAACTATGCCAGTACAGATAGTTGTTTTGTTCCCCAACCCCAGAGTGACCCTCAATGCCTCTGCTTCTTCCCTGGATCCCTGAGCCTCCGTAGCTTTAATCCCTTCCTTCACATACATGGCAACCCCTCCTCCCCTTTTCTCCTCCCTATCCTTTCTAAAAAGTGTGTACCCTAGTATGGCTGCATCCCAGTCATAGTTCCCTGCATACCATGTCTCCATAATAGCCACAAGGTCTAGATTTGTGTCAGTCATCAGTGCCGTTAGGTCTGGGATTTTGTTTCCCAGACTGGGGGCATTTGTGCACATGACCTTCCACTCTGTGTACCCCCTTAATGTTCCTTGTTTATTGGTCTTTGCCCTTCACCACATTAATGATGTACCATCAGTTCTCTCCCCCATTATAACCATGGTAGTCTTACTGTTAGATATTACACTAGTTATTGGGTCCTAACTGCTTTCAGTTACGTCCTGTAGGAGGGGCTATGATAATCTCCTTGACTGTCTATGCCTCCCCCCTTGGAAAGTTTAAATGATCACTAAGGATGCACTTAAACTTCTCAGAGAGGATACCTTTGCCTCCCCTGGATAGATGCAGGCTATCTGGAGAATATAGTCATTCATCCCTCTAGGTGACGTTCCAATCCCCAGTGAAGCCATACCCCACCTCTCCACACCATTTCTTCAGCCATTTGTTGAATTCAGTGATGCGGATGTCCCTCCCTCCCTTCCCCCTTGTCACGGACAGGTAGCACCTCTGAGAAGGTCACAGAGTGTGCTACTCGCCCAAGACTCCTTCCCAGCTCCCTGAAATCTTCCTGTACTCTTCTTCATCTATCCCCTCTCTAGCCAGGTCATTAGTCCCCAAGTGAATAATGATGTCTAGCTCCCCTTTCCTTGCTACTGCCCTTGCAATCTTAAGGATTCGCTTGGCCTCCTTCTGAACTGTGCCTCCAGGTAGGCACATTACCTCCCTCTCACCATTGCTACCTGACCCCAGCTCAATCCCCCAGACAATGGAGTCCCCAACCAGGATTTGCTTCCTCCTCCTGTAAATATCTGATGTACTGCCACCAAGACCAACACTGTAACCATCCGGTTCTAGTAAACCTTGTGCTGAACTCATTGGCAATGTCTTCAGGATAAGTTAATTATATCAGAGGACCTCAAAGAAACAGCCCAGTGTGACAAGTCCATGAGCAGGGCTATTGGGAGGGTGCATAGGGAGGGGTATCTCCAGTAGGAAGAGGAAGGTGGTGTTGCCACTGTATCAATCCCAGGCATGCCCCCATCTGGAGTACTGTGTTCAGTACTGGAAGCGGTGCCTCAGAAAGAAAATAGATAGGCGGAAGTGGTCCTGAAGAGGGCAGCTAAAGTGGTGCAAGGTTTAGAGCAGAAGCCCTATGAGGAGAGACTGAGGGATCTCAACATGTGCACCCTGGAAGAGAGAAGAGAGATAGGTGAAATGATCGAGACCTACAAGTACCTTACAGTGAATCCATCAACTGGAGGAACTGATGAGCAAACTGTGAGGATTCATTGTCAACCCATATGTTGAAATACTTGGGTACAATTAAGTTGTAGGGGTTCAAGGAAAGGTCGACAATGAAGTCTTCAAATTCCTATAAGAACTCATGTTCTTGCCCCAGAGGGTGGTAAACAAGGAGAATCCTACACTTCATACCCGTATCTCCCTTCACAGCCGCACATTCAAATGACCCTGTTTCCTTCAATGGGTATGCCATTAGCATCAAGCAGGATCTAAAACAGATGACCACCCTGCCTCACTTATGCTCCCTCCTCGGACCCCGTTGCACTAAGTACCCAGCTTGAACTACAACCTCCAGGACTGGCCCAGAGTCATCCCCAAACCAGGTCTCAGTGAAACATACCAGATCCCCAGAGGAATCCATGATGAAATCTGACATCACAGCAGTTTTATTCCTCAGGGATCTGACATTGTACAACACACTATTAATGGGAGGGGCTGGAGCTGGCAGCCCTTCTACATTCTGCCCCATATTCCTAGGGGGTCCCTGAGGTTTGGGACATGACAGAAGAGATCCTGATCCATGACCCTCTTAAACCCAGGACACCTACTTGGCCTAACACTCCAATTCTACTTTCCCGGACCCCTACCTCCAGACCATGCATCCCCTTTTGCCCCACCTTCTCAAATCCCCAGCTTCCAACAGCAGGTCTCAACTGCCACATGAAGAGCTAGGGGATGAAAAGGATGCAGCTGGCAGAACACCTCCAGACAGTAGGAGTTCATAGGGGGCCATATGCCCATAACACTTTTCAGTACCTCTGATTAAATAACTCCATGAAATTCCAAAGTTTTTTTTTGAATTCAATAAGCTTTATTGATTTTTAGAACAGCAATACATAAACACATCAGAGTAAAATAAATAAAAGAAATTCATATAAAGCCAAATATATGTTATGTTAAGGAGTACTGCAACCCTCATTATTATCTATTAGACCAAGTAGCTTATACATTGGTAGCTAGTAACATTTCAACTAATAATCTGGTAACTAACTTTAGGCTGCAAGAGTAGTAATATAATATGATACAACCCCATTAAAGTGTCACCTTAGGTCTACAGTCACCAGAGGGGCGATGATATAAGAAAAAGGGTAAGAGAATAAGATAAAAAGGAGGAGAAACCCCAATACAAACACCCTCTCCCCCATCCCTCCCACCCTCTAAATCACTCTCTCTTTGGGATAATTTATCTCTATTCTTCTTCTTCTTCTCTCAAATGGAGTGCCATCAAGCACTAATCTTATCCATCTCCTTTATTTCAGGACAATGCCCCCTCCAATCCCAGGCTTACTATTAGGCAATGAGTAATACTCGTTTGGTCAGCTACTCTTTGGGTTCTCTGCAATAAGCAGTGCTTCTAAGGTGCCCCATCTTTCAATGTATGTACTTGATCGATTGTTCATGCTGGCAATATGCTTTTCTAACTGCAGAGCAAGCAGCATTTCTTTATGCCACTCCCGTGTGGTAGGCAAAGTATCTGAGGCCCAGTGTCTCATAATTATAAGCTTGGCCACTGCAGAGATGAGAGCCAGGTAATATTTCCTTTGCTTCAAAGTTCCTACTGGGAAGATGTTAAGTAGACATGTATCCGGGGAGAACAGCGGGCTTAATACAAGAATTGGACACAGAGAGGCCTGTATATTTTTCCATAATGTTTGAATTTTAGGGCATGCCCACAACATATGGTAGAGATCCCCTCTCCTGCAAGAGCAGCGAGGGCAAGAAGGGGTAAGTGTCTGACCCATTTGGTAGAGTTTTAGAGGGGTATAATATGTATTTTGCATTATATTAAACTGTACGAGCCTCAGGCGGTCCTGTTTGATAAATCTATATAGGTTATTCCAGAGTTGTTGCCAAAAATCGGGTGTGAGTGGGAGAGACAGTGTTTCCGCCCAATACTGATTTATACCTGATGGCAAATTCATATCTAGAGATTGCATTTCTTTATATACTGCAGATATCGGGTGTGATTGCCTAGCAGTATCTAATAGGGATACTAAGGCAATCCTAGGGGGGTCGAGGACCTTATGTTTCTTTATAAATGGGGATATTGCCTGCATAATTTGCCAGTATTTGAAAGGGTGTCTTTTAGCTTCCGGAAAGTTTTGTGAAAATTGGTGGTATGGGATTAGGTTGTTATTGTCCATAACATCTTTAAGTTTAACATCTTTTAGAACAGGCCAAAAGCTTAATGTAATAGGTTTTCTTTGAATCATAAAATGAGGGTTTTTTAAAAGTGGTTGTTCCCCATCTACATGCCAATTTATCTTCAAATGGTGTTGTAGTTGGTTTAGAGCTCTCAGAGACCATCCTATTGGGGAGTTTTTGACCGAAGAGGGATATATTTTAAGGGTAAATATAGTAGAGCCTGTAGCGAGCATGAGGCGGGGACATGAGGGTCTCCTCTATATTTAACCATGCTGGGGTGTAGGACTCCAGTTCCCTTTTATTCAAGCTGTACTGCCAGGTAGTCAGTTTTGTGATATGGATTGCTTCGTAATAATGGAAGAAGGATGGAAGGGAGAGTCCTCCGTGGGGCTTTGGGGCTGTCAATTTGTGGTACGCTCGCCTCACTGGTTTATTTTTCCAGAGGAATTTATTAATTATTCTCTTTAGATCAGCAAACCATTTTTTAGGGAGACAGGTGGCTAACATACCAAGGGGGTAAAGGATTCTAGGAAGGATATTCATTTTTATAATGTTGATTCTTCCCCATAGTGATATCTTCAAGGTATTCCACTTTTCTAAATCTGTCTGGATTATTTTTATTAATTTGGTGAGGTTTTCCTTGATCATAGTGGAAGGGGATTTGAAATTTTTTATACCCAAATATATTAAGCTTTTATTTTCCCATTGCAACCCAAATTGTTGCACATCTCTTTTGAATAGTTTATGATTCAATGGGTAGATAATGGATTTAGTCAAATTTAACTTATAGTAGGCTATCTTGGCAAACATTTCAATTTATTGTAATAGGATAGGGACGGTTGTGTAGGGGTTCGTTATATGAATTAAAAGATCATCTGCGTAGGCTGATATAAGGTGTTGCCTGTTCCCGACCAAAATACCCTGCAGGCCTTGGTTCGCAAGCAGTTTACGGATAAAGGGGTCTATATAAAGGTTAAATAGGAGTGGGGAGAGGGGACAACCCTGCCTGGTACCCCAACTTAGTGGGAAAGCTTCTGAGAGGCAGCCATTGCACCAAATTCGAGCCTTGAGGTTCGAGTAGGGCAGCTTGACCCAATTGATGAATATTTGCGGGACTCCATACCGGGAAAGTGCGGTGAAATGAAAGGGCCAAGAGACCCGGTCAAAGGCTTTTTCTGCATCCAAAGCTATTAAGGCAGCAGGTGAAGGTAGTCCGCTAGCTATGGAAATAAGACGTAGTAACCGCCGCATATGGTCACTTGAAGACCTTCCCGGCATGAACCCCACTTGCTCGTTATGGATTAGCCCATCCATAAAGGGTCCTAAACGCCTGGCAAGTATTTTAGCTAACATCTTAACATCAGTGTTAAGGAGTGAGATAGGGCGGTAATTTTCTACATAATGAGGGTCCTGGCCCGGTTTGGGGATAATAGTAATCAAGGCTTCAAGGAATGCATTTTCTGAGAGGCCTGATTCATACCATGCGTTAAAGACTCTTGTTAGTAAAGGAGCAAGTTCCCCAGTATATAACTTGTATAGATTAGTAGGAAGGCTGTCCGGACCTGGTGACTTGTCAGGCGCTAGCTGCTTAATTGCTAACATTACCTCCTATTCCATAATAGGGGAGATCAGGGGTTGCTGCTTATCCTTGGGTATTGTTGGGAGCACTAGCTGGTCAAAATAGGCCTGTACTTGGTTAGTTGGAGTCTCTTCACTTTTACAGTGGTACAGTTCTTTATAGTACTTGGTAAAACTTGATACAATCTCCCTCGGTTCTGTGATAAGGTGGCCCCCCCTTACGTGGGAAGAGCCCAGGTACAAAGCAGGTTGTCTCCACTTGCTTAAGCCTCTATGCTAGCAGTTTACTAGCCCGCTCGCCCGCCTCTAAATACTTTATCTGAACTCATTTTAAAGATAGTTCTGCTTTATGATAAGCTAGGCCCGAAAACTGAGCATGTAATGCGTGGAGTTTAGTCCACTCAGACTCTGGAGATTTTTTGTTAATGCTGGATTCCACTTTTTTAATTTCCTGAAGGAGGGTTTTAGCCTGGCTATCACTTTTTTTCTTTTGAGTAGTTGCTATTTGTATACATTCCCCACGTAGGGCGCATTTCAGGGCTGACCAAATTAGATCTATTTTTGGGACAGACCCCTCATTGACATCCAAAAAGGAGGTGATAAAATTTTTAAAATGATTCTGATTATGGGAGGGCTGATGTATTTGTGTATTCATTCTCCACAGGAAGTCCCTTTTGAGTTTGCGTCCAAATACTCCAACAATGGAAACAGGGGAATGATCTGATATTACTCGTGGGTGAATTTCGGCTTCTACAATGTCAGGTAACATATGAGAGCTTACCAGTAAGTAGTCTATACGTGAGCACGTGTTGTGGGGATGGGAGAAGAAGGTATATTGTTGCTCATTGGGATTTAGTATCCTCTAGATGTCTAGGATGCCCAGTTCGTCCATTAGGTCATGCAAGGCTCTCTGAGCCGGGGAGGGGCCAGCCTTTTTAGGGTCTGATTTATCCAGTAATGGTCGGGGAGTGATGTTCCAGTCACCTCCCAACACCAGAGCTCGAGGGGATAAGGTGGGCATAATACCCGCTAGTTCAGTGAAGAAGGCCAGAGAGTCTCGGTTTGGACCATAAATCGATCCTACTGTTAGCTGGTGCACACCCAGGCTGCCATGTAATATTATGTATCGCCCCTGGCTGTCCCATATTTCATGTTCGAGCTCTAAAGGGACATTCTTATGAAATAGAATGGCAACACCACTTTTATTTGTAGAATTTCCCGCCCCATAGGATTGTCCTACCCATCCTTTGCACCATAACAGGGCATCCTTCCTCTTAAGGTGTGTTTCTTGTAGGCATATAATATCAGCCCTAAGGGATTTAAGGTGCCTAAGTATTACTTGTCGTTTAGTCCTATCTTTGGCACCCTTAATATTCCAGCTAATAATCTTAATAGGACCTGTCATTATTAATCAGGAGGGTCAGGTTGTCGGTTTCCCTGGAAAGGATCGGATTTTGAGATGAGTGCTTGATGCCTCTACTACTTCTCCACAAGTATAAAAAGAGAGAAAGTGATTTAGTAAAGTATTTACCCACACCTCACTCCCCCCTCGTTTTCTTACACATGTCCCAAGTCAACTCTCAGTTCCAATGAACTAACTCCTATTTGCAACGTCAGGTAATGTTAATCAACAAACAACCCAGAGAACCCCCCCCCGCCAGCCTCCGTCCTAGCTCGCCAGGTTGTCTAGCATCCACGTTACACTGATAACTCTGGCGATATTGTCAAAGAACTATCTATGAAGGAAAAGACATCTGCAGTTTTAATTAACAATATACTGGTCTGTAGTGCACAAAAAAAATAATTAGGAGTCTTCAAGATCACCAGTAAGTCTCCAGGCTTAGGTATAGGTATACCAGAGTTTGTGTAACTAAAGCTCCTTTTGGGATAATGTTAAACATAAAGCGAAATCCCTGTGTAACAGGCTTGCTATTCTCCTTTGATCCAGGCAGTATTCCGGTTTACAGCTCATATAAACATAATTATGTAAGTAGAGCCTTCACTCACCCTTCGTAGCAATCCCTATGTATCGAGTTTACCCTGTCATGTTGGGTCCAAGCTTTCCAGTTGTGGTAACATCAATATGCTGTCCTGCCTTTTAAATCGGAAATAAAAGTGTCATATGTATTTCACGGTGGGTACGAGACGCATCTACATTTCTTGCAGAAGTAAAAGTAGGAGAGGAAGAAAATGAAATGCCCCACTGTGATACGACATCAACAGGCTGATCGCATCGGAAAGTGTACCTCAATCGTGGCAACACAACAGGGAGCAGTATGTGGGTGAAACCAGGGGTCTTCAAGATCCATCTAGTGAGTGAAAGATCTACCAAAAGTAATTTTCAGGTGCCCTGGATTGCAGTTGTGGTAGTTTTGGCACGAGAAAGCTGCCACTACATATAGAGTTGTGATGGTATTACAGGCACTAAGTCGAGTCGTAAAAGTTATAGAGGATACGCATCTTCCCTTTATATTTTCAGATGCAACAATGTGGTTCTGTGCGGAGTTGAGGCATCAATAATGGCATTAGTGGCATAGGCACGTATCGCTGCCGCCACTCGTGAGGGAAGATAGCACATAACAGCTTTGTTGTTCATTTAAACAAATCTGGGAGTGCAGCTTTAAGTTTGCTTTTGGCTTGCTCGAGGGTTTCAAAGGATTGCCACTGATCGCCAAGTTTCACTTGAAGAGTCGCTGGGTATTTGACTCGGAAGGGCGTACTGGCTGCAATTAATTTTGTGATAAGTGGATGGAGTTCTTGCCACTTGACACGGACCGCATATGGTAGGTCCTGGGCTATTCTGATTTTTTCCCCCTCCCAGCAGATCTCCTGTAGTGCTTTAATCTTTGTTATGATGTGCTGTTTATCTTGAAAATTAAGCAATTTGAAGATAATGGGCCTAGGTACTGAACCAGGGGGTGGGGGTGGACGGAGTGCTCGGTGGGTTCTTTCGATGATATAAGTCGAGCCATTGGGGGAGGGTCCCATGAGCTTTTCACAAAGTTTCTGAACAAAAAGGATGGGATTTGTACCTTCTTTCTCCGGTATGCCAATAATTATCAAATTGTTTCTGCGACTCCTCCCTTCAAGATCAGTGAGCTTATCTTCCAACTTTTTAATTTTCTGATTTGCTAGTGTATGATCGAGCATGAGTTTGTCTAGTTTTTTCTCCACTGATGTAAGACAAGTTTCGGAGTCAGAGAATCTAATAGCCAGTGAGTCGGTAGTTGCTTTTATTTGCCGGATTTCTTCAACTACGTTGTTAAGCGACTCCTGCATCGGCCTCATGATCTCTAGGAACTTGTCTTCCGTTAGCGGCGATGCGCCTGTCGGGGTGGAGGAGGATTGAGATTTAGGCCATTTTGGGGCCTTGTCCTTCTCGGGAGACTGCGGTGGTGAGTGTCGCGGAGGAGCTTTCCGCATGTAAACTTCCATCGTTAATGTTATCGTCTCTTAAATCTTTTCCCAGACGTTATGAAGTTTAGGACTGCCTTTTCAGATAGAATGCGCTGTGGTTTTGCGTGTTTTTAGCGAGCGAGATACGGAGCTACCGGGGGTTGCCACTGCTCTCTTAGGCTGCCATCACGTGATCCTCATGAAATTCCAAAGTTAAACAAACCACACAAACTCCGATCCTCTCCTGTCCCAAAAACAACCATACCACTCCAACACAATTCACAACAATTTCCCCGTATACACTCACTCATACAAATTAAAAAGAAATCTCATAATCAGCAGAGGGGGCTCATCAATAAATTATAAACAAATCTGTAATATAAAGAATAACATAAGGGCCCCCATACACAGCGAGCCTGTGTTTCTAATGAGGGGTTGAGATACCAGTGCATGGACCTTGAGAGGTCCATGCTGGTATCTCAACCCTGAGATGAAAACACAAGGCAAATGGTGTATGGGTGCGTATACTTTATTTATTATAGAATATGGTTTTAAAAAATATACAAACACTATAGGATTTCTGTGAGACAGTGTAAGGTACAGTGTGTGAAGTGAAGTGAGTATGCCTTAATACTGCAGGACCTACAGGTACTGAATAAGCAAATAATCAAAAGGAATTTTTTTAGTAGCTGACAGGTTAGACAGCTTACTTTATATCTGGTTGGTCCTGTGTCCCTCCACCATCCATGCTGCCAAACTAATAGTCCCCTGCAGCCAGTCCTGTGATGACATGAGTGATGGACTAAGCCATGGGGGACCTCTATGTGTCAGCACTTACTAATGTATTCTAATACTCTGTAACAGTGCATTTTCACACTTAATGTGCCAGTACCAATCATGCAGACTCAGCCCAATTGGTACTGGTACACTAATTATGAAAATGCACTGTTACAGAGTATTAGAATACAATAGTATGTACTGGCACATAGAGGTCCCCCGCAGGTTAGTCTTCACCAACATCATCACTGGACTGGCTGTGGGGGAGAGTGGGACTATTAGTTTGGCTGCATAGTGGGTAGAGGGACACAGGATCAACCAGATAAAAAGTAAACTACTGTATGTAGCCTGTCAGCTACTTAAAAAAAAATAATTAATTCGATTATTTGCTTGTAAGTCCCACAGTAGGCAAGGGGTTCAATACAAGACCGCTAAATGAAATACAGAGCAGTCAATAAGTGCATGGACAGAATGTCAACACTGAAAACTGTGCTTCAGAAATACAGTGCAAAGTACTGATAGCACAAAGCAAATGGGGCAGGTGGAGAAAGTTGGGGGGCCAATTTACTATTACCAACTATGTGGGGGAGAAATCCAGTGGGCCGATTTACTATTTTCAACTCGGGGGGGGGGGGGGCAATTTACTATCTCCAACTCTGGGAGGGAGAATGTTGAGGGAGGAGAATGAATATTTGAAATTACATGCTATATTATCCCCACGCTCTTCTTTACATGTAGTTGACTTAACCAATGCTATTTCCATGGCGCTCTTTTCACTACGGTATTATTTTGATGCAGATTTGACAGTATACCATAGGCAGGGAAGTCAAGGATTTTTTTGTTTATTTTGTCCTCCAGTCTGTAGATCACACAAGAGCCACTTCATAGGTTAAGTTCAATGAAAATGAAACCATTGTCAGGAGGCAGTCAGCGCAACTAGGGACATTGGCGCATTTGATGACAGATGAGAGCCACTGATTTCTAAACAGAATAAGCCCTAACAATATACTATAAAAATATAATAAAAGTACAGAATGAAACTCCTCCAGCTGTCAATAAAACCTAAAACAGAAGTCCCCCTCACACTGCCACTGGGACAAGCCTAAGGATGAAAATGGGGATAGGACCGGAAGGTTAGTACCCTGCAGGAACATTAGATTTCAAGGAAGGTTCTAAGGATTTAGGGAACTTGGGAAGACTGGATGGACCTTTGGTTTTTTTCTGCCATCATTGTCTATGTTTCTATGGGAGCAGGAGAGAAACAGTAGTCCCTGAGAGCAGTTTGAGATAGTCAGATATTGCAACAGATGCAGACGCTGTGAAGACAGAAGCAGCTCATTCTCCCTCAGCGGCTACTGAATGGTCCCAAAAAGAGTTTCCAACAGGGAGAAAATCTTGCTCTTTACAGATGCCCTCTCACTGCACCTGTGGGTGCTCTGCCACAGCATCCCTCCAACGGAAATACTCAGAGCTCATTCGGAGCTCAGCTGACGATCTACCCATCACAACAGCCATCTTCAGTTCAACAGTCAGTATGGTCTACTCCCTTCCCCAGGCCCTGCCAGATTGGTCTGCCTCCAGTCATAAAAGAGGAGGAAACTGCTCTTGAGAGAAGAAATGGGAGGAGTCTGCTAGCAAGATTAAACTGTGTGCTGTACCTCTGAAGATGCCTGCTGGTACCGTTAGGGCCTGCACTGTTTCCTGACTAGCTAAGTTCCAAGCAGCCCAGAGCTGAAGTGTTAGGCCTGCCTAAAAAGGTACCCTTCAGGGGTTAGAATTACCTAGCCATGTGTTCCAGGTTAACAAAAATGAGAGGTGTTAAAGAGCTTATTTGAAGTTCTCATTACTGTCTGGATCTGTTCGTACATGATGGTACAGAACGTTTTTTGATGTATGCTTATGGAGTGGGGGAAGGGGGATTCAGACATGATGGAACTAGTGCCCCTTCTGGCCTTACATTGCTGCATTACTACTATGTTACTGTGATCCAGCATGTAAGACAACACATAAAATAGGTACTTTTATTTGGTATTGGTCCCCTCCAGGTCACAAAGAAAGAAAAGGAGAAGGAGATGGAAGTAGGTGGGATGGAAGGAAAGGAGCCCCTATAACACCCTTTAAATAAGACTTAGATCCCTGTGGGTCCCTTCTTAGTATAGACTGCCCCTTGTACCAGGGAATGTGCTCACTTCTGTGTGGAGCTAGCCATGATGTGCTGATTCCTGCTGAGTACCACTGAGAAGGGGTTTTTGCTCTCTGAAGATGAATTTAAGCTAAAATCAACTTGCTGAGATCCTGTCTTGAAGATATGAATTGCCTGCTGACCCTGTTCTGCTCTCTGGAAGGAGCAATAGTGCTGTACCACCCCACAGAAAAACCCAAAGTGGCTTGACTCAAATGCTATTTGTGGGCAAAAAGTTATTTTAGAGAGACACAGTTTGCATGGTGCCCCATTGTCCTGGAGTACTCTATTGCCCCAAAACATATGTAACCCTAGGCCAGCATGCCGTTTATATCTGACAGCAATACCAGGTGGGCTGGGTTCGGGGAGGAATAGGTCACTCGGCACAAAGGCTAGGTTTGGCTACTCTGCACAGGGGCACCCAAGTAATTCTGAACACAAGAAGCAATAACTGTAATGTCCAATGCCAGAAGTGGGATTCTAAAGTGTGACTTTTTATTCACACCCAAACAGAATAAACAAAGAATAGATGGGCCCCCACGGGGCTACACTCCTGATAATGCAGATTAAAAGAAACAAGAACACTTCCTCAAAACTTTAGCCCTCAGGCTCTGAATCCACTGGGCACACATCCTGGACTTGCACGCTGCATTGGGTTACACAGCCCGAACTTGTACACTGTTCTGGGTTTTCCCTGGCTCGGCTCCCTTGCCGGCCACTTGGACACCTTCCATACTTCATGGAAACATTTTCTGGTGGCTCCCTAAACCACCTAAGAGCACCTCGGCTCCATCAGGGAATTCTTCCTTTCAATCCCATGTCTGGGTACTTTCCTCAGGCACTGGCCAAGTGCCTGAGAGAAAGTAAAAGGTGTCTGATTCCTCCACAAGGAATTTCTCTCTCAGAGCTTCTGGTGCCTCAGCACAACTTGAATAGGCAGCTTCTTCCCCTTGGCTGGACCCAGGAGGGTTGCCCCTGGAAAACAGGCAAAAACCTTCCCCCCATCCCCTCAGGGATGGGGCTCTTGAACCATTAAAAGTGGTCTCCACCACTTCAATTACCAGTTCCTGTGTTCCTCTTCAGGTGGAAACACACACCTTCCAAAGTAGCTCTAAAACAGAGCTTAAAGCTCTGAGAGCCTGCACACACTCAGCTGTACTACTGTCTCTCACTCAGACTGCACACAGACTGAATTCAAAATCCCCAGCGTTCTACACTAACCTCCAACTGCAACATTCCAGTGTGGCTTATGCAGCTGTGAAAGTTCTATAGTGATGTCATCCCTCAGTCTCAGCTGAGACTGAGAATGGGGTGAGACAGTGTGAAATCAATTTAACTGGAGTTTCACAAGCTGCCTTCCTGCCCACCACTAGGTCTTACTGGGATTCGAGTAACCCCGGGTAACAGGGGGGGTTACGCATAGAAACATAGAAACAGAATTTGACGGCAGATAAGGACTGCTTGGCCCACCTAGTCTGCCCATTTCCCTACCTAACGGACAAGCTGCAGATCCTAGTTAACCAACAGCCTACTTCCTTCGACCCCCCCCACTAGAATTGCCTTATGCCTGTCCCATGCATTCTTGAATTCCCCCACTGTTTTTGACTCTACGACCTCCTCAGGAAGGCTGTTCCATGTATCCACAATCCTCTCTGTGAAGAAATACTTCATCACATTACCTCTGAGCCGTCCCCCCTCTATCTTCAAATTGTGCCCACTTGTTTTTGCACATCTCTTTTTCTGAAAGATGCTACCATCTTGGACTTGGTTGATTCCCTTGAGCTATTTGAATGTTTCTATCATATGTCCCCTCGCCCTCCTTTCCTCGAGGCTATGCATCTTTAGTTCCTTTAGTCTTTCTTCATATGTCTTCTGATGCAGACCCTGCATCATTTTGGTTGCCCTCCTCTGGACAGCCTCCACCCTGTCTATGTCTTTGTGGAGGTGGGGTCTCCAGAACTGTACACAGTACTCCAGATGTGGTCTTACCAACTGTCTGTACAGAGGGCCAACAACTTCCTGTTTTCTACTGGTGATGCCTCTCCCTATGCATCCCAGTATCCCCTTCAGCCCTCCTTACTGCCTTCTCACATTGCTGGCCCACCTTTAGGTTGTCTGATATGACTATCCCCAGGTCCCTTTCCATTTTTGTTGTTGTCAGTATCTCACCCCCCATTGTGTACTCTTCCCCTGGGTTTTTGTTTCCCAGGTGCATGACTTTGCACTTCTTTGCAATGAATCTAAGCTGCCATACATTTGACCATTCCTCCAACCTTTCCAAGTCCCTTTTCATCCTTTCCACTCCACCTTGTGTATCAACCCTGTTGCAGATCTTTGTGTCATCTGCAAAGAGACATACTTTCCCTTCCAGTCCCTCTGCAATGTCACTTATAAAAGTAACTCCCTTGTCACCCTGGGTTACTAGAATCCCAGTAAGACCTAGTGGTAGGCAGGGAAGGCAGCTTGTGAAACTCCAGTTAAATGGATTTTACACTGTCTCACTCTGTTCTCAGTCTCAGCTGAGACTGAGGGATGACATCACCATAGAACTATCGCAGCTGCACGAGCCACAATGGAATCTGCAGAAGGGAGTTAGAGTAGAATGTTGGGAGGTTTGAACAGTCAGTCTGTGGCAGCTGGAGTTTGGAGATTGTTGTGAGAGGAGCACAGCAGCTCTGTGCTCAGGCTCTTGGAGCCTCAGCCCTGAACTAGGGCTACATTTAGGGAAAGGTGTGTGTTTCCGCCTAAAGAGAGACACAGTAAGCTGATTTTTTTAAGTGGTGGAGACCGCTGATACAGGGCTGTGAGCCCCATCCCTCAGGGGATGGGGCAGGAAAGTTTGCCTGCTATTCCAGGGGCAACCCCCTGGCTACTGCTGGAGAAAGAAGCTACCTTATTTTGTCCACGTGTGTGGGGTACAAGAAGATTTTGTGATTCGCCTGTGGGGCACCTGCAACCAAAGGGTGAGTTCTGCTCTTTCTAAAGGGCCCATGTTTCATCCTGAACTGAGTTAAAGTGGGGATTGGACTACTGAAGTAGTGGGAGGCCTAGAGTAATAGGCTTAGCCAAAAGTAAAAGTATGTTCTAGTCCAGCACATAGGGAAAGTCAAGACATGTAGAGGAGATGTGACATACGTCTACCCAGTAATCTACATTGCCAAGCTTTCAAAAGAGTTGTTTAGTTTTCAGAGAAATGGCCGGGTATGGATTGTGGGAGCTGGAGGTGGGAGACCCCCTATCTTTAGTAACCAGGTCCACCTCTACAGATTTGCTCTGTGGATTTCTACTTTGCCTCATGCACTTGGCCAGTGATGAGGGAAGTACCCAGATGTGGGATGGAAGGAAAATTCCCTCTAGGAGTCGAAGGCTCTAAGGTGGTTTGGGGAGCCACCAATAGGAAAACTGGTTCATTCCCATAATGTACCACGGATCAAGTGGCCGGTGGGGGAGCCGGGCCAGTGGGGAAAACCCAAGTAGTGTACAAGTCGGGCTGTATACCCAAAGCTGCGTGCAAGTCCGGTCTGTGTGCCTGGTGGGTTTAGAGCCTAGGGGCTGAAATGTGAAGAAGTGTTCTGTTATCTCTAATCTGCATTACCAGGAATGTAGCCCTGTGTGGGTCCGTCTATGCTTTATTTGTTCAGTTTGGATGTGAATAAAAGCCACACTGTAGAATCCCATTCCTGGTTTTGGACATTACAGTTATTGTGTCCTGTGTTCGGATGTACTTGGGTGCCCCTGTGCAGAGTAGCCAAACCTAGGCCCCCTGTGCCAAGTAACCTAGTCCTCCCCAAACCCAGTCCCCACCAGGTACTGTTGTCAGCTTCAACAGCATGCCACCTGTCGTTTTGCAAAAAGACAGGGGTCCGGGGGTTACATAAAGACATTAAAAAAGACCGGCTCTAGTACTGAACCCTGCGGTACCCCACTAGTAACTCTCCTTTCTTCACTGTGGACTCCATTTACTATTACCCACTGTGTCCTGTTGTCCAACCAGTGTTTTACCCAGGCTACCACCCTAGGACCCACTCCCAGGCTGGCTAATTTGTTTATTAATCTTTTGTGCAGGACTGTGTCAAATGCCTTGTTAAAGTCTAGGTAGGCCATGTCCACAGCCCCTCCTGGTCTACTGCTTTGGTCACCCAGTCAAAGAAATCAATTAGATTTGTCTGACATGACCTTCCTGCTGTGAATCCATTCTGCCTTGGGTCCTGTGCCCCACTGGCCTCTAGGTACTCAACAGTTCTTTCCTTCAGAAGTGATTCCATCATTTTCCCTGCCACTGAGACCAAACTGACAGGTCTATAATTTCCTGCCTCTGTCTTGCTCCCACTTTTGTGAAGGGGAATCACATCCACCCTCCTCCAGTCCTCAGGTACCACCCCATCCTCCCATGATTTATTAAAAAGGGTAGTCAGTGGTGTTACTAGTTCTTCCCTTAGTTCTTTTAATATTCTGGGGTGAATCCCATCAGGCCCCATTGCTTTATCCACCTTCAGCTTTAAGAGTTCTTTTGGAACCCTTTCTTCTGTGAAAGGACAAATATCAATCCCCCTATACAGAGTGCTTCTATTGACCGGATTAGGTATTTCCCTTTGCTTTTCCATTGTGAATACTGAGCAGAAGTATTCGTTCAGTATCCCTGCTTTTTCACTGTTGCTCTCTGCCCAACCACCTTCCTCTTTGTTCGGCCTCAGTATCCCTGCTTTAGTCTTTCTTTGCTCCCTGATGTACCTATAAAAGTTTTTTTCCCCCCTCTTAACCGAGTTGTCTATCTTTTCCTCGGTTTGGGCCTTTGCTATTCTGACTGCCTTACCTGCTTACTTCTGCTTTAACTGGTACAGTTCTCTGTCCTGCTCCTTCTGTGTTTCCTTATACTTCCTGAATGCTGTCTTTTTTCCCTTACCTTCCCCACCACTTCTTTTGAGAACCATAGTGTTTTTTTCTTTTATTTTGATTTGTTTATTTGCTTCATACAAAGACTTGTTGCCTCTGTGATGGCGGTTTTGATGTTTCCCCATTGTTGCTCCACCCCACCTTCTTGCCTGTTTGCTAGTGCTTTTCTGAGGCACTCTCCCATTTTGACAAAATCAGCCCTCCTGAAGTCCACTACCTTCACTTTTGTGTGGCTTGACTATACAGCTAAGTTTATCGTGAACCACACTGTTTGGTGGTCGCTTGTTCCGAGATGGCTACCCACTTCAAGATCAGAGATCCTGTCTCCATCCCCATTTGAGAGTACCAGGTCTAAGATTGCTCTCTTGAGTGGGTTCCAAAACTAGCTGTCTGAGGCATGCCCCCTGTAGGTCATCAAGAATGGCCCTGCTCTTGGATGTGGCTGCAGCAAAGGTGCTCCAGTCAACATCTGGCATATTCAGGTCCCCCATCAGCAATGTCTCCCCTTTCTCTGCCATCCCAAGGATGCCTTCTATCATTTCCTTGTCCATTTCCTCCCCCTGAGATGGGGGTCTGTATACAACCCCTGTGTGGATTGTGGAGACATTTCCAGTCTCCAGAGTGACCCATAGTGCCTCCTCTCCTCCCTGTTTACCCTTTAGTTCTGTTGCTTTTATCCCTTCCCTTACATAGAGAGCTACTCCTCCTCCTCTTCTTCCTTCCTGTCCCTCCTGTAGATTATGTACCTTGGTATGTTGACATCCCAGTCATGGTTCTCTGTGTACCATGTTTCTGTGACTGCCACAATATCCAGGCATCCCTCTTCCATCTAGGCCACCATTTCAGGGAGCTTTTTACCTAGACTACGGGCATTGCTAATCATTACCCTCCATTTTTTTATGGCCTAATTTCTTTTTACTCCATCCCTGTCCCTACTGCCTTTGTCTTTTTCTCCATTTACCCCTGCCCTTCTCCCTATTGACTGCTCTATTTTGGTGTTTACCTCACTAATTACCCTGATTTTTTTTGGGGGGGCTAGGATTTCCTTTCTCCTCTTCAGTGCCTCCCCCCTTGGCTAGTTTAAATGCTTGCCACTGAAGCATTTAAACCTATCACCTAGGATCCTGGTTCCCCTCCAGGATAGATGCAGACCATCACGCCTGTATAGGCCTGCGTCCCTCCAGGTGGAGCCCCAGTCCCCAGTGAAGCAAAATCCCTTAGCTCTGCACCAGCTTTTCAACCAGTCATTGAATCCCATAATGTGGAGTGCCCGAGCTTCATCCATGCCATAAACAGGTAGCACTTCCGAGAAAGTTACTGTGTGTGCTACTTGTCTAAGGCCCCTCCCCAACTCCACAAACTCCTGTTGCACTGCTCTGATACTTTCTCAGCCAGGTCATTCATCCCTAGGTGGATAATGATATCCAGCTCCTTCCCCCTTGCCGCTGCTCCCACAATCCTGAGGATTCATTTCATGTCCCTCCAAGCCTTGGTGCCAGGCAGGCACCTTACCTCCCTTTCCCCTCCCTCCCTCAGTTCTACCCCCTAACAATTGAATCCCCCACCAGGAGTTGTTTCCTTCCCCTGTGGGGTCCTGGGCCACCCTCCTGTGGGTCTCCATTATGGAGGCTCCCAACATCCTCCTTGGTCTCCACTGCAGGTGCATCCATAGAGGAACCATGCTTCACCAGAGTGGCGAATGAATTGTGGAGAGGGACATGCCTCAGTTCCACCACCCTCACCCTCCCTGAGCCCACAGTGGCCCAACCACTCCTCTTTCTTGGCAACCTCTGAGGTAGTGGCAGTGGCCTGGGTGGTCCCTTGATGGGGGAGCAGGTTTCCCGAATCCTTGCCAGGTCAGCATGGAGATGAACCTCCTCCCTCAGACCAGAGAGGTGCCTGAAAATAGGGTAGCAATGCAGTTTCCAGAATGTCTCCCAGAAGACTGCTGCTCCACAGCCAGTGCATTGCACCACTCCCCACATGTCTATGTCCCTTCCAGTTACAGATACTTTTTTGGTTTTTGTTCTTGTTTTAGTGTGTGCAAGCTTGTGAGTGTCTCTACCCCCTATTCAGTGTGCTGTGCCTTCAAGGATATGAACAGGTGTATGTTGTTAGCAGTTTCGAGGAAGTGATGTCAGAGCCCCTGCTATAAAGGAAGTTATGCACTTGGGGTGGGTGGGGTGAGGGAAGGGTGGTGGAGAAACCTATGCTGTCCAGAAACAATCACCTACAACTCTTATCCTCCACCCTGGGAAGTGCCTTCCTTCCTTTCAGACACCTATTTCACAAAGGGTAAGTAACATGCAAAACATGCACACCAAGCCCTGGTTGTCCCCCTCACACAGCTGAGGGTCCCACAGTACAGACAACCTGATGGCTGGTTACAAAATGCTGCCTGAACAGGGAAACAGGTGCAAATTTAAATCTGTGGCTAGTCAGGACAGAGTTACAGGAAGTTCCTGTGCTTAAAATTTGAGTAAGAGGCTTGAGGAATACGTAGGCTGCTTTGCACAATAGAAAATGGGTTAGTACCATTCAGATAGTGCTGGGCACCTGTCATCTAAGAAGGTAATGCCCCCATCCTGAAAAAATTTGCATCTGGATTTCTGGTTGGTCCTCTGAGTGAGAGGATGTTGTCTTGAATGGCTAAGGTAGAGAAAGGGGGCCTGGCCAAGTGAGTGGAGTGTTCTACAGGAAGACAGTCCCAGAGTATGTGTCCAGAGGGAGAGAGTTACACAGACCAGAGCCCTACAGCAAGTAACCCCAGTTGCAGTCAAAAAATGAAAAGAAGAAAAAACAAGATTTTTGCAGTTTAAAACACAGTGAGTGCCTAAACCAGAAGGGGGTCCTGCTCAAGAAGCCCCATCCAGAACACTGTGTGTGGACAGAAGTTTGTGCATCAACTGTTAATGTAGAGATTGCCTGGAAGAATCCCAGAGAGCCCAGAACTACAGGAGTTCCAGTCTGCTCCAGATGTTCAACTGTTTTGGTATTCCTGTTTTCCCTGTTTGTTCCTGTTTCCTGATGCTTGCTATCCAAGATGGGCCTAGTTCTCTAATTTCCCCATCTGTATGTGTGAATATAGTATGTGTAGTGAGCTTAGTGCCTGCACTAGGGGAGTGGAGGCATTTCCAGCAAACCCACCCCATCTAAAGAATGTTAGCCTCTCAGTTCCATGCTCCTGTGGGATAGTCTTTAGCCCCAGTGTCCAGCAGTTCTGGCCAGCGAGGAGGTTCCAGCTGTTCTTATAGCAGCCCACTGGAGAAGACCAGACAACACTTATTAGATGTTGAGACATTTTACATGCATGTTTTACAGCAAGGACATTTCTATTTCTAGAGACGCTCTAAAGAGACATTACTGTATAGATTTTATTATAAAAATGTCTGCCCCAGTTCCTCCATCTCTTCTGCTATTAAAGAACAAAGTACATTGAGTCCAGTAGTAGTTGTGGTTCAGTGCATGTGTGTAACCAACCTCAGGGCTGCCAGTACTATACTAGAGGACCTTCAATTACATGAGGAAGATGGCCATGGTTTAGCTTGTTAGTCTATGACATCGTGGCATGCCAAGGCATTGGTCCACCTTAGAAAAAGTCTCTTTGTTACAACACATATTGTCCACAGCCAGCACTGAAGTCAAGTGTAACCCCCTACAAATGGGGGTTCCCAAAAAGTCTTTCTTGAGCTTGCCTAAATGCTCACTGCCAGGCTGGTGTCCTGCATTTTAGCAGTTTAAATGTGATTACCAGAGTCTGTATAACCTCTGTGTACTGTCTCTTTAAGAGCTGCTTGATTGCAGCATAAGTAATCTGAGATGGAGCTCTGTTGAAAGATGTAACTATTTACTGAAAATCATTTAGAGTGATAATGATAATGTAGTTTGTCTAACCTGCTTTCTTTGTAGCAAGGACTGTTTTGTTTGTCCCCACTATCTTGGTCCTGGACTGCAAATTGGACCAATCAGTTCTGGTGGGACCCAAAACGTAGCCGAATTACAGGAGCTGTCTGAATTCAAAATCTATAGGAACTGTGGTTTGAGCTTTTGTGCCTTTTTTGCAACTGAAGGGGGAGCTCTTGCTTTGATTGACAGCCAAATCAGCCAACCAAATCTTTTGGGGATCTTGGAGAAGTCCTGGGCTGCTTGCAGTTTTCAGTTAGTTTCTGAGCTGGGAAGTAAAAAGAGAGGAGCTAAAGTGATCCTGAAGTGATTCTGAGAGCAAGCCTGAGTGGATTCGCATGGAAGAACTATGAAAAGGCTGAGAGTTTGGCGTCCATGTCTGCCAGCTGCTCCTGAGAGGGAGAGAAGAGAATTATTTGGACTAAATCTAAATTTGTGTGACTAAAGTAAGCTACTGAAGTGGGCCAGGCTCAACCTGAAGAAGACCAAATATTTTTGCTGAATGCGATCGGCCTGTCAGGAGTTCCAGCTACCCCTAAGCTCCCGGTGTGTGCAGAGACTTTGCAACTGTGACTTGGGAGCACTTTGCCTGGTACAGTAGAATTCCCGTACATGTAAATGTGCTATGAGCTGCTAGTGGGTTGTGAGTTAGTTCCCCACTGTGTGAGCTGTGTTCTGCTTGCTGGAAGCTGTATCCAGCCCAAAACAGACGGCTTCCAAACTTGTCTCCATGCGGTCTGGGCTTTGCCAGACTGGCCCAGCCAGACTATCCACTGCACAGAGAAGATATCGACGAGAGACCTGCCTGGGGATCAGCCCCCTGCTCCATGCTTGAACAGGAACGATGCCTCTGCGACTTGTGTGGGCTCTGCTTCTCCTGGCATTCCAAATCAACCACCTGCAGTCTCGATTTTTGTCCAGCCTGTGTCCAGTCTTGGGTATCATGATTAAATGCCAGGGTAGCTCCCTACAACAACAGCTTAATCTGAGTGTGTCATCTGATTGTCTTGTTGTTTCGTTTCCTTTACGAACTGAGTCCTCTGGCTCCGGATTACAAATATTGTGTACTGTGCACGTTGTGTTTTCCATCACAGGGCCCCAAACAGCTACAACCCCAGGCAACTGTCCTGGCTAGCCCATCTCTTCTCTACCTGGGTACCCAGAGGTGGACTGTGTGGGGGGACTCACAGCGCATGCATAACTGCTTGATTGATATAACCTTTAAGCTTATTAACCTGATGTTGCCCCTCCCTTGTTCAAGTCCCCTGAATAAATCAGATCTAACTTTTTCTGTATGTAATCTGATTGTGGTTCCAGTTTGTGCTCAAAGTACTGTACTGTTGCTATTTGCTGTGCTTAACCTTGTTTTATAGGGGGTCCCCAGGGTCAAGCCAGAGGAACCAGCCCTGGTGGTAAGCACAAACAGTGTGGGTACTTGTGTGGTGTACCAGGGGTATTGTGAAAGCAATTATTGTACAGTGTTCAGGCCAGTAGAGGGGAAAGAGGAGGGTTACAGCGTCCCAGAGGGCTGTGCTCAGGTTAGCTTGACCACTACCAACCCCGACCTCCGGGTGGAGGCACCCGTTTCAGAACTCAGGCCCCTTAACCTGCTACTAGCCAAGCAGGCAGGGGTAGTAGCCCTTGGGATAGCACCACCTAGGGGTTACACAAGCAGCTTTTGGTTTGTTTAAGCAGTGCAGTACTTCTGTTCCTTCCTGGAAGCAACACGGGAACAACACGCAGTTCACTCTTTGCTCCTAGGTTCTGTAGGACTTGGGTGGGGGTGGAGGGGGCTTAAGCAAACTGATTTCAGCCTAACTCGGCTCTCCTCCAGCTACATTCAGGACTACCTCAACTGAATACAATTTTTGTCTACGGATAAAAGCTACCTCCTGTTTCCATCTTCTGTGAACTTACAACCCATGCACTGTAGCAAACAGTGTTTGTGTTTAAAGATTCTGTTGGCTTATGCCATAGGAACAAACACTACACCCTAATGCTCTTTACAATTCAGGAGGGGGAGAGAAAAAAATGATGCAACTGTTAGCCTTTAGATGTCTTATAAATCCTAAAAAAAATGCAGTAGGTAGAGGTCTCTTTCCTAGCACCGTTTCAGTAGTCTGCTGTGGTATCTATTTATACCCAATGAACTTATGAAATAAAACATGTATTTTTATCGACATAAGTCATTTATTCAAGAAATGAGCAATGCTCCTTTAATGATTAGTATATATGCAATGAATGGGATGACAAACTCCACCCCCCTCATCAAGCCACAGGACAAAGAGTTACTATGGGAGGCATGCCTCCATATTTGTAATGCACTTTTTGCTCGCTGTTTGAATTTGAACCTTTTTACATATGTAAACTAGTACAGTAACTGCTATATAAACTCTGTGATGTGCCTTTTTTCCGTGCTCATGGTACTTGCTGTTTGCAAGTTTTTCTATGGTACCTGACTGGACTTAAGTCTACATTCTTTTTCTGCACCCTATTCCAAACAGTCCCTGGCGTCCAGTGGCAACCTCTTTCATACCTTGTCCTTGTGCCAGAGTCTCTGGTGTCCAGTGCCCTCTCAAGAAAGCAGTACACAAATACCCTCCTCTCCCCTCCTGGGTTGGTCACCAGCTAAAAACCTTATTTCAAATTGACGTGCATGCTCATGGCATGCATTCCTAGATCATCATGCTAAAGTTGCCTCTTGTGTGACAATTTAGGAAATACATACAGTGAGAAGGTATTCCCTATATCACATTTTCGTGGTTATGTATCTCAGAAGGCAGCAAATGGAGCAAGTATGCAGTGTTTTTGATGGCCTCTGTCTGGTGGGTAATAACATCTGGAGGAGCAGAGTCAGGGGCAGAACCATGCCATCAGGGAATGGGCTCCCAGTGGCTGGAAATTTGTACTGTGGATTAGGGCAGAAATAAGACACTGGGGAATGGAAAAATCTTCCAGTTGGTGTAGGGATGAGAAGAACAAGGGAATACCAACACCAGGAGTGGGCTTCCAGTGTAATTTTAAATATTGTGCCGACCTCAGGGATGGACTTCTTATTTTGTAACACTGTTTGGGGTCACTGACACAGTGGATGTACTTCTGGTGTCAGGATAACTGAAAATGATTTTGACACGAGGGATAAGTAGTGGTGGGCGAAGTGGGCTCAATCTGCTCCACGAAGTGATTCGCAGAGCAAAGGCAGATTCACAGAGTACTCCATAATGCAAAGCAGAGTAATTTGCGTTATAATTGAAAACACTGACTTTGCATTACTCCGTCTTCCCAGACCACCACTCCACCAAAATCTTAAGCAAAGTGCATTGGGATCAATGCACTTCGCCTCACTTCGCCTTGTTTTGAGCTCCAAAGGTGAATTTTGCAGTGATTCACGGGATTTCAGGTCACATGGGCTCTACATTGATCTGCACAGCCTCAGTTAGGGGTAGTGTATGTAGGAAGCAGTAGGAGACAGTGTGCTCTGAGAGCTATCTGTGATTGAAACCTTCTAAAAGCAGTTGAAAAAGCATTTTTGCTTTTTTTTGGGCTCCACCTCTAGTTCATCAATTGCAGAAAACCCTCCTGTGCTCATATCATCGAGTGTTCTGTTTTGATTTTGAATGTTAATGTACAACATTGAGTGTGTATCGTGAAAGACAATAAAAGTGTGCTTTGGGGGAGGGGCGTATCTGTGGCGTAGGTAGATTTAAGTTGGAGAAATAGTGATTTATTTGTTTTTTTGGTTATGTTTTTGTTATATAACTGACTGTGTTAACGTACACACAGTAATATTGTCAGTAATTGTTGACATTTTCTTGCTGATTGTGTGTTGTGTGGATCTGGTGCAGCAGTTCATAATTTCTGGTTGTTTACATTACAATACGTGGCATATTACTGAACTTTTCAATTTGATATGCATTACTCATTCACCATTGTACAGAAACTGTTCTGTGTGTGTGTAAGTGGTGTTGCGTGACATCAAATAATACACCTTTTATTGTGCTACAGACTAGTTTAATTGCAGGGCAGGCGCAGCAGTGTGAACCTGATAGCCACTGCAGCTGCCTGATATTGTACTGTGATCGTGGTATCTGTTCTTTGTTTTGCTGCTTGTACTGCCATAAAAATCTGCAGTCAGTTCTCCCCCCACCGCCACTAGCAAAAGGAATTTTTTACCAGATTGGATTGTTTTTGTGACCTCATCAGCACCACTGGTTACTGAAGTTGTTTTCATTGCTTGACAGTCTATCTGTTGCTGAAGCCACAGTGGTTTTTTTGGCTTCACATCCAGCATCCCCCCAATCAGAGAGTGAAAGTACCAAAATCTAAATTTGATTATAATATTGTTGTTGATCCCCCAAAATATCCACAAAGAGACGTGCAAGCAAAGCTGATTCTCACCATGGCAATGCTGGCAGTAAGACAGTCTGTGGATGTGGTAGTACGCAGATGCAGAAGTGCATTGCTGATGTGAGGAAAGGTAATTTTCCTGCAATGTTTTTTACAGCCCATTCAGTAGCTTCACTCATAGTTGGAGGAGATGATGTTTTCCCAGCCGGTGGTGTTAGTGTTACTGGTGTTAGTGGTGGTGGTAGTATTAGTACTGCTGCGTCAAGTTCGAATTCTGACCAGTGTACCATATCCAAAAATACTGAGTGTGAAGCAGTGCAAGTGAGTGGCAGTGTAGATGATGTCATACTTCCCAATAACATTCCAGTAACTGAACCTGAGGATTCTGATAATCATGTCAATGATAGCATACAATGTGATAGTCTGTCCACCATGGTGGTTAATTTCACACATTTTCCATGCAGTGATTCACAGTGTGGTGAAAAAATATCAGGTGATGGTGGTGTAGATGATGATGATGAATGTGATGATGACGATGATGTTGCTGTTGTTGCAACATGCAGTCCACATGCTAGCATCCAAGCAGAAGATGTGGATGTGTGTGACGTTGATGAATATGATGATGATGTAATTGACCCCAGTTGGGAACCGGAGAAAAAGAAATTCAAAGTGGCTGTGTCTGAGTCTGTTTGCAGGAATCCCCCCCCCCATAAAAACTTGTGATTTACCAGTTTTAGTTGATGATGATGATCCAGTAATAATGATAGGTAGTCAGGGTGATCAGTTGCAGTCCAGGTGTGCAGTGCCAGAAACATCACGTGCCCCCTTCCCCCACTTCAGTTCTTAAAATAACGGACTTAAATAAGCAACATCATGGACATGTTAAAAGCAGTGCATCACAATCCCTTGTTTGGGATTTTTTTGTTCAAGATGCAAATGATAAGTCAATTGCAATCTGCCAGGTTTGCCATGTGCGTGTGAGTCGAGGTAAAAAGGGGAGCCATCTGGGCACAGGAGGACAGCATACACATCTTAAGAATAGGCACATGGCACTGTGGACCCAGCATAAGCTGGCAGCTAATACCACAGTGGGGTGTTCACCCTCATCACCAGCAACCATAATGAGCATGTTATCCCCTTCCATGACTGTTAGGTCCAGTAGTAAATTAAACGTGTGCAGTAGTGAGGTAATAAGAGCAGAGGATTACTACAGGCATGATGAGGTGGAGGAGCATAATGACTTTGAAATGTTGTCCAGTGCTGGTGAGAGTAGCAGTTTTGGTGGTGGTGGTGGTGGTGGTGAATGCAGTATGTCTAGTGCAAGGGGTACATCAACCCCGGTTGGCAAATCTGGCAAAATACCTACATTTCTGGGTTTGTCATTATCACCTGTGCAATCGTCTTCATCAAATGTCCACACTCCACCCCCTGCCAATGCCATTCATCACAGAGCACAACCGTTTGTGATCACACCCCGTGTAAAATGTTTAAGTCAGCTCATGTTACAGAGTGTTCTTGCACATAAGCTGAAGTACCCCCCAATCACACAGTGTCACGTGAACTTAATGCTGCTGTAGCTGAAATGCTGGCAATTGATCTTTTGCCCTTCTCCTTTGTGGAGAATTCTGGGTTCCGGTGGTTTGCTGCACGTGCCTGTCCAAAATGGAAAGTCCCATCCAGGACATACTTTTCGACCCGTGCTGTCCCCGAGTTGTTCTGCACTGTGTCCGACTCAGTAAAACATGCCCTTCAACATTCCTCCTCTCCATTCATCCATTTAAGTATGGATATGTGGACAAATGGCAAAACAGTGGGGAGTTCATATTTGTGTATAACTGCACACTGGGTGCAGGTGCCAGGGGTTGTTTGTGATGTTGGTAGTGTCAATAATCAGTGCAGTTAGGTGGATTTTCGCGGTAGTAATCCTCCAGGAATTCGACAGTATGCAACGATTGCTATGTGCAATGTGACCTGTTCACACACTGGTGAGAACATGTTGAATGTGGTACTGACTGAAATTGACAAATGGCTAAACCCCCTGTCCCTAAGAGCTGGGTTCATAGCAAGTGAAAATGGCTTAAATGTGGTGAAATGCATCAAGAATGGTGTTTTTTTTCGTGTTCCATGCATGGCCCATTGTTTAAATCTTGTGGTGCAGGAGTTTCTACAGCACCCTGATGTAAAGGAAATGCTGACCATTGCATGACGTATCTGCTCTCACTTTTCATGATCTGGAAAGGCCCATGACCAACTGCAGCAGTTGCAGATACAAAATAGCCTGCCTCAGCACTGCTTGAAGCTGGAAATTGTCACCCAATGGGACTCCACTTTATACATGGCAGAGAGGTTGTATGAACAATACAAAGCCATCTCAGAATATCTTATGATGCACGCTAGCCGTGACAGTTTCTGGGCCTCCATGTCTTTGACGACTGAACAGTGACACCTCATGGACTCTGTAATAACAATTTTGTGGCCTTTTGAACATGTCACACAGGCAGTGAGTGGTGAGTCTGCCTCCATTAGCCAATCAATTCCACTGCTGCGGGTGCTGAGGTAGACATTGGTGAATGTACAGCATGGCCTTGATCTTGCTGGAGATGGTGGCAGCAATATGTTGCTACAACACATGCTGACAGTATTCAACCAGAATTGTCACTTTGTGAGCATTCAGCATAGTGACAACTTTGCCACAGCAACAATGCTGGACCCATGATACAAACATGGAATTGCATCAGTACTGGAGGGAGGGCCTGAACAGGTAAAAAATATCAGTAGTCAACTGGTGCGCTTGGTTCATGGGGCACAGAAGTCATGTGCCAAGGTCAGCAAACCTCAGCAACATAATCTGGCTGAAGGTGTACCTGCTATCAAGCATATCCTACAAGGAGAAGGGGACAGCAATTCCAGGTGGTCTGTTCTCCAAGTGGCTGGCGTCAACCCACTTTGGGAGGCTTTGTCCCAAGTGGGTATTTGTGAAATAAATGATTTGGGAGAACAGGATGATGCATCAACAACTGGACTTAGTGAGGCTCAGAGAACGGCTGAGTCATATTTGTCTGAAAACAGGCATCTGACAATAACTGAAGATCCTCTTTTGTGCAGAAGTGGAAAGGTCAGTGAATGGCTGGAGCTGACTGCAGTAGCACTGAAGTACCTCACATGCCCACCCTCCACTGTAAGTGTTGAGAGAGTATTCAGCTCAGCAGGTGCAATAGTCAGGGATCGTCGGACAAACCTGTCTCCTGCAAATGTTAGTTTGCTAACAGTCATTAAAATGAATGAGAGGCACATACCAGCAAAGACTGCAACCTCGGTATTCATACCCCGGCCTAGTCATGGTGGGTTTGGAGATGTGGAAATGGACCATCCTGGTGGCAATGGCAGTGGCTGCCTAAAACGGCCCACCACTGACATAGATGATGACACAATGGAGAAAGACTTCAGACATAGGTGACTGTGAGGGAAGCTTTCTTTATGAGGATGATGTTGTGGTTAATGTTGGCAGGTTTTAACTGAAGTTGTTAAAAGGTGGTGTGCTCCCCTGGACCACCACCACCAGGACTGATGTTAGCCACTGCCATGACTGAGCATGAGTCTGTCTGCCCCCCAGACCACCACTACCACCAGGACTGATGTTAGCCACTGCCACCACTGAACATGAGTCTGTCTGCCCCCCTGGACCACCACCACCACTGGGACTGATGTTAGCCACTGTCACTACTGAGTATGAGTCTGTCTGCCCCCCCAGACCACCACCACCAGGACTGATGTTAGCCACTGCCACCACTGAGCATGAGTCTATCCACCCACCCTGGACCACCACCACCACCACCACCACCGGGACTGATGTTAGCCACTGTCACCACTGAGCATGAGTCTGTCTGGACCACCACATCCATCAGCCACAGACACAAAGCTTCTTAATATGTAAACCATAAAGTGAGAATGTGTACTCATGTTTGTTATGCTGTTTCACTTCCTTTAGTTGTATGTTTTGTTTTCTGTAGCTTTTCAGAGCCGCAATGGTCAAACACATACAGTACATTTATTTTGGTTTTTTTACAGGTTAACGAAAAAGTCTCAATCGCTAAAACTCAGTGGGAATGGTACTGCAGCTGCAGCTGTACTGTACAAAGGAACCTATGGAATATCCATGTAAAATCCATTCTGGCAAGTATGAAGCTTTTATTTCATCCATTTCATTGTTTTGGAAAGACTGCAGCAAATGTGACTGACTATGATTCATAAACTAAGTGACGTGTACATCACCAAAACTATTTCTGTAAGATATCATTCATGCACTATATTCTGAACTTGCAGCTGTGCAGCCCTGACCATGAAAGTGTTGAAAAAGTTGCACACAGGTTGTGTTACTTGACAAGATGTGGGTTTGAAATGTAACTTGACTTGAGATTGAGAACCAGGGAGGGACAAATTACAATTAAGTTGTAAGAAGCCATTCATTTCTTTTTTTAGGAAACTTCCAGATGCTTTGTTATTCTGTCAAAGTGGCCTTTTCCAAAAAGTTCTTCAACATCAGGCATCCCCCTTCCCTGGGCTTGGGCACACAGGCAACATGCAGAAGTCATTTCATTAGATGACCATGACTATCATTAACAACCGGACTCCAGAAGGATGCAGATGAAATCTGTGAAGAAGTAACAAAGTAACAAACCATTACAGACAAATCTGCAAATATGCTTCCCCCCCGCTCACCCCCAAAAAATAATGCTTACCTTCATGTGCTTGAGAGTTATCCATTTCCAATTTCAATGCAAAAAATTCTCATTGAGCACTGGAATGTGCACACCAACAGTTTCTGTGACCTGTGATACAGAACAACACCATGAGTACATGTCTACGTCAACCCCCCTCCTCACCTATAAAATACACAAACATATATCTATATATATCAACTCACCAAGGCTACTATTAGTGTACAGACAAAGGGTACTTTTCCATCCAGTTGAGATGATCACATTGCATTTGCTCGAATCGCCTCGCAGAACACATTGGACCAGCAACAGTATGCTCACAGTCATCATTTTATTCTGGGTGACTTTGAATGTGCTGAAATGCTCCCATTTCACTGTGTTACCACTTGTCAATTTTCTGCACACAAGGAGGATGCCTTTTGGGCATGCAGAAAAAATCTGGGGACTCTGTGCCACCACTACACACATGACTGAGTGTGCCATTAATTCTGGGGATGCATTTTGTGTGTTGTGTGATTGTGAGCTCATGATGTCATACTGACATTATCAATTAAAGCAGCATTGCAAGAATGCCGTGACAATTTTGAACTGCACTTTTTTATGCTACTTTACATTGCCACAGCCACTAGTTTCCTCCGAGTTCTGACTTGAATTATACGCTTCTTTTCACAATTTCTGTCTGCTTTACTTAATTGACTACTTTTTTCATGTATGAAAACAAAATGAGCACACCTTTCAATATTGCTCTGACCTGGTTTGTATTTACTTGCAGCTGCGAAAGCAGTGAAAATGGAAGGGTGTGTGCTAAGCCAGTAGCTCCTGAATTCATTAATCATTTTTGAATTTTATATTGTTTCATCATGAAAGCCACAGAAGTGTCACATTTTGTCAGGATCTATCAAACCTGAAAATTTCGGGTTTCAAACATTTACAACTGTTCTGCTTTAGATTGACAAAAACATTTATTTTGCTGTTTTCACCTTCCTCTTCTCTTAAGAACAACTGAACCATCATGAGGCTGTCAGAAAGACTATGTAGGCCAATTTTTTTGCTACCTGCAACAAAAGACATCTGAGTTCTAAGCGACCAAAATCATTATTTATTATTATGTTGTCTTGTGTGCATGCAAAAGCAACATCTTGTGGTAGTAGCACATTCAGAGGTGTGTCACTGTTGTGGCGAATGCAGTGAACGCTTTAGTGGGTGCGTCCCTCAGCCACCAATTAGTGAGCATGCTAGCGATGACAGCAGTTTCATCTAGAGCCATGTAGTTGAAAGAAATTTGCCGCTCCAATGAGGTACAGTTTCCTCATTGGAGCGTGAGATGACAAGGTTCCGTTATGTGCCTTTCCTGGTGAAACAGTCCAATAAATACGGTGGCCCCTGCCACGCACCACACAATCCCCACAAAGCCTACATCAGGGATGCCCAGCCTCTGTGTCAGCATGTCCCTCCCAGTTCAATTTGCTTACCGATGGGGGGGGCTGAATCCTTGCCGGCATCATGTCCCCCCCCACATACACACACTTTCTTTGCCGATGGAGCTGTGCAATCCCCATCGCCATCATGTTCCCCCCAAACTCGTGTGCCCAAAATCATTTTTTTTTACCTATAAAGAAAACAGTCCCCCAAAGTCTGATTTCTTTTTTTTTACCTGTGGGAAAAAAACGGTCCCTCGTTGTCCTGCCTTGCCCCCTTCCCCAACCTACCCCAACCTCTGTGCACCCCACCTCCCCACACCCCCACCTCATACTTACCTCTGGATGGATGGCGCTGTGATCTTCTGTGGAGCGTGAACACATCTGAACTCTTCAGAAGCCGACCGTGAACTGAACAAAATGCAGTAAGCTTTATAATAGCAGGCAAAGGGGGGTTTAACTTAGGTAGATATCTCAGCCATTTTTAGGAATTTTGGTACCAGATTTTCAACATGGGGTTCTTGGGACCCCAGCTTATGAACACATGCACTGTCATCTCATTACTCTGTCCCGAAAGGTGATTCTGTGCAGTGACCATGAAATCACCTTTCGGGATGAGTAACAAAACAACAGTGCCACTGCTCATAAGGTGGGATCCCAAAAAGCCCAAGTTGCAAATTTGGTGAAAAAATTCCAAAAAATGACTGCAATATAAGCGTGCATTGCACAGTTTCCATGTATGCGCATAACTTCTACAATTTTTTATATTTTCACTACTGATTTTCAGCATTGCCATTTTTGCACACTTCCTTATGATCATTATAGCTGTCATTTTTTGCATCCTACCCAAAATGTGTTTTCGCACCTGTGGCATACAATGGCACGGTCGCTGTGGGAAATCAACTTTCGGGACAGATTAACAAAATAACAGTGCCACTGTTCATGAGGGGAGTTTCCAAAATACTTATGCTGAAAATGTGGTTAAAAAAAAAATTCCCAAAATAATTGGGTTACAGGCGTGCATTGTGCAGTTTCTACACTTGCTCGTGGCTTCAATTTTTTATATTTTCACTCTAGATTTTCAATATTGCCATTTTTGTACACCTCCTCATGAACAATACAGTTGTCATTTTTCACATCCTGCCTGAAATATGTTTTTGCACCTGTGTCACCAAATTGCACAGTCGCTATGCAAAATCACCTTTCAGTTAACGAACTGATAGTGCCACTCTTCATGAGGTGGGGTCAAAAAAGCCCATGTTGAAAATCTGGAGTGAAAATACCAACAAACACCTGTGGCATTAGGGTTTCTAACTGTAACATCCCAGCCTGTAGAGACTGACAGGCATCAGGGGTGTGACTTGAAATCGTCAGCTGTAAAGCTCATGCCATTCCACCCCTCCCCCAACCCCACCCTGCAGCCAGTGACAGGCATCGAGGTATGCCTTGGAGTCTTTGGCCCCAAAGTTCACCCCATTCTCCTATACTGCACCCAGCCCAGAGTATTTCCTTATGGAATGGGTGAATGTAAGGCCCAAAGACCTCAAGGAACACCGCAACACTTGCCAGTGTCTGCAGGGTAGGGTGAGGTAAAATGGTGTGAGCATTACGGTTGATGATCCAAAGACACACTTCAACACCTGTCAGTCTCTGCAGGGTGAGGGTTGGGTTGATGTCAGTTCAATACTTCATTGCCATTCCTATTATGCACCTCTCTAACTCCTGCACTACCAATGCCAATGCCAGCAAGACAACATTTGACATTGACAGATGCTTATTATAGAAGCGCTTAGTCATCCTTAATAAACTGTAGACACAGGATCTGGCCTTCCTAAAAGCATCACATTGATTGCAACCTAGTTACAGACTATCAAATGTAATAGCAGAAACCTGAATTGGGAATAGGCAAAAACATAGAAATATAAAATTATAGAAGCAACAATTTAGTCCAGGTGGAAAGTGTACAGAAAAGAATAACAAAATATATGTTAGGGTTACTGTAGTTATCAAGACAGACTAATACATTTTAATCTCATGACACTTGAGACGAGATGCTTAAGAGGTGACTTTCTACTTATGAAAGAAATTGCCCAAGATCCTCATTTGATGAACAAAATAGGATTTAACTTTAAAGGATACCTAAACAACATTTTGACAACAAACTATTCAAAAATCTGACTCCGGAGGTGACTAAAGCAAAGGCTGCTGTATTCATTAAAGCTAAAACTACATTTACATAATTTACCAAAATGTGGTTCCAGAGCATTTGAAAATTGTAAAATCAGCCTTCCAATTTAGAAAAAACTGTCTTACCTGCTTCCTAAAATGGCCACCAAATGTCTGAGCCAAAGTTAAAGAGATATATGGCTCTCTGTAGTGCTAACTAGTTCTTTTTTCTCTTTGTATAGAAGTATTCCACCCAAATGATCAAAACCATGCGCATTATTTTGTATAATGTACATGTTAGGCTATGGTTCTGTTCATTTTGTTTACTTTAACATGCTGAAAATGTGTTTTAATCCAACTGACTTTCTCTGTGGCAAACCACAGTGCAATATGAATCTTGAATAACCTGGTGGTCTAGTGGTTATGACAGATCCAGGATGCTACAATGGAGTAGCTGGGGTGGTGTGCATGCTTAATATGCACTTTTTAACATTTTTATTAAACCTTTATATTTGCTGCTATTATTCTTTTTTAGTACGTTTTTGACAGAACCTACAAATGTAATCCATAGTTTGAATGTAAACATTTGTACAATCAATAAATCAGACTTCTTCAACAAAGTGAAATGCAGCAGCAGCTGCAAGCAAGTATGCTATTATGTGTTGGGGGGGGGGGTTGTAGACACACCCTTCACCACCCCCTAGAGCCACCACTTTTTTGTAGCAAAGTTCTTGTGCTGTCCAATGCCAAAGTTCATACTTTCTTGAAACTCAAATATATGCTTGTCTTGTCCTCTTTTTCCATAGGAAATAATAATAATAAGAATCATGCATTTATATAGTGGTTTTCATACACACTATATCCCAAAGTGCTTTACAAGCAATACTAGACTAATAGTAAATTGACTGAACGTTAGTGGCAGCTGTTCCATACATTAATATCCAGACACAGCCTTGGACAATTGCATGAACTTTTTTTATCCGAAGGGGAATGTTGACCAGGACAGTAGGGTCAGGTAGTGATCAAGGTGCTGGCAGCCCCGTTTCTTATTTCTCACAGTAATCTGCTCATATTTCTCTCCTTCTGTCTTCCCCTTCCCTGAATATAGCAGTACCTTGCAAGAGTGGCCTTCTCAGTCACCCTCTGGTATTCATTCTTCACTATTCCTCCTCACACCGAAAACTGGTGAGCTCATCACCCTTCTGCATAATGAATGCAAGTAGTACAGTTCCGTTTATTTTGACATATCAAATATAAAAATATCTTTCAGTAAGTCAGTCTCATATCAGCGGAAACAAGGGAATGATGGGCTTCTATCCTTAAAGATTTAGGCTACCTTTGATTAGGCACTATTAAGCGGCAGGTGTGTACATCATTATGCATGTCATTTAATAGAGTATAATCATAGGTGGCTTAGATCTTATATGAGTAGGAAAGCCTATTTTTCCACTTGTGCCATGCTGCTATCAGCCTGGCTTACCAGAAGATCATGTTTATTATTAATATGTAACTATAACTCATAAGACTGTACTATTTATTTTATTTATTTATTTATTTATTGAAAATGTTTCACGAGGAAAGGCACGCTGAGCAAAAAGATGCTCATCTCACTGTGTGACCTGGGGGGAGGGGTTACAGAGGAGGCAGGTATACATACAATGGTTGAGTTTAGCAGTAGTGCAATAAAGATAATGTACATGATTTGGAAGGATTACATTTGAACTTGTTACATAAGGAGAACAGTACAGAACAATGATCATCAACGACAGGGTATACATATCATGGGTACAAGGCAAGGTAAGAGCAATACAGAACATGCACATCAGGGACAGGGTAAACATATCAAGGGTATACATAGCATGGGTACAAGGCAAGGTAAGAGCAATGCAGAGCATGCACATCAGGGACAGGGTAAACATATCATGGGTATACATATCACGGGTACAAGGCATGGTTGGAGCAATGCAGAGCATGCACATCAGGGACAGGGTAAACATATCATGGGTATACATATCATGGGTACAAGGCATGGTAGGAGCAATGCAGAGCATGCACATTGGGGACAGGGTAAACATATCATGGGTATACACAGCATGGGTACAAGGCAAGGTAAGAGCAATACAGAGCATGCACATCAGGGACAGGGTGAACATATCATGGGTATACATATCATGGGTACAAGGCATGGTAAGAGCAATACAGAACATGCACATCAGGGACAGGGTATACATATCATGAGTACACAATGAGGCAATACATGAATTACATAAGTGCCAGTAGCAGCACTAGTGTGCCAGAACAGAACTTGAGTGCCAGTACCAAACTTGAGCTGCAGTGGGATGCGCCAAGCTGACAGTAGGAGTTGGAGAACAAGATGGGGAGTAGAGGAGGAGTGGACTAGTAGCATTAGGAGCATAAGGGGTAGGTTTATGTGGAGGTGAGAGGGAGGGAGGGAGGGAGAATGGTGTTGGTAGCTGTGGGTAGGCAGAGGAGCATATGTTAGATGGGGGGGAGAGAAGGGAGATGTTAGGAGTGAGAAGAGGGAGTAAGAGTGAGTGTTAGTGTGTAGGACAGTATAAAACCAGACAATTAGGTGATGGCCAGGCCACTGGTCAGGCGCTAGGGGGCAAAGGGGAGAGAGAAGCTATCAAAAAGGGAGGGGAGGTCAGGGGCAGTTGCAATTTGTTGCGAGGAAGTTAGAGAGGGCAGAGGATAAGGAGCATTTAGACGATGAATGGAGGATCAGGGCCAGCAGGCCATTCCAGAATTTAGGGAAGAGGTAAGAGAAGGCTGATTGGCTGGCGGTGGTCTTTCAGTGGGGCATGACTAATAGCCTAGTGTCAGTGGACCTGAGGGCGTGGGTGGGGGTAGGTGGGGAAGATAGGGAGGATGCGAGGTAGGGCAGGAGGGAGCCGAGCCAGAATTTGGAAGTGAATTTAACAGTATGGATTAGGCACCAGTTGCTCAGGGATGGCAGGGCCAGTGAACGGTAGAGCTCGCAGTGATGTGAGCAGGGGGGGCATCGAGGGCAAAGCGGCAGAACACATTAAAGAGGGGGTCAAGTCTGGCTAAGGTAGTCTTTGAGGTGGAGCTGTAGACTACATCACAGTAGTCTAAGATGGGTAGAATCATTTTCAGGACTAAATCAGATCTGACGGGTAGCGAGAGACAGGAACGGTTCCTGTAGAGGGCGTCAAGTTTTGGGTGCAGTTTTGAAATGATGGCATCTATGTGAGTGGAAAAGGAGACGTGGCGATCGAGCCAAACCCCTAGATACCTGAAGGAGGGCACTTCATCAAGGATGGTGTTGTTTAGGGTATGAAAGATCGGGGGGGGGTGAGTTTGGATAGATGCTGTCTTGTGCCGAAAGACATGGAGACAGTTTCCTTGGCATTTAGGGAGAGTTAGTCGGTATTGAACCAGTGCTGGATTTTGTTGAAATCCGTTTGAAGTTTGGAAGTGAGTTCTTCGTGGGTCCGGCCGGAGGTAAAGAGGACTGTGTCGTCTGCATACATGTGGATCGCGAAGGAGGAGCAAGAATTAGGCAGATCATTTAGAAGGATGGAGAATAGGATGGGGCCAAGAACTGAGCCTTGGGGAATGCCGGTGGTGATAGGGAGAGGGGGGGAGATGTGATCAGCTATTTTAGTGGATTGGGTTCTATTTAGTAGGTAGGCACTGAATCAGTTTGTGGCAGACGCTGCTAACTCAGCCCCTGACAGGCGGGATAGTAGGAGAGGGTGGGATACCGTGTCGAAAGCTTTAGCTAGGTCAATGAAAATAGCCGCTGTGATTAGCCCTTTATCCATCCCAATGAGGATGGAGTCCATGAGTCTTAGCAGGGAGGAGGTAGTAGTGAATGGTAGTGAACTCACCAGTTTTTGGTGCGGGGAGCAGGTGAGAAGAATGAATGCCAGTGAGAAACTGAAGAGGCCATTCCAGCAGGGCACAGCTATATTCAGGTTAGTTGAAGACAAGATGGAGGACTCTGAGCAGATCACTGTGAGATCTGAAATGTGGGGCTGCCAGCATTGTGCTCACTACCTAACTGTGGATGAGAGTAGCCAACAATGACAAATACTCAGAGTGGCAGGGCTGCACCTAAACAGTTACTTGAATTCAGTGTAGGGAGATTATTGGGTGGGGGGGGTAATGTTGACATTTGTTAGGACAGTATTGAGGGAGTTGTGTATAGCTCATTCAAGATTTGGAAGGGTGGTAGCCAGCCAACTCGCACTGTGGAGTAGATCACAGAAAAGTACTGGAGAAGAATTGCTGGGAAGGTGAGAAAAAAACACAACAGATAACTGTACACACTACCATCACTGGGCAGAAGGGTGGTGATCCACTTAATATTTACTGTGGGAGCAGAAGTCAGACATTGAGAATGTGAACTGGAGAGTGATTTGGGATGCATTTTTTAACAGTGCCAGCTTATGATGCGTATCAGTATAGGTGTGCACAACCCTCTGAGGTACAAGATTACAATCTGAGGTGTGATAATTCTCTTAATGAGACCGCAAACTCATATGTGGCCCCAGGCAGTACTAAGGACAGTGTATGGATAGTGGGGTGTTCAACAGAAGGCAGGCTAGGTGCAGGAGGTTCACATGGAAAAAGAAAGCCTTATTTCTGGATTAACTAGAGAGCATGAGCTTTGGAACTGAACAAGATTGGTACTTTGCTCTGTGACCCTGAGCAAGTCACTAAACTTCCTTGTGCTCCTAGGCCACACCTGTAAACAAGCTGTCAGCTTAGTGTGTCTCTCCTGGTTAACAAAAAACAAAATTCAGTGCATCATATAACCACTAGATCATCAGGTATTTGAAGTGTTGTACTGTACTGCAGTTTGTCAAAGAAAAAATCAGCTGGATTGCAAGACATTTTCTGCAAGTTAAAGTAAACAAAATGAACAAAATCATAGCCTAACATGGGTACTGATCAAAATAATCCATGAGGTAATACATGGTGTTGATCATTCTGGTACAACAATTCAAAATAAAGAGGGAAAGAAGAACTAGTTAGCACTATAGAAATATATGTGGGTCTCTGGCTCTGGCTCCGGCTCCGATGATGTCATCATGACTCATCACTTAACACACTTGGCAGACATCTTAGGGAGAAACTAAGGCTGTTTTTTGAAAGTGAAAGGCTGATGTTTAAATTTTTTCAAAAGCTATGAAACTGCATTTATGTTAGCTACATAAATGCAGTTTTAGCATACATGTAAACAGCAGCATTTACTTTACCTCGCAATGAAGCCAGATTTCGGAGTTTGCAGCTTTAAAAAACTGCTTGTTTAGGTACCCTTTAAGATATCACTGATAGTCTAGTGTTATCCCCACCCTCATTAATGTACTGATATATGATAAGCATATCCCTGGTCTAGTGTCCCCCACCTTCCCATCACTGTACCAATAGATGCTATATTTATCGCTGATAGTCTAGTGCCCCCCCACCCCATCACCGTTCCAACCAATTGTACTCATATCAATGGTAGTTTAGTGACCCCCTGATAAACTGTTGTCACATCAACTGGACCCCCCACTCCAGCTCACCTACTCAGCACTGACCACCCTCTCCCCCTGTCTCCCTCCAACCCACCCATACCAACATTCCAAAGTCACTGCCTAGTCCAAGAAGGTGGCTGGCACAGAACTTCCACTCACCACCTCTGCCAGCTGCCATTTAACTGAAAGGGAGCAAGCACATTCATGCAATAGAAATGTTTACAGTATGCACATATTCACTCCCTGCCACTCAGATGGCAGCCAGCTGAAGTGATAAGCAGAAGGTCTGTGCCAGAGAGGGCACTGCTGGACCAGGATGGGAACTCGGCTGAGGTGGTTTCCTTGCCTGGAGCACAGGTTGAGTGAAAAACATCCAGAGACAAGAAATGCACCTGGTGGGAGGAACAGATCATTGTCATCCATGTTGGCATGAATGACATAGGAAGCACACGTTCTGAGAACATAAGGAGGTGATTCATGGAACTACAGATGTTTCTGAAGGGAAGGGTATCAAGGGGACCTTTTCTGAAAGAAAAGCAGAAACAGTTGTACTCAGAGGCCCAAAGTCCAAATAAAAAATGGCAAAATCCACAAAAATAGTGCTGCAGAAATCAGTTAATTTCTCACTGAATACAAAACCCTGATGATTCATGTCAGCAGCATAGCACACTTTATCAGGCCCCTGGCTCTCTTGGAGCATCACACCTATGATGAGAAGCCCTGGGTTTCTATACTATGTCCACAGTACATTCAGTGATGAAAAAATGGATTTTTTTCTTTGTAGCACTATTCTTGTGGATTTTTTTCATTTCTTTTTTAATTTGGACTTCCGACCTCTGAGTGCAATAGTTTGACTTCCATGCTTGTTCAGCAACTGCTCTGCAGCTGAGTGCACATGGTTTGTGATGCCGATCTTTTCCAAGATCTTCCTGGTCCCTAGGGCAAGTGAGAAGTGACACAGGGCAATTAGACAGGCAAACACTTGGCTAAGGGTTTTGTGCAAGACAAAGGAGTTTGTTATTATGGCCAACTGGAGAGACTTTTGTGGCAAGGGAATTTTTATGCCCAGGATGGGCTACACCTGCACCCAGAGGGAGTGAGGGTACTGGCCAGGAGATTGGACAGGACAGCTAGACTAGATGATAGGGAGGAAAAGGCTGGTGCAGGGGATCACCAAGTACAGAATGCAAATACAGGGAACATAGAAAGGAGGACAGCAGAGCAGTGAGCATGAGCAGAGGACACCAATTGGGAGATCAAGGAAACATGGAGGGGCAATTATCCTTACCTGCATGCAGGCCAACATGAAGAGTGCACCAAGCAAAATGGGACAGCTTGATGCCCCAATATACTTCGAAGGCCAAGTCTTAGTGGTCTTCATGGGAACTTGATGGGGAAAGAAAAATGACTGAGATACCAGGATAGAGAAATAAAGGTTGCTTCAGAGTGATAGGCCTAACAGGAAGGAGGTGGGGGCTTTCTTTATAAAGGAAGGAATTATTGTAGAGGAGAAGGAGGACATCGGGGGAGCAAACAGTGTCACAGCGTTCATCTGGGTCAAGCTACGGTAGAGAAAATGGGGGCAGAAAATCATCCTGGGGTATGCTACAGGCCTCAGCTCAGTGAAGCATGACACCCAGTTGGTTAGGGAAATTATGACAGCAGCCAAATCAGATGCATTAGGGATCCTGAGGAACTTCAATCTCCATAAACTGACCTCTTGAAAGGGCTAATGGCAGGGCAGAGACCAAATTCTTCTCCTCCTTCAGTTACTGTTTCTCAAAGCATCGTGTCCAACATGATACTAGGTTTGAGGTTATTCTTGCCCTTATTTATTCATTTAGTTTTCATTTACCAGGTTAGTGCACTAGAAAAAAGCAAATGCCTATTCTTAGGCATGTCCTGAGTGGTTGCAAAGGATAGAGTAGCAGTAAGAAAAGGGTCAGTGTAGAAGTCAAGGAACCAGTGGTAGGCAGGGGCCATAAGTGGCTCACCTTCTCCCTGGTGAAAGGGAAAAATAGCCAGACCTTAGTCACCAGGACCTGAAACTTTAGAAAGGCAGATATTGCCATGATGAAGGACCTGGTGTCCAAGTGTCTAGTGTGGCTGCATGGGACTGATAATGCAGAGCACATGTGATGTTCATTGAAGAAGGTCCTCCTCTAGGGGCCTCCTGGCAATTCCCAGGATGAGGCTTAAAACTGCCGGCAACAGAGCATTTAGTGTCACCGGTCCCGTCCTGTGGAATTCACTTCCTCCATCAATTTGGTAGGCCCCTTCAGTTGAGGTTTTTAAGGCCCGCCTCAAGGCCTTCCTGTTTAATCTGGCCTTCCAGGAACTCAGGTATTAGTCCTCCCTGGGCACCCTGCTTCTTTGTTTGACTTTCAGTTTTTATAGAGATATTTATTAATTGTATTTATTTATGCTGATATTTTACTGTTTTTTATATTGATTTGTATTATTTGATAGCGTGATTTTACTGTTCAGTGCCCAGAGACTCTGAGATTGGGCGCCAGAAAAATAAAATTCACCTTGCCTTTCTTTGCCTTGCCTAGAGCAGCTGCAGAGGTGTGCATTCATGCAAGCAATAAGGGAAAAAGGGCCAAAAGGTTAATACTAAACAGGGACCTAAGGCAATTGATTCTAAACTAAAAGTAGGTATATGACTGCTAGAAAAAGACAGGTTGCTTTCGTGCCGGAGAGGACAACAAAGCAGCAACGAGGGACTGCAAGAATACAAAACTAAATTAAGACAACCAAAGAAGGACTGGAAACCAGGATAGCAGCAGGAGCTGCAAACTACACCTAAGCCCTTTTCCAGCACATACATGGAAGGGGAATGGTGAAGAACGGGATTGGGTCCTTTAAAACAAGTGAGAGAAGTGGGTAGAAATCTGTGAGAGAGCCAGAGAAAATTGCTGAGATGCTTAATGAATACTTTGCTTCAGTATTCACCAAAGGGCACCTGATAGGGAGTAGCCTCATTGGGAGAGGCCTATAATATTAGGGGTAGCCTAGATGCAACTATTGGGCATCATGCCTGCCCTGGTAGCTGACTACCTGGTAAAGATCAAGCCAGGTAAGTCTCAAAGGGTGGATTGGATACACCCCAGGATCATAGTGGAGCTCAAGGAACACTTGGCAGTGTCTCTTGCAATAACCTTTAAGGAATCTTCTCCAAACAGCTGCTGTGCCAAAGGACTGGAAAGTGGACAGTTTTGTCCACATCTTTGACAAGAGGGGAAAGTTGAAATTGGGCAACTACAGGACAGTCAGCATAACATCAGTGCTGAAAAAGGTCCTGGAGGCCATTATCAAGGACAGAAAAGTGGGGCACTTGGTTGAGGTCAAGTCTCCCCCAGCATGGCTTTATGATGAGCAGATCATACCAAACCAAAGTGGTCATATTCTTCAAGGGAGTGACCAGGGAGGTGGACAGGGCCATGGATGTAGTCTATCTGCACTTCAGCAAGGCCTTTCATACTGTGGTGCATGACAAGATTCTGGGCAAAGTAAACTTGAATAGTATACACAAGATATGCATGAGGTAGATTGTTTACTGTCTTAGGGGCAGGAATCAGAGGGTGGTGAGGAATGGGCACTACTTCAAGTGGTGTCCCTCATCGATCAGTGTTACAGACACTGCTCCTCAGCATCTTTGTCAATGATCATGATTTGAGGGTCTCCAGTAGACTTAATGAGTTTGGGAATGACCGTAAGCTAGCCTGAGTGGTACTGTACACTCCTGTTATGATGGGAACAAACTTCAGGAGGACCTGAACAAGCTGGTAATTGGTTTGAATCCTGAAAACTTAGAGTCAATTTAGCCAAAAGTAAGGAACTACACTTGGGGAGGAAAAACAGAAGTAGGACCTACATACTCTGTGGGTCCTTGCTGCAGTAAATGAGGAAAAGGACTGAGGGCTCATAACAGACAAGGAGCTGAAGAAAGACAAGTATTGTGAGGCTATTTTTAAGAAGACCTAGAGAACATGGGGTGCACCAAAAAGAGGGTGACTAGCAGTGCAGGGTTATTAATGCTGACATTTTACAAGGCCCTGGTCAGGCTCTACCTGGAGTACTTCATGCAGATTTGGTCTCCTCAACATGAAAAGGACATTTAGGTTTTTGAGATGGCGCAACACAGGGCCATCAAGATAATCAGTGTTATGGGGGACAAACACTATAGGAGAGGCCAAAGTCCCTTATCAGCTTAATCTGGTTCAAAGTCAGTTGGCATTCATCTGTATCCCCCTCCCTAGGGTCGTGCCTGAAAAGAGGCAGAATTTGTCTAGTGCACTTACCTGGTCAACAAAAACTAAATAAATAAATAAAATGTTCACTCTGAATGAAGAGTCTTCTGCATACTCAAGGATGTTGGCAAAAGCAAACAGTCAGAGATGGTCAGTCTTCTTTGCTACAGCAGAATGTGGGGACATACTCTGAAGATCAGGGTGGTAAATTCAAGGGTAACATTAAGAGGCATTTTTCTTCCAGAGATTGGTGAATTTATAGAATAATCTACCAGTGGAGACTGTGGACTTAAAGACAGTGCAGGCTTGTAAGGTACACTTGGACACATTTCTGCTCACTAAGAGAATTTCTGCTCACTAAGAAAATCACTAGGTACCCTGGGTAGGAGAGTGAGGAGGGAAACCCTACAAATTAATAAGTATTTGCAAAGCATACTTATTTCATCCCTGCTTGTAAAGCAGGAGGTAGATATAATGGGCCTAGAATCTAGTCCACCCTTAAATGACTATGTTACTGTTGCAATTAATTTCTTTGATGAATGATTCGTATTTTGGTCCTATAAGAACTGTACTTTTTATGTGATCTTCTTCTACTGATTGTTTTATTTTACTTTGAACCAGACACCAGGAATAACTGAAACATTTAGGTTTTTGGAAATTGGGACTTTAGTCATTGGGACTCTGTTTTTTGTGAAGTGCGGCAACCAAAGAACTTTCTCATTGGTAGTCTGAATTATTTTGCCAGCTGCTAAGTTACTTTCCGTAAAATTGTGAGTGGCAAGATGCATTACTCAACTGTAACAAAAAACTGACCTATTTTGGAGATTTTAGCTGCCTCAGTAGAATCTTATCAAGTGCTTCAACCATCATTATTGAGGCATCCTGAAAGGGGGATGCAGTCATTGGTGAACAAAAGCTCTGAGACACACTGTCTAGAGCAAATCCCAACCACAGTCTTTCAGATGCTAAATGATCTTTGAGAAAAAGTGGGTTTCTGACACCAAGGGTGGCAAATAATATCACAAGACAGGCGTCACCCAGATTTCAGGCCTGGATTGGCTTCACACAATCACATGAATTTGGGTAAAGGGAAGTGATATTACAGCCTTGCTCAACCAAGGCACAAGAGAGAGAGAGAGAGAGAGAATAAATGCCCCAGCTCAGCTTTGCTCACTCTGTTATTGCTGTGGTTTCTGTGTGGGCTGGTAGCAAGGGAGAGAACTCGAATGTGTGTTTGTAGAGAGACAGAGACTCATGGAAAGAAAGTGTAGTGTGGACAGTAAGGTAAGAAGACCTTGTAGGTGGTGGGGAAGTTAGAAGCATTCATTTACCTGCACAAGAGTACAGACTTTTCTGTTGTAATCCTGTATGTGTGTTGTAGTTTGAATATGTGTAAATACCTGAATATTACTGCTGTATTTGGACAACCAGTGTTTAGTAATAAAATAGTTACAGAATAACTGCTTGTTTGCAACTGTGTCTCTGAGCAAAGGGTACCTTAAAGGGGTTCATAGCAAAAGTCTTTGAGAGAGAGAGAGAGAGAGCAGAGTGTGCCCTACTCAAAGCAGAGAAGCATGCTATGGGGAGTCTAAAGGATAGAAGGTGGCAGAAAATGGTAATCAGAGCATTGCGGTCTGCATTCTTCCTGAAGAAGGAATCTTGATGATGGCAATGCTGGTAAGATGGTCTCCATGGCAAAGGCCTGAGAAACAGAGAGAAAAAAAGCCACACTGGGAACTCTGGGATGCTCTGAACATCACATGAAATAATTCTATGTTGTTATAACTTAAGCTAATTGGGGAACGGAACTTATAAAAGAAATACAAGATTGCTTCCTTCCATTTTTTCCTATATGTTTGAACTTCAAGATAATTGGGGCTGGGGCTTTCACAATTTTTTTTTTCTAATTTGTATTGTATCTCTGATCCCCCCCAGCACTTATCTGGATTTCTTCCTCAGCCTTGTCACCTGGCTTCCCTGGGACTTACCCTGGCTCTGTCATCCTCTGCTACAGCACTGGGGAGGTGCTCAGTCACTGGTGCAGTACCTGCGGGGGTACAAGGCCATCATCCAGCTGTGACTGGGGTGTTTTCCATTATTTTTTCTCCCTAGGCCCACCACATGTGCAATGACACATTGTGCAAGCTTCACCTCCATGCAGATGTCCCCTAGTGAACTGTTAGTGGAGTCCCTTCACTTTCATCTCACTGCATTGTCACCCAGATTCCTCTAGGTGGCAGCCACCAAGTGGGGTATGCGTACCCCTCTCCGCAAGAGAGGAGAGGAGAGCTGTCCTAGGGATGCTCAATACTCCGTCCCATGGCCAGCCCCCAATCAACCCACATCCTTTCCCAAACCCAGTTTGTCAGTGCAGCAGATAATGAGGCAGTCAGTGCCTCAACCTGCTCTGTCACTGGGCCAGCTTGGCTTTCATGATCTTATTGAATTTTATTTCTTTCATGGTAACAAAATTATTCAGGGCCAACACAGCAGAACCTACAAAGATCAGCTTTGGACACTGAACATGTATGCATTGGAGGCCAGAAAGGAGAGGGGTGGCATGACAGAGACCTTCAAGCTCCAGAAGGGAATGAACAAGGTGGACTGAGAGTAAATATTCAGCAGGAAGGGTGAGTCAAAAACAAGGGGTTATGAGTGGAATCAGCTGGGAGGGAGATTCAGGAGGGATGCTGAAAGTTTTATTTTACAGAGTGGGTTACTGAGCCATGGAACAGCTTACTGGCTGACGTGGTGGGCACAAAAACATTAATGGTTTCAAACCTGGCTTGGACAGAATTAAGGGCTTAATAATTACTCAGTGTAGTAGCAGTAAGGCAGGGAGCAAGGTAGAGGTGAAGGCAAGAACCCCAACCTGACAATGGGTCAGATTCTCAAAGGGCCCTCAGACCGATACAAGGTGCATTAAAACACCCACTTTCCATCAAATCCAGGCACACTAAATACTATGTGCCATATTCAGAAAGAAAAGCAGCCCCTGCGGCAAAGTCCCCCAAACTGACACAAGAGGTCCACTGCATCAAAGCCATGATGCATGAGGGGAAAATGCTGCAAGCTGAGGTGCAACTGCAAGGGGCAAGAATGCCCCAAGCTGAGCCACAAAGATGATGCGGGGGGGGGGTAAGAATGACCCAAGCTGAGGACGAAAGACAATACAAGGGGCAAGAATGCCTCAAGGTGAGTAAAAATGAGGAATGAGGCATTGAGCAAGCATTATGAAAAATGCATCAAAAAGACCACGCAGTGGGTGAGAACTGACCCAAGCTGCATCAGAAAGACACTGCAGTGGGCGAGAACTGACACAGCTGCATTGAAAAAAATACTGCATGGGGTGAGAAATGATTCATGCTGAGTCAAAACATATGGTGGATAAAATAGATGCGACACTGGCATGTGCAACCCCCACAGTGCTCAACACTAGGTCCCCCAGGGGACTATGGGTTCTATAACCGACCCTCTATGGTATATACCCTCTCCATTATGTGTGTCACTGTCAATTAGACCAACTCCAGCCTGGTCTGATTGATACATGCTATCACTGGCACAGTGTCAGGGCTTCCATCTTTGAGAAACCAAAAACAGGGGATGTTGCATTATTTTTGTGATGCAAGCCCCATTGCAGCATGATGCACCCAGTTTTTGGATGCAAGCTTGGTGCAAGCCACTTTGGCACTAGTGGTCCCAGATTTCATTCAAGGTGCATTATAAAACTGCATTTGCCACAACTATTGGTGCAACCCACACCCTGTATCACACATTTGTGGTGCAAGCACTTTGCATCATTCTCTGGGCTTTGAGAAATGACTCCAGTAGGTCTTGGAGTAGGATAGAGTAAAATAGGACAGACTGGATGAACCGATGGGCTTTTTCTGCAGACTTTTTCTATGTTTTGCTGTTTCTGTTTTTCTTGAATAGACCATGCCAATCCGGGACCCTAAAAAAAAGCACATGCTTTGTTTTATTATTATTGTTATTGTGGTTCACTCCCAATGGTACCAAATACTGGACAGATGCTTTATTTTTCTCCCTGTCACTAAGGGTTTGTTTTACCCCATCAATATATTTATTTTGTCCTTTGTTTCTTAGACAAAATTGCCGTAGTGTTTCATTTTCTGCAAAACCTATAAATATAAAGTTTTAAAACAATGAAGACATGCACTATCTTCCATAATCATGTTTCCACGGGCTATAAATACTTCCTGCCTGAACCTCAGTGGGTTACCCCAGCAACAGTTCACTATGACCAGACCAGGTGGGTGGGTCAGGATATCTACACCCTCACCCTCAGTTCCAACAACTAGCAAACTGCTTCATCTGTTACCAGGAGTTAGTCAGTGAGTTAGGGACTTAACTACAAGTACAATATTAATACCAATATATCTTGCCATCAAATATCGTAGGGTTGAACAACAATATTACTGTACAGTTTGGGTTTCTTGTTGGTAAAGTAATCACTGTTGGCCCATTAATTATCAGTTATATCCCTGTAACCCCCCCCCTTCCAAATTGGCAGTTATAGTCAAGTCTAAGTTTCCCCAAGTGATGGGGCAACATATTGGTTCAGTCTGGGAGTGGACATAAATGGGGTTTTGACCATTTTCTCAGAGTTCTGAATCTGAGTCACAGAAAGAGAGCCAGGCAGCCAGGTGTGTGCATGGATAAGAGCACCTGAGTGGCAGGTAGGCCACTGGGCCCAAGATATACTTTATGTCCAGTTCCATAATGGCTCAGAGTCCCCTTCCCTTGCTGAGAAGGACATCCTGATGCATTATGTTGGGTCATGAGCTAGAGATTTCAGAAAGTCCCACCTAGGGTCACATGCTTGTTCTTCCTACCCAGAAGTGTTACCAGGAGCCATAACTCAGGGCCACAGGCCATAAGATGGATGCAGAGTAGCATATATATGGCCTTGGGAGCATCTTTGGATAGTAGAGATTTGGAAGGTCTCAGGTTCCAGAGGAAGGAGAGCTATCTGCAGGTCAGCTGACTTTGGGGGGGTCTCCAAGTTGGAGAAGACAGTTCAAAAAAGGAAGCTACACTTTTCACACTGGCATTGTTTTAGCCCAGAGCACCTAGAGTTCCTATATCAGTATCAAGATCATTTCCATAAGGACACTATCTAATTGGGAAAATAGGGGTCAGGTAATTGTTACATGCTTGAAATCAAGAGCCACTGTCCCACAGGTTTTTTGAAAAGAAGTCCTTCATGAACTGTTTGTCTAGAAGAGCTACTCTCCACAGAAATTCGGGGTAGAAACTTTCTATTTGCTTTTTGTCTACAACTTGATCCAGCTGGTTATACTTTCCCCCAAGCCTGGGTTCCCCAATTTGTTTCATCAATTTCCAGTGCGGAAATGTGTTGAAGGCCTTGCTAAAATCCAGATAGAGGATGTCAACAGCCTGACCCTTATCCACTGCCTACTTCACCATATTGAATAACTCAGTTTTCCTCCAGAAACTCCACTGCCCTTTTCTTCAAGATTATCTCCAGAAGTTTACCTATTATGGAGGTCAGAAATACTGGCCTGTAATTTCCTGAGTCCCCCTGCCCCCTCCTTGTGAAGTGAAATTACATCTGCCTTCCTCCAGTCCCTTGGGATTATTCCTGATGCTAGCGAGCTATTGAACACACCCACCAGGGGTGCGGCCTTTTGCTTGCTGAGTTCTGGTGAGTTGTTTGCTCTTAATACCATCATGGGTTTATAAACCCTATCAGTCAACATATGCCCTACTTCCAGCTTGTGCCTTAGACCCGGGATTTTACCAATCTGCAGTCTCGTAGATGATCTTCATTTTTTGTTGTGAAAACAAAACAGAAGAAGACATTTAGTACATATGAATTTTTGTTCTGTTACAAACTTTATTTTTGTATTGCATTTGTATCCCTCTGTTTCAGAGTCAGGAGTTTGTTCAATTAAAAATCTGACCCCCAGGACTCCTGGTGTGAAGCGAGGGAATCAGCAGTGAAAGACATTGGTTGAAAACAGTAGTTACAAGGACGGACTACTCAAACTGCATGGGGGCTACCATCTGGTGACCTCTTGATTTTGAGGATGGCCAATTAAAACTTTCCCAGGTCAAAGGACCACTGCCAGAGCTCTGAAAGAGATGGAATGCCAAAAAATATCTGACAAACTGTGCAGTCCATACTTAGTCTGGGTATGGCACCGGGATTAGTAAAGCTTGAACCAGAACTATTAATAGCTCCTACTATTAAAAGCATTCAGTACACTGTCCTGCAGCTGATCCATTGCTATGACAGAGGCTCTGGGATGCACAGCTAATGGCACAGGTCACAAAATGTCAGGTGGGGGGGACAGCAGGATCAGCCAGATAAAAAGTAAATTATAAAAAGTAAATTACAACAGCAAAGAATAAGGTGAAATTTAACTTTTTAGGTGAAAAGCCTAATCAGGAACTGCCCCACATTAAGGTGTGGGTTAAATGAAGATGGGCCTTTTGCTTTCAGCAGTTTGATGTGTGTTTGTGCACTTGCACTTGTGTGTACGTTCCTGTGTGTGTGTGTACATGCACGATCTGTGTGTGTGTGTGTGTGTGTGCGTGCATGTATGTATTTGTATGTGTGTGAGTATATATCTTGTACCTTAATATTTCCATGCCATCCCTTTATCTTATTTTCTTTGCAACTTGTGCACAATTATGTTGATTTTTTAACTCCAAGCCTTTCCCTTTATTTACCTGACTCCCCTTCTTATTAATTTAGAATTTTTTATGCCAGTATATCCATATTTAAGCCTAGCATTTAATTTTCAAGAGTGTGCAGGGGACAGTTATGGCAGCATATAGTTACTAACAATTATGAAATGGATAGAAAAAATACTGGCTCCTGATTGGTCAAGTGGTACAGTACTTTTAGCTGTGCTGATATCCCAGCACAACAACCTGGCTGAAAGTAGATCAACAAAAATATGCTAAAAAAATACATCCAATTTACTAAAAAAGACTAATTTCATAATCACAATAAGGCCCTTCAGGGGTGCATTCTGGTGGGCTAAAGGCCTACTCAGATGGTGGAAGCCCTTACCTTCACCTCGTGCTTCAACCCACTCAAGATGGGCTGTTAACCCACCTTGGAAAGTAGGTAGGGACATTTTCTGGCCTCTGACTGGTTGAACCCTCTATAAAGGGGTACATGTATGTATTGATAGAGAGTGGGAAAATAACAAGTCCCCGTGCCAACTGGCTACTTACCTGAGAAAGTCAAGCAGCACTGGCATTTTTCAAAACCGAAATCTGCCATATTTTTTCTTGCTTAGTGAGCGAGATCCCCCCCCCCCCAAACACACACACAGACTGACTCGGTCCAGAAAGAGTGAGTCAAGTAACTCACCAGCCAGTCATCCCCACAAGAAGCACATAAAAAGAAAAAGAAAAGCTAACTTTTGTTTTACCTTTAACAGCCTGGACCCGACTCCAGTGCTGCCATCACTCCTGACCTTTGGCCGCTTGCCCACTCTCACTACTGCTGTGGCAAGCAATCTAAGAAAGTACTGCTTGTCTCATGACTCAGTTGTACACTGCCAACACGTCCCTTTTAGCCACTCTGCATCGTTCTCACTCGGTTTGCTCCACAATGAACAGGAAGGAAGCAGGAGGAGGACAAGAAAGCAGGAGAAGAATAGCAGGAAAAGGACAAACTCCATTGGGAGGAGGGCGTAAACAGCAGAGAAACAGCACAAAACATAACAGTGCCGTCTACTGCCAAAGCCAGCAGTAAAGGGTCTACTTTGGCGAAACAAAAACCCAGGGGAAGAGTACACAATGGGGGGTGAGATACTAACAACAACAAAAATGGAAAGGGACCTGGGGGTAGTCATATCAGATGACCTAAAGGTGGGCAAGCAATGTGAGAGGGCAGCAAGGAGGGCTGGGGGATACTGGGATGCATAGGGAGGCATCACCAGTAGAAAACAAAGTTATTATCCTCTGTACAGACAGCTGGTGAGACCACATCTGGAGTACTGCGTGCAGTTCTGGAGACCCAATCTCCAAAGACATAGACAGGATGGAAGCTGTCCAGAGAAGGGCAACTAAAATGGTGCAGGGTCTGCACCGGAAGACATATGAAGAGAGACTTAGGAGCTTAATATGTATAGCCTCAGGAAAGGAGGAGAGGGGGACATGATAGAAACTTTCAAGTACCTCAAGGAATCAACAAAGTCCAAGAGGGTAGCATCTTTCAAAAAAGAGGTGTGCAAGACAAGGGGCACAATTTGAAGATAGAAGGGGGGCTCAGAGGTAATTTAAGGAAGTATTTTTCACAGAGAGGGTTGTGGATGTATGGAATGGCCTTCCGAGGAGGTTGTGGAGTCAAAAACAGTGGTGGAATTCAAGCATGCATGGGATAGTCATAAGGCAGTTCTGGGGGGTGGGGGTAGGAAGAAGTAGGCTGCTGGTTAACTAGGATCTGCAGCTTATCCATCAGGTAGGGAAATGAGAAGACTGGGTGGGCCAAGCGGTCCTTATCTGCCGTCAAATTCTATGTTTCTATGTTTCTGTGTAAATGTTTTCATTAATCTAAATGGAGTATTTAAACAAATTTCTTAAAACTTTACATTTTTTCCCCCTAAAATACAGCCCAAATTCAATTTTCTAAGCACAATAATACCCTCCAGGGTGGGCAGCATGGGCAATACTGTGCTTTCCAGTGGCATAGGGACCTCCACCTGTGGCGCTGGGCCTCATTGTACCCCTGGGTAGTCCAGTATAGTCCAGTACTGCCCATCCAGTTGGGTATTATTGCTGGCATAATGCACCCCCTGTCATGCCTTATTGCTTAATGAAAGCTTCACCATTACCAACACATACACACAAATAGGCTACAGTACAGAATATCAGAATCTTTAAAGAGCTGGTGACACCTCTGGGAAAAACTTTTAATAACGAAATATTAAGGCACGCTTTAGCTTGTACTTCACATATCTTTTATACATTTTGCATTGTCAGTATTTATTACTGAGCAAATTTGCAATAAACTAGATCTTTATCCTAGAGTTCATTGACCCTTACAGTTTATTCCTCACTTTAGTATCATAATCCTTAATTGTGACATTACAGACTATTGCCATGAGAATAATTGTGATGTTACAAGGAGTGGATTATATCAGGTGGGGAACAATAATAGGAGCTGATGAATTCTGAAGGAAAAAAAAAACCTTTGTAATGCATATGACCTTAGTAATAAACAGTGTGAGTGGAAGAAATACACAATTAATGTGAAATATAAGCTGAACTGGGGCCACATATTATGTTTTTCATTGTTCTTCTTGAGGCATTGGCTGCTCTTTCAGCTACGTGCCCAGAACTCTAATGCTCCTATGAGGTCAGTTAATAGCTGCGTAACTGTACCAATTATGCAAGCTTCTGGTACACTGAGCGACATTTCTAGGCCAAAAATGGATTTATTCGTTTACTCTCTGCATAGTTTCTGTAGCTAAACCTTGCAACTGCTACTCTAGTGTTTTGCTACAGGAAGGAAACTTCTAGCTGCAAAACAGTCTCCCAACCTTTTCTTCACAGATAGGCCTTTCATTACGGATCATTCCAGGCTGACAAATGTTGTGGGTGCCATGATTTATTTATCAACAAGAAAAGATCAGCTAATCCAAGGAGGATTAGAGGGCAGTTTTTCTTCACTAGGGTAAGGAAAGATACTAATCTTTTTTCCTATTAGGATTAGAGGATCTCGGGCCAGCTCTTTAACCCCCACCCAGTTTGCCAAGTAACAGGAAAGCAACTCAGTGATAAACAATTATGTCTCGTGCCAGCTTCTGCTGTGCTAAGTGATCTTCAATGCTCTGCCTAGTAAGAGGAGTCAGAGTATGTAGGCCCTGTGCACAGTTTGACCAGTTTTATTGCACTCAGTGTCTATGGTATCAGCCCCTCCCATAGAGACGTTGGGCCAGATTTTCAAAGCATGGTTCAGGGCTTGTGACAAGCCCTGTGCTATGGCACTTACAGTCACAGTAAACTGTTCCTTCAACTCACTGGTGTAGCATTGTTCAATGAGTTTCCTAATCTGTGCAGGGTTTAATTCAGTGAATTATTAAAAGTTTAGTATTGGTTTGCAACTAGCTGTTAGGACTATAAGCTTTGTTTTCAGCTGAGTGCTTATGAGTTTCATTTCAGAAGGCAGACTGAACAACTCTTAAGGAATGCTGTGATATTTATAAACAATGCTCTTAAGGAATGCTGTGATATTTATAAACAATGCTCTTAAGGAATGCTGTGATATTTATGAACAATGCTCTTAAGGAATGCTGTGATATTTATAAACAATGCCATGAAAATGCATTGCATAAACACTGCAAAACAGCTACTGCCATATCACTAAACAGGTACAAGTGAGTTGAATAGGCAGTGAAGAATGGTTGGAAAATAATTAAAAGCTTCAACAATTCAAGCTGCCACTGCAGTAGAATCACAAAAAAAAATGCTACACCAGTGGGTTGATGGAACAGTTTAATGTGACTTGTACTGTAGGATTTGGCAGTGTGCCAAACCCCTTCACCACAACTACACCCAATTTTCCAATCTCAGGCACAGTTGCAACAGTTTCTCCAATTTACGCAGCTTGTGCCAAATATCTGATGTAAGCTCCTTACAAATGGCCCTCAGGAGTGCCGCAAGTTAAACCACAAAGAGGTGGTCTAACATGTGGCAATTTGATACATGGGATAGAAAATCCCAATCCCCATCAGGAGAATGTCCCAAGCCCCATGCGTCATATGTTCAGTGCATCAGGGGCTTGTGGCATTCTCGGACTTTGGAAAATCTGGCCCATTGTTTTTGTTCCCATGTTTGTTTGCATTAAAGCCACATACAGTACACAAGAAGATGAAGAAGAATCAGCATTTATATAGTGCTTTTCATACACATTGTATCCCAAAGTGCTTTACAAGCAATGCAAGACTGGTAGTGAAGTGACTGAATGTGTAGTGGCAGCCATATTGCACATCAACACCAACACACAGCCTTGGATATTTGCATGAACTAGTTCTATGGGAAGGGGAATAGTGGCTAGGACACTGGGAATGTCCCCTACTCTTTGCAAATAATGCCTTGGGTTCTTTTACTTCCACCTGGACACACACCAGGATGGGTAGAAGGGACCTCTGTCTAATATCTCATCTGAAGGACAGCACATCCCAACAGTACAGCACTCCCCTAATACTGCACTTGGGTGCCAGCATTTAGGTATGAGCCCAGTCCTGGTGTGGGACTAGAACTCCCAGCCTTCTGGCCCAGCGGCGGATATGCAACCAATTGAGCCACACTGACACCACATAAGAGGTGACAGTGTTGGGGGTGTTGCACAGAAAAAAACTGGAACCCCATACATTATCACAAAGTTCTGGACCATAAGAGGTCACAATGAGCACTTTGCACCAGTTACCTTTTTTGTGCCCCGTCACGCAATCCACAGTCAGAGTAAACTTACAGTAGTCATGACCAGAGGAACAAACACATTGAATAAATTAAACCAGGCTAGAAGGGCAGAGGGATCAATGTAAGTAGCACTTGGTCGGGGGATGACCAGAGAGCTGACCACTGCTGAGGCAGTGAGGATTTGATAGCAATTGGGGGGGGACTGTAGGGAAGAGTAGCAGCTAGAAGGGGGGAACCAGGCCTTACACAAATACAGTGGAAGTTGGGACCTGTAAAATAGAGATTTTGGCCTCACTCAGATAGGGAGGTAACAGGTTAACAGTAAAGTGGACATAGGCCTCACCAGATAGGGGTAACCAATTAACAGTGAAGGACATGTAGGCCACACACAAATAGAGAGGTAGTTTCTTAATAGCAAAAATGATGTAGGCCTCACCCAGGGAGGAACTGTTTACAGTAAAAGGGAAATAGGTCTCACTCAGATTGGGAGGTAACAGGTTAACAATGAAAGGGACATAGGCCTCACCCAGATAGGAAGGCAACCAGTTAACAATGAAAGGAATGTAGGCCTCATCCATGGAGGAACTGGTTTACAGTAAAAGGGAAATAGGTCTCAATCAGATTGGGAGGCAACAGGTTAACAATGAAAGGGACATAGGCCTCACCCAGATAGGGAGATAACCAGTTAACAATGAAAGGGGCGTAGGCCTCATTCAGATAGGGAGGCGACTGGTTAACAGTGAAAGGGACTATGTCTCACCCAGATAAGGAGGTTACCAGTTAACAGAAAGGGATGGAGGCCTAGGGAGGCAACCAATTAACAGTGAAAGGGACTATGCCTCATCAAGATAAGGAGGTTAATAGTTAACAGAAGGGGATCGAGACCTAGGGAGGCAACCGGTTAACAGTGAAACGGACTATGCCTCACCCAGATAATGAGGTTACCAGTTAACAGAAGGGGATGGAGGCCTATGGAGGCAACCAATTAACAGTGAAGGATACTACGCCTCACCCAGATATGGCAGTTACCAGTTAACAGAAGGGGATGGAGGTATATAGACATACAGTATATACAGTATATATATATATATATATATATATATATATATATATATAATAGATATATTTATACACGGGGTAGGAGTTCTGAAATGAGAATAAATGGTGTTATTTTCACTGCAGTGAAATAAATGAAGCTGACATCAGCAGAGTTAAAATTTGATTTCATGTTTTCATTTTTATTTTTTATACATGTAAGCAAGATGGGCAAATTACCTATTTTCACAAGCGACAAGTTTAAAATAAAAAAAAACTCACATCATAAAAATTCAAGACACGGTACAAACACACATAAATAACATTAACATTACATTTCACAATTGATAAATCTTACCATTAATGAAAGCAATTACACTCTGATTTAGCAGCCAAACATTGTACCAACCCATTCCTAAAATTCCTCACCTTCCTTAAATTAAATAAGGTTAAGAGAATACTATTAAAAAAGAAAATAGCCCTATATATCACTGATTTTTGACCTATTACTTTCCTATATAAAGGAATACTAAACAATTCCTTAGACTGAAACATGGTATTCTTTTGACCCATAGAAACTGAAAAAAGATTTTGGCCAGATATTCAAACCATTGCGCCTAGTGCAAAACCATAGCGCTGGAATAGCGCTGGATTTGCGCGAGGCTGCAATATTCAAAAGCCCTATTAGCGCCTGTGCTGTGTGGTAGCGCTGACGCCAATAGATAATGGCATGGCAGCGGGCGAGAGCACCCATGAATGCCAGCAGTGCGCATATTCAAAGGGCTAGCTGCTACAGGCATTAGCACAACTCTGTAGCATGGCACTAGATACCACCAAAGAAAGCTGGCGGTAATGTGGTTGTGCCCCCACATCGTGGACCCGCTGTGAGTTGTGATATAGCACAAAGAGCCCTGGTAGTAGTGGTCCCAACACGAATCATGACCCCCATACACCGTCATATCGTAGCTTTCCTGGTAGTCTAGTGCCCCCAGCATGAATCCTGACCCTGTAAAATAAGAAAAACACTTTTCCCTGATAGGCTAGTGGTCCCCCAGCACAGATCCAGACCCCCTGAAATAAGAAAAACACTTTTCCTGGTGTCTAGTGCCCCAGCATGAATCCGACCCCATGAAACAAGTAAAACACTTTTCCTGGTAGTCTAGTGGTCCCCCCCAGCATGAATCCTAGCCCCTGTGAAACAAGTAAAATACTTTTCTCTGGTAGTCTAGTGGTAACCCCCCCCCACACCCGGCAGTGAAGCCCTTGCTCATCCCACTGTCCTTTGGCAAAGTGAGCCAGCAACCAGCTCTGCCCTCTTCTCACCACCATGGCCAGCCACCAACTGCGATATGCATGAGCTCTATGGATATGAATATGCACCAATTCTTTTCCAAAGCGCTCAGCCATACCCAGTCGTGCCCGGTCGTAGTGGTGAGAAGAGAGGAAATCGTCGCCGCTCACTTGCCAACGTCAGTGGAATGAGTGAGGGCTTCACTGCTGGGTGTGTATGGGAGGAGGGACCACTAGATTACTCAGGAAAATGTTGTCTTATTCACGGGGGTGGGATTCATGCTGGAGGTGAGGACACTGGACTACCAGGGAAGAGTCTTTATTTTATATTTCACGGGTTGAGATTCGTGCTGAGGGTGAGGGGACCTCTAGACTACTGGGGAATGTCTTTATTTCATATTTCACAGGGTTGGGATTCCTGCTGGTGGGGGGCACTAGACTACCAGGGCAATCCTGTTATACCAAAATAGAAAGGGCACTGTAGAAACAGATAATAGGCTGCACTGTGGGGAGGATGGAGAAAGCTGTTGACAGATCCCTGCATATTGGGCAATAGGGAGCATCTTACAATGCTTCTGCCTCCCCCATATTGACCCTGATCAATAATATATGTTCTCTTTGCTTACAGCGACCAACCCCTATAACGGGCAGAATACGCTTGCAAATATGTAAATATGTGCCTGTTATAGGTGGTGGGGACTGTATATCTATCCATCTATCTATATATATATATATATATATTAGAGGCAAAAAACTCAATTTAATGCATTAGTTAGGGTTGTTCCACAGTGACAAAGTAGGGAAATTCAGTGTTAAGGTTGAAAACACGCCCTTGGATCCACCGCCTCCCCAACGGCATTGGGGTGTGCATTGGGGTCATCAGCCCTAACTCTCACCCCATCACATGTTAAAACAGCAGAAGTATAGGAGAATGGGGTGAGGTTGGGACCCGGCAACCAATGCACTATCTGAAATGGTGAAAAGTCAAGGGTGATTTCAACCCTAAACGACCTCACTTTCTCTGTCGACTATTCTTTGATAAATAAAATTTTGCCTCTAATCCTTCTTTTGAAGATGATGTGAGAAATAGTGAATGTAATGCAGCGGCAGGACCGCGGGGCCCGATGGCATAGTAACAGGAACAGCAACGCAAACAGAAGCGCTAACAGTGGCGCACATGGTAACACAAGTGCGAATGAGAACAGAAAGGGTAACGCATACGGTGGCGTAGATGGGAACGGTCTTCCACGTGATGTGTTGTCACATAGTAACATGGTGCCTGCAAATGGAAATGTCAATGGGCATGGTGACACAAAGTGAAACAGAAAGAGAAACAGTACTGTAGACACAAATGGCAAAAAATAACAGAAATGCAAGCGCAAATGAAAACGCAAAGGATAATGCACATAGGGCCCCGAGCTCACGCCATGTAATGCGGCGGCGGAAGCGCAGGGCCCAACCACATGATGTCTTATGGTATAGTAACAGGAACAGCAATGCAAACAGAAGCGCTAACAGTGGCGCACATGGTAATGCAAGCGCGACTGAGAACAGAAAGGGTAACACACACGGTGGCGTAGACGGGAATGGTCTGCCACGTGATATGTTGTCACATAGTAACATGGTGCCTGCAAACGGAAATGTCAATGGGCATGGTGACACAAAGTGAAACAGAAAGAGAAACAGTACTGTAGACACAAATGGCAAAAATAACAGAAACGAAGTGCAAATGAAAACGCTAAATGATAACGCATATGGTGGCGCAGACGCAACGGTAAGTGAAACGGGTACAGAACCGCAAGCAGAAAGGGCAACAGTAACAGTAATGCAAGCATAGGCTGTTTTCCCCAAAACCTGCATAGAGAAAGACAGTGAGTACAAATAATGTATGTATAATAATGAGTATCGAGCAGAAAATGAGAACTTGGAATACTAAATAGGTTATATCTCAGGAACCGCACTGACGAGAAAAAATTTAAAAGTCTTATGATTTACAACTGTCCTGGTATTTTGTGCTACTCCCTCTTGGGGTAAGCACTTTTCCGACAAAAAGTCCGATCTCGTGACCTGCTTCCTAGATAATGGCCCTGAAAGGCGCGGCGAATGCCGTAATGTTATCCTATGGGAAAAAAAGAGAAGTTCAGAGTACCATAACTTTGCCTCCCTGTAATATTTTTTCACCAAACCACTGAAAGGCACATCTGTGGACTGTTGGCTGTCTTCCCTCCAAATTTCAGGAAAAAAGACTAAACCATTATTTTGCAGCAGGGTACCAAAGGATTCCTGTAATGCATTGGGCGCCATAATGTTATCCTATGGGAAAAACCATCAACTTTGGAGTGCCGAAACTTTGCCACTGTGTAATATTTTTTCAATACAACACTGAAAGGCACATCTGTGAGATGTCATCTGCGTTCCCTCCAAATTTCAGCCCAAAACTCCCAACCGTTCTTTTGCAGCAGAGTGCCAAAGAATTACTGTTATTTTGGGCATAGTGTCGCAGAGTAGTGTCGCAATTGAAAAGCTTTCAAAAATTTGCAACACTTCATGAGTGTGACACTACTTTGCGAAAGTACTTTTTCCAGAAATCTGAAAAACATATTTCTGGGGTGTTTTACCCCAAAATAAAGACATGGCTAGCATCCTCAGGGCCCGACTAGGTGAATAGAAAAAGAATTAGGTTGCTAGAGGGTCTCAATTTTAAATGCCAAGCATTTTTCTGATCACTAACTGAAAGCAAGATGGCGGATTTGTGACAGTAACAGGGCCATTTGCGACAGTAAAAAGTGCATTTGCGACACTGTCGAACTTTTTGTTAACTTTTCCCATTGACTTATAATGGGGAATTGTTTTTTGAATAACTTTTGAACCGTTTAGTATTTTTTCATGAAATCTTTGAAAGGCACATTGGGGACCCCGGCTGCACATTCCCTGAAGATTTTGGGCCGGTCGCGCAAACCGTGCGACCTGTAGGCGCGACCGTAGAATTCTAGAAAAAGCGTAAATGCGTGCGCAGATCATGCTTAATAACTCCACAGCCGTATATCCAACTGGTACAAATCTTGGCAGATCTCAAGGCCTATGGTTCTTGATTGTGTATTCTAAATTTTAGGCAAATCCGTCAAATGGTTGCAAAGTTATTAAGGTGCAAAGTTTTGGGGTTTAACATAGAAATGGCTCCTCAACCCTAACTATGGTAGCACTACTGTTACCATAATATATATATATATATATATATGTGTGTACATATATGTGTATGTATATAGATAGATATACAGGTCCTGTGTGTACAGATTCATGGGTGTGTTGTATGCACTGACTATGCCTGCCAGCACACAGTTCCTGCTGCTTCCAGCCTGTGCTTCTATTCTGACCAACAGGGGATGCTGTGGGCATGTCCTGGCCTGCAGCATCCAGCCTGTACTTCCATTTCAACCAAAAGGGGGAGCTTTGTGCCCCATGTAGTAGCACCAGGCAAACTGCATGGTAATGTATGCTAAGCAGCACTTAATGAGATGCAAATGTACCTGTTTGCCCATGGATTACCTAAGTAGGCTCATTTGCATGGGAGCTTTGAATATAGCTCCTGTTTGCCCCGGGCTAACCAGTTTGCACCATGCTAATGTGTTAGCACTGTGCAATCAGGTTAGCCCCGGGCAAACCTCATGTCAGCATAGCACAATTCTGCAGTGTGTGGCTTACATTGTTGTTTGCAGTCATACCTCTCAACTGTCCCTGATTTTCAGGGACATCCCGGATTTTACCTTGAAATTTTACTGTGGCCCTCCTAAAAATTGTGTTCCCATGACCAAACAGTGGGGGTTGTCAGCATAAAATAATGTCAAACATTAATGTTACAGACATGTTCTTCCTTAGAAAATGCATTTTACACTAAACCACTTATTCTACCAGCTTCCTGAGTGGATATCATCACTTATTAAGATGTGTCCCTGATTTTATACCTCTCTCCCTGATTTTTTGAAGCCTTGACCCTGATTTATGAGGCAGGGGGTTGAGAGGTGTGTTTGCAGTAGATGTGAAACATCTCTGTGCAATCACACACAATGTTCTCCACCTGCAACATTGGCTTGCTACAGAGTCTAATGAGCTGCAGTTGCAGTTTGCACTTCCCTGTTGCTGTATTCAGTGCTGTCTTATTCCTGGGCTATTTTTGCCCTGCACTCCCAGACCAGTTTCCCTGGCTTCCTTAGACTGCTATATACAGCAGAATTAGCACCGTGCTATTTCCTTTTCAATATAGCTTGCTTCGTGCTCCGGGCTAAGTTTGCCCTCCTAGGGGTCAGATATTCAAAACTTTGCCCAAGGGCGAAAACAGCACTGCCCGGCAGGCAAACTTAGCCCAGAGCACAAAGCAAGCTATATTCAAAATGAAATAGCCTACAGGTCACGCTAATGCCTAAAGCACAGTGCTATGCATTTTAATATGCCACACTGCAGGCATTCATGGGCGCTTTCCTGTCCACGCTCCTGCATGCCATTACCTATTAGCGTCAGCGCTACCACACAGCGCCGGTGCTAATAGGGCTTTTCAATATTGCAGCCTCATGCAAATCCAGTGCTAGTCCAGTGCTACAGATTTGTGCTAGGCACAACGGTTTGAATATCTGGCCCTGGCAGTGCTAATTTAGCCCCGGGGCAAAGTTTTGAATATCTGGCCCTGTGAATGGGGGGGGGGGCCAAAAAGCAAGAGTAACCTTAAATGCAAAAACTCCCAATTTAATTTTAATTCTGTCCAAAAATAAGGGACAGTTTGCTTCTTTAGCCAATACACAGTGATGTGTATTATATGGCAAACCAGTCATAAATCACAAAATACCATGATAAGTAGACCTAAGTTTCTGTAACATTTTTTCATTTGTACCAGAGTAAATTAGCAATCCATAATCCAACAAGCTTAGTAGTAGACTATGTGCCACTAACTTTTTAGATTCTGGAACAAGAAAAGATCTTATCCTAAAAAGCATTCCCAACCTCTGATGAATTTTCTTACCTAATGTATTAAAGTGATCTACAAAAGAAAATTGAGAATCCAAAGTAATCCCTAAATAGTTACATTTATCAACAAATTGAATGACATTACCCTGTAAATCTAGAATGGGAACAGAAATATCCTTCAGTATCTTGGGACAAGAAAAGACCATAACTTAAGTCTTGGATGAATTCAAAACCAAATTATGAGAACATAACCAATTCTGAAATCTATCAAAGTCACGTGGCACAGTTACCAAAGGCATATCAGGATCCGGGCCTTCTGCAAATAATACTGCATCGTCCGCATATAAGATGATTCTTGAGTAAACGCAAGACAGGGGGGCAGCATTCATGAAAAGGGAACAAAGTAAAGGGCCCAGTATTGAGCCTTGTGGTGCCCCACAATAGATTGGAAGAAACTGGGAAAAGACATTAGAGACAATTGTCTTATGTTCCCTTTTTTGTAAATAGTCAAATAACCATAGTCTCACATCATGGGAAACTCTAACCTCCCTCAAGGTCTCCAAAAGCAGGGAATGATCAATAAGATCGAAGGTCTTGGTGAGGTTCACAAACAATGCAGCAATGGAGTGACCCGAATCCATGGCACCCCTTAAACTGATGGTGAACCCCACCAAGGTCTTCTCGGTATTGCAACCCCTCCTAAAACCATGCTGACATTCAGATAACAAATCATATTTAAACAGAAACTCCTGAAATTAATCAAAAACAATTCTTTCAAGAATCATAGACAAAGGAGACAACAATAAAATAAGACAATAATTTGAAACAGTTTTCCTACAGCCAGCCTTAAAAATGGGCTTAGCAATAGCCGACTTCCAAATTCCTGGAAAAACATTATTACATAATGAAAAATTAAAAATAGCTGATAATGGGGTAGCCAAAACCTTAATACCAAGTTTAAGGAATCTATAATCAACTAAGTCCTGGCCAATAAAAGGCTTTGGATTATTCTTAAGAATTTAAAATGTAACAATCTCTGGGGTTATCATCTGAAAATAAAAGCAAGGATGACTATCACTCCCTTCATCATGGTAGGACTGGGGTACAGATGATATTAAATGTTCATGGTATTTTGATAAATCCCCAAAATATTCATTAAACAAAGTGGATACCTGACTCAGGTCACTAACCAAACTATAGTCCTTCATTAAAGAAATAGCTTGATCATTAACATTCTTTCCCATTAAATTATTAAGCATATGCCAGGTTTGTTTAGGATTTTCCAAAGATGACAATTGTTTATTTTTAAAGAAATCTATTTTCACCTTTCTAATAGCTGATATACACATATTTCTCAAAATTATATACTCATGTAGGTGATTATTATCCTGACATTTCTTAAAAGATTTCCATGCTTTATCTCTTAATTTCATAAGGGACAATAATTCTTTTGTAACCTACTCATTTTTGTTAGATCTAATTTTCATTTTTTTAAGTGGAGAAGTGTAGTTAACCACCTGATTAAACAATAAAGAAAATGTAGCTAACATTTGATCAATACTTTGAAAATTTCCAATGGTCATCCAATCAATCCACTCACAAGCTGCAGTCATAGTCTCAGAAGAGATATTTTTAAGATTTCTAGTTTCAATACAACACGGGGGGCTATGAACTTGTTTAATCGATCATAAACAAAATACTGGGCTGTGGTCATGCACCACATCAGGCAGAACACCTGAATCCATAACCCCGGTGGGGTGAGTAACCACTACCCAGTCAAGAATAGAACCTCCCCCTCCCTCAGCCCCGCTCTAAACTCTTGTAATTTGAGATGTTAACTGTTGGACACCCATCTCCTGAAATAGCTCAACTACAGAATGATTAGATTCAAGACCTCATTTTAAATTAAAATATCCCATCAAAATCCATTCTCTATTATAAAACAGTAATAAATACCATTTTTACCTACTCTGCTGAAGTCAACTTCCTCCCTCTTTATATACCCATTACTGTCACTAACTATGCCTCTCTTTTCACTGCCTGTAATACAAAAATATGTACAAGTGCCATAGTACAGATCACAAATAGGACTTAAAACAACTATCAAAACATGAAACGAAAGATCTGCATCCCATTACATTTTAAAACTGCTCTACTACAACTCTCACAAGCAGTCTAAAACTCTGCACAAATCTCGTTTGAATCACAACCAAAGAGCAACCGTTCAGAACAACTCTCATAGCATAGAACACTATTACTGTTCTCCTTTACCTGTAATCAGTGCAAACAATATTGTTTACCTATGTTTTCTTATTTTCTATCACTCACCATTACAGACTGCAGACACGAAATTTAAACCTCTTACAAAAACGTACATCAGCGCATAGCAACACCCAGAAACAAAAGTGAAGTGGTCTTTCTGAACATAAATACTAAAAGTGAAGTAGACCACATAAAACATTCAGAAAAACAATATCAAATCATCACAAAATACCAGAAAAGTCACTAAACAAATAAAAAGTATACCTAAGTAATGCAGCTCACAGTCCTGCTCTTCTCAAACCTAACAGACATTCCCACCCTCACAAACAAATGACACAATCACACACACCACACTATAAACAACAGCATCCAATCAGCAATCACACAAACATCAAATGACCAATTACAGCTCTAACACAAACACCATTCATACCTAGTCACTCACACAGACAATACAAATGAACAGACCAAAGAAAGATGTAACAACATATAATAGAGGAGCTCCCACTTCCATGGTATAAATAGCACACATGATGTGCAGATCATGGAATATAAAAAATATTTTCACTCCTGCATCATGAGCTCTAAATATTTCACTCATGCCTTTGGCACTCATGAAATATCTAGAGATCACTCTGCAGGAGTTAAAAAAGTTTCCATATTCCACTCCTGCCCATCATGTATCCCCTATATATACTGCAAAAAACTTCATTATTGCACCAGTTGGGGCTCAAGTTGATGCCAAAAAATTAGAAAAATGTGGCATTAGGGTTTCCAACCTTAACTCCCCAACCCCAAGCAGCAAAAGGAAAAAAATTAGGGTTTTGGGTCCCCAGAGTCTTGGCGAATTACTGGTGGATCTTTCTTGGACTTGTCAACCCTAATGCTCACCCCTCCCCTATCTTGTAGCCTCCTGTCCAAAGCACAAGGCACAGCTCCAAGCCAGAGCCTCATAGTGGTACACTCTTCAAAGATAGAGAAGTATGTCTCTCCACATGCTGCCAACACAATCTGTTGTAGCTTTCTTCACACAGAGCCAGCACATCTGACATTATTTGCTCAGGAAATGGGGTGGACATTAGGATTGACAACCCCAAGAAAGACCCCACTACGGATTCACTAAGTCTCCAGAAACCCAAAACCCTAATGTTTTTTCCTTTTGCTGCTTAGGGGGGTTGGGGATGGGAGAGGGAAGTTAGAGTTAGAAACCCCAACGTCACGTTTCCCTTCTTTTGTGGCATCAACTTGAACCCTAACTGGTGCATTAATGAAGTTTTTTGCTAACAATTTCCTTTCTTTTTGAGATAGAGAAGTTGTACCCTAATTCATGCAAGTCCCTTTGGGCCCTGAACCAAGGGAAGACTCTGTCTGCCTATGAAAGTGCAGGGCCCTTGTGGGCCCTACATGTCTCTGCAGTGATGGATGTCAACAAATCATGAGGCTGTCTGGTGGGTTGCAGAAGTTCAGGGACTCTAGTGCCTGCCTTTACAGGTGGTCACAGATACCAACACACAGGACAAAGAGTCCACCTGTCAGCCAATGCACAGGGCTCTCTGCCACCCACAGGTGCAGAGGTGCAGGGCCCCATGCTAAGAGAAGAGTAATCTTCATTATATGGTAACCGAGCCCATGTGGGTAACCCTGCAGCTTTCATTTCCTGGCTGAGAGTGTGTCACATAACAGCACCATCCCCCTACCCTCACGCGATCTAGCTGGGCCACTGAGCTTACCCCAAACTCAGCTCACAGGCACAGGATCACAAGGTGTATCTGTTGGGGTCAAGACTGGCACTACATACAAAGTTTCATAATAATTATAATTTTTTTTTTTTATTTTGACCCCACATTTTTAAGATAGCCATTGTATGACTACCCTTAGAAACATAACTTGGCATTTATAGCACATTGTTCAAAACATCATTTCACACCATAAGTGTGACAACACATCTCATTGAGGATTTAAAAAATGACACCTGTCACTTTTATGAGGTGGAGTGTAAAAATTGCTATGTTGAAAGTTTGGAGTTAAAATATTGAACATTTGCAAAGTTATGATTGAACATTTGAAATATTGCAATGTTCACACATAACCTGGTCATTTTACCATATTTGTACACCAAATTTACAGCATATCCTTCTTATTAACCCCATGAACCCAGTAGATGAAAATTTTCAAATCCCCAACAAAACGTCATTCCATGCCGCAGGTGAAAAAACACATTTTGTCCAGGGTTTGAAAAATGACAGCTGCCATGTTCATTATGTAGTGTGAAAAAATGGCAATGTTGAAAATTTGGGGTCAACATATTGAAAATTACCAAAGTTATGAGTGAGAGTAGAAAAATAACAACATACACTCATAACTTTGTTGTTTATTAATATTCTGTCCCCAAATTTCCAACATAGCCTTCTGACTGTCCCACCTCATGAACACGGGTGGTGGGAATTTTCAAATCCTGCCAGAAAGGTGATTTGGCAAAGCAACCACAACATTGCCTTCCAGGCCAGATTTGCATAATTCCACCATCCTTGGTTATGAGGTGGGGTCCCAAAAAGGTCATGCTGAAAATTTGTTGTAAAAATGACAAAGTTATAAATGAAAGTTCAAACCCCATTGAAATACATTAAACCAGACTTACCTAATTTTCTCATATAGCAGTTGCTGGTTACAGTAGCAAGATGTGTCTTCGACTGGAGAGTGGAGCTACGTCAAGAGACATATTCAGGTTGAGTGATGGTGTTTGGGGAATGCAGGGTTGTGGGGTGGTGCATACTGGATGGGAGGTTGGGGTAGAGGGTGTGTGTGGGGGTCAGATTGGCATGGGACCATTTTCTTTTTTACAGGTTAAAAAAATCAGTGAGTTAGGGCTAGCCCAGTGGCACTGATGGTTGAGGCACTGGACACCACACCTTGCACTGCCGGTGACCCGAGTTCGGGAGTGAGCTCAGGCCACCAAGGGTCAGCCGGGGGAATGGGTGAAGAGGTAGATTGAGCAGCCACAAGGCAGCTCTCCTCTCTGGGGAGGGACATGGGGTTTCCCTGGCTCTTGGCTGCTACCCTGTGGAGGCTAGGTGACAGAGCCAAGCCATTGGGAGAACCTGGCATTAGGCCAGGAAGGAGGAAGTGCAGCAGAGAGCATGCGAGCCTGCATGCACATGCGTGACCACGAACTGGGGTCCAGGAAGCTAAGGGAGACAATTAGAAATACCATGTCTCCCCCATTGCCAAGTAAGGCAAGGTGGTAATGGGGGATCAAAAAGCAGGATGGAAATAAAAGTCAATGAGTAATGATCTTCTTTATTTCAGGGGACATTTTGCTGGGGACTGGGCAGCCGAGTGTCTGGTTACTGTTCGGTGGCAGCAGCGGTGGGCACCCTAGTGCCACCATGTACATAATGGGAATGGGAGCAGGTGACCTTGAGGAGAGGGGGTCAAGACAAGAGGTACTAGGAGTGGGCACCCCAATCCATTTGTATTATATATAATTTTAAAATACATAAACACTGGGAAGGGGAGCAGGAAACCTGGAAAGTAGGGGGGAGAAAGAAGCAGTCCTTGGGGGGTGTACCACGGTCCATTTAAGAAATAGTTTCAATTTAATTAGAGAGATAGAGAGACAGACAGACAGATAGCGAGACAGAGGTAGGGATAACAGGCTGGCTTACTGCTTCAACTGAAGCAGGTGACATGGCTCCAGCTGCGGCTTCAGATTTCAAGAAAGTCCCACTGTTCTCATGCAGAGGATGCAGATGAATGGCACTGTCTTTGATCAGAGAATGAATCTACATCACGTGACACATTCAATTGTGTGAGGGTGTGTGAGAGGCTGGGGTGGTGTGTGCTGAATGGGAAGTCAAGGTGGGGTGAGTGGGGGAGTGTGTGTGGTGGGGCTCAGATTGGCAAGGGAACATTTTCTTTTTTACAAGTTACAAAAAATCAATGAGGAAGGGTTTTCTTCCTTTCAGAGGAATTGAAACTAGGTATTGGCTTATACTGTAGACAGTACACATGGTTCCTGTCATTGCATATGGTGACCAGCCACAGTGGTGAGAGGAGGGCTGTGCCAGTTGTTGTATAAGAGCCGTGCATCACCAGTGGCTAAGGTAAGATGGGGGTGGCATGGTGGGGTGCTCAGTGCAGCTGATGTGGGGGGCCACTAGACATCAGAGAATATGAGCTGTCTTCTGGGATGGGTGCTTGGGGGTGACAGGCTTCACTGGACACCAAGAGATACTTTGTGTAAGCAGTGATGGCTGATCAGAGGGTAGTGGGGGGGTCCACTGGACACCATGAACCTCGTCAGTATTATGGTGGCTGGTGACCAGTGGGTGATTTTGCCATTAGACACCAGGGAATTCTGATACAGCAATGCAGATGGGGATCAGAGGGTGGGTGGTGCCACTAGACACCAAGATATGGCAATACAGTTACAGGGATGGGTAGCAGAGGGTGGAGGGTGCCACTAGACACCAGGGCATAACAATACAGCAACAGGGACAGAGATCAGAGGGCAGGGGGTTCCACTGGATACTGGGATGAATGTGTCCCTTGCGGGACCAGACATATGGGGGTGTGGGAGGGGTGCTTACCACCATGCCTGGTGTGGCAGACAGACATAAGATAGACACAAACCTGTAGCCACATCTAATAAAAATTGACCCATAGCGGGCATTCATATGGCCCTTAGCACCATGCATGCTCAATGGGCTCATTTGGATGTTGCCAGCTGAATATTGTGCTGGGAGCTTCCGGCACTATCAGGTCTAGGAGTGCAGTTGTTCCATGCACTTCCCTATGGCTGCATACTGCCCAGGTCCATGTCAGGGCAGCAATACTCATCTTTGTGCTGCTCTGATGTGGCCCTATTTTCAGTCAAATAGCATCACTGTGCTATCCAACTGAATCTAGCCTCCTCAGGGTCAGGTGCATGGACAAGTGCAGCACAAACCTTTGTGCTCTGCATTTACCCATTTTCCAGTATCAGTCCCCAGATGTTTTACATGGATCTTGAAAGCCTTAGTACAGCAAGAAGGCCTTACTGGAGCAGTCGAACGGTTGACTGCTGCCCTACTAAGCCTCATTTTAAGGGACGATAACAGCATACTACAGGAAACTGTGCTTACCTATGGCCCAGAGTCTGAAATATCAACATCAGGGCTGCCCTGGAAAATCCAGATACTCAACTACAAGCTACTCATACAGAAGTGAAACTGTAAACAGAAAGGTACACAGGTTTGTTTAGAGCCAAAAATACCTGTAATTCCATCAGAAAACCAATATTAAATTCTTGAAACTGGAGACAACAGAGGCGCTGACTGATCCCCCCCCTCCCCCAAGTCATCCACCGCTGGATAAAAATTCCTGTTGACAGGGTGCCGCCCTACTGAAACTCAGTACAGGAGCTGGCATGGATCTCTACCACCCAGAAACAGCAAGACAAGCCCTATAAGCTGTTTGCCTTCCAGCAACCTTAAGTGGGGGCTAAAACGTGTAGAAAGAGAACTTAAATAATCCACTTGTCAAATTGAAAGGGCACTTTAATACCAAAAATATCTTATAAATTGCAACCCTTAATGTTAGGGAAGGTAGTGATGAGGCTCTTATTCACTGCCTTAAGTGCTTATTCATGTTATAAAACCCTCTGAATCTCTCACATGAGCACACAATACTGCTGCAGAGATGTGGGCTTGTTTCATATGGGAAACATTTTACTGTTTCTCATATTTCCAGTGGAGACATTAAATTGGGTTTGTTTTCTTGCAGACAGTTGTCTGGAAAGTATCAGTAATCGGTGAAGGTACACCATACACCATGTCCTGGGACTGTCTGTCAATTCAGAAATTAGAGCAATTCCGATTAGCATTTCAAACCTTGCAACTTGCCACTCTGCAATATCTTCCCCACTTCTAATTAAGGATAATGAACACACCTATAGTGTAGCACAATACATTTCACTTTGTTAAGTATGTAAAATCAACTACTGAATATTAATCAATGTTTTGAAGATGACTCAGAGTTTTTAAAGTCAGGCTTGTGTTTTTTTTTTTCCTTTAAGTAAAGAAAGTACATTACCATACAATGAACAATGAATATACTGGTGGTGCCATTTGCACTGTGATCAGAGCTAGCCATACCCTAAAACTGGTCAAAGTTCCCAGTGCCCAGGAGCCTTTAAGAAACTTCAGGAACCCTATTTACAGTTGCAGAGACTGTTATGCAGTGTTCTGGGCCACCATTTAGCAGCAGTCATGACCTGCTGATTCATTTGTGCTATGCACATAAGGGGATATAGCCCTTACCTGCATGGTCATTAGATATTTTGCAACTATATGGGGAAGGGAGTCACCATAGAAGTGGTCCTCAGAGCTATTCCCAAAGCACGGCACCCCTTGCTAAATCAGCAGCAGGTTTTTGTAACTTTCCCTGCCTGCAGAAATGCTACAGTCAGGTGGCAGTAATGAGGAAGGTCACATAACGCAGGAGAGAACTGAGCTACAGCTGTGGAAGGGTTGGGACTGGGGATGGAGTGGAATGTGATCTAGGGAGGGGAAGGATCCACTGGATGCCAGGGATTAAATCACATGAGAATCATGTTGGAGACCACTGGACTACCAGGGATGTGACTAGTGGGCCACCAAAAATAGAACAGTAATGTGGCTAGAGGAGAGTATTGAGGTAAGGATGAAGGGGAGGACCCTTCTGGGTGTCATCACCCACTACCAGTGATTCACATCATGGCATAATGCCATGGGACTGGTACTACCCACATGGAAAAGAAATATATTTTAGATATATTTATTTTATTTTTTTATTTAAAAATTTGATAACCGGGGAAAGCACACAGAGCTGAGGCCCGCTTTCAGGTGTGATTCGGGGGAGAAGGTAGTGGAAGTTACAGTACACAGACATCTTGCAGTACATGGAATACAGAGGTTTGGCATAAATTAGCATAAATAAGCACTTAAGGCAGTGATCAATTATAAAAGTATATTTCAAATATAGTTTTGATCATATGTCTGAAGAATATACAAAATATCTCAAATTGCCTGGTTTTAAAATATCTTATTTATTTGCAGAATATATGTGACAGATATATTTAAGATATATCATAAATATATTTCCATGATACATTTATTATATGTGCATGATATATATTTGATATATCTGCTTATATATCTTGAATATTTAATAGATATACTTTTATATTAGTTGATGTATATCTAAAATATTTTTTAAATACACATGCTGTTAAAATATCTTAAAATACCCAGACAAAAAGACAATGGATTAATCTTGATGTATCATACCTATGACTGTACATCTGGAATTCCTTTTCTTAGTAACCATTTTGTTACCTATTGTAGAATTATCATTGTGAACTGGCAACCGATAATCAAGGAAGCTGATTGGCTGAGACATTTTTGAAGCCGTGATTATATCGGGCTACATCATCACAGCTTCAAAAAGTCTCTGGCCACAACCTCATCACTCGAAAGGAAGTCCTGCAACCGCAATATTCCCCAGCTCCCGCGGTCGGGAGTGAGCGACTCAGGCAATCAGATGGCCAATGTTAAAAAAATTTCACCTGCTTTATTATCTCCCTCCTGGTGTTCATCTCTCACTTATGCCGCCAATAAGGAGATAGTGTACACACTGCAGGCTTCCATTATGATTGATCCTCTCATACCAAGACAACATCCTGCCTCCTTGTGCCACACATCAGTCTCGCCACTGAAGTCAACCAGCAGCCACACTAAATTTGTTAAAAAAAACCAAAAACATTCACAGCACCAACTCCAACTACAAAAAATAAACAGGAAGTCAATCACACATATCTTTCTTTATCTGGTCCCAAAGCAAGCAGCGGGACTGTGTCACACACAGTAGTGCTGACAGCCTGAGACACATTAAGCAGATCATCTACAAGAGTGCCACCTGCTGTCAAGAGCCCTTCAGGAACTATTTTGTTAAAAGATACTCCTCCAACATCTGTAAACATGCATTTTAAAAGAAGTTTTAACATTTTTTTTTTACTGGAATTAATTTTAACGCAGTTCATAATAGCAATAAGTCATCTGACCCAGCATTTCAATGTCCCCTTCAGTGCAAACGCAAACCTTTACAAACAGCCCCGCTCCTGCTCCATAAACAGACCACTTGCTTCCAGAAATTGTTGCACTGCTTACCACCACCTTCACAAAATGAAAAGAAAAAATAAAATCAGACACAGTTTCAAAAATCTTGTACACCTTCCCCCGCAAGATCTGGATGACTTCCCTTTGCCAAGTCAAGGATGCACGGCCATTGTAGTGGTGACCACAACAGTGCCCCACCCGCTCGTCACCCAGGCATCTCTGTGTTCCCTGATTTAAAAAAAAAAACATTTTAACATCTAAGCAAATAAATACAAACTGCAACAAAGCTGTACCTTTAATCAGCTTTGTAGAGCACAACAGCACCACAGCAGCTCCATTCTCCAATCACCTCAGTAGCCACTCTTTGGCTCACTCACAGTACCGTGATCAATTCACTGTCCTATCAGCTCGGCAACTGTGGTCCTTGCAAACATTATAAATGGCTACATTCCAAATAACTCAATAAAAAGCAACAACAAAAAAAAGAAAACAGGGCAACACTGAAACAGACTGAGACACATGTGTGGTCAGAAAAGGAAACCTGTAAGGAAGGAAGCAACAGGCATTTTACACTGGCAGCACCATCTAGTGGCCAAAACATAAACTGTGGATTTCTTTTTCAAAACATATCCTTCCACACACAAAAAATGAGGAAAGAAAAGGCACAAATTTTTTTTTTCTATTTTCTTCTAGTAAAAAAAAAGCCATTGCATAATAGTAAGCCTGCATTTCAGGGTGTGTGTTGTGATAACATCACTTTATAGGTGTTGAATGCACTCAGCCTGTGGCCTTGTGCTTTGACCACCTGAGGCATGACATTAACCCAGCATAACACATATCCTGTTGTGCATTATTGTTGAGTTTAATAATGCACCACTCCTATAGATTTGCATATTATAGTTACACATAGGACTTACTTCTTGATCATACCATTTACAAACGCTCAGATTGGTATGTATACCACCCCTGTTTGGTTCCCTTTTATGTCGGGCTGAGTTCCTACATGTATCTGTTTTTTATGCTTTACCTTTCCCTCTGGTCTGTAAGTTAATGCTGTCAAGTTTAAAACTATTTTAAAAATAGAAATTACCATGAGTTTGGTTGCTAAACTGTACTTTTGAAATATGCAAAATAGTTATGCAAATGCAAATGCATGCACAGTACCACAGTAGGCATTTGCACAAATATATTTGACATATATAAAAATATATACTCTGCATATACATATTTTACTCACAGCAGAAGTTAGGCACACACACACACACACACACACACACACACACACACACACACACACACTGGACCAGGAGCTCCAGAAGGCACTTCTTGGATTTTCAATCACAACATTTATTTGTACAGTAAAGAAAAAATTGTAAAACTAAAGGCAAAAGTAGAAATAGTAAAAAACAGACCTCCCCACAGGACCGATATTTTGCACTGTGCTTGAAAAAGTGTACGAACAGCACAAAATGTCAATCCTGTAGGGAGGTCTGTTTTTTTACTATTGCTGCTTTTGACTTTGGTTTTACAGTGTTTTATTTTTTGTACAAATAAACTTTGTGGTAGAAAATCTAAGGATTGTCTTCTGGAGTTCCTGATCTGGTGTGTGTGCATGTGTGTGTGCCTAACTTTTACTATGACTGCTGTTTACATTTACGTTGTGAGCACCATTATATTTTGAAGCTGCCTTCTTTGCTTGTATACATATTTTACTGTAAAAAGATATGTAGAAATAGTGCATTCAATGTTTATTTACAGAATGTAGTCTATGTATATTATAAAGGTATATGCAATATTAATTGCAAAAAAAATGTAATTAATGCATCAGTTAGGGTTGTTATTAAAGCGACAAAAGCAGGGAAATGTGGTATTGGGATATCCAACCCTAACAGCCCACCTATCCAGCACAGACTGACAGGCGTTGAGGGTATGCTTGGAGTCATCACCCTAACACTCTTCCAATTCCATAAGTAAATAAACTGAGATGGGTACAGTATAGGAGAATGGGGTGAGCGTTAGGGTGATGACTCCAAGCACACCCCCAACGCCTGTCAGTCTGTGCAGGGTGGGGATGGGGTTGGGGATAGGGTGTTAGGGTTGGAAACCCTAATACCACATTTCCCTGCTTTTGTCACTTTGACAACAACTCTGATGCATTAACAATGTTTTTTGCAATGAATTTCTTAAATTTTTTGGATAGTATACTCATATCTTTATTTGTCTGTGATATGTATGTAGCCGTGGAAGCACAAGGCCATCCAGGCCCTGCACTTCCATTTATAGGACAACAGTGACCAAATTGTCAGCATAGCCATCTTATTACCCCACCTCAAGTACCCAAAAACAGAACATGTTTGAAACCACACCAAAATGGAATTGTGCACAACTGCAATGCCATTCTGCGCTACAGATGCGAAAACACAGTTTGGGCAGGATTCAAAAAATTACAGCTGTGGCATAGATAAGGTGGGGCAATTAGAAGGCTATACTGAAAATCTGGGGTAAAAATATTTAACATTTCTGAAGTTATGAGTGGGTGTAGTGAATTTGAACCTAATGGTCATCATTTTTGCATGTTTTCATATTTTGACCCTAAATTGTCAACATAGTCTTCTTATGATCCCACCTCACAAACCCCATATGTGAAAATGTATAAATCCATGCCAAAGGGGGGGCGGAGCTTGCCAACCAAGATGGTGACAGCATAATTTGAATGGAGCAAACCTCGTGTGACCAAGACAAAATCAATCTGTAATACAAGCTGAGCAAAGAAAAGGAGAACAAGACCAGAGGCTAAAGAATAATTTTTTCTTCAATTAAAAACAATTTTGAAGCAATTCCTCCAAGGAGAACTAAACTTATAGTGATTACAACTGTGCAGCAGGTGGTGCGCTGTAGACCCACTGTCATCTGTCAGACCAACGGGTGGAATTTACAAAATTCCTTTCAGCTGAGCGAAACCAGCACAATGGAGGTATACTACCAGGATACCACACTAAGGCCCTAAAATGGCACGATCACTGGCTCCGGCCCTGGACATCACCCTGGAATTGGCAAGAATAACAGAGATGCTAAGTAGGGTGCTAAACAATACTGCAGAACTGAAATCAGTCACAATACAAACTAATATGGACTTACGGATGCTAACGGCAATGGTGGCAGGGATGGAACAAAATGTGCAACAAACAGACAACATGCTCCAAATGCATCAAGGACGGCTGAGAGAACAACAACTGCAAATAGACTATTTACGGTCAAAAGTAGATGATATGGAGAATAGAGGGTGTCGGAAGAATATCTGAATTGTTGGGCTACCTGAAGGAGTGGAGGGGCAAGACATTTCAGCATTCTTGCAAAAGACTTTGCCCCTTATGCTGGCATTGCTATCTAGAGCCCCTTTGGAAACTGAAAGGGCACATCGGTGCCTAGCACCCAAGCCTCAGCCAGGTGAGAGACCGAGACTGATCTTATGCAGAATGCTAAAATATCCTGTGAAGGAAGCAATATTACAGGCAGCCAGTGAAAAGGCCTGTATACAGTGGGAAGGTGCCCATATAATGCTATTCCAAGACTACTCCCCGGAACTCTCTAAAAACCAAAGGTTATATGATCAAGTAAAGCAACAATTGTACAACTTGAATATTCCCACATCAGTTAGATTCCCAGCCTTACTAAGAATACAATACCAGGGGAAATACCTCACGTTTAATACCCCAGCAGCAGCAGAACAATTTGTATGGGAATTACAAGCTAACCAGAATGTAGTCAACCAGCACCCGTACAAGCCTTAAGGAGCAGATCCTGTCCCAATGGAAACTGCTCACCAAGAGGGGGAAGGCCCAAATCAAGAGAGTGACACAGCACAGATACCAGAAGAACAGTGGATACAAGAGGGAAGGGGTTGACAAAAGAAAAGGAATAAGAACCCTACTCCTCAAAAGCTGCCATCCATGAGAACAAGATCCAGGAGCTTCAAGAGGCAACAGAGAAGATTGGGAACCAGCAGCAACTCACCAGCAGATACTCCTGTCAAGATGCACAACAGATACACTCCACTGAGGGAGCTGACACTGGTGCTGCTGGATCTCTCGATGGTACAGGAGAAAGACCCACTTCAGAAGATCCCCTCGGACACTGATCCTGCTGACTGGACCACTTTATGTCAGGAATGGGCCTATTGCCTCAAGGATCAGTCAGAGAGTGTGCAGAGCCCACTCCAGCAACGTCTGAGTGTTGCATGAGTCGAGATAAGACACAATCCATTTATCTGATGCAGCTGCAGTCACTCCTTGTTTTAAGGGCACACTGGACAAAGGCTTCGAACTGTCAGGTAATCTCTCCATTTTGAATCAGCTGAAAGTCTGCAATGAAATTTGCTCAGCAAGCAGAGCCCCGAGTCAAACAGCCTCAAATCGCACCCTCCATATGCACTAACAATTGAGAATGCCACAGCAGTGCGAGGGGCAGACACTGACAGTTATGTAATGGCTGCAAGGTTTTAAGCAGATCTACTAAACTGAGCATCTAACCCATTCAAGGGGCTGGAAGGTGGTGTTTTTATTTACTTTGTGCCACTCACAGTCAGTGCGATGGGAAACAGCCAAAGGGGATGATCCAGTGTATGCATAAAGAGCAAGCCACGAAGGATAACACTGGTGGGTCTATAGACAGCAGATGCTCCTGCAGTGAGCATAGGGCACAAAAGCCAATTATTATTATTATAGAAGTGTTACCATGTTTAAAAGTTATGTAAGGTTAAAAATGTTTACGATTAGAATTCTATAGCTAATGAGACAACTAAGATAAGCTGGGACAAGCACAATCAACGTTACATCGAGGCCTGGCTCAGCTTGCCACAGGGGGAGTAAAGAAGCAGGGGTGGGGATGCATCAGGGTGTAAAGAAGGGTAAAAGCTGTGTGCAGTGGCAACCCAGGAGGTGGAGGTTTTATCAACCCAGAGATATAAAGAAAGAAGGAATAAAGGAGGCCATAGTTCACCTAGCCCCCTCCCTCCATAAATTCCCAGCAGGAACACAAGCTCGCTATTCCTTTTTTGGGAGCCTGACAACCACCAGGGCATGAGGAGGAAGGAGGGTAGTAAGCCCCAACCCCGCTACTTGGGTGTAGCCCTGAGGGGCGATGGAGGAGGGAGGGATTTTAGTCCCCTCAGTTGCACAAGCAATTAGTCTATAAAAGGGACAGGAATAAACAGGCTATCACTGAGCTCGAAGAAGCCTTGGGAGGGATAAGTAGAGTGAAAATGTGACTATCAGCTGGATGGGTTGGCACTAACACAGGATTCTGATACTAAATGTGCCCGAGAGGGTCCCCTAGTCAGAAGGGTCTCCACAAGACCCAATCGTGGCTATCGAGGGATGCTACACTCAGTAGAGGAGCACTAAGAGAGTAAAGGCATGCAGTCCCCTTGAAAAGGAGCATTGGTAGCAGCGCACTCTCTTATTACCCACACAGGGGCTCCCTGTAGGTCCTAGGTGTCCCTACTGGAGGATATTCACCGGATCAGTTAAGGGGAGTCCTCCTAGACAGGTGCGAGTAGTTAAAATAAATTGTTTCTGAGTAATGTTTACTACTAGAAACAAAGTATTCACACTACTGAAGTGTTATGTTCTGTTAATTGTAGTAGTTGGATTAAGCAAGGAAAAACTTTGTGTTACAGCATTAATAAAGGTTCATGGAGACCAGGCCAAGGAGCGTTACCTGGTCTGGTCTCAGTTACAGAATAAGAGGGTTGTTATGACACAGATAGAGACAGTGCAGGACATCAAGGGAAAGAGCCAGGGACAGGAAGATGGGTGCAGAGTGTTGGGACACAGACAAGGGGCAGAGACATAGGGGAATCTGTCAAGGGCCCTAAAGATGGATTGAGGCCAATAGTATATGGGATTATAGCACAACCAGGTACGAACCCCCCCCCCCATGGTGGCAGTGACAACTATAGTGGCCACCACGTGGAACATGAGGGGCCTAAACTCCCCCATCAAGTGGAAAACAATATTGAACAGGTTAAAACAGCTGGGGATGCAGGTGGCATTCCTGCAAGAAACTAAACTTTCCAGTAGGAAGGCCCAAAAGTTAATAAGAGAATGGGAGGGATGGGAAGCACACAGTGCAACAGATTCAGCTAGGAGAGGGGGGTCTCCATCTTGTGCCATAAAAAACTGGGATGGAAACCAATAACTCACAAAAGGGACAAAGGGGGGAGATGGGTAATAGCCAAGATGTCTTACCCTTTGGGACCGGTTCTGCTAGTAAACCTGTATGCCCCAAATGAAGACGAACCGGAATTCTTTGGTGCGATCTCACAGGCAATGATGGACCTGTCTCATAACATCCCAGAAATAATAGTGGGAGGGGACTATAACCTGGTAAAAGACCACCTGCTGGACAGATCCAACTCCAAACTAGAACCGCACTCCCAAGCCCTGAGAACGCCTCGGGAGATGATGGCATTACACCAGCTAATGGATGTTTGGAGACTCGCCCATCCTGACACCGTGGATTACACATACTTCTCAGTGGCAAACAGTATGGCCAGTAGGCTAGATTACTGGCTAACTTCCTCCAAAATCACTGCAGATGTGACGGACGTAGCCATAGCCCCCTTATACCTGTCGGACCATGCCCCTGCAACCTTAAGCATGACCCTGGTACCCCCTACTACTAGGTAATTAACATGATGTCTAGACCCATTACTGGTACAAGATGAGAATTTAAAAAAATGACTGACAAGGGAGACAGGGAATTACTTTCAGGACAACCCCCCATGATCCTCCTCCCCTGATATGAATTTGGGAGGCCATCAAAGTGACTCTGAGGGGGAAAATAATAGGTTATGCGGCACACCGCAGGAGGCAGAGACAAAAAGAGGCCACACAACTGGAGTCACAACTTGCGGCCAGGGAAAAGGAATACAAGGAGGACCCAGCCAGATTGAGGGATACCAAGCTTCTATAGAAGTTAACTAATGCAAAAATGCAACTAAAAAGGCTGGCCACCAGAAAAGTGGAACTACAGATTAAAAGATCCCAACAGAAATTCTGTGCTGAGGGAGAAAAGACAGGGAAGCTACCGACGTTACGTCTTTTAAAAAAAAGGATCTTTCCATGGGCAGAATCAATAAATAAGGCAATGGCAGGTTTCTATAGAAAACTTTACACATCACAGGGGACTTGGAATAAGCAAGTATTTGCCCGATTCATGGAAGAGGTCAAACTCCCAGCCCTATCTCCCACACAGGAGGAAGAGTTGGAATTTCCCTTTACTGAATCTGAGCTTAAAAGTACAGTGAGACACATGGCTCCTCATAAAGCACAAGGAAGCGATGGATTCCCAATAGATTTTTACCAGCAGGTAATGGACATAATCTCACAACTGATTCTGGCCATGCTCCAGAACTCTGTTGAGAAAAGGAAGCTTCCCAGTACGCTATCAGAGGCCATAATCATGGCACTTCCAAAAGAAGGAAAGACCTCTCACTATTCACTAGCTGAAGGCCTATATCCCTAATAAATGCGGACACCAAGATAGCAGCTAAAATACTGGTAGCAAGGCTGGATAGGATTCTGCCCTCCATAATACATCCCTCTCTGGTAGGGTTTGCGAGAAGAATTAGTTCAGACCACCTACAGGCCCTCACTACCTTATTCCAGGTGGCAGCAGATCTCCCCTCACCAGCTGTAACACTAGCTTTCAGTTTTGAGAAAGGATTTGACTCTGTTGAGTGGGAGTATCTGCTGGCAGTGCTACACAAGTTCAGTTTCAGGGAAGGGCTTTGTAGGTGGATCAATACACTGTATTCTAAGCCAATGGCCAGATGGTATACTTACATTTGGGGGAAACTGTGGTGCCCAACACACACTGTCCCAATCAGTATTGCCCGACATAGCCTGTAACCTGATGCTTTGGCACCCGAGGCTATTGCTCCCAGCTGGGTAAGGTAACGGATGTGATGGAATGCTACCTTACCCTGTGTGCTCCATGAGAAGGGATGGCTGGATGGGGGTTACTGGCCAAGCTGCTCCGGTGGTGTGGAGGGGAATACCACTGGTAAATCAGCCAGCATACTGCGTGTGACCTGGGTTCTGGTCTGGGTCACAGCATTTTACACCATGCACCCCTGTAACACTACTCCGGTGTCCGATCCCCCTTGGAGTTGGATAATTTAGTTATGGGGGATGTGGAGGGCGACACCCCAAACATGAGGGTGCGGGGGCAAAGCCCCCCACATTTAGCACTTCATTTAGTGACATGCCTGAAAGTTGCATGTCGGGCATGTCAGTGATTCGAGCCCTTTCATTTTGGGAAGCTTTACTCAGTATGCCGAGCATCGGCATACCGAGTTGTGGGATAACATAGTATATCTGGCCAGATTGCTTACCAACAGCACCCTATCTGAGCTGAGCCCTTCCAACTTCACAGAGGCACACAAGAGGTTTGTCCTTTCTCTCCCCTCCTATTTGCACTGGGTATAGAACAGCTGGCTGCAGCAAACCGAGGACATCCAGGAATTAGGGGACTAAAAGTGGGCCCCAAGGAGTACCATACAAAGCTTTATGCGGATGACTGCCTAATATTGGCTAGCAATCCCAAGTCCAGCATTCCACATATAATAGACAAACTAAAAGCCTTCACACAGATCTCAGGTTTGAAGATTAATTATGGAAAGTCAGAAATCCTACCTCTAAATAAACTAGCAACCCCGTGGTTAGCCTTAGGGATCAGTCAAGCGTGGGCCCCCATTGCAATCAAATACCTGGGGATTATACTTACACCAGATCTTCAAAACCAAGCAGCTTCCAACCTCCAGCTTCTACTACTCAGTTTAAAGGGAGAAATGGAAAGATGGAAAAGGCTCAGTCTTATGATGGCAGGGAAAATTAATGACATCATTATGATGGTGGCCCCTAGACTGTACTTCTTTTTATCCTTTTATGCTTAATAGAGGTCTACTCTGGAAGACAGCCAGGAAAACCAAATTACCATCTGACTGGCTAGCTTTCAAAAAGGCCAGGAACCACTGTACAAAGCTTGCTTGAGCCGAGAAATCCAACTACTACCGAATTTAATTGGACTCCTCCTCTAAGTGCTCAGCTAAATTTTGGAAAACTATTAAGGATATCGAAGGGCACCTGTCATCCAACTCCCTTCCTGCCAAAATATCATCCAGTGGCTCCTATATACCTGATAAACTAACGGTACTCAACTTACTGAATAATCGTTTTGCAACTGCTGGGTTTACATTTGATTCCTTCCCAGCCAGTAATCTACGTACTCAGCTGCATACCAATGACACAACTTGCCTGGTCTCTGACCCCCCTGCTTAAGCCATGACATTTTCCTTCCAGCCTGTATCATTAAAGGATGTAGAAGAATTATTGCTACAGTTGGACACCAGAAAAGGTGGTGGTGCTGACCGCAATGAGGCATACTTTTTAAAACTTAGGTACCATGTCCTGTCAGTTCCAATTACACATCTTTTCAACCTGCCCTTTTCTCAGGGTGACATTCCACCGATATGGAAAACAGCCCCAGTTATCCATTTGTTTAAATCTGGAGATCCTAGTGATCTAAATAAGTATAGACCGATTTCCTTACTTTCAGCTCTCTAAATTGTTGGAGAAATTAGTAAACACTCAGATTAGGAACTACCTGGACTCCTCTAACCTGCTTAATCTGGCACCATCATGGTTCAGGCCATGTCATAGCATGATATCTGCCCTTGCAAAGGTGACAGATGATTGGCAGAGTGCCCTAGATAACAAGAATTACCTGTGCACTGTTTTCCTTGGTTTAAGCAAGGCTTTCGACACTGTCGATCATGACCTGCTTCTCGCTACACTCCATAACATTGGTCTGGACTCCCTCTCTCTGATATGGTTCTCCAGTTACCTAACAGGGAGACTTCAACAGTCTAAAGCTGAGGGGGAACTTTTGCTCTTACAGCCTTTGTTGAGGGGTATGCTCCAGGGTTCCATATTGGGACCCCTACTTTTCTGATTGTATATTAATAGCATTGACACTGGAATCAAAACAGCCTATATTCATCTCTTTGCAGATGACATAGTCCTCTACATCGCCAGACCAACCCCGGTATCTGCCTGCTCAGATCTCCAACTACAGTTTAATCATCTGCAATCAAACCTTCTGAGCCAAAATTACTATTGAATGCTAAAAAAACAATGCAATACTTTTCTCACCTTGCATCAATGCAATAAATCCTATCTCAATAGGAACAGTACCTCAAATTATGACTCTTTTGGGTGAATCTCTAGACTTCATAACTAAATTCAAATACCTGGAAGTGTGGACTGATTGCAAACTTTATTTCCTGGGCCATATTGAGGAGATGTCCAAAAAGCTTAAGCAGAAACTTGGTCTCTTATTCAGGATCAAACACTTCCATACACAGGATTCTAGAAAAAGGCTGGTCCAAACTACTTTTCTTTCTATCTATGATGATTTCCTTTATGGCCTAGCTCCTAACACAGCCTTAACCAAACTTGATACTGTTTACCACAGAGCTATAAGACTTATCTCTGGAGTACTGTATTTTACATTATAAAGCAGTGTAACTGCCTCAGCCAATCACAGCCCTAGATTACTGTACCTCTTATCCAGCGTACAGTGTCATCTCGCACTGCTCCCTGCTGTCCTGAATGTATGCGACCACTTCTGCCTGGACAGATAAAATTGGAAACCAAAAAAGTAATAATAATTGAGAAACTACACGCCCAAGAGTAAGCAGTATGCCACTGAATTATCCCATTCGAAGCCACCACCATTAACTGCTGTGTAAGCGGGGTTGACATCCTCCAGGAAGTTACCATTGTGTGTGTGTGAGGGGGCAGACAGCAAAACTGAAACTAAAATAAACTTCTCAGACTCTTTCCTTCAGTAGAGGCAGTTATATTGCTCATAATATTAATATTTATATAACCAACAGATGATAGAAGGTTGTTGTCTGTTGGTTTGGGCTAACAGAACCGCCAGCTTCGCTTAACAGTCCTGTTGCCCAAACCAACATGAGATAACCTTCTTATCTTGTAAGAAACACTGGCTACCATAAATATTAATATATACACTATTGCTCCCTTTACTCCTTAGTGGGTTGGTCTTCCCTTAAATTCAGAAGGCAAAGAAATGATGCCCTCTGGACCTTCCGGGCAATCACTAAGATGCTCCCGCAGTACATTTTGGATTGTTTACCATAGTGTATATTAGGTAGTTATGCTCTGAGAAGCTCCTCTTAGATTTCCCTAACTATCCCCAAAGTTGAGTCACACTTTGGCAGGGCCTCAATAAGTTATGTACTTCCTCAACTCTGGAATAAACTCCAAAAAAGCATGAGAATAACCTGCCATATTAATCTGTCAGCATTCAAATCACTATATGCACATTCCGGTAAGGAGTCCTGCAATTGCTTTCCTTGATTTTTGGCTAAAGGTATACTGACCTCAGACATTGTACCCTCTGTTTGACCTCCACTGACCCCCCCGATGTGGTTTTTACTCATGTTTATCCACCTCCCTCCCATCTCCACCTTAATTGTTCCATGTAACCATTGTCCTTCCCTGCATGGTTGCCTACACCACCTTTGTTATACTGGTATATTCAATGCATATATTGCCATGTGACTGCTATCTATAAGTGTTCTCTTAGTGTACATATGTACAGATGTATCTTATTCTATTGTATGCAATGCCTTTATTTTAATTTTAGTAATATTATTCTGTGTTTGATCATGTACCTGTCCAGGTCCATATTGTAAATGAGTTTATTCAAAGGTGTTTCACCAGGTAAAAAAAGGATTTTTATTTTGATTGATTATCCCATATACCCCTGTAGATCCCTGAAATGTAGTTCCAATGGATAAATAAGCTAATAGGCAATTTCTTGTGGGGCATTACACCACCTAGATATAGCAGAGCTAAACTCAGGAGTCACTGCTCAAGAGGTGGGTGGAACCTCCCTAATTTCATCTAATATGCTTGGGCCTTTCATGCACCTAAAACATGTAGATTGTTACAAGACCCCACGGAGGGGCACCCCCCACCTGGATAGAAATAGAGGCTGCTATCTTACAGGTCACTTCCATCTCTGTATACTTAGGATATCATTTGCCCACTCAGCTAAAGAAGTGGTTGGTACTGAAAGCGGCACACACAGCATGACAAAACATAAGGAAAAAGGCTAACATATGTTACAGACTGGGGGTGCTACTCCAGCATGGAGCAGTCCTCATCTACAGTATGTGTGGACGGCTGGCCCATTAGATGGAAAGAGTGGGAGAGAGTGGGAATTGTAAAGTTGGATGACCTGCGTCTTCCAGATGGAGCTACATTTGATTCCTTTGAGGGGCTTCAAAAGAGATATGGCCTGGGTAAGAAAGACTTCTGGAAATACTTCCAGATGCAAAATTTGCATGCTGTGTGGGCCAAGGAGAAATGCAAATGTCTGACATGCAAAGGTAATAGTACTGAAAGGCAGTTACTACTTCATATACAAAACTAGGCAAGATCTAACAAAGGGAGGGTGGATAAAATTCAGAAACTAGCAGGGGAGGCGGCCACTGATCCATCTATCCAGGCCAAGCAGCAATGGCAAAACATGCTGCACATTTCAATAACAGAGGAGGAGTGGTGCCAATGTTGAGCCTTGGCACACAGGGCATGTAAAGACCAAAGAGCACTTCTGATACAGAACAAAATATTACACCTGTGGTACAGGACTCCCATGAAGCTTAAAGGTATGGGTGTCCTTCAGCAGCACAACTGTATGTGTGTGGGGGGGGGGGGCAGACGGCAAAACTAAAACTAAATTAAACTTCTCATTCTCTTTCCTTCAGTATAGGCAGTTACACTGCTTCATAATATATTAATATGTATGGTAACTGGTGTTTCTTAAGAGATAAGAAGGTTGATACAGAACAAAATATTACACCTGTAACACAGGACTCCCATGAAGCTTAAGGCTATGGGTGTCCTTCAGCAGGACAACTACTGGAAGTGTAACTCCCCCAGGAACTGACCTTCTGCATATCCTGTGGGAGTGCTCACAGATAAAGGCCTTCTGGACAGGAGTGGTAAAGGGATGCTCACAAATCCTGCAGGCCCAGGTTCCCTGCTCCCCGGCCATATGTCTGCTGGACCTAGACCAGGAGGCTATACCTATGCAAGTAGAGGAAAAAAGCTGTCTCTTACAGGCCACAGTGGAAGCCAAAAGGCTGATTCTTAGGAATTGGTGCATAAGAGACATTCCAATGCACAGGGAATGGCTCAAGGCCCTGGAATGTTTGGAGGCCAATACAAAAATGCAGTATTATTCTACAGGGACCATGGGCAAGTTTCAGAAGGACTGGGGACACTATACATTGTACATACAGAGAAGAGCAGCTAGCACTCCTTCCTCACAGTCCTGCTCAGACCACCCTGAATAACAGGAAGCAGTTGGGGTAACAATCCTAGTGATAGGTCAAGAAGCGTAAAAGCCTTCAGGGGACACCCCTATCACTAAGAACAAAGTGCATGCGGTAGGATGCCCAAATAATAGACTACGGATATAAATGGCCTCATGTAAAAAATGAACTAAAGCTGCACCCCAGTGCATAACCATCATGGCTCATATTGTGTATGATGATGTTCAGCATGTACATGTACATACCCTGTGTCCAAGGATTTAGGTATGTAATGTCTGTCTGCTAATTTTTACTCCATAAAAATTTTAACTGTAAAAAAACAAATCCATGCCAAAATGTCATTCCATTCCACAGGTGCAAAAACATGTTTCAGGAAAGATGTGAAAAATGACAGCTTTACTGTTCATGAGGTGGTGTGAAAAAATGGCTATGTTGAAAATTTGGAGTCAAAATATAAAAAATTCCCAAAGTTATGTGCATGTAGAAAAATTTCAACAAGCATGTGTAACTTGGAGATTTTTAGGAATTCTTTTATCAAAATTTCAGCATGGGCCTTTTGGGACCCCATCTCATGAACACCTGCAATGTTATTTTATTAATTGATCCTGAAAGGTGATTTCACGCAGTGACCATGACATCACTTTCTAGGCCCAATTAATGAAATGACAGTAAGAGTGTTTATGAGGTGGGGTCCCAAAAAGCCTGTGTTGAAAATTTGGTGAAAAAATATCTAAAAATGGCAAAGTTATGAACATAAGTTCAAAACACCATTGAATTACATTATTCAGTACTTACCTTTATTCCTCAGTTTTTGGTTCAGCTTTGAAGAGTGCAGACTTGTTCCGGTCCACAGAAAATGACAGTGGACGACTACCAGAGGTAAGTATAGGGTAAGGCAGTTGTGAGGTGGTGGGTGCTCAGTGGGAGGTGGGGATGGGGAGGTGGGCCGGCGGTGACGAGGATGGACCATTTTCTGTTTTTCAGGGACAAACAAACAAAAGACGTCATGGGACAGTTTTCTTCTTTACAGGGAAAAATGAGGCATACCAGGATACATAGAAAAGCAGTAGAGAGACTCTTTTGGGAAAAATTAGAGAAACTACCCCCAAATGAATTTAGAGGGGCAGTGGGTAGAGGCATGCACAGGGAACCACAGAAACAAAAGTTTGGATTATTTGCCACATTTACACCACAAGCTCATGGGATACGACGTATCTTGGACAGACATCTCCACATTCTGAAACCTAAACCAACTTTAAAAGAGACAGCAGAATGGAATGTTAGGATGGTGTATAGAGGGGGTGGAAACATTAGAGATAGAGTACTACATAGCATGCACCAGGACAATGCCAAGAATAATAGGTCTGCATTATCTCTCTCTCTCTCTCTGTTAGGGTGTTGGGATCCTCACTCTGCATCACAGCACAGACAACTCACTACTAATACACACACACAAACACTACACAATCTGGCATCAAAGAGAGGGAGAGGGCACAGGAGAACTGCTCATTTGTACCTTGGTATTGACACTGACAACATGGCTGTGTTACGAGGATGCTGTCTGTGCCGGTCAGTATCACAAACGTTCAGCTCCCTGTGTCTATCTCTCTCACACTGGTGCCACTGTTGCTGTTGCTCTCTGGGATGGGGGCTGACCACTTCATAAACTGGAATGCAGTGTTTTTAAACTTTAAGAGACTGATCATCTCTTGTCAAATAATGGGAATCTAATTTGTCCTCATACAGAGAACGCTCTTCTCGCTAAGCTGGGCATCAGGGATCTCAGGTACCCAGTAAAAGTATTTCATGTGGCTAATTAGAAAACACAAACACCAGAATGTAGCTAAACAGGGCCAGTTTAGTTAGGGTCTGGTGTTTGTTTGTAAAATGACAATGTTTTCATGTGTTTTCCACACCTTTTAGTTTGTGGAAAAAAAAAACAAGATGACGGCTGGCGAAAAAGGAATTTTTTCTCAAGAAAAAGGATTTTGTTCTAGCAAAAAAGAAAATGCTCTAGTGAGACTAATTTTTTTTTGTGAGATGAAATCCTCTTTCCAACTTTATACATCTATCCTGAAAAATTAACTTCCCATAGGATATAATGGTAAATACATCTATCCTGAAAAATTAACTTCCCATAGGATATAATGGTAACTTAAAAACGTAATAACTTTGCAACTGTTTAATATTTTTGCACCAAACTAACAGTGGCAGTTCTTTTACCCAAGTTCTTTCTACCATAAAAAATCTAAACAAAATTCCATACTGTCTGGGTGCATTGGGATGAGGGAAAAACTGCAAAAGATTGTGAATTTTTACTTTTTTTCACTATCCAGATCTCAGAATTTACATATCCGACCAAAACAAAACTTGCCACATCAAAAGTTTTACCCCACAGGATAGCTCATACTAAATTTTATGCAAATCCACTGATCAGTTGCAAAGTTATTAAAGTGCAAAATTTGAGGTTTATCATTAAACAGGCTACTCAACCCTAACTATAGGGGCACAACTGTGCTCCTATAATATAGAACAGTCATATTTATAAACTATAAAACATTTATTTATTTATTTATTTATTTATTCAATTTTGATAACCAGGTAGACCCACTGAGCCCTGAAGGTCCCTTTTTCAGAGGTGACCCAGATTTAGTTACAGAGTACAAACAGTTCACATACAGAGCAGGTAGGTGTGCTGACCATTTTTGGTTACAATCTGGTCAGCACGCTGACTCATTAGGATTTACACATTCATATGTTAGGAATCAACAGAACTTGTACAGGGAGTAGAATTAGTGCACAAATGGAATAATAGACAGCATAGTTGATTCTTCCAAGATGAAGTGTTTGTTCAGGACTGAACCGTGCCAGAAATAGGCTGAGAACTAGTTGTTATGGTTCATAGCTCTCGCGTATGTAAATGCACTTTGTGTTAGGTGATGACCTCGGAGCCCCTTTTGGAAGATTCCTAGGGAGGTCGCATCCTGAAGCTGTGGTGGAAGCTTGTTCCATAGCATTGGAGCTGCATGGGCAAAGGATTTGGTGCCCATTGAGGTGCGTACCCTAGGTTCCTCCAGGAGATTTCTCCCTGTGGTACGGAGCAGCCTGCCTGCTCTCTTTGGGACCAGAAACCCAGCCAAGCTGTTGGGTGGGCTGTTGATGAGTTTATATGTGTTGCATATTAATGGATACTGCAGGTGGTTGGTGAGTGATGGCCAGTTAAGGGATGCTAGTGTTTCGCAGTGGTGCATCCTCTTGTGAAACAAGGTGGCTAATCGAGCAATCTTGTTGTATAACACTTGTATCCTATTGTGTTCCTGTTTTGCCATACCCTGCATTACCAGGGCCACATAGGTCAAGTTTGAGAGAAGGATTCTGTTTGCAATGGTGACCCTGGATTTGGAGATCAGCTGGGCGTTCAGGCGGTATAGCAGACCACTTTTTTGGTGCAGTGTCTTAATAACCTGATCGACATGAGGCTTCAGTGTGAGCCCTTGGTCCAAAGTGAGGCCCAGGTATTTTAAGTATTTCACTACCTCTATTGTGGTGCCCGATGAGGAGACTATAGAGAACAGGGAGTTTCTGTCTTGTCCGAGAGTTCTTGGGCCGAATACCAAGGCCTTTGTTTTTGTGGCATTTAGGACTAGTATGTTTTCAGTGAGCCAGGATTCCAGTGTTTCAAAATCAGATTGGAGATGAGCCCCCAGTTCTGCAGTGGTGTTTGAGGATTGGTAAATCACAACACCATCTGCATACTGGACCAACGAGCAGCCTCCGCAGTGTTAATTCAGATCATTGACAAATAGTGTGAATAGGAGGGGGGCCCAGTATGGATCCCTGGGGTACCCCTTCCCTGAGGATAAGTGGTTCAGATATTGCACCGCTTCACTTGACCTGCTGGGAGTGATTGATCAGGCAACTGTTGAACCAGTTTAGGGAGTACTGGTCAAGACCAAGATTACCCAGTTTGTTCATCAGTAGGTCATGGCCTACTAAATCAAAAGCCTTGGTCAGGTCTATGAAAATAGCCCCAGTGTGGGTGCCCTTGTCCATGGCCATAAGAACATCAGCAGTGAGCCTTATAAGGGCTGTATCCTTCCCATGTTTTCATCTAAGTCTGTGCTGAGTATGTACTAGTAGTTTGTTGGTCTCCAGGTAGTAGCTAAGCTGGCAGTAGACTAATCATTCCTGGATTTGGGCTAGGGTACATAGGAGAGAGATTGTCCTGTAGTTGCCTATGGACTCTTTTGGACCCCCCTTGTGTATGGGTACTGCATGTGCCTACTTCCATCCATTAGGCACAGCCCCTTCTAGTAGGGACCTATTAATGAGCCATGTGACCGGTAGGGTTATGGCTGGTGCTGCTTCCCTGAACAACCTGGGGTCCAGGCCATCCGGGCCTGCTGAGCCTTTCGTTTTGATGGCCTTTTGAAGGGGGAGAACTTCCTTAGTCCTTACCAACCTTAAGTAAAAGTGTGGTCTGTCTGGGCTCTGCCTTTCTGCACATTGATTCCCCATGGTCCTTGGGGGGGATTTGTTTTGTATTCTTCTAAGTTAGTGAATCACATATTGAAGGCTGAGGCAGTCTCCAGGCCATCATTAAGTGTGTGTGGACATTGTGTTCTATTTGTCCTGGGGTGGTCTACCACTGCCTTTTATCAGAGCATTTATGTGCGACCAGAAGAACTTTGGATCAGCAAGGTTGGTTTGTTGGAGACACTTTACATGCTCCCATTTTTCTGCCTTCGCTGCTTGCATTGGTTCCTTAAAGCCCTGTAAGTCAGCAGGTCCTCCAGGAGGACTGTGGATTTATATTTCCTCGAGGCCTTATCCTGGCTTATCATCTTGGCTTTCAATTCAGTGGTGATCCACTTGTAACAGCGACCTTTCATTCTCAGTCTCCTTATTAGAGCGAACAGGTTGGTAGCTGAGATGAAGGAGTTCTGGAAGTACTCCAGGGCTTCATCGAGACTAGGGAATAGTTGAATAGGGCTCCAGTTGAGATTATTGAGTTACTTGCGGAAGGCGTCCACAGAGAATTTGCAAAAGTCTCTGGCAGTGAGGAGCCTGGGGGGACCTTAGGCGCCATGTTCTTCCATATGCAGAATATTGGTGAGTGGTCACTCAGGGCATCTGTTAGAGTGCCAGCCACCAGGATGTTTCAGGAATTGTACATCAGCACCCAGTCCAGGGTGGTGTAGTTTCCAGTTTTGGAATTGTGCCTTGTTGTTTTGGTGATGACCTGTTCCAGATTCACTTCTAGGAGTGTGACTCTGCAGGTCTGCTCAGTTCCAGTGGCACAGTTAAGGTTGAAGTCCCCTAGTACTAGCAGTTCAGATGTGCCATTTTCTGTTAAGGCCTTGGTTAGTGACTCAAAGGCTTGGAGGGCAACCTTGGGAGGGTTGTATAGGTAACCTATTGTCAGGTGTTTGGTAAGGCCAAGGGTGAGCCTTACAAATATGGATCACTTCTGCTACAGTCAGTGTAGGGGAGGGAGGCAAGCACCGAGTCTAGTGAGTTCCTGACATATATAAGTACTCCGCTCCCTCTTTTGTCAACCCTGTATTTTCGGTAGATGTTGTATCCGGAGATTTCAATCTCATGCATTAATATTTCGAATTTTAGCCAAGTCTCTGATACTGCCAGAATGTCTGGCTTGTACAGTTCCAGCTAGCCTTGGACTTCATGCATTTTTGGGCACAAGCTACAGATGTTCATATGGGCTATTTTTAGGCCTCTTGGGGAGGCCCAGTTCAGGTCCTGTGGGGAGCTAATATGAAAATTCGCTACAGGGAGTCCAGGGTTGGGTTCAATATCTCCTGCTAGGAGGAGCAGAACTGTGATTAAGTTTATTACTTTTGGTATTGCGGTGAGGGCTCCCCTTAGTCCTTGGCAGCTTCAGCTATGTAAATCATATATTTAAAATGTATTATTAATACATATAACAGGATAAATAATACTGTACATATATTACAGATATTTTCCACAGATGTATATCAGGCCAAACCCATTTTAACATATATAAAATATATCTCAGAAAATACATCTCTAAAACATTGAAAATATATGTTTGCTAACATACACTTATAGTAGAAATTACAAAGTAAAATTACACTTGCATAAAACTATAATAATTTTTCATTGGAGAGTACATAAAAACATTAATATGTACAACACAATATTTTCCTTGATAGTATAACAGAACATATACATTTAGTATATCAATGCCAATAAGACATATCTCATTGACTTCTGCAAATATCTAAAATATAACTGGAAAAATGCACAGATATCTGAAATATGTGATATATTTAGGTATATTCAGATATAGTCAACATATTAACAAAATACAGTATAGTTCTTTTCCATATGGGTATAATTTCAAACTATGTTATAAATATATTCTTGTGTGTTTTTGTATATTTAGCATCTTACAAGGGAAACCAAAACATGAAAAGGTATAAGTAACTCAGAATATATATATGTTGGATAGATTCAGAATGTATATTTACCGAAAATGCAAAATACAGTATGTAGAAACTGCAATAAGGTGTATGCACAATTAAGTATGTTTGATTTTATTCAAAGACAAAACATTGAAAGAACAAAAGCTAGAATTTTGAAACAGATCAGCAAAAAATATATTTGAAATATATATATCAAAGATGTTTCCCAAAATATGATACATTTTGGATCATTCTGTGAATATCTAGAATATATCTCTAAATATATCTGAAAAGTGTGAATGTGTCTGGCATATGTTTCAAACATATTTGGAGATACAAGGATATGTCTCAGATATTAAAAAATATAGATATTTTCTGTATGGGTATGTCATTCTGTGACTCTGAGGGACTTGTAAAACAGCATGTTAGCAGGAATCCACTAGTATCTGTGCCTGTGGAGCGGGATGTGCCATGCATCCAGGATGTCAGACACAGATTTGAAGGAGTACATACTGAGCCCCTAAGAATGTAGGGCTGACTTATGTTGCCAATACCTCCCCCTGTAACAGGTAACTGGGGCTGAGTGGTGCATGCTGGTGAGTTTGTTTGGCTTTGTGCTGACACAGTTCATAGCATTGTTTTTTTTTCTTTTGTTTCACTTTGCTGTCTACTAGGCTGGCCTAGTGGGTGATTATGCTGGCTTGATGATGTTTGCCAAGTCCCATGTTGCAGAATCCACAGTCAACTCATTTATATAGTCCCTGATCCCTACACAGTCTGTTCTCTTAGTGCTACTGAAGCAAGTTCAAAAAGTACCATTTCTTGTTGTTTATGCTCTGCAGTTGTGGTGTGCTTAGCTGTTATCACACTCATTCTCCCATCTTCAGGCAGCGTGGGCATGGCACTCAGGGCTGGCAGCAATGATGCTGCTTTGTTCCAATGTGGACTCCTCCATTTCTGTGGTGAGACAGGAGACAAACTAGCCTAGCTGAATGTGGTTCCCGTGATGGTGAGTACTGGATTCTTGGCAATGATGCTGGCTCCTTCAAAGTCGGTAATTGTCCTGTGGCAATCCTCAATGGTGACACTGTTTCTCTTCTCTCCTCCATGAGCAGGCACCTCCCAGCACACGGACGGTGTGCAGGCCCTCTTCAAGCTTCTGTAACTCACATGAAGGGATGGGTTTAGTGGGACTCTTCCTAGTACAGGGTGGGAACTGTGAATTCTGATTTCACAAACAGAGATTTGCAAAGTTGCCAAAATTCCCTCTGCAAAAAAAATCTATTAATTTCGGCAAATTCACAGAGCTGGGGACTGCAATTTGCATTGTTATTCACCAGGTAGATTGGTCAAACTTGTGTGGTGAATGCCAATTTGGCTGATGAATAACAAAACAAATTGCACTGAGATATTGATGCCACCCTCACTAATACCCTGTTGCCACCCTGCTCCCTTCCCCCCCCGCCTCAGAGAACCTGATGTTGTTGTGGCTGTTTCAAAAGATAATTACTTCCACCCACCTGTGTACCTAAAACCCTCCATGCACCTGCCCCCAATCAAGTCTCACTGTCTTTGATACCAACACCCAGTCACCCACCCAACCCTCTTATGCTCCCCACCATCCTCCTTCCTTCACTAGCGCCTACAAAATCTACCTGCAAATAAAGAAAACAGTCCCCCAGTGCACTTCGTCTGCTCTGCTTGGTGCTGACTCCCGTCATGTAATGGATTTAATAAATGAATGATGATATCTTTGCTTCTATAAAACCTGATTGGTTGTAAATTCAACCAATCAGGTTTTGCTAAGAGCAAAGATGTCACTAGTCATTCATTTGCACCATTATGAGACAGCAGTCGGCACTGAACAGAGCAGACATTCTGCACTGAGGGACCATTTTCTTAATTTGCAAGTTTATTTTGTGGTCCATGGTTGCTGGTTGGGGGAGGAGAGTGGTTTGGACTTGGGGGGCTGGGTGAGGAACTGGGTTTTTTTATCAAAAACAGTAGGACTCAGATGGGGATGGTGGGGGGAGTGTATTTGTCACATGAATGGGGGAAGGGATTACCTTTTGAAACTGCTACAGGCAACTGTTATCTTTGTTGCAATGAGGGAAGAGAGTAGAAGGTACCAGTTGGGGGAGAGAGGGGGTATAATCTTAATTTTTATGTTCTTGGGTGGGGAGATGGGGTGGTTTCATTGCCCAGTGGGTGGGGGGAGGTTTTTTAAAATAACATTTTTTTTAAATCTGCTGGCAAAGGTGTCAGTTCAGCGGAATTCACACATTTTTTCATGAATGTGAAGGTCAAAGATTAATGCAAACTTCACTAGCAAATTAAAAATTTGCAGCCTCTCTAGTCATCAAAATGTTGTGAAATTTCCCATATTTCACAACATTTTCTAAAATTCTGACTTGAGTGAAATCCAAATCCTCCACATGCATTCTGCAAAGTTTTGCCCTGCTCAATAAAATGTTCTGGCTGAATTGCGGAATGATACACATGAAATAATAAATGATAGCTCTGCAGAATTCTATTCCACAGTTTATTACATCAGTCCATAATACATACATTCATTCCATCATTCTAAGCTCATAATTTCCTGAAAGCTTTCAACGTGCAGTACAAAAATTCAAGATAACCAAATACTGACATTCACAGTAATTCCACTGGTGGACTTTAATTTTACACAGCACTAGCTTTTCCTCTTCCCACTCAATTCCATGCAAATGAGCTGGGGATTTGGACCCCACCCCCCTCCAAAAAGCTTCTCACATGCAGGCCTAGGCTCTTGAGGCGGTTCAGTTCAGGTCCTTTTTACGTTGCTTGTGTTTGCGCAAGAAACATTTTGCTACAGAGAACAGCATTTCAGAGGTGTGTCAGTTGGTAAGACCATATCTGGAGTACTGTATACAGTTCTGGAGACCCCATCTCCACAAAGACATAGACAGGGTGGAGGCTGTCCAGAGGAGGGCAACCAAAATGATGCAGGGTCTGCATCAGAAGACATATAAAGAAAGACTAAAGGAACTAAAGATGTATAGCCTTGAGGAAAGGAGGGAGAGGGGGGACATGATAGAAACTTTCAAATACCTCAAGTCCAAGAGGGTAGCATCTTTCAGAAAAAGAGATGTGCAAAAACAAGGGGGCACAATTTGAAGATAGAGGGGGGATGGCTCAGAGGTAATGTGAGAAAGAATTTCTTCACAGAGAGGGTTGTGGATACATGGAACAGCCTTCCTGAGGAGGTTGTAGAGTCAAAAACAGTGGGGGAATTCAAGAATGCATGGGACAGACATAAGGCAATTCTAGTGGGAGGGTAGGAGGAAGTAGGCTGTTGGTTAACTAGGATCTGCAGCTTATCCTTTAGGTAGGGAAATGGGCAGACTAGGTGGGCCAAGCGGTCCTTATCTGCCATCAAATTCTATGTTTCTGTGTGTCACTGACTAGACAAAAATGCAGGTCAAGCTGCTTTGGGCTCATCCTTGACAAACTAATGATCGTGCAAGCTAAGTACGACAGTGGTTCATAGTTCATGGGTGGAAACTTTGTGTAGTTGAAATGAATAAAGTGCTCCAATGAGAGAGTACTTTATCAGTTTCATTTGCATAACACTGTTCCCCCTTCCCTCCATCGCTCTGTTTTCCTTGCTGGCTCTCCCCCTTCACACACACACACACACACACACACACACACACACACACACACACACACACACACACACAGACACACACACACACACACAGACACACACACACACACTCACAGACACACAGACACACACACACACACACACACACACACACACACACACACACACACACACACACACACACACACACACACACACACACACACACACACACACACACACACACACACACACATGCACCTTTTGGCTTATCTGTTCCCCTGTATCTCATTTCTCCTTTATCCTCCTACCTGTCTCCTCATCACATTCTCAGTGTGGGCAGCACCTGTTCCATGAGGGACAGAGTAATTGGGGTAAAATCAGGAATGTCCCTCATAATCATGGACACTTGAGAGGTATGATAGAACTGGAATTCCATAATGATGTTATCTGTGATGCATTTCTTCAGTCAGATTGCTTATGGAGCTCTTGATTGATGAGTCATGTCTTTCACTGACCATTAAAGGCACCACCTGTTCATTGGTCTGGAGCTCTAAAGGGAAGATGACACATTTTGCATGCTGTGGCTGTTTAGGAATGCAAGTTCTAGCTGTTGAGGTGAAAAGGACCCTGCGAAAGAGGCAGGATGAGCAAAGCACACCCCCAGAGCTGAATAAGTGAGTGATGGTTTTGCACTGGCAGGAAGGGAGAGAAGAGACTGCTGAGTTGTCCTTTGTTTCAGGCAGCTGTGGCCTGGTTGCTCTGTGCATGTAGCCACTGGGTGATAGAACGGCCAGCTCTGTAATGCTTTCAGGGATTGGAGAGGAAGTCTGTTTTTAGGAGCTAAAATGTGCTCACCATTGCCGTTTCAGTGGTGCAAGGGAAGTTGGATAGGGGATGAACTGGCCTGGAACCCAAGTGGACATGCAGGGATGATGGAAGGAACATGTACTCAACCTACTGACATTGGTGGGTGAGTGGTAACTAGCCATTGGTTCACATATTTACATTTGTCTCTTGTTCCCATTTAAATCCAAGGGAAACATTTGAATGGAGTAAACATTTTCATAAGGCGTATCCGTATTCATTAGGCATGCTAAATGCCACTGGAGAGAACTGATTGGGGATGTGGTGGCAGTAACTGGGCCTTGGTGCACAGAGATGGGCTACTTGTAAGGAGAGTTTGAAATACTGCTCTCACTTTTTTTTTCCCAGTGAAGTGTTTTTGATACATATATGAAAAAAGCTATACATAAATACTGTTTTTGTCTTCTGTCTTTTTTTTTTTTTTGTAGACTCTTTTTTATGCACTGCTATTTGGGGAACATCTACCTTACCCCCCAGCTCTACCTCCTAGCCTGAAACTCCTCCTGTGCCCCGGCACCAACCCGACCGATCCCCCAGCTCTGAGCCCCTCCGAGGTAGGGCCGCCCTATCCACCCAGGGTGCTCTATCTATAATCTGATTGTGGCCAGGCTGGGTTCGGCCCAGGACAGGAGGAAGTCCTACTGGTGGAGTGTGGCTGGTGGGAGGCAGTACCATCACCTATCCCCAAGAGCAGGGTATTTACGTTGTTTTCTCCCCAAAGCTCAGATGTGCAATGACATCCAGCTCCTCTGAAGCACGCTTCCGTGCATCTCCGAAAGACGTCTGCCAAGCTTCAAACCCCTGCATTCTGTGGCTGTGCACTGTAGTACCACCAGCCTCCACTAGCGGTCATTAGTGCATCAGCAAGTGGAATCCCCCCTCCCCGGGGAAGGAGAGCAGTCCTGGGGATGCTCAATCCTTCCCCATCCCTGCTGAGCCCCGCCGACCCGGCATCGTTCCTGAACCTGGGTCGCCAGTGTGGCGCGAGGTGTGGCGTCCATCACCTCAACCCTCAGCGCCACCGGGCCGGCTGTCTTGAGTCTTTATTGACTTGTATTCTGTACCTCAACTGTTTCATTTTTTTATGTTGCTTGCACTTGCACAAGAAATGTTTTGCTACAGAGAATGGCATTTTAGAGGTGTGTCACTGACTAGCCCAATGCAAGTCAAGCTGCACTGGGCTCATCCTTGAGAGACCAATGATCGTACAAGCTAAGTATGACAGTGGTTCACAGTTTATGGGTGGAATGAGAGAGCACTTCATCTGTTTCATTTGCATAATGACGTCTCCCATCCCCTTTGTTGCTCAGTTTTCATTGCTGTCTCCCCCACCACACTCACACCTTTTGGCTTGTCTGTTCCCCGTACCTTGTTTCTCCCTTGTACTCCATCCTGTCTCTTCATGTTTTGTCTTGGGCATTTCTTCTAGCAATCCACCCTCTGTTCCTACGCCAGCACTTCCGGTTGTGACGTCATCTTCCACGCTCAGCTCCAGCTCCCAGTTTACTCTAACAACTCTTCTGAGCCTTGTTTCACTAAAATAACCACATGCTGATCTTCAGTCCACAATTAGGTAATGAAATATACAAAAAAACTACATGTATAAATTTGATCAAAATGCAAGCAAGCAATGTTCGGATTGACAAATGCTTTTTCCTTTGAGCCGTAACTTGGCCACTTCTGAATGGATTTTGTTCAAGCAACTATTTAAATTCAGCATTTGATAGTGTGAATCAAGAAATACCACAGTCTTTGTATGGCACCATTTTGTAGCTGGTCTCCCAAGCTATGAGTACTTCATGCCCCACCTCACAAAGTGAGAAACTGGCTGGGGTTTTAAACTGTGTATGGCCTTTGGGGGCTAACAAGGGAGTCCATGAGAGTTGCTGCTAAGTGCAATAATATATACACCTCTACAAAGGTCATCGTCTACTTGGGGGAAGTAGAGTCAAGCACAAATAGCATTTAGCCACAACACTGGCACTCAATCAAACATGAGGGAATGCATATTTTATTTATTTAGTATTTGCTGACTGAGAAAGGAGGCCTAGACAATACTTTTTATTATCAGCCTCATCCCAGGCTGGTGGTTAAGTACAGATGCAAATCAACTGAAACTGATCCAGATTAAGCTGTTAGTGGTACAGTATTTTCTACTGAATGGGGGAACCTGGCCAGAACACCAGGAAAATTCCTCTCTCTTCTCAAGAAGTGCCATGGTATCGTTAACATCCCCCTGAACAACCATCAAGAAAAGTGATGCAACTACATTGGTCTTTCTCCTAGGGTTTCTATGTTATATGGAGCCCATTATACATATCTTATATCCTTCTACAGCTATTTGCAAGCAGTTCTACAGATCTTTTGACTGCTACCACTCAAATGTGGGCACTTTGCTACACTCTTGCTGACCCTCTTTCTGGTGCACTTGTGATCCAGTGTTACACTTTCCTATCAGAGACCTGATGTTATATGAGTAACTCTTCCCAGGCTTCCCTGTAACCCACCCTCAGCTCCTGCTAACTGTGGGTCAAACTTTCTTCAGTCTCCCAGGGCACATACTCATACCTTTGTATGCCATGCTCAGTGCGCATGTGAGTCCCCCCCCATCTGAGGGATATTGGCGATTGCATCTGGAGGATTTCTTCCCCATGTCTCTGCATGCATGGCCTAGGCTGCCATCCTCCACCACTTCAGAACTTGGAGTGGGTTCTCATGGACCTCAAAGTGACTCCATTCAAAGGATATCTCCACTTCTCCACTACAATCTCCTCCTCTGAATGTGAGATGAAAGGGCCTCTAGACTATCAGTTCTCTGTACTCCTATTCTCCCACTTCCCTGTTCTCATGCCTCTTGCTCCAATCCTCCATCTCTTGCTCTCTCTCTCTTGCTGGCTTGCCCTTTCTTCAGCTTCTGTGCTGCCTCTGGCCAGAAGCACCTACCACAGGGGGGGCTGCTGGATGATCTGTTTTTCTCTCTTGCTCTAAGTCAGACTTGCACTCCTCTGAGGTAAAGACTCAGAGCTCAACCTATGCAAGGTTGGGCTGGTTTGCATGCCCTTCACTTTTATTGGGGATATTAGGGGCAAGCAGCATCCAACAGCAGCACAGTTACTGTGCACATGTAGTGGGCTTGCCCAATGACTCAGCATAGAAACATAGAAACATAGAAGTTGACGGCAGATAAGGACCGCAAGGCCCATCCAGTCTGCCCATTTCTTTTTCTACCTTATAAATGTGCCATCGGCCTTTGCTCTGTCAGTGACCTATCTATTCATAGTCATTTGTATTGCTCCCTTATGCCTATCCCATGCCTGTTTGAAGCCCTGCACTGTATTCATAGCCACCACTTCTTGTGGTAAGCCATTCCATGCATCTACCACCCTTTCTGTGAAAAAATTTCCTCACATTCCCCTTAATCGGCCTCCCTCTAATCTCATGCTGTGTCCTCTTGTCCTGCTATTTTCTTATATTTAAACATGTTAGAATCTTTCACCTTGTTTATGCCCTTAAGGTGTTTAAATGTCTCGATCATATCACCTCTCTCCCTCCTTTGCTCAAGGGTATACATATTGAGCTCCGTTAATCTGTCCTCATATGTCTTCTGATGCAGTCCCTGCACCATTTTGGTTGCCCTTCTCTGGACTGCCTCAATTTGGTTAATGTCCTTGTGAAGGTGTGGCCTCCAATACTGCACGCAGTACTCCAGATGGGGCCTAACCAATGTCTTGTACAGAGGGATTATTACCTCCCTCTTACGACTTGTGATACCCCTACTAATACACCCTAACACCCCCCTAGCCTTACCTACTGCTTTAGAGGTCTGCTTGGATGATTTTAGGTCATCAGTGATGATGATGCCCAAGTCTCTTTCTTCCTTTGTGACTGCTAGCAACTCCCCTCCCAGCCTATAAGTGGCTGGGGTTTCTCTTCCCTATGTGCATGATTTTGCACTTCTTTGCATTAAATCCCAGTTGCCACTCTTCTGACCATTCTGCTAGTTTATCCAGATCTCTTCTCATTCTGCCCACCCCATCTGGATCATCTACTCTGTTGCAGATCTTGGTGTCATCTGCAAACAGACAAGCCTTACCCTCTAGTCCATCTGCGAGGTCACTAATGAAGATGTTGAATAGGACTGGCCCCAGGACTGATCCCTGAGGTACCCACTTGTGACTTGCATCTCTTCTGACTGTATACCATTTACCACCACTCCTGTTTTCTGCCAGTCAACCAGTTTGCCACCCAGTTGACCAACTTCTGACCCACCCCGAGCCTACCTAGCTTATTTATCAATCTTCTATGTGGAACAGTGTCAAAAGCTTTGCTGAAGTCAAGGTAGGCGACATCAACTGCTCCCCTTGGTCCACCACTCTGGTTACCCAGTCAAAGAAATCTATGAGATTAGTTTGACGGACCTTCCTTTGTAAACCCATGCTGTCTTGGATCCTGTGCCCTATGATTCCAGGTGTTGCACTATCCTTTCCTTAAGGAGTGTCTCCATAATCTTGCCCACTACTGAGGTAAGACTGACCGGTCTGTAGTTCCCGCCTCCTCCCTGCTACCACTCTTGTGGAGTGGGATCACATGAGCCCTTCTCCAGTCTTCTGGGACCTCTCCTGTGCTCAGAGACTCACTAAACAATTCTGCTAACTGCTCTGCTAGTTCCTCCTTTAGCTCCTTAAGTACCCTGGGATGTATGCCATCAGGTCCCATTGCCTTATCCACCCTGAGCTTAGCAAGCTCTTGTAGGACCCTTTCTTTTGTGAAGGGAGTAGTGCTCACCTCCCTCCCCCCTGTGTCCATGATGCTGAGCTGTGGGCCCTGCCCTACCTTCTCTTCAGTAAATACTGAGCAAAAGTATCTATTTAGGATAGATGCCTTTACAGGGTCCTCCTCCTCACATGCTCCCTTTTCTCCATTAAGCTTAGCAATACCCCTCTGGACTTTCTCCTTTCACTAATGTATCTATAGAAAGTCTTGTCACCTTCTTTACTGTTTGTGCTAGTGTTTCCTCAGTTTGGGACTTTGCCTGCCTTACTGCCTTACCTGCTTCCCTTAGGGCAGTTTGGTATGCCTCCTATCTTCATCCCGTGTGTTCCCTTATATTTTCTGAAGGCCAGCCTTTTGGCTCTGACCTTTTCTGCTACTGTATTTGAGAACCAAAGTGGTTTCCTTCTTCTTTGCACTTCCTTTTCTGTCTAACACAATGGGATGTTGCTTCAAGTATTGTATCCTTAATGCTTGCCCACTTTGCCTGTACCTCCTCACCTGTGTTTCTTTTTGCCAGGGCTAGCTTAACTCTGTTGGCCATCTTATCAAAGTCAGCTCCTCTGAAGTCCCATATTTTGCTTTGGAATGGGATGATTTAGATGTAGTAGAAATTGAACCATACCATGTGATGGTCACTGGCCCTCAGGTGACCTTCTACCTGGAGATCTGTGATCCCTTCTTTGTTAGTCAGTACTAGATCTAGGATAGCCCTGTCTCTTGTGGGTTGCTGTACCAGTTGTTTGAGGCCCTCCCTGCAGGAATCCACTATGAGTCTAGTTCTGGCAGATGTTCCTGCTGGTATTGACCAATCTGTATCTGGCATGTTGAAGTCTCCCATTATCAGAACCTCCCTTTAGCTGTCATGTTTTATATCTTCTAACAGTAATTGTCTATGTCCTCCCTCTGGTCTGGGGCCTGTAGACAACCCCAGTTCTTATGGCTGTCCCATTTCCTGTTTCCAGGGTGACCCACAGTTCTTCTGGCTCCTTATTCTGAATTTCTGTAGCTTTGATTTTTCATTAACATACAGGGCCCCCCTCCCCTTTTTTGCCTCGGTCTCTTCTGAACAATACATAGCCAGGTACTGAAGTCTCCCAAGTGTGGTTACTGGTAAACCACGTCTCACTAATTGCTACTATGTCCAGTTTAGCCTCTGACATTGTGCCTGCAGGTCTGGGATCTTATTTCCCAGGCTGTGAGCATTGTGTACATGATTTTCCATTGGCCAGATTTTGGTGTGTTAGTTGTTGGGTGAAGTTTGGCATTACCCTGTGCATCGTATGGGAGACAAACCTTTTTCTTACCTGGTGATGCAAATGAGCGGCAAACACACTGAATTCCTGTTTGACCATAGCTGAGGGGAGGGTGTTCTTCCCATTCGACGTATGAGGTGCTGCACCCCTCTCCCATTGCTAGTTTAAATATTCTGCAAAGGCGTCAAACTTCTGCCCCAATGCACTGACTCCCTCTTTAGTCAGATGCAGTCCATCAAATTTAAAGAACTTTCGCTCCCAGAACTGTTGCCAGTTCCTACAAATCTGTGTCCTTTTCCTGGCACCAGTCCTGAGCCACGTGTTTAGCTCCCTATCTCCTTCTTCTGACCTTCCGTCCATCTGCCCCTTCTCCCAGACTGGCAGGATCTCAGAGAAGGAGATGCCGGACGAAATAGATGATAGTTTGTCACCCAGCCTAGTCAGGTGTTCCTTGGTCTCCACAACTGACGGCTGGCGAGATCGATAGTCCCTATGTGTACTAGGACATCAATGTTTTCTCCTGCTTTGTGAACAATTTTAGCAATGCGGTCAGTGTCTCTCCATGCTGATGTACCTGGAGACATCTGACCATCACCCCTGGCTGGAGATGGGTATCAACTCCCGAATCATGGAGTCTCCTATGATCAGAAGTTTTTTGGATTTCCTTTGTGCTTATTTAGTTTTGGTTCCTGATTTGGGTGAGTATTGTTGTGCTAGCTTCTGTGCTGCAGTGTCCTGCTCTGCAGTGTCTTCTGCCTCTTTATTTGATTTCAGAGATAGAGGCAGATACCTGTTTGTAGTGTTTATATGGTTTTGGAGGTAATGTGTTGGAGAGCAGAGAGTGATGGGGCACCTGATTTGCTCCTCCTAACCACCTGCCAACCTCCTGGACCAACTACCCTCTGCGGTCGAGGTTTTCTGTTGGATGCTGGGAAATGGGGGTGGTTCTTATTATGTATTTCCTCTTCAATATGAAATTTGAGGTGCAATCTCTGCCCATGCTGCCTGGAGCTGAGACCTAAGATCTCCAAAGGCCCAGCATGTAGGACAGTGTCCTAAATCCTGTAAGACTGTCCTTCTGAAAATTGTTCCACAGTACCTGCAGTTAATGAAATCCATTCCAAATAAGTTGCTGGGTTTGTAACCTAGTCAGAGTAATTAGAAGGAAAAAAAATGCAAGTAATGGTTTAATTGTGCTTTGTTTAACTTGTTATAACAAGTTAAATTACTAGTGCCCTGTAAATAGAGATCACCTTGTGGAGCCCCACTGATCCGCCCCTTCCTGCTCTGCCACAGGAAATGTCACAACTGTGGTACCCTATAAAAGGAGTGTAGCGTGGGGTGGTTGGGGATGGGGTGGGTGGCTGGGCCCTTCCCTGCCTAAAAGAAGAACCACGACGAAAGAACAAGGAGGTAAGAGCAGAAACAATCAGTCAACAACAAATGCAGTAACCCTGAAAGCTTATCCTAATGTTAGATAAAACTGTAAAACCTGTAAAGCACCACCTGTAATAATTTCAGAGAAGATATACCTGTAAGAAACACTTTGCTCCAGAGAAAAATAAAGCAGTAACAGAAGATATACCTTGCAAAGACAATTTGAATCAGAAGATTACAGCAGTAATCTGTTAGCACACACCTGTAGGCACACCTTGTAATAATGCAGAAGAAGGTATACCAGCAACAACAATTTGAATCAGAGAAAAAATAAAGCAATGAAATGTTAGCAACAAACAGTAGCAATCCCTGTGAGTAAAAATAAAAAACCACCACACAGTGAATCTGCTTAGCCAAACTAAGTCTTAATCCTTCTCCCTTGCTCTGGTAAGTTTCTCTACTCTGCCTTTCAAGCAGTCTTAGAAGGAAAGAGCTCAGGTGAAGCTAGGTGCCTTGGCCAGCAAACCAAGTCTTCTACCTCCAAGATATCAACTAACCTGACTTTTAACCCTTCTTTCTGTTGGAAATTACTGACAGTTTGCCAGCTCCACTCTCACATACACACCTAATCCTTTGGAAGAGCTGTGGGAGGAAAGCAATTAGCTCCTTCAATGTGAGAAGGAGACTGAAACACCTCTGAGACAACAAACCTTTTCAACAAACAAAGAATAAAATACAACACAGTGTCAAACAGTAATTTTGCTTAGCCCAATGATAAAAAGTCACAAAAATGTAAGCTCCACCTGTAATACAGTAATTTCAGAGAAGATATACCTTGTAAGAAACACTTTGCTCCAGAGAAAAATAAAGCAGTAACAGAAGATATACCCTGCAAAAGACAATTTGAATCAGAAGATTACAGCAGTAATCTGTTAGCACACCTGTAGGCACACCTTGTAATAATGCAGAAGAAGGTATACCAGCAACAACAATTTGAATCAGAGAAAAATAAAGCAATGAAATGTTAGCAACAAACAGTAGCAATCCCTGTGGTAAAAATAAAACACCACCACACAGTAAATCTGCTTAGCCAAACTAAGTCTTAATCCTTCTCCCTTGCTCTGGTAAGTTTCTCTACTCTGCCTTTCAAGCAGTCTTAGAAGGAAAGAGCTCAGGTGAAGCTAGGTGCCTTGGCCAGCAAACCAAGTCTTCTACAGCAGATCAGCATTGATTTAGAAAAGGAGCCTAGAATATTCCAGGACTCTGGGCCTCTGTTTAAATATGAACCACTTAATAGCAGAGCTTACAGAGGCAGGGTGAGAGCTTGGTTACATAAAGTAACTTAACACCTATAGAACTCCAGTGGTGACCCATGTTATAGCAAATGTATGAAAGTCAAAGAAGCACTACACCCTGCCACTTTAGTGAATGGGGGAAATTTGGCCAGGACAGATTTCCTACTCTTGAAAGGGGGTGCTGTTTGCCCATATTCCAAGATGAAGGATGCTGAGGCAGTGGTGAAGGAGGGTGTACAGCAGGTTGTGGAGTCATTCTCCCAAATAAAGCCTCTGAGGAGAATGTGCATGCAGGACCTGAGTTGAAGGAAACTGTGAAGGCACAGCCAGAGTTGGGAATGGAGATGGAAGGTGCTATATTGGAAACTGCATGAAGTGACACTACTTCTGCAGAGCAGCAGCTTGAATCAGATATGGCAGAGTGAAGAAAAATGCTAGTGTCAAGACTGTTAGATGATGAAGACAGATATGGGAAGAGAAAGATCAACTTACACTTGGGATTTCCTGAGGCATACCAGCAAGCAAGTGATTCTGTAACAACAATGGAGCTTGGAGAACAGGATACAAATCAGTGGAGATTGGATGCTGTGCTGGCTGAAAATGACAGTCAGGTGACAACTGGAGATGAAAAGAAGTTTCCAACTGTAACAAACTCTGGATAGAGCCAGTATGGCACTGTCTGCCATGTTCAAGATGGCTGCTGGAGTTTTCTGCGTATGTGTGATGACTCGTGCATACGTACTGAACTCCGACGGCATGGTGGCACAGTCCGCTGTGTCCAAGATGGCTGCTGGAGTTCAATGCACATGCATGAGTTGTCGCACATGCGCAGAAAACTGTGCATTTTGACATGCAGACATGGCAGCCATGCAGCCAGAGTTCAGTGCACATGCGCGAGTTATCACGCATACACAGAAAACTCCAGTGGCCATCTGAAACATGGCAGACAGTGCCATGTTCTGCCATCTGGTCTTTTAAATAGTGTGGTGAACATGCAGTGATTGCTGTTCACCTCCACTATTTAAAAGTCCAGTTGGTATTCAGCAAGCTCCCTTCTCTACTGTGCTAAAAAGACTGCTGCAGGGCTACAACCACTGCAGCTGTAAAAATCAGGACCATAATGGCATTTAAACTGCAGCATCAAACAGAGATGGAAAAGCACTGATCACTAGAAAATGCTTTGATGAATGCTAGCTGGATGTAAACTGCCTCAGGAGAGTGGGTTCCCAATCCAACTTGAGACCCGACTTTGGAATCACAATATGGCAGCCAGCAGGACAAGATGGTACCAAGTGTTGGACTCACAAAGGAAAGCAGAGCAGAAGCAGGGATGACAGAAACAATAAAAGACTGAGCGGATACTGTTAATGTATTGGAAGTACGTGATCAGGGAATAAGTGTTTCCCACATTGATGGTTCAATAGCAAGAGTTGAGAACAGAGTTCTGGGTGCTAGTACCTCCAACAGTACATTTGTAAATGTAAGTACTTGTACAAAATTGCTGTGTGCTTTTGAGGGGGGAGGGGGTGATGCAGGATGGCCAGGTAATGAAATACATGATCCCAGTAATGTGTTTTTGGGAGCACCCCACCCCTTAGGAAAAGTAACTCTTAAAAGAATGAACTTGCAAATAAAGTTGGTGCTGGGAACACCCAAGGAATAAGGGGGTCTCAACAGTAAAGGGAGGATAAGAGACTACATAGCACTACTCAGGTAAGGGAACTGAATGGAAATGGGGAACCAAAACCTTCAACTTCAAGAAAGACATCCTTGGAATTACAGAGAAATTGACCCCAACAAAACAGGGCTCACTTTATTCTTTGTGAACCTATAGATGCAGAAGGGGAGGATTATCTTTCTTGGAGAGCCTGCCTGTGTGGGAAAAGGGGGTAGCAGGCTGAGGATCAGGGAAAGAGATATAATCGAATTGAACAGTTGGCTGAAACAGTGGTGCCAAGAGAAAGGACACCACTACATTGGCAAAAATTCTGGGACAGGGAGTTCTTCAAATTCAATGGGCTACACCTTACAAGACAAGGTACTAGGGCACTATGCCAGAAGTTTGACATCCATCTCAGTCAGTTAAACTAGAAGGTAGAGAGGAGGCACAGGCACCCAACACAACAGTCGGGACACCATCTGTCCCTTCCTCATCAATTCCTTACAACAATATAAACATACCGTCAAGAGCAACAATTATCATATTTCCATCCAGCAGGTACCTACACCAACAACAGTCCTTGTCAAACAATTGGGTGTGGGAATAGTTCAGTATTCCAACACAAACACCAGGGATCATATTTCCATCTGGCAGCATCTCAACCCACAAAGCTGCACAAAACCTACAAAAAAAAGCCCCCAGGAGCCTCCCTCATCATAGGCAAAATAATCACCAAGGTGGTTCAGTAGTTCAGGAGTGGAAGGCAATGTGCATCAATGCACACAGCCTTTCAAACAAAATCCCTGAGCTTTTCACCATTATAGCATAGGAACAACTGGATTGGGTAGCAATCACTGAAACATGGTTCTCTGATAACCACACCTGGGATATTAGCATATCCAGCTAGACACTTTTCTGCAAGGACCAGAAAAATAAAAGAGAAGGGGGGTTGTGGTATATGTCATGGAAGGAATAAATGCAATAGAGATTCAACAGGAATGTAGCAATGCAGAAGCACTATGGGTCACTCTAGGAGCTCAGGACTCTGAATTTGACAAGGAGCTCCTTGAGACCATTCACTCAATTGCTGAGAAAGGGGAGCTGCTTCTGGTCAGGGACTTTAATCTACCAGATGTAGACTGGTCCACATGTACAGCTTCCACACAAAAGTGCAGAGAATTTATCATCCCTCTTAAGGAAGCTGAGTTGAACCAACTAGTGGACTAACTCACCAGGGATAAAACAATCCTGGACTTGATTCTCATTAATAGCCCCAAAATATCCATTGTGCATGTTGGCATCAGTCTGGGAGCCAGTGATCGTAAGTCTGTCTGGCTACAAATCAATAATATGGTGGTTCCAGGATACACCAGACTAAAGATTATCGACATCAAAAAAAGCTGGCTTCCAGAAAATGAGTTCCAGCATTAAAGCACGCTCACTGGAAAAACTTAAATAACTCACTGAATGTGGTAACAGCAGACTACACAAAGCTAGTAACTAAATCTAAATGGAAGTGAAATCCCCTTTGGTTTACTAGAGAGATAGCACTAAAGATTAGAGAAAAGAAACAAGCCTTTAGGCAGTTCAGGGAGTCACAGAAGGAAGGGGATAGGGAGCTCTACAAGGAGAAGCCCAAGGAGGCTGGAAAGGCTATCAGGTTAGCAAAAGCCCAAATGGAGGAAAAAATAGAGCTGGAAATCAAGAAGGGGGACAAAACCTTTTTTAGATACATCAGCGAAAAAAGGAAGAGCAAAGGAGGGATAGTCACAATGTCAACACGCAACGGTCAGATAGTGGAAAAAGATGAAGACAATGCTGAAGCACTCAGTGCATTCTGTTGCTCAGTCTTCACAAATCAGCAGAACTGTAGCAGTCTGGCACTAAACAGAACAAAGCACCCTGCACGGGAGGTAGACACAAGCCCCTTCAAAAGGGAAAGATTGCTGAAAGAACTAGAAAAATTGAGGACAAAGCCATGGGACCGGATGGAAGCCACCCAAGAATACTGAGAGAGCTTCGAGTAGAAATAGCTACACTGTCAGCTGAGCTATACAATAAATCTCTGGAAAGCGGCAAAGTGCCACTTGACTGGAAGAGGGCTACCATGGTACCCTTGCATAAAAGTAGCAGCAGGGACAAGGCAGGAAATTACCGCCTGGTCAGCTTAACCTCGGAGGTGGGTAAATCATGGAGACACTCCTTAAAGAAAGGATAGTAGACTTCCTAAAAGAAGCAGGAAAACTCAACCACAAACAACATGGATTTACCGCAGGTAGATCATGTCAGACTAACCTGATTGAATTCTTTGATTGGGTGTCCAAAGCAGTGGATCAGGGGGGCAGTGCACATGGTGTACCTGGACTTCAGCAAGGTCTTTGACACTATCCCAAACACTAGGCTGATCAATAAACTTGAACACACAGGTGTAGGTCATAAGACAGTAAGCTGGGTAGTGATAATGGTAAATGTTATTGAACACAAGTGTATATTCCAAAGGACAAACACTTTTTGATAAATTACAAAATACACAAATACAATCACTCATTAAAAATCAGATACATTCATTGATTTTATCACAATTAATTGAAAACGTCATAATATTGCATGCTCCCAAATAAAAGTGAATAACTGCATAAGAATATAACATATCATTGCCCTCTATAAATTTTTGTACAATATCCTCCCTTCTTTTATCAGAAATATTACATATTAATGGATTAATCAATTTTGTCTGAGATCAGTTAACCGTTTACAGTCTAACAATAGATGGCCAGTGGTTAAATAACAATGTTCATCACACTTACACTTTTGTTGCTTTTTCATTTTTTCCAATGGTATCATTTGTGCTCGATAATGCAGATGAATATCAAATCTCATTCTGACAAAGATTTTTCTATGTAGAGAATTTTGACACCATGATAAATAATACACAAGACACTGGTTAGGCCCCATCTGGAGTACTGTGTGCAGTACTGGAGGCCACACCTTCACAAGGACATTAACCAAATTGAGGCAGTCCAGAGAAGGGCAACCAAAATGGTACAGGGACTACATCAGAAGACATATGAGAACAGATTAACGGAGCTCAATATGTATACCACAGAGCAAAGGAGAAAGAGATGTGATATGATTGAAACATTCAAACACCTTAAGGGCATTAACAAGGTGAAAGAGTCTAACATGTTTCAATATAAGAAAAGTAGCAGGACAAGAGGACACAGCATGAGATTAGAGGGAGGTCGATTAAGGGGTCATGTGAGGAAGTTCTTTTCACAGAAAGGGTGGTGGATGCATGGAATGGACTACCTCAGGAAGTGGTGGATATGAATACAGTGCAGGGCTTCAAACAGGCATGGGATAGGCATAAGGGAGCAATACAGATGAGTATGAATAGATAGGCCATTGACAGAGCAAAGGCCTATGGCACATTCAAGAGGTAGGAAAAGAAATGGGCAGACTGGATGGGCCTTGCGGTCCTTATCTGCCTTCAACTTCTATGTTTCTATAATCCTGGCTGCCAATTCCTAAATTTATTGTTTGGTACAGTGTGAAAATAGAGGATGAATTTATTTTGCTTCATCCCTCTAGATTTCATTATCTTTCCATCTGATTTTTATTTGTTCTACATAGGAGTCAACATCCGTTAACACTCTATTATCGAAACGGAAACCCATTCCGGACTTTCTTACTTCAGCACCTAGGTTTTTAAACCAAGAGTCATATCTTATCCCTTCACTGTGATATTGTTTTGCTTCTGTCCAACAAGCCTATCTAAGAATGATACCTGAGTTTTTACAAGGTTTTGTCAATAATTCAAAAATCTAATTTTGGCTGTTAAGGCCTGAGATGTCATGCCTGTTTCTGTTCTTAGGTGGGCACCTGATACCACGGCTGGTAAATCCAGATTATTTCTAATGAATAGATTTTCGATTGGCTCCAGTATTGAAACTTGCTCATCTAATCCCCATACCTCTGCTGTATATAGCATGACTGATTTTGCTTTTGCAACATGTGCTGTTTTTACTGTGTCAAAATAATTATCAGCAAAAAGTTTTTCAAATCTATTCAGACCTAATACAATTTGTCTCCCTTTGCTTTTGTTATGTTCTATATGTTCTTGCCATTTTAGTTTTTCATTTATTAGTCCACCTAAATAATTGTATTCTTTCACTTTCTGGAACTCACTATCTTTTAGTTTCCATACACATCTTTTTCCACAGACTTTCCCTATCATAATTATTTTGGATTTTTCAGTTTGTTTCAAGTGATAGTTTCATAAGAACCCCTGCTACTATATCTATCACTTTTTGTAGACCAACTGCTGATATTGACATACGCACGGCATCGTCTGCATAAGCTAAAATACTAATTTTTAAACCATCTACGGTATGCTTGGAGCATCTACATCATGATTATTTAATTATCTGATAATTTGATCTATATAGATGTTAAACAGGGCTGGAGCCAATAAACAACCTTGTTTGATTCCTCTGTTAACCGGTATTTTTTCTGTAAGTTTTCCCTCCCTTGTATACCTATACTGGTAAGTGTATTACTGTGTAAAATAATGATTAAATCCAGAAGTTTAGGATCAATTCCCCAAGCTATTAAAATGTTCCATAATGTCTCCCATCTTACATTATCGAATGCTTTCTTTAAGTCAAGAAAGCATCAGTATAAACCTCCTTCCTTAGTTTGCTTTATTTGCCAAGTAATCCAGTAGAAACATATTATCTATTGTACCTCTATTTTTCCTAAATCCAAATTGATTCTCTGTTAACACACCCCTAGTTTCCATCCAATCCAAATGTCTTTCTAATAATACTCCCGAAAATTTTTTTGCAAGTATACAAATCAAGGAAATTGGTCTATAATTTTCAGGGATTGACCTATCTCCTTTTTTAAATACAGGGACAATCTATGTTATTAACCATTCTTGGGGCATCATGTTGCTTGTTATTATATACAGAAAGACAGTAAGCAAGATCTTAGCCCACCAATCAATATTTACTTTGAAAGTTTCAGCTGGTAAGCCATCAATTTTGGGTGCTTCATTAATCTTTTGTTCTGTAATATGTCTTTTTATTTCTTCCAGTGACAGTTTGACCCATTCTACATTTTATAATGTAACTTCCATTTCCTTAACTACTGGTTCCAAGTCTCTTTTTTGGGGGCATAACTGTTCTTTGTATAGTTTACTGTAAAATTCAACCCATTTAATTGCTGGGATTACTGCCTCAATATTACTAATAATTTTTGCTTCCCCGAATGCAATAATGGTCCAAATTCTTTATTGTCTTTCTGTATTATTGCATCTTGCAGTTTACCCCACATTTAGAGGTGATGTTATCTTTTTTTATCTCTTATCATATTTCTATACTCTTTTTTCAGTGCTGCTTCCCCTTTAAATAACAACATTTCTGTTTTTTTATTGCTATTCTCCCTGCCCTATTAATATCAGACTTTACCTTCTTATATGCTTTGTCAAACCAGGGAGCTTTATCTCTGCCAATAATTTTTCCTATATTTGGTTTCTGACTTTGAGACTGCTGAATAATATAGTCGAGAAGTGCTCTAAAATATTCCATCACTCCTTGCCCTTCCTCTATTACTGTAAGCAGAGATTGCACTGCTAGACTATCTTGCAAATCTAGTATTTTGTCATGAGCTTGAGGATTCCATTCAATTTTTCTGTTGTTATAAACAAAAAACTTATCCTCCTGTGCTTGTTGTTTCTCCTTTCTTTCACATTCCCATTTTAGTTGCAATACAGTATATAAATTGTCACTTGCACAATTTTGACTAACGTTAAAAGTGTCAGTGGAAAGTATTAATAAATGCATAATCTAAAGTTGAGCCCTTCCCTGATACCGTAAAAAAAAGGTAAAGTCACCATTGATGTCCCCTTTGACACAGCCATTAATCAGATGTAAAGTGTTATTACTTAACCGATTTAAAATAATTCTTCCCCTACTATTTACTGACCCCCAGTGGCCCACGTCCATTCCTGAACATGGGTCACTGCCATGGTGCGAGGTGTGGCATCCAATGCCTCAACCCTCAGTGCCACTGGGCCGGACACTTTTATTTGTTTTAGTAGGAAGTGATCCTCTCTTTTTTTCCTCCTCTATCCTCCATTATGGGTGAGGAAGTTAGCTGTATCCTCTGAGATGCCTTGTTAGAGCAACTTGTATATTTTGTAATTTTTTTATTATTTACTGGCATTATCATAGACTTTTTTGTACTTTTTGTTTATTACTTTTCCCTGTCTCTTATTCTGTGACTTTTTTTTTTGTTTCTTAGCACCATCACAGGTTTTTCTTTCATTCTAGTAATAGCATAATATAAATAAGTCAGAGCAGTAATATAGTATCCTATAGGTGTAATATTTCACTAAATTTGAAAGATAGCAGCAGTAGGGGGTAACCTCCAAATCAAGTTCACTTATTCAATCTCAAAGGTCTAGAAATCTTGTACAATCGAAAAGCAAAAAACAGATACCATTAATTCCTAAATTAAATACACAAATTTCCTGAGAGGGTGAATTATTGCACCAACAATTATTGCATCAACAACTTCACACTCATATGCTCTCATTCACTATGTACCAATTTCAATTCTAAAATCTAGTAGAGCTGCAAAGATTAGAAAGCGTATATCGTGTATTCAGCTTATAGGTTTAGCAAAGATGCTTTAAATAGTCCATATAAAGAGTTCATTCCTGTCTTTATTCTGGTTTCAGATTCAGAGACTGCATGGTCTTTTTCAATCTCTTTTTGATAGATCAGTCTGCCTGTGAGGTAGCCCAAGGCCCACTTTCCTTTCCACGTCGTCACTAAAACCAAAATTAAAAAATACCATTTTGTATCCCTACACTGAATAAAAATCAGTAAAATAAAAACATTACTTTTCCTTTTAAAAAGAAGGAAGGGGGGGGCGATATGAGAACTCTTTACCTACTTTTCCTGTTTTGCTGAACTTTTAATATCAAATATTGCTATGCCTTCTTTTTTTATAAAAATAACTTAGGACCCCAATCAGTGCTTCTCCTTTCCAGGAAATTGATGTCCTCTGGAAAATATAAGGTTATAGAGAGTAGGAGAGGGGTAAATTAGGTTCACTTTTATAAAACTAAATTTAGCTTGAGTATTTGCTGGAATAAAAACTGTAAAAAGTCAGCGTACTTATTTCATTGCAAAAAATATCAAAGAGCTCCAATCCAAGTATGGTGCAAGCTCAAGCAACCATGACGAACACTCTTGCCTCTCTACTCGCTGTCTTGCTTGACTCAAAATGACAAATATGAATCCCAAAATGCCACGCATGCACCTTTGTACCATGCACCACTTGACCTGGGATTCTTAGAGCAGATGAAAGATTTAAAAAATGTATTTATTTTATTTTATAAAGAGCCGAGATTAAACAAATGAGTTTAAATAAACCTCAGTTTGAGTACTTTTTCTTAACTTCTAAACCTTCTATTACTTTTGTAAATATATAGATTTATGGCAAGGGTCCCGATCCTGAAGATTTTATATAATTCAGCACTTTAAAATTTATAGTAAAAGATAAGAGGAATTAAACACAAGTTAAAGTAAAAGTACCCAAATTTCTTATCCCTCAAGTCCCAGAGTTTGGGCAAGCTTCCTCTAGACAAGTTTGTCACCAGTGTCATTACCATTGGTCACCGAGCGATTCTGCCTCGCTCCTCACTCCCTCCTCCTCAGTGTGGACACCGCTACACAAACCAGGAATCATAATCAGCTTTGGTCAAAAAGTCCCTCTTGCCCCAATGTTGTAAAATCTCATAGAGTATCTGGTGTCTTCTAGCTCTCCTAGCTCTCTCTCTTGCTCTCAGAATTTCCTTCTTTCTCCTTTGTTCCTTCACTCCTTCACTCCTCGCTCATTGCTCATTGCTACTTTCAAAGTGGTCTCTTCTCGGCTATCTCAGGCTATCAGCCCCAGCTTGCCAAAGGCCCCTCCTCACTCTCCTGATTCCAGCTGAACTCCACCATGGATGGCATTCCTCCCTATGGAAGCAAGGAAAAGACAACAGGAGTGGACCACAGACTGGAAGAGGTAAAATATTTACTAGAAAGACTGCATGTCAGGCAACAGTGGCATACCTATTAAAAGAAAAAACTCACATAGCAGTCCTACTTCTGTGCATTACTCCTCAGTGCTCAGAGTTTGTGCCTCCTCCAACTTCCAGGGCTGGTGGGCTTTTGAAGTTTTACATTACGAGTGTGTACTAGCGGCATCCTGGAGGCAGCAAACACTCTAATGTTTGGATGCTTTCAGCACATATCCGCTGGATTGTGTACTGGCTGCAGGATAGACCTCAGAAAGTCACAGTAAATGGTGCCATGTCTAAAGAGGGTTTTGTGTCCAGCAGAGTCCCTCAGGGAATGGTGCTGGGTCCAAGCCTCTTCAACATATTCATCAGCAACATTGTTGATGGTCTTGAGGGTAAAGTCTGCCTGTTCATCGATGATATAAAACTATGTAATAGTGTGGACAATCTGGAGGGAGCCGCCAGTATGAAGGAGGATCTCAAGAAACTTGAACAGTGGTCCAATGACTGGCAACTTAGATTTAATGCTAAAAAGTGCAAAGTGATGTACCTGGGAAAACAGTACCCAAGAACTCAATGCTTCCTAGATGGGCATTGACTTGAAGAGACCAGGACTGAATGGGACTTAGGCATAAATATATTGGATGACCTTAAAGCAGGGAATCAATGTGAAAAAGCTGAATGAAAAGCAAGCAGCAGCCTCAGATACATAGGTAGAGAAATTTATTTATTTGCTTTTGTTAACCGGGTAAGCACACTAGACAGCCAAGTGCCTATTTTCAGGTGCGACCCAGGAGAGTTACAGGTAAAAATTCGTACATGAACAGTTGAGGAATCGAGAAAACACATAGGGAATAACAGGCATTACAAGGCTAGCTCTAGAACAGGTTGGCACAATGAAATACAATAAAATGGTACATACAGGATGTAATTAGGAGGTGAACAGCAGAGTAAACAAAAACAATGACAGTGATAACTGCCTGTGGGGGGGGCGTGTGCCCTAGGCAGGGGATCGAATACTAGCTTCTTGACCAGTTACTGAAGAAGTAAGTGCAAGTAGTGCTGAGGCCCTCCACCCTGCTGGGCTAGGGGGAGGAGTGGGGCTCTGGTAGTGAGCTACGAGGTGCAGGGACAGGTGGAGTAAGATTTCAAAAAGTTCCAGAGGAAACTTTAAAGCTTGGATGGGAGGTGGTGGACTGAGTAAGCTCAGGGAGTGAGTTCCACAGTTTAGGGGCGTATGTGTTGAAGGCCTGATCCCCCGCAAGGGTGCGGGTTCTAGGAACCAGGCATTCCAGGTTCATTCCAGATCTTAGTTGGTAGGATGGGGCACCTAGCTTGAGGGGAAGGGCAAGGGCAGAGGGGTGGCCGAGCGGATAATGGTGTCAATGAAGTTTCTGAGTATGAAGGAGCGGTGCTTCTCTGGAAGGAGCCACTCCAGGCGGCTGTAAAGATCACAGCGGTGGGTGAGGGGAGGGGCGGAGAGCGCGAAGTGGCAAACATTGTTGTAGGCCGTGTCCCATTTTGAGAGGCTGGTTTTGGGAACTGGGGCAAATGTTACGAGTCTGTAGCAGAGTGAAGGGAGGAGGACCCCCCTGGCTAGGGCCAAATGAGCGGCCGGGGTGAGGCAGTTTTTAGCTCGATAAGCTAGGCCAAGCTTACTATTAGTAGCCTTACAAACATTCCGGATGTGTAGAGTAAGGTCCAACTGCAGGTCCAGGGTGATGCCCAGATACGTGGTGGCAGCTACCTTCTCAAGGGGCGAGCCGTCAGCCCCATAGATTTGCAGGGGAGCGGGGCAGAATTTTATTTTGTTCAAGGAGCCAAACAGCATGGCTTGGGTTTTCTTGAGATTGAGGGTGAGCCTATGGTCCCCCAGCCAGGTTTGGATGCATTCAAAATCGGTATTCAGTTGGGAGTTAATTGTGGAGATGTCCCAGGAGCTGACCAGGAGGATGAGGTCATCCGCATATAGGGTGGTATGACCATGGGCAGTGACGGATGGTAGATCATTAATAAATAGTGAGAATAGGGTGGGACCAAGGATGGATCTCTGTGGGACCCCACAATGGACTAATGAGAGGTTGGGGAGTGTACAATTGAAGTTGGTGTATTGCTACCTGTTGGAGAGGTAGTTTAGGAACCAAGCATGGGCGGAGGGAGAGAACCCAAGAGATAGGAGCGTGGAGCTGAGGAGGGAGTGATCTACCCTGTCAAAGGCCTTGGAGAGATCCACAAAAATGGTTCCAGTGAGATTGCCTTGGTCAGCAGCAGTCCTGATCAGAGAAGTGACTACAGCAAGGGTAGTGGATGTACTGTGCCATTTTCTGAAGCTGTGCTGTGCAGGAGAGAGGATGTTGTAGTCCTGGATATATTGGGAGAGCTGGGATGCGACGGCTTTCTAGAGAAGTTTGCTGGTGGCGGACAGAATGGCAATAGGTCGGTAGTTACCAGGATCTTTGGGATTCCCCTGTTTTAAGATGGGAACAACCTTGGCCACTTTCCACAGGTCAGGGATGATCCCGGTATTAAGGGAGGTGTTGAATAAGTGCGTGATGGGCCTGGCAAGGAGGTGGGCCCCCAGTCTGAGCAGTTTCGGCTCGAGGCTGTCGTGACCTGCACCGCTGTGAGGGAAGAGGCCTGTGATCAGCTTCTGGGTCTCCTTAGGTGAAACTTGTTTCAGGTGGAAGGGGGGCTGGGGGTGGAGTCCGGATGGAGGGGTGCTGGGGAGCTTGGGCACTGAGGACTGGGGAGAGGAGGGGGCAGTTCAGAAAACATGGAGTTAAAGGTGTTTGCAATGGTGTGGGGGTTATTGCAGCTGATCCCCCCAACAAGCAGGTCAGTGACCTGCACTCTAGCTGACCCCCCAACAGCATTTTTAATATTTTAACAGAAACTCCTTGGGTTTCTGGCAGAGGAGAGTAAGGCAGCTTTGCAGAACTCGCTTTTGCTGAGCTGGATGGCTCTTTTGCAGGAGTTTCTGAGGTGCTTATATGCCATCAAATCATTATTGTTTTGGGAGGCCTTGTAGGTCACCCAACTTTTGTCCCTGGCCTTCATAAGGAAGAGTAGGCCCCCATGAAGCCATTTGGTGATGGTGCCACTCACCCTTCTCCTAGTGAGGGGGGCATGTTTATTCTGCAGGTGGACAAACTCAGCTAGGAATAAGTCCAGAACTTGTGAAGGGTCATTGGAGGCAGTGACCCCTGACCAGTCAATTGTTAGGAGGTCAGAAAGGAAGTCGTGAGTATTAAATTTGGAGTAGTCCCTCAGTTTGATCACTTTACTAGGGATTTATGGCTGTGAGATGCCCCACACGCAGAAGATAGGTGAGTGGTCAGAGATGACATCTGGGAGAATTCCTGAGGATGTGATTCTGGCAGGCCTGTTGGACAAGATCCAGTCAATAAGGGATCCATTGTTCCCCCATGAGGAGAGCCTGGTGGGTTCAGTAATGACTTGGCTCAGGGCAAGGCCCAAGAGCAGAGGCTCGTACAATTTGCAGTTGGCACCCAACCAATTAAGGTTGAAGTCACCTATGACTAGGATTTCGTTGGGACCCGCTTCATCACCAATGCAGTCAAGCAGGAGAGGAGAGACAAGACAGACCATCCTTGGGGATGTAAGCACATATCAGGTGAATTTTCTTTATGTGACCCAGCAGGAGGAGAGCATGCAAGAACCTCACAGGCTGGAGGGATGGTAGGTGAGTGGTCGATGGGGACATGTTTAGGTGTTTTATAATAGAGGAGCACCCCACCGCCCCTCTTTTTACCTGGTCTATCACGTCTGAAGTGGTTATAGCCCGGGAATAACTAGCAGGAAACAAGAAGTGATCATTCCACTCTATAGATCCCTGGTGAGGCCACACCTGGAGTACTGTGTCTAGTTCTTGAGGGTCCACCTGAAGAAGGACATAGAGTGCTTGGAATCAATTCAGAGAAGGGCCGCAAAGATGGTGCAGGGCCTCCATCACAAGCCATATGAGTCTAGACTCCAAGACCTAAATTTGAACTCCCTGGAACAGAGAAGGGACAGAAAGGATATGATAGAAACGTTCAAATTCATCAAGGGTATAAACACTGTTCAGGTAGACAAACTCTTCCATGCAAATGGAGAGGTGCATACTAGAGGGCACAACATATGCCTGAGAGGGGGAAGGCTCAGAGGCAATATCAGGATGTACTTTTTACGAAGAGGGCAATAGACACATGGAACAGCTTGCACCCAGCGGTGGTTGCAGCAAAGATGGTGAGTGCATTTAACATGCATGGGACTGGCACTATGGTACAGTATAAACAAAAACAGCAAAATATAGGGAAGGGGGTAAGGTTCATGGGCAGACTAGATGGGCCACTCGGTCCCCATCTGCCATCAAATTCTTATGTTCTTATTCCTCAGCCTCAGAGGTCCCCTACACTGGCAGGCCCACTATTTACTGATTTTTTCAAAAATAGATCTGAACCAGAACCAAGAAAGAATGCAGTTTGGTTATGTTATGGGAGGAATGTCAGAAAAACCTGAAAGAATCTTTGTAGGGGAGAACCTTGCTGAAAGAATCTTTAAAATTTGTTGCATCTGAAATTTATGCCCCAATTCATGTCACTGGTAAGGAGACTTTTGATATAAGCTTTAAGTCCACCCAAACGCTTGAGCATTTCTGGATGAAATATCGAAAGTCAAAGATACACTTTTATGGATGCCATTTATAGCTATCCCACTTACAAAGCCTTTGGTGAAGATGGTAACAATAATGTGTAGAAATGAAGGTGTGAATATGGGGGATATTAACCACTGATTAGGCCAGTGATGTGATATACTGAGCCCCCCAGAAGCGATCACTGATTCAGAATGTTTGTGGACTGGAGGGTGTAAGTTTCAAATCAAATTATGTCATGGAGTTTTTTGAGTATTGCATTTGTCAAATAGTTTTTTGAGGGCTGAAATTGGGAAGTATGTTTGAATCCGGGGCGAGGGAGTGTAAGGACTGTGTCCTAATTCATGGCCTTCACTTTCCAGCAGTGGTGGTTTAAGAGATTTGAATCAAGGAAGCAGCTTGATTTCAGCCTAAAAGGTAAGGCTGAAGTGAAGACAGATGGGTGAAAGGTTGCAGGAAAACAGGTTTGTGTAGATAGATTGTGACTTATTCTTGCAGTTCTCCATTTGGTTCTAGGGAGAGGTGTCTAAGTGTGTACTGAACTGCAGGTGGTAGCGCTTGCTTGATTAAGGTGCAGTAAAAGGAAAGACTGACTGAGGGGACTGTACCCTTTAATTGTATTTTTGGGCCTATTAAATATCACTATTGTTTGAGGGGCTGATTGTTTTTATTTCAAAGGTAGCGGCAGAGGCTACTCCCACCCCTCCCTCCCCATCCCACCTACCGCGGACTCATCAGCCTTTATAGTGTGACCATCGGAGGCCAGGGAGAGGCTTCCTGATTGGTGACAGGAACAGGAGGAGCTTCCACTACCACAATGATCCAATCAGTTTAGCAGGATAACTGGGACCCAGTTTCATTTAGGGGGAAAAAGAGGAGCCGATCGGAGTAGGTCATTCAGAGAGAGGGGAAGTAAATTTGATTTTTATCTATAACTGCTGCTGTGTGGGGTGTATTTCTGAGCTGGGGAACCAAGACATTTTTTAAAGGTATACATCTGTGGTAAATCAGGGGTTCGGTAGGAGGGGGTAAGCTGAGAGGGAGGGACTGTAAGGGAGGAAACAGGGAAGGCCATGGGACATGCTGAGACAGGACAGAGAAGAGGAGGGAATAACAGTATGGAAGGGTGGGATACCTAGGGCAGCATAGATACAGGGGAGGATGTGGCACCCAAAAGGATGGAGGGGGCAGAGAAACAGAATGGAGGAAGGTCAGTGGTCAGGAGATAGTAGATGGAGGATATGGGGGAATGGGAGGATGGTAAGGTATAATGGATGTAGAGCAGCCATCTTCCTGGGAATAATGTGGAGAACAGGGGGATGTCTAGTCTGTAGGTAGCTTGGGTAACTTAGGAAGGAAATAGAGTGGTTGAGATGGGAATTGGGAAGGAGGAGGGGGGAGGTTGGGCAGATGGGCAGAGGAGGAGGATGTCCCAAACAGGCAGGTCAGTGACTGGGCCAAGGCAGAAATCTAGGGGGAACCTCTGGGTCAAGGAATGCTGGAGCCATGAGGAACAGGTGGGAATGAAGGGAGGAACTGGAAGGTGGTGAGGGGTGGAGGTGGGGGGAAGAGTCAGGTAAGAAAGGAAGGATGGGACAGCAGGGTAAGGTAGCAGAAGTCATTGCAGACAAGGGGAAAAAGACCTCAAACAGGTTCACAGTTTTGCAGGGTCTGGATGCCCAAGGGGAAGGGGGAGAGTTCAGAAAGAAGGCAGAAGCAGAGGCAGAACCAAGTAAGGGATTCAGAGGAGAAGGTGAGGGACAGAGGACAGGAAAGGAAACAGGGATAGGGAGGCAGGTGAGTCATGTGGAGGGGAGATCATGACAAATGTAGGCAGGAAGGATAGGTCAGAGAGAGGCATGGACAAGGAAAAGGCATCTTAGAGGGGGAGACCATGGGGGGGAACCAGACTGAGGGGGGGAGGCAAAGCAAGGGGTAACCATGGGGAAGGGGGAAGCTGGGGTACATGAAGGAGGTGTCGTACTGGGGGGGTATCCATAACAGAGGGAAATATGTGAAGGAGGGTCAGCAGGGTGGGCACTATGACAGCAAGAGTCAGGAAAGAGGGAGACACTTGTAATAATAAGGGAATCTGTTCTCAAGGGAGTAAGATGGGGTAACAAGCATAAAAGGAAAAGCAACAGGAGGGTGAAGTGCATGCCAGGCATGATGGCAGAGAGGGTGGGAGCAATTTTACCAAAATGTGTGGGGCAGGGGAAGCCTCATATTGTGGTTCCTTTGGGCACCAATGATCTGGTGGGCTGTGAGGTGAAGGTGGGGCATGAAAGGTTCACAGATCTAGGAAGGATCTGCAGTGGTCCGGGACAATCAGTAGCTTTCTCAGAGATACTGCCAGTCCCAAGGGCCAGCACTGCTAGAAATCTGAGGATTGAGGAATTCAACTCATGGCTGGGGGGTTGGTGTGAAGCAAATGAGTATGGGTTGGTGGGAGAGTGGGGTAGGACATGTGAACATAAGAACATATATGCACCAGACAACCTGCATCTAAGTAAGGAGGGCACAAGGGTTCTGAAAGGCAACCTGGAGAGATACTTGGAAGACAAGTTGAATTTAAAAAGAACGGGGGTGTAACAGAGGAGAAGGCACTCAGCACCAGGTGACGAGGACCCCCAGGGCTCCCCCTAGTGGAAAATAAAAAGGGGAGGGAAAGGGGAAGGGATAGTAGGGATGGGGGTAGGAGAGACACAAAAGGGTCAGGAGCAAAGAGGAATAGGGGTTGAGATGGAAGGTGGTGTCCTTGAATGCAAGGAGTCTGGCGAACAAGGCAGCAGACCTACAGGCACTGATGGCAGAGGGGGACATGGACATAGTTGCCATCACTGAGATATGGGCAACTCAGTACCATGACTGGGACCTCAAGATCCCTGGGTACAAACTGCATAGGAAGGACAAAGCAAAGGAGGGGGTGGAGTGGCATTGTATATAAGAGAAGGGATAATGTGCAATCAGGAGGAGGAGGAGGAGGGCACAGCCAAAGCCCTTTGAGTGGTGCCCCAGAACACCACTGGGAGGAAAATGAATGTGGGGGTGGTGTACGGACCACCTTCACAGAACATAGAGTTGGAGAGGGAGCTGGGGAACAGATCAGGAGGGTAGGGAGGAGAGGGAACATGGTAATACTAGGAGACTTCAGTCTACCTGGCGTAGACTAGAGCACCCTGGCTACCTCCTGCAGCAGGGAACAGGTCCTCCTGGATGCTATCCAGGAGTGTTTCCTGACACAGAGAATCACAGAGCCAACAAGGGAGGAGGCCATACTAGACCTAGTGCTATCAGATGGGAATCATGTCTGGGAAGTTGAAGTGAGGGAACCCCTTGCAAGCAGTGACCACTGCATGGTGTGGCTTTCCATCTACATGGGGAAGGAGGCAGCCGTGTCAAAAACAAAAGTTGTGGACTTTAGGAAGGCAGAATTCAATAGGATGGGGAGCACATTAGAGGAGCACCTGGCAAATCTCTGACCAGAGATGGATGCGAACCAAAATGCTCTGTCATGAAGATGGGGATAATCAGCCAGCCCGCTGGCAAACCAGCAGAGTTTCCGCTCATGGCGCAGACATCCCAGGTTCAGGAATGGACCCAGGAGTCGGAAGGCCCGGCCAGGTGGAGAAGGACTGAGCATCAGAAGGATGGCTCTCCTTCTCTGGGGGGCGGGGGGGTGTCCGGCCACTTAGCGACCCCTGGTGGAAGCTGGGGGATCCATGAAGGCCAACGCCTAGCTTTGTGGAGGTGGGACAGACATCAGGCTTGACCTGTGGACGTCATTGCATGTCCTACCTTCAGGGGTACACAGCATCCAAAAAAGCTGGTCCCCAGTGCATGACACCCTGCCTGCCGCTATCCTCACTGCCAACCTTGCCTGCGGGGGGGGTCCCACTCCCGTGGCCCCACCCTGGGGGGAAAGCCAGGACTTGCCAGTAGTGTTCATTGGCAGGGGGTGCCCGCCTGGCAGCCCTGCCCTGTGGGTAAGCCTGGTCATGGGGGGATGGTGTGCGAGGTAGGGGCTGAGCCTCGGAATTGGGGACCAGAACAAAAAAAAAAAGATGGTGATAATCAAGGCCACTGACACTTGTACAAAGGCTCGTAAAAAGAATTCCAGAATCAAGAGACCTAGCTGGTATGGCAGGAAGGTGGCGGAAAAGGTGAGAGAAAAGAGGATGGCCTTCCTAAAGTACAAACTTACCTCGAGGGAGGAGGACAGAGAGGTATATGCTGAGAAATCTTGAGAGGCAGGAAGAGGTCTGGGAAGCCAAGTCTGCGAAAGAATTAAGACTGTCGCAGTGGATTAATGAAGGGGAGAATGGATTCTTCCTGTATATGAAGGAGAGAAGAAACAGAAGGGATGGGATAATCAGGATAATGAGAGAGGGGGGATGGGAGGAAAAAGCTGAAGAGCATGCAGAGGCACTAAATGAGTAATATTGCTCAATCTTCACCAGGGAAGTGGACTGGCCTATGCCATAGGGAAAATTGGGGGGAACCTTGGGGGGGGGGTATGAGAAGGTGATTGGGATAGACAGGGTTTTAAGTGGACTAAGGGAACTACGGGTAGACAAGGCACCTGGCCCAGATTGGGTACACTCAAGGGTCCTGAAGGAACTGGTGGGGGTATTAGCAGCTCCACTGACAGACCTTTTTAACACCTTGCTGGAGAAGGGGTGTGTGCCACAGCACTAGAGGACAGCTCATGTGGTACCTCTCCACAAGAGTGGACCCAGGGATGAGCCAGGTAATTACAGATCAGTTAGCCTAACCTCCATAGTGGGTGAGTTAATGGAGGCCATTCTAAAGAAGGCTGGTGTCCTTCCTTGAGAATAATGGTCTCAAGGACAACAGGTAGCATGGGTTTGTCAGGGGGGGAATCTTGTCAAACTAACATAATAGACATCTTCAACTGGGTTACAAGATCATTGGACAGGGGGCAGGCAGTGGACATCCTATACCTGGACTTCAACAAGGCATTCATTTCAGTGCCACATGGCAGGCTGATCAGCAAGCAGGGGACCTGGGAGTAGGGGACAAAATGCTAGGGTGGGTCAAGATCTGGCTAAGCGACAGGAAGCAGAGAGTGGTGGAAGGGGGAACTGTTCAAACCTAGGCCTGTAACCTGTGGGGACCCACAGGCTTTAGTACTCGGACCTGTGCTGTTCAACATATTTTATAGATGACACAGCAGAGGGGGTCAGTAGTAAGATCTTCCTTTTTGCAAATTATATTAAGCTCTGTGGGAGAGTGGGCACAGAGTAAGGGAGACAGGATTTAAAGGAGAACCTGGTTAAGCTGTAGAAATGGTAGGGCATCTGGCATTTGGATTTTAATGCTAAGAAGTGTAAGGTAATGCACACGGGAGCCAGAAACCCAAGGGCCAGTCACTGGCTGGGGGGAATACAGGTGACAGTATCAGAGGAGGAAAAGGACCTTGGAGTAATGGTCAGGGGTAATATGAAACACACAGCGCAGTGCCGAAAGACAGTAGTCAAAGCAAATAAAATGCTGGGCTGTATCGCCAGAGGAATCACCTCTAGAATGGAGAAAGTTATTCTGCCACTGTACAGGTCACTGGTGAGACCACACCTGGAATACTTTGTTCAGTTCTGATGCCCTTACCTGAAGAAGGATATCAAACTACTGGAGGGGGGGTCCGGTAGAGGGCAACCAAAATGATCCAGGGCATGGGGGACAGAACATATGAGGAGAGGCTGAGGGAGCTAAACATGTACTCCCTGGAGGACAAAAGGGAGAGGGTGGGATATGATTTAAAACCTTCAAGTACCTTAACAGCATAAACAGGATTGCTACAGAGAGCATCTTTAACTTAAGAAAGAAGGGTACAACAAGGGAGCATAGCTTGAAATTGCTGGGGGTAGATTCAGGAAGGAAATGAGGAGGCAATTTTTCACTGAAAGGGTGGCGAAGGGGTAGAATGAGTTGCCAGAGGAGGCAATGGTGGCAAAGACGGTGGCCAGTTTCAAGGGGGATGGAACAGAGTGACGAAGAAACTTAGGATGGAAGGAAGCATTACTGGGAAGTGGAAGGGGGATGGTGGGGGATGACTCCAAGAGGAGATGGGGAGACAGGGCAGCTCCAGGGCATTAACTGAGCTGCACACTTGAGCAGACTCAATAGACCATTACGGCCTGTTTCTGCTGGTAAATTTGTATGTGCATATGTTTTTATGCAGGACAGCTGAAGGCCTGCTATAAGTATGGAGACAGATCACATTTGTCAAATGCCTGTGAAAAAGTGAGATGTGGACTTTGTGGAGAATTTGAACACATACTTATGACTTGTGAAAACTGGCATATGTAACTTATGTGAAGAGACTGAGCACATATTTTGTGACTGCCCCGAGGGGGAATAGAACAGACCTAAGAATTTTGACTAAGCTCAAATAGGCAGACTGGGTGGGCCATAGGCCCTTATCTGCAGACACTGTCTATGTATCTATGCATAAAACCTAGTTTGTTCAGCCCAGAGTTCCAGTGTGGTAATTAGGCTGTCTAATCTGGTGCCTACAGTAGCTACCGAGTCAGTTGTAAGTTTTCATAAAGTACCAAATACTGCTCAGAACCAAGAAAGTCCAGTCCCAGTCCTAGGAAAACAGCAACCACCTGTGCTACCTCAGTTAACTCCTGTAACGGAGCTCCCCCACCCCCAGTGGTACAAGATATTTAATTGTGGTAATACTGACTCAGATCAGAGCGAACCACAGTCTGCAGCTTTCTTGGACCCTGAAGCAAGCTCTGCTAAGACTGATGCTACCATAGTAGTAGAGCAGGAAAGCAAGATACCACTCCCTCTGCCTCTGACTGATTCTAAAGCACCAGGATGCAGTCTGAGATTGGCTAAAATGGTGCAGGAACTACTAGAAATACTACTGACTAATAAATGTAAAGTATTGAATTGGGGGGATTCAGATGCAGGTGATGGTGATTCTGATACCCCCCTCTACCCTCTCATCAAATACTCAAATACCGGAGCCACAAGCAACAGGTAGGTGGAGAAGGAAGTGGAAAAAGCAGCAACCAGATCATAAGGAAATGGAGGGGACTTGAGTTATGATTGCCCCATTGTCCTTCTTTGTCCCTAACTGCTGCAGCAGTTTACAATAATCGCGTTAAATGTATATAGTCTAAAGAATTCCAAAAGAAGAAAAGCACTTTTCTTCTTGTTAGAAGACCAATGCCCAATATTCAAATACATGCAAAATGGAGTGCAAATATTTGTGCCATGCCCTGAGCTTGCCCGGGTGCTCGAAGATGCTGTATTCAGTCGAATAGAGCACCACTGCTATTCAGCTGAATATAAGGCCATGAGTCCAGCGCTAATCCATTTAACACTGCTCCAACAGGGCTCCTGAAGTATGCCACTAGAATGGATTGCACCAGAGCACTAATTGCAATATGCAAATGGACCCATGCAAATGAGCCCATTGGGCTCATTTGCATGGGTAGTGAAGCAGATTAGTATGGCACTGCCCCCAATTGCCCAGTCCCAGATGTGTATAAATCCCTGGTGCTAGTGGTCCCCCATCCCTCTGATCACCAGCCCTGCCATATACAGTATTATCCCTGGAGGTAGTGGTGTCACCCCTCCCTCTGAGCACTAACCCCTCCATATATAGTAACAACTCTGGTGGTATTGGTGTACCCCCCACCAATCACTAGCCCCACAGTATGTATTATTATCCCTGGTGGCAGCGGTGTCCAAATCACCAGCCCGCTTGCCAGCCAGGCGCATAACCCTGTCCTATAAATAAGAGGCATGCTCTTTGTTTGTACATATGGCAGCCAGCTGAGATGGTGTGAGGAGGGCTGTGCTGGCTGCTGTATGCTCCCATGGCACCATAGATAATGCTACAGTGAGCATGGGGGGGTTATGCACAGTGACACAGGGGTGGGGACCACTGGACACTGGGGAGTTTTTTTTGTACTGCCAGGCTAGCAGTTGGGGGAGGACACCACTACCACCAGGGATATTACAATATATGGCTGGGCTGGCAATCGGAGGGAGGGGGGGGACACCACTACCACCATGGATACTATATTCTACATAATGGTCCAGCAATCAGTAGGGGGGGGTGCCAGGGATCACAGAAGGTGGTTGTGCTCCCCCAGCGACCAACCGACTTAGTGGCTGCATTACATCCAGCAGCCGCTAGGGTTGCCAGGAGTTATGTAGGGGTTTTGTTCAGCGGTATTTGCTCTGCACAAAAGAACTGCACTAAACACTTTTGCATGATGCAATGCCACTGAAAATGAGGTAGCATGCATATTCATGGCCACATCTCTCCCCTTGCCCACACCCATATATTATGTTTTGCATGGGCGCTAACTCTCTTTGTTCATGCAATAGCCCCTTTTGAATATGGGGCTGCAGTGCAAACCTGGTTTGCATGGGAAAAGACCCATTAGCGCCTGAGCAAACTTTTGAATATCGGGCCCCAGAATTTTGAATATGATTTTTCTTCAGGAAACCTGGCACGCTACAACAACTTGTTATTGTTCAAGCAAAAAAAAAAAGATTAGTGGTGCTGCCCTTCTTTCTGGTCTTTTGGCAAAGGTGAGCAGATGGTTTAGGAATCCTTTTGGGGGGTACAAATTACAAGATCGTTAGACTGGTGAAGGTAATTCCTGGAAGGGCTTTGATATTAGATGTACTATGGAATAAGAAGTTATTGAGATGTATAAATTTGTATGCACCTCCAGTTAAATCTGAGTGAGTGGCATTACTAGAAGCAATACAACCCTACCTAACTACCTCCAGACAAATTCTTTTGGTAGGCAGTTTTAATTGCACATTAGATTTTGAACTTTAAAACATCAGAGTGGTAAAACAATTTATTGTGACTCACTGGGATAGATTTTCAATGGCGGATACAAGGCTTGCATCAAGCCTTGCATCCACCGCAGTATTTGTTGCATGAGCGCCAAACAGTTTGCTGCAACCTGCACCAGATTTCAGTACCTCGGGCACAGTTACAACATTTTACACAATTTACAGCAGTTTATACTAAAACATTGGTGCAAGCCCGTAAAAAGGATCCCTGATTGGTGCAAAGTTAGACCAAGGGGAAGCTGATCTAACTTTTGCCCCTTGGTGCCGGGGACTGAAAACTGCATTCTGCATTGGGCAGATGCCGCAAGCTCCCTGATTCATTTCTTTGGTGCACTGAGGGCTTGCAGCATCTGCAACCTGTTTGAAAATCTGGCCCTCTAGCTCTAAAGAAAGCAATCTCTCTGGCTGGGTTGATGGATGGCTACAGGAAGGTGCATAAGACTGGGAGAAATAGTTATTTTAGAGATATACTTTCCTGGAGAGTTGATTATATATTTCCATCACCACATGTTTGAGATATCAAGGCAAATGGTATGGCAGTGAAATTCTCTGATCATCTGATGCTCATTGTTCAGGTTTACAGTAAGAACACCACCCCTTGTAGGGAGGTTCCTTGGACATTAAATGTTTCTGTTTTACAGTTTGAATACGTACAAAGTAAAAATTAGGTCCCTATTGCCAGCTAGACAGACAGTAATATTTTTATATGATGATCCATGTGATTGATGGGAAGATATGAAGCAGGATATTAAAGCATGGTTTCAAGCTTTTGAGAAGTGTAAGAATCAGATGAATTATATACAATATGTGAAGATGAGACATCAGCTTCAGAAAGTAATGTCTCAAGCCAGTACTGGCTTAGGTGACTATGTGAATCAGATTCAAGAGTTAAAAGAGAAAAATTAGAAATTAACAGTATGACAGAGCTGCACTTTTGGAGGTAGAACTGTAGTTTGGCATACAAAAAAACATCATATAATGACCCTTGTGAAGCCTGCAAAGAAAGAATTAATACTTCTAGAAAAGAAGTCTTGGAAACTTCAGAGGTGAAGATGGCCTCAGATCCTTCAAATATTCTGCAGGTTGTTGACCAATATGTAGCTTTCACTTTTGGAGTCCCTGGTGATGCGACAGCAGTGATTCATGCATTTTAGCAGTCTCCCTCTTGTAAGTTACCAGATGTTGTCTTACAAAGATTGATTTTGCCATTTGATCATCAAGAGACAGTAAATGTTAAATCAACTTTGAAAACAGGTGCATCCCCAGGCTGGGGCAGATTGCCAAATGAAAACTTTTGCTATGAAAATAAGTGAGTATCTTAACAATTTTCTCTGCAGTGCTGGAGGGGGATGACATCTCAAATAAATTAACTAGGGATCTCTTAATTCTTTTGTATAAGGGAGGGGAAAGGAAACATGTAGAAAATCGGAGGCTGATTTGTCTACTAAACTCAGATTGTAAAATTCAAATGAAAATTTTGCAAGCAAGACTAGCACAGCCTGCAGCTATCCTAATTGACCCAAACTCAAACATGCTCTATCGCAACCTATAGTATTTGTAAGAATTTATATATAGCTAGAAATGTGATATAATTTTCTAAGAAGAATAGGCTTACAGGTAATGTACTTTCATTAAGACCAAGAAAGCATTTGATTGGGTGAATCATCATTAACTTTTTCAGGTTTTATTGTTCAATGGCAACCCTCATATTTGTTTCCTAGTTACAATCTTTAAATCAATCAGCATCCATTGCAGCATGGTGGTGGTGGTGGGGGGGTGAATTGGGGAAACAAACTGACATTAAAGCAGGTGTACTACAGGCCTATCCTTCAAGCACTCTACTGTATGTTTTTGCACTAGACCCAGTATTAAAAAGGATTGAAGCAGTGGAGAGTTTACTGGATATAGAGAATCATCTAAGGCTGGGGCACTTAAAGTAATTGCTTATGCAGATGATATATGTTTGTTTGTGGCTGATACTAACAGTGGAAATCTAGTGGAACAGGTCTTTGGAGAGTTGTCAAAAGTTTCTGGTGCTAGCCTTAATCGAAATAAAAATCAGGCTCTCTGGGAGAAGTTTCAAAGACAGAGCATAATGTAAGTTGTATTAGGATAAGTAAAGGCCCAGTTAAGATTCTGGGGGTAAAATTTGGTCCTAGGGATCTGGCACAACTAAACTGAGGAGAATTGATTGAGATAGCTATGAAAATGGTAGATCAGTGGATGGTTTGGAGATTTTCTAAACTCAAGAGGGTCTTCCTGATTAAGCAGTTTGTGATGCCAATTTTCTTATATATTAGTTATGTTTTTCGTCTTCTGATTAATCTGGAGACTAGGATTCTGAGTATCTTTTTTTAAATGCTATGGGGAAGTTTGTTGAATCCATTGATAATGTAAGTGACATATTTACACTTAAAGAAAGGAGATTTAGGTATGGTTCACTTAGTTGTGTATTTTGATACAGTATTTTGGAAAGGCACTTTGAAACTGGCATGTAATTCAAATTTGGGAAGGGAGGTGGGATGGGTGCAGGGAATGTTGGGAAAGTTTTTTCAGATTTGGCTCGATTCACCAATTCAATTTACTAATGTGTTACAAGTTCCAGAGAATATTGCACCATTGGTATTGAAAGTTAGAAAATGGGGTGTAATGAAAATGCAAATTTTGACACTACCCAGGAAATAAACGTATGAGGAAGTACTTATGCAGTTATGTCCACAGATTCCCACATTCAGAAACTGCAGACCAGAAAAAAATCTGCTGGCTTTAGATCAGTTGGTGGACAAGAGAGTTTTAAAGAAAATGTGAGACATTTTATGGTTATCTGCTTATGGGAGACTAATTGTTGGTGGCAATCATGTACACAAAGTGATGGAAGAAAGAAGCTATCATCTCCAGTTGTAATTCTGCAACAGAATCAATTGAACATTTCTTTTTTGAATGTGACTTTTCTTTAGGCTTTTGGAAATATCTTGTTGATAAATGGAAGCTTCCTTGGTTGGAATGGTAATAATATGAAAGCTTTATTCTTGGTGACCTTCCACCTAGTATTATGCTAGCACTGCGCTTGTTATTTTCACATGTCTGACATTCTATTTATGGCAGGTGAAATGTAAGCTAAGGCTACAGCAACTTAGAATCACTTACATTTCAATTGTGGAATTGTGTGAATCAGCTTTGATGTAGGTTTATAGACAGAATTCTGTAAGAAACAGAAACATAGAAACATAGAATTTGACGGCAGATAAGGACTGCTTGGCCCACCCAGTCTGCCCATTTCCCTACCTACTGGATATGCTGCAGATCTTAGTTAACCAGCAGCCTACTTCTTCCTACCCCCACCCCCTAGAATGGCCTTATGACTGTCCCATGCATGCTTGCAGATTCCACCACTGATTTTGACTCCACAACCTCCTCGGAAGGCCGTTCCATGCATCCACAACCTTCTCTGTGAAAATCTTCCTTAAATTACCTCTGAGCCGCCCCCCATCTTCAAATTGTGCCCTCTTGTTCTTGCACACTCTTTTTGAAAGATGCTACCCTCTTGGACTTTATTGATTCCTTGAGGTACTTTAACGTTTCTATCATGTCCCCTCTCCCTCCTTTCCTCGAGGCTATACATATTAAGCTCCTTTCGCCTCTCTTCATATGTCTTCTGGTGCAGAGCCTGCACCATTTTAGTTGCCCTCCTCTGGACAGCTTCCATCCTGTCTATGTCTTTGCGGAGATTGGGTCTCCAGAACTGCACACAGTACTCCAGATGGGGTCTCACCAGGTGTCTGTACAGAGGGATAATAACTTCTTGTTTTCTACTGGTGATGCCTCTCCCTATGCATCCCAGTATCCCCCCAGCCCTCCTTGCTGCCCTCTCACATTGCTTGCCCACCTTTAGGTCATCTGATATGACTACCCCCAGGTCCCTTTCCATTTTTGTTGTTGTTAGTATCTCACCCCCCATTGTGTACTCTTCCCTGGGTTTTTGTTTCCCAGGTGCATTACCTTGCACTTCTTAGCATTGAATCTAAGCTGCCATACATTTGACCATTCCTCTAACCTTGCCAAGTCCTTCTCATCCTTTCCACCCACCCTGTGCATCAACTCTGTTGCAGATCTTTGTGTCATCTGCAAAGAGACATACTTTTCCTTCCAGTCCCTCTGCAATGTCGCTTATAAAGACATTGAAGAGGACCGGTCCTAATACTGAACACTGCGGTACCCCACTAGTAACCCTCCTTTCTTCTGAGTGGACTCCATTTACTATTACTCTCTGTGTCCTATTCTCCAGCCAATTCTTTACCCAGGCTGTCATCTTGGGACCCACTCCCAGGCTGGCTAACTTGTATATTAATCCTTTGTGCGGGACTGTGTCAAATGCCTTGCTAAAGTCTAGGTAGGCCATGTCCACAGCCCCTCCCTGATCTACTACTTTGGTCACCCACCACATACAGGACCCTAGGCAGCATGGATTCACAGTGGGAAGGTCATGCCAGATGAATCTGATAGATTTCAGATTTGTCTGGCATGACCTTCCCGCTCTGAATCCATGCTGCCTAGGGTCCTGTGCCCCTCTGGCCTCTAGATACTCAAGAATTCATTCCTTCAGAAAGACAAAGCAAGACAGTAAGTGTCTGTAAGGGAGGATAAAATCCTTCAGAAAAATATTACTTTGCCTAAAGGGACACTGTCAACCCCCTTAGGTCTCAAATTGTCCCTAATTTGAAAAACACATTTTATGATTGCCAGCATTCTGCAAAGATTGCTGATGTAGCAGGTAGTTTGCATCTCATTTTTGTCTTTAAAAAAGTGAAAAACAGACTGCCCACCATACTGGTGTTACCACACAAACACAGGTTTGTTTACATTCCTTGATCAACCACAACTGCACCTTTCCTGGACTTAGGAACATCCCCAACACAGTCTAGCCCCTCATAATGTAATGGGAGTTTAGGAGGTTATGGTTCCATGTAAAAATCGCGAATCAAAAATCGCTAAAATCAATATCACGAATGCAAAATGGCGACCTGCAAAATAGCGTCTGTAAATAATGGTGCTTACCTATTTCACTGACTTCAATAAAAGTGCACCATCATAATCCAGTCTTTCATATGGTCGGAGGATCCAAATAATCAGTAACCCATACTCTGTTTACTTTGTCTACAATGATCATGTATTTCCTGTTACCCAAAATGCAACAGCATACATTTTAAAGGGATACTGCTATATTAGACTGTATTTCATGGAGATAGGTGGTGAGAGATTGAGATGGAGACGTTTGAAACGGTTGCGAGCCATAAAGGTAAGCCACTGGCTATACATGCAGGCTTTTTGTACAGAAAAGACAAGGAAAGGGGTGAGAAGATTTACTGGCACTGTGCAGTTGGTCCAAAAATCTCCTATCTGGTTTAGATACACATGGTAGGGAACTCTGTTACTTCCGTACTGAAAGAGCATACTCACACACCTGATGCTGGGGAAGTTGGGGCTCGCAAAATCATGGCCAGTGTCCACAAACGAGCACAGTCCAGCGTGGAGACACTTCACAGGTGGTTGTGCAATGAACAACCACTGCCAACCGATCATTTGCCAGGAGTGCCACTGATGAAAAGAACTATACAGCGGATCAGACAGGTTGAGCGTGGCTGTCCTGTCACTCCTGCTTCAGTGCAGGAACTGGAGATCCCCTTAGAATTTCAAACCACTTGTTCTGGAGAAAAATTTCTCCTATATGACAATGGCAAAGAAAAGGATTGCTTCCTTGTGTTTGCCACGGAAGGTAATGTTAAAATGCTCCAGGAGTGCAACCAATGGATGTTAGATGGCACTTTTAAATCATGTCCCTTGTTATTTCAACAGCTGTACACTATTCATTGCCTTAAATAAGGAGAGGTTGTAACAGCATTGTATGTTCTTATGTCGACAAGAAGTTCAGTAGCATACTGTAGGCTATATGAATTACTACAAGCAATGTGGCCAAACTTGAACCCAGAGTCTGCTTTAATGGACTTTGAAAGGGCTGCATGGCTTGCATTTAGTGTCTGTTTTCCAAATGCAGAGATATGTGACTGTTTTTTCCATTTTGCTCAGGCACTTTGGAGGAGGATACAGAAGCTCCCATTGGTGCTAGAGAAGTACACAAAGATCCAGATTTTGCCCTACATCTTCGCATGCTGTTGTCTTTGGCTTATGTCCCTACAGAAGATGTGCTTTCAACATTTGAGGAGTTGAAGAGGTGGGAGTTTTTCAGTGTTAATGCTAGCCTTATAACGCCCTTAATTGAGTACTTTGAAAGTACATAGATCGGACAACGAAGGGGCAGGACTGGTAGAAGAAGTGCTTTATTCCCCCCACACCAGTGGAATTGTTACGTTAAAATACCTGAGCAGGGTGAGCCACAAAACATGAAAACTTCAGGTCCTATAGCACTGGAAGAAGTGGTCAGGCAAGCTGAGCAATAGTTGGAAACTGAACTGCAAAAGAAAAATATGCAGCTTTTAAATCTCATAGCTGAAAAGGAGCATAAATGCCAACATCAGAAGCAGCTGTTAAGATTTTCCTCTTCCAGGATGGTAGAGGAGAATAAACATTCTTTTCAGTCCCAAGCTACTGACAGCTTGAAAGTCAGCAGTGTGTCAGAACAGCTGAAACCTCAAGGAGGCAACAGCAAATGCCGCAGATCTGCGTGAAGATGGGCATTTGATCCCAAGGCCAGGAGAAGCCCCCATTTTCAGAACTCACAATAGAAGAACAGTTAAGCAGAGCTGGCTGTGAAAGTAAAGGGGAGCTACAATTTGGATGGTTGCTCCGTTACACTGAACACACACCTGGGAAGGAGGCATGGGTAGTTACTTATTTAGTCAGTTAGTTAATTTTTTTTTTTTGACAAGATAAAACTTTAGTCCAGAAGACCTATTTAACAAAGTTATCCTGTATTGAAATGCAAGGTTCCAACAGATCACATAACAAATCAAAAGCAGTGAAGACATGATGAGAAAAATATAAATACAAAATAAACATAATTATGATCTAACGAACTGCATACAGTTACAAACATCTACATAGAACTTGTTTAAGCAGACTTAAATCTATGAATGTTGGGCAGGTTTCTCACTGAGGGTGGAATCTGATTCCTGATCTTAGCAACATTTTACTGAAAAGACATAGTTTCATATTTGGTCTTTACTTTGAGGAACCTGACATCACAGTGAACGGTATCCCTCAATTGATACAAGTTAGTTGCAACCTGGAACTCTGCAAAGAAAGAATTCAGTTCGATGCAATTGCCCTCTTCTCTAGAATTGACAGACTCAATGACGGACAGACTGTCTGGGAAAAATGAGTCTGCCGTGCAGATCCCAGACAAATCCTCTCTACAGTGGTACACTGATAATGAAATAAAAATAGATGCTTTAACTTTGCAGACTGTAGTCTGTGTACACCCACAACCTGGCTATACCCTGTCCTTCCCTAATAATAAGAAGGTGGAAGTCCTATCATCAGTGGGGGTCCTCTTCTGATCCTTCTCCTTCTGTTCCAGTAGAAGAGATGGGCATCTGAATTACAGGCTAATAATGAGGGAAGGGGGAAAGTGAGGTTGACTGCTTGAACCTGGCAGGGGAAACAAAACACTGCTGCCACTGTGAACTCTACTCCATCTAGTTAGCATTCTCCTGTTGTTTCTAAGTAGAAGATAATTGTAAACTCTGACCCAGAATCTTGAGCCTACTTTTGAGACTCAGCTTGATGTCTTAAGGCAAAACACTGCGTTGGGGGCTAGATCAACTACTATTTCTGTACAGGGAAAGGAGCCCACATTGTCCTGCAAGATACTGGAGCTTCCTCACAACAGGACACCACGGGGAAAGAAAGTTCAAGTACATGTAAACCTGATGCTCTGAAGGGTCCAGGACCTAGACTGTTTTCAGACTTTTTTCCAATGCAGCTGAACCAGCAAAGAGACAGAATATAGTGTGTCTCAAATATAAAGGAAGCATGAAAGAAGCACTGGCTAGAGTGTTTGTTGGATGTACACTGTTTGCAAATGAGATGTATGCGCTCATTCGTATATCGGGTGCTACTGTGTTTGATGTAAGTTTTAAAACTGCCAATGGTTTAGAAACATTTTGAAAAAGGTATCATGAGGTCAAACACATTCCTTTGTGGTCCCCATTCTTTGCAATTGCCCTAACTAAACCGGCCTTTAAAATATTCACAATACTTTTCAAAAATGAAGGGGTCACATTACTGATATCCTTTATTGGCTTATATCAAAATGTATGGTAGTGGGTTCTCCAGAGCCAATAACATTTATGATAAAGTAAAATGTGGCTTGTGTAGTGAAGTGGGTCATTTGAGTATTTCCTGCCAAAATTCCATTAAATGCAATCTATGTGTTGAGACTAGGCACTCCTTCAAAACCTGCCCATGGGCTGCTTAAAAATAAAAATGATCCAATGAACCAAGCTGAGCAAGATTTTTTTTTTGTGAACACTGCCCAGAAATAATTTGGCAGGAATAAGGTTCATCCAGAGTTTTTACAAAAGGGCCACCCCTCAACAAAAGGACTTATCCCCTTTCGAAAACACTACACTTGAGGTGGACCCACCTTTGACACCTGAAGAAAGCCTACCTGCAGATGCACCTGATGAAAGTCAGGTGGTAGTATTCAGTAAAACCCCTGAAGTACCCAATGTCTCAAGACAATTAATTAATTTATTAATTTATTTAGTTTGTTTTTTGTTGACCCAGTAGGTGCACTAGACAAAAGCATTGCCTATTTTCAGGCATGACCCGGGAGAGTTACAGACAATAGATGAACAGCAGTTACAAGGACACAATTAGTACAATAACATCAACATGGGAAGGCAAAATATAGGTGTAACATGAAACAATAAGCAGGACAAAGAGATGCCAAAAATAAAAATACAGGGGGGCGTGGCCTGCGTAATGGCAAGATAGCAGCATAATCCCCTAGCTCCATCCCTTACCGGGGCACAATCCGCTGGTATCTGATGTGATCAAACTCTATTTCTTGGTCCCTATGATGGGTCTTTGCTTAATAACTCCTCCCTGACTGCCTCTGCTGTTTTTTGCCACTGGTCCAGCTTTAAAAATGTAAAATCACTAGTCTGTCTCTCCACAAGCACCAACAGCTATAGGCCACATAGGCCCTGACACCAGGTATCTACACACACGCTGCAGGACTTGGAGTGTTGGGTCAGACACCACACAGGTTAATGGGCTACTCGACTATACTGCTGTCCCTCCTCATCTGTATAGGTGCTTCAGCTATGCTTCTGTCAGCAAAACATGGCAGAATTGATCCCTGCACAAGCGACCACCACCCCGGGCTCCAAATCGGACTCCCCTCCTCTGCAGCTACAGGTCGGTGACTCTCTAGCGTGCATAATTAAAATGTTGGAGGTGCTGCTGAACGGGGTGGATGGAATCAGTGCCACTCTCACAGGGAATGTCACCACTGTCCATAATTTGGAGGATAGAGTAAATGTTATGGAACAACGCATTGATAACCTGGAGGGCCGACATGGCTAGGTGTGGAGGTACCTCCAAGAGCATGAGCAACAATTCGTGAGGGCTGAGGACCAGGAGAACCAGGTACACCAGAACAACATCTGGATACTCTGCGTCCCTGAGGGTGTGGAGGGTCCCAAGATGGAGAAATTCCTGAATGATCTACTGCCCAAACTGCTGGGAGAGCACTGGAGGGGCCCTGTAGAAGTGGAGTGGGCCCACAGGCTGTTCACCAAGTCAGACCCTTGCACCTCTCCCCCTCGGCCCGTCATTGCATATATCCTGCGATACTCAACTAAAGAGCAGATCCTGAAGGTAACAAGGTACTTGGGGGATATCTCATGGAAGGGATTTAGGATAGCCTTCTTTCGGGACTATTCACATGAAGTGGTGTCCAGATGCAAGGCATTTGCCCCCATTAAAAAGATACTTCAGGAGCATGGTTTTAAATAAAACTTCAAGTGGCTTACCTCTCTATATGTGGCTAAAGATGGAAGGGAGACTCTGGCACAGTATCCTCAGGAGGTAGAAGGCTGGTTGGCCAAATACTGGCCTAATGTCCTGCAGAAAACCACATCTCCCAGGCATCTTTGTGTCCCAGGAAGGCGTGATCAAATGAGGAGGAACCAGAGTGAGGGGAAGAAGTTTCAAGGGAATCCTACTCCAGGCAGGAATGTCCAGCAATTTAATGTGCCCCCCAGGTCCAGCCCGAAAGGTTGCTTAAATTTCTCGAACTCTCCAGCTGCAGGAGACATATTCCCTCCGCCCCTTCCTAATGCATCCAAGTTGGTTCCTGAATCTGCGCCACTGTCTCACCTGAACAGGCCTAGTCAAAGATCTCAGAGTGACAGAAGACAGGTTGGGAACCAAGCAGTCGCCTCTCCCCCGGCTAAGCTCCTTAAGGGAGACTCTGTATCCGATGAGGATGAGATACAGAATAGGGACATGGATCCTGAGGGTATGGATACCACTACTCCATTGGACTGGGCAGCCGAGTCAGAACTTGTGGCAGAAGAGAATGAAGGGATGACCTTCCCTGTTAAGCCCAGTCTTACATCTTTTGCAGCAGCTGTGGCACAAGGTCTTACGCCGCATGCATCTCAGGACTGTCCTTCCTCCAGCACTGCTCCCACAGGTCCAGAAGGCTGACTGGGCATGGAGTTGCTGCAGGGCTCAGTACCATATTATTTCATTTTACTCTTTGCTTATGCCTAATTTGTGATGTATGTTGAGTGGGGTTAGCAAGGGCCCCCTTCCTTTGCTAGTTTAAGGGGGACAGGGTGTCTTCCTCTCGTTGAGCTGCACTGGAGCGCTAGTCCCTTCTCAGGGTGGCAGAAATGAGTGCGTGGGGTATTGCGCCTGCCACTAAGGATTTTTTGGGGATTACCCAAGCCACAACTACCCCTGGGATTTTCTGAGGACCCATACTCCCCTCTACTGCCATGGGTAGGGACGAGCTTTGCTATGCTCTTACCTTATATCCCATCAGGGCGCTAACCTGCTCCCTTGCCTGGCTTCCCCTATCCTCCTCCCCCCATATGAGCTACCCCGATGCAGACCATGGGGCAGCTGTGTCTCTTAAGGCTCACTACCTTACCTGTGATGCACTCAGTGGACATGATAGAAGCACCTGCTAACTTTCTTTTCTAAAATGTAGTCAGACCTGGCAGATTCAAACCTTTCCATGGGGATCCATGCCCTGTCATATGGCAGTTGGGTTTCCACCCACCCTCTGTTCCTCATTCCTCCCTACTCCTCCTCCTCCTCCCTCTCCCGCCCTTTACCTCCCACTGGATCACTCCTCGGGGTGTACAGACCTGGGTAGGGATGGGTCACTTCTTCTCTGACCCTTTCTTTACCCCCACTGGATGTTGTGAGCCAGTGTTGCTTGGCTTTGCCAGCATTCACTGTGAATCCCTAAATGTGTTTATCTCCTCACCCTTAGTGGTCACACAAGTTGGAGTTGTTATTGTTAACCATTATTGCATTGTTTTGCTGTTATTTGTACACTGCTAATTACATTGTACCTTATACTGTTTTTGTGCTTCTCTCTTTAAACAGTTTATTTCTTATCAAGTTTTCACATGCATTGCTGCATCACTGACCTTTGCTACAGGCCTTCTAAGTACACCTTTCAAGTGGCAGATAGGACTCTACTTGATCTGCCCCTCCAAGGACAGGGTAACTACCTACCTTTCCTCCAGATGACATCTTGGAAGTAGGTGATTTCGACCTCTTTCATAGGGAGGGGTATGCCCAATGCCAGACCTAGTGACATGAGGTGGTATCATGGAATGTCAAAGGCCTGAACCACCCTGTGAAGTGGACAAAGGTTCTACAGCACCTTTGCTCCCTTAAGGCAGACATAGCACTCATCCAGGAGACTCACCTCATGGCCAAGACAGTTACATGGCTCCAAAAGACGTGTGTGGGCAGGGTCCTGGCTAGTTCTGCCTCTATTAAAAATAGGGAGGGTTGCCATATTAGTGCACAAGGCATGCCCCTGGGTGGTTAAGGAGATCAAAGCTGATGCACAGGGATGATGGGTGATAGCCTGTCTCTCCCACATGGGCGGCAGAACTGTGATTGCTAATGTCTATGGACCAAACACTGATTTGGTGGATAGCCTCATGGGGGTCGGCCAGGCCCTCACCTCCCTTACTAAAGATTACCCCAACACACCAGTCATACTTGGTGGAGACTTTAACCTAGTCCTTGACATTTTTTTTGACTAAACCAAGCCCACCCCTCAAACACACCCCAAGGCCAGAGCGATGCTGCAAGAACTAATTGATGAATGGGGCCTTATTGATCCCTAGCGGAGGGACAACCCCAGTGGCAGAGATTATACTTTCTTTTCACCAGTGCACTCCTCCTATAGCTGCATAGATTTTTGGCTGGCCAATTGTGAAGCCACTTGGAGATCAGTGATACCAAAGTGGATAACCTTTTGATATCCAATCATGCTCCTATCCTGTTAAATTACCTCCCCGCCGGACAAGGTCTCGAAAACACCAGATGGCGATGCAACCCTCTCCTACTGCAGGACAAGGAGTTCCATACGGTGATCAAGGAAGAGGCCAAGGCTTACTTCTTGCACAATGCTGGTGGTGAGGTTAGTTCAGGTATGGTCTGGGAGGCCTTTAAGGTGGAGTTAAAGGGGAGGATTATCTCCTACTCAGACACAAAAAACAAAGCTCGAAAGGAGGAACTTTCTAGCCTCCAGGCCAAGCTCTCCTCCTTGGAAACCCAATTCAAGGCATCACCCATGGCCTGCAAGAACAGCTCTCTGGTCGCTTCCATCATGGGTCTCAAGTACCGGATCAACAGTTTACTCCAGAGGCATGCCGAATAGCAACTCCTCAGAACCAAGCAGAGATATTGGGAGGAGGGTGACAAGGGAAGAAAGCTCCTAACTTGTCAATTCTGAAAACAGAAAGCCGCCTGGAGAATTCATGCACTGAGGAACACCTCTGGCTCAATAGTCTTGGACTCTAAAGGTGTCAACAGAGTCATTAGTCAATTCTATCAGTCACTTTACCAGTCTCAGGCATCTATGGATGCTGTGAGCTTCTCAACAGCACTCCAAGAATTCTACATCTCTGCAGACATAGCCCAGCTCTCTCTGGACTCCGTGGAACTGCTGGAAAAGCCCTTTACAAGTGAGAGCTGCACACAGCCCTTTCGCAGATGGCCAAGGGTAAGGCTCTGGGTCCTGATGGGATGACCGTTGAGCTGTATCATCTTCTCCTTGAAGAGATCTCACTCCCTCTCCTAATGGCATTACAGGAATCACACCTTCATGGCTCCCTTCTCTCATCCATGAGAGAGGCCCTGGTTACACTATTACCTAAAAAATCCATGTATGCCCTAGACTGTGCTAATTTTCACCTCATCTTGCTCCTCTCGGTTGATACGAAAATTGCAGCCAAAATTCTCCCCAATCAATTGGTTATGGTCTTCCCATCTATCATTCACTCCTCACAGGCAGGGTTTACTAAACGGAAGCCTGGGGCGGATAATCTCCGGCAGGTACTCAGTCTCAAATGGTTGGCCATGCAGTCCCCCGAGCCAATGGCAGCCCTAGCAATCGATTTTTCTAAAGCTTTTGACTCTGTAGAATAGGGCTATTTACATGAGGTGCTGAAACTCTATGGCTTTGCTCTCTACTTTCAGGGATGGGTCTCCACCTTGTATAATTCGCCCCTCACCAGAATCCTAACAAATAAAGACATATCCCTTCTTCCAGATTCATAGGGCACTCACCAGGGCCGCCCACTCTCCCGCTACGGCACTACTCTTCCTGATTGCCCTGGATCTGCTAGCCAGGAAACTTGTTCAATCCAAGGACATCACCAGTATCAAAGTCAGAGGCCATTCTTGTCTGGTTAACTCTTACACAGATGACCTTCTGCTCACAGTCTCCCACCCAAAACTCTCCCTGCCTAAGGCCCTTACTGTTCTACAGGAATGTGAGGACCTTTCTGGCCTTATGATCAATCAGAAGAAAACTATCCTGGCCCCTTTGAACAACGTGTGCACCAGGTACTGTCTGGATGGGATGGAGATATCTTGGGCCTCACAGGGTTTTTCATACCTGGGAGTGACAATTCCCACCAGATGGCATGATCTTGAGAGTGCCAACTCCCCCCCCCTTCTCATTTCACTTATGGCAGAATTTAACAGGTGGTGCAAGCTTAACCTATCTCTCGGAGAGAAACTTGGAGGCTGTTCAAATGTTTGCCCTTCCTAGACTCTCTTACTTGTTTAGTAATCTTCCCATTCGGCTTTCCCCCTGACTCTTCCACTCTCTAGATAAGCTTGTCTCTTCCCTGCTTTAGGAAGGAAAAGTCCCCAGATGTGGGAAGGCGAAATTATGAGTGCACTGGTTTACTGGAGGTATGGGACTCCCATGGTTTCAGGACTACCAGGTGGCCTATCTGGCAACTCATGCCACCAAATGGTTTGTCCCCTATGCCTCCCCACCTGAGTGGGTTGGTCTGGAGCAGAGTCTGAATAGAGGCACACCACGCTGGTCTCTTCTTTTTTCCACCCCCTTGCTGGCCAATGGTGTCACTCCAGTCATATTGGAGACTGTGAGGGCCTGGAGAAGATATATGGCTCTCTCTTGCACACAGCCTAAAACCAGCAATCCTCCACTGGGGTACACCCCCCATGGCACAATAAACAGATATCCATTGGTAGTCGACCAGTTTACTGGTCTGAATGGGCCACTTGTGGCATCAGGATCCTCCAAGACCTCTGTATACCTGGGACCACTGATTTGATGTCTTTCAAGTAAATGCAGGCACGCTATCCTATCCCTACTAGGGACTTTTGGAGGTTTCTACAAATTCATAGTGCCATAAAAGCGTATCAAGTTAAATCATTGGCTGACCCAAGGTGGCTTTGGCTAAGCTCCTTGCATAAGGCAAATTCTTAGCAGGGCCTTGGCGGTGGTTTTTACAGGATTGTACGAGATGCACAGCCTGATCCTACTGAGTCCTGTAAGAGAAAATGGGAGGCCAATCTAGGGGTTTCTCTCTCCTCCACCACCTGGAGTCGCTGCCTCAAGCTGGCCCACACTGCTTATAGGGATGCCAAAAGCCAGACTACACAGTTGAAAATACTACTTAGATGGTACAGGACCCCTACGGTCTTGCAGTCCATGGGTCTTCCCAATCAGACTAATTGCTGGAGATGTCAACAATCTTCTATCTACCTCTTGCACATACTCTGGTTATGCCCAAAGCTTACCCCTTTTGGAATGCAGTATTTGAAGACTGCTCCAAAGTAGTTGGTCGCCCCATCAGGCATCCCAATGTGATGTTGCTCCTGGTTGACCCTATCTCTCTGGACAAGCTGTCATCCTCTCTTCAAAAGTGGATCCTAGTGGCCCTGTTTGAAGCAAAATGAGCAATTTTGATGTACTGGAAGAAGCCTCACCCCCCCCCCATCGACAAGGAGGTCGGCCCTAGCACAGGCTGCTATCTTCGAGAGGCTGTCGTACTCTCAACTGGGACAGCTGACATAGTTCCAGAGAAAATGGGGTGCTTATCTACAGTTGTACTTATGCTTGATACCACCCCCTCTGCCGGTTAACCCCACATCGTAAAGGGACAGTCTTCTACTGTATACACAATTATGGCAATTTCCTTACACCCTTCTGAAAGTGTCTGTAACAAACCAATCTACTGAGCATGATCGTTCCAGTTACACATTGGAAGAATGTTGAGTATGTTAATAGCAGATTTCTAACTTCAATGTTAACATGCCTTCTATGAGCTGAAGTGATACCTTTTATCTTTCTGGGTCACTATTTTCTAACATTACATTTTGTAGGCTGGTTCAGGTCTCTTTGAGTGACTTGTTTCTGTATATGTCAGCTTTGCCTGTATGAGTTGCTATTGCAATGCTCAATTGTGTAAAACGGAATAACAATAAAATTTTACATGTTAAAAAAAAAATACAACTACATAAGTGCAAAAATTATCATGTGGTAAAATGACAAAATCAAGCTAAGTATGAATATGATGGATCAATTACACATGCACTTATCTCTGGACAGAAGAAACTTACGAAGTTCACTCTTTAAGACTTGGTGAGACTGAAAAAATCTTAGAGGCAATGGAAAGGAGTTCCAAAGCTTGGGAGCAAATGCTTAGAAAGCCTGTTCACCATTCTTAGTAGTACATTTTGGGACAAACAGTAGAGACCTATCTGTAGACCGCAAGGGGTAGGCCTTTAATGCGGGCTTTACCATGTTGGACAAGGTTGCTGGTATACCTGCTCTGATAATATTATCAGTGGTGAAGCCAGTGATGAAAAGATGATATGAGGATGGAGAGAGCCAACCCAGACTTGAGTAGAGGCATAGCGATGGGTAAGCCTGGGCAAAGAAAGAGCAAAGCAACTAATGTTACTGTAACGTGTCCCATTTATTTACTGTAGGACTCCTTTGTTTGCCTCAAGATAGGCTACCAGCCAATAGGTGAGACTAGGTCTTAGGACACCCTGGGCAATAGCTAGCCTAGTGGCTGTAGTTAGAGCATACCTAATTTTATAGGTGAGACCAAACTTCATGTGAACTGTCTTATAGATATATGCAGGTTAAAATTCAGAGCAAGGTCTAAGGTGACTCCAAGGTGTTTGAAGGAGTCTACTACCACTAATGGGGTGCCCATTGAACAGTAAATATTAAGCGTATAGGGACAAGTCCTAATTCTAGGTGCAGAACCAAATAGCATAGCAAGTGTTTTTTTGGTGTTTATGAGGAGTCTATTGTGATATAACCAGGACTGAATGGAATCAAAATAAAAATTTAGTTTTGAGTTGATGTCAGATATGTCCATGTCACTAGTATACAGTACCATGTCATCTGCATAAAGCACAGTTGAGCAAGAGCTAGCCATTGTGGGCAGATTGTTGAGGAATAAGGTGAATAACAAAGGACCAAGTATGGATCCTTGAGGGACTTCAATGTTAGTGGGGGAAAGGTTGAATCTAACTCTATTAATTTCAACAAACTGCTGCTGACCAGTGAGGTAGCTCACAAACCAGGTAGTAGCAGCGGATGAGAATCCCAAAGTGGTCAGTTTGGATAATAGCATGGTATAGTCCACAAGGTCAAATGCCTTGGTTAGGTCAATGAAAACCGCCTCTGTGAACAAGCCTTTATCCATGGCCATCTTGACATCATTAGTAAATTGGATGAGGGCAGTGGATGTGCTATGTGCATGCCTGAAACCATGCTGTGGCAGGGATAATAAGTTATGCAGTGGGATAATACCTCAGTGTTGGTAACAGACTTTAGGTAAGAGGAGGGAAGTCTGGTTCCATTGCAGTAGAGCTAGGTTCAGGAGCCATGCTGGTCAGCTTTGAGTATATGGAGAGGTCAGAGAAATGAGAATTGAGAGCGTTTGCACTTGGGACAAAATTATTACAATTTGTGCCATCCAATGTCATGTCAGATATAGCAGTGTTTGCACCCTGTCCCATGAAAACCTTTATGTGGCTCCAAAACCTATGGGAATTTCTGGCCGATGCCTGGAGGAGCTGTTTGCAAAAGACACTTTTTGCAGCTCGAATTGCTTTTTTACATTCATTTCTCTGTCGCCTGCAGTCTACCCAGTCATCAAGAGACTTTGAATTTTTAAATCTGGCCCATGTTTTGTCCCTCTTTTTAATGGATGTAAGTAGTTCATTATGCAACCATCTTGTCATTGTGCCTGTAACCCTGCACTTTATGAAGGGAACTTGCTTGTCTTGAAGAGCCATGAGAGTGGATATGAAGAAATTGAAGGATTTATCTATGTCAGATGTCTAATACAGTGGGGCCAAGTCAGTTTGGTGTAAATCAGCATTTAGGGCCACAAAGTTTAGTTTAGAAAAATCCCTAAATTGTATTTCTTTGGGTTGGAGCTTCAGGGTTCTAGTTTTCCAAATGCAGAAAACTGGAGAGTAGTCGCAGATGGAGTCTGGCAGTGTACCAGTGATTAGGGTCTCTTCTTTTCTATTAGTAAAACTCCAGTCTATGAGGGACTGGGGATTGCTGTTAAGTGATATCCCAGTAGGGCAAGAGACCAGCTGAGATACACTAAGTAGAGCTTCCCTAGTACAGCATCATGCATACCAGAGTTTTTCCCCAGCCAGTCAAGATTGAAATCACCCAGGAGAAGAAATTAATTTTTCCCCTTCAAGGAGGCAGGTATTGTATGATATCTGTAAACCCAGATGTCACTGTTAGTACAGTCAATAAAAAAACTGGAAGCCTTGTACAGACAAAGACACAACCTCACCTCTGAAGCCAAGCACATTGATGTAGCCAGCACTATCTTCCCCATAATTGACTATGATCTCAGTCTATGGAGCGGCCACTGACACTGCTCTCCATCAGGTCAGGCTGGTCCTAAATAAGGCATGTCGCCTCGTACTCGGGGCTGACAGGCTCACCCATATCTGCTCCTTATATTCCCAAACTAATTGAGTTCCCCTCTAAGATAGGATAACATGTGAGATATCTATTTGGGGGGGAAGCACTCCTGAGCATCTTTCCACCTTCAGTTCAAAACCTGCTGCATCCTGTTCATAACCAATCTTCTACCAGGAACATGACCAGAAATACTCTTTCTGTACCCTTCCGCAGAACTATCTTGACCATGTGTTCCTTTGCCATCAGGGCCCCACAGTGGCTGAATGAGCTGCCTAAATCTCTGTTGGGCCTCCCAAAAAAAGCACAATTCAAGAGGGAACTAAGAAAGGTTCTCTTATCTAGTACCAATTGTGACTGCCATATCTAATCTCCTTATAATTTGCTTGCTCTACCTGTCCTGCCCTGGACAATGCTCCGCTTGAACAGCTCTTGCCTTTGCCCTTTGTATTGTGCAACACTATGCATGAGGGTAATTTTGACAATGCTCCTTTCTGTGCTGCCTTTGAATATGTCTCAAATGATACGCAGTCTCTTGTAGTTCTTTGTTAAAGCTCTGTAATCAATCAGTGACATGGAACCTTTGTAAATGAGCACTTGTGTTCAAAGGTGTAATTCTTTTTTTTTAACTTTCTATTTATTGGTTTTACGATAAACATACAGTTTGTATTCCAGATGTATTACATGAGGATATGCATTTAACAAATGAGGGTGCCACCCTTTTTAATACATTTCACTAAGAGAAAAAACGTTGTCGTAATACATCAGTTAGATACATCCTTGGAGGATAAACTGGTTAAGTTTTAGATAAACAAGTAATCAATTAAATATGTTGAGGATTATGAGCCCATGAGCTGCATGTATAAAACAGTCCACCAAGTAATAGCATTTAAAAGAATCTCTAAATCCTATAAAAGGAAAGGAGAAAAACATGCTAAATCCACAATTATGCACTATTAAAGGTACCACCACCACTAGGATTATGGCTCTGCAGTAAGCATCAAGAACATCACTGTCAGCACTTATAACTAATTGGGTGACTATTACATTATGTGTAACAAAATATTCCCACACTTTTATCAATAGAAACTAGTATTAATACCATCGACTATACTATTTGTGTTGCCCATCCTAAACTCACTTAAGAACTTCATTAGGTCAAACTCTTACAGTTTCATAAATGAAAAATAAAATGCTGTGGATTTAAACTTCTGGATAAACAATCAGGAAACTAATCAGACCTGAATGTGAAACTTGAAGGTATTTGAAACAGTTCATGTTTCGATGTCTGCTTCATTCTCCGACTCGGACTGTGAACTCTCTTCCCTCCTTTTGCTTGACTGGGTATGTTTTTGGGCCCATTTCAATGCCTCGGAGGAGTCCAAGAAAATGAAAATCTTCCTCTCATGTATGAGGCACAGTTGGGCCGGGAACAGCATGCCATGAGACAATCCTGCTTCATGGAGCATGGCGCAGACACCATCAGATCTCTTTTTCCTCTGATCAGTGGCGTAGTTCAAATCTGGGTAGAGAGATACTCATTGGCCATCCTGGAGCAAAGTTCATTTCTGTCTGGCCGAGGCCAGAACAAAGTCCGTCATCCCAATATTGTCTACCACCATCACAATGGCCCAAGGAGCATCCACGTTTGCCTGTCTGCCATGAAACGTCACTCGGTAAGACTTTTGAATGATTAGGTTCTGATCTACCAGTGGCTGTCCCAAATGCTGCTCCAGCCATTCCTTTAAAAATAAACCCAAGTGATCCCCTTCAATGGACTCCAGCATTCTGACAATCCATACTGTATGTTAGCCACCCTGGCCTGGTTCTCTAAGGTCTCTAGCTGTGACCCGAAATGTGTGTTCTCTCTCACTAAATTTGTGGTGGCTCCCAAGGCAGCATCGGACTGTTTCTTTGATTCGGTGGTCTCTGTTTTAAGAGAGGTCACATCCGACTCCAAGGTAGTGCCTCTGTTAGACAAAGAGTCAAATTTCTCCAATTGTCCTGCCATGGATGCTATAAGGCTGGTCATTTTTTGCCCAAGAGTCTGTAGAGTTTCCTCACCTTCAGCAAGGGGTTTGGAGAGATTGCAGCCTTGAGCGAAATGTGTGGCTGGAGGACAGGAGGCATTCTTAATTTTACCGCTGTCCAATGGAACTTTTTCTTTCTTCGGGATTCCCATTTCAGTTCAGGAGGTCTTCCGACAGCAATAAAGGACCTTTTTATGAGTCAAAGCATCTGTTAAATTATGTATAGTGCTTAAATAAGGTGCTAAATGTGCAGAGCATTAAATCCTGGCTGCCATCTTGCTAGGGTTCCACAATGCCCCTCTCAAAGGTGTAATTCTGAATAAATGAATAAATAAATAAACCCATTTATACCACTCTTAGGGGGATTATAGACACAGATGATGTGTAATTTTTTTGTGTTCTCAAGGACAAATACAACATGAAGGGCTTCACAGGCACATTGGACCTTAACAGCTTGAACACAGACATTAAGGTGTTCCTTAAAGTAGAAAGCAAATCCATCTCCCTTTTTTTGAGGAAGGACAATCAGTCCTGAGGAGCTTATAGCCCTTTAATGCAAACAGGGAGTCAGGAATAGAAGACTTTAGCCAGGTCTTGCTTAACCTTAAAATGTCTGCGAAGTAGTTAGACACCCTAGACTCCAGCTTGACAAAGTTGGTTGTGAAGCTGCATACTTTCATGTGGGCAACTTTGAGACCTTTAGTTGAGAACCATTGGGGAGAGCAAGTGAGCTTGGCAGAGCTTGGGGGGCCAGGGTTAGATTCAATATCCCCAGATAAGATAATACAGATGCAGTTTAGCCAGACCGCAATAAACTATTTTAGCAAGAGACATCTACAGTATGTGATACATAAAAGGAGGATTCAGTTAGGTTGTGTGTTATATACTGTAGGCTATCTGGATTTGGCCCAGATACCAAATACAATTTGGGGGATTATCCTTTCCAACCATAAGATTCCAGAAACTAAAGGTGGAATCATCATAAATGTTAAGTCTATCTAAACAATCAGGTGTCAGTGAGAGGTAATCTGTAGCGGCTAACAGGACAGCAAACATACTCCACAGAAGAATAGATGAGCACAACATTTTTAGCATCCTAATTAAAAAAATCAAAAATAACTAGGCAGCTCTTGAGACCAGAAAACCATTAATTTTCAGAGAACACCCTAAATGCAGGTAAATAGTAGCAATTCTGTAGGTGCCCAAAAACTCTCTTACACAACAAGGGTCCACTCTAATGGCAGCTATCAAATAGCATATGTGTAGGCATAGAAGACACCCAGTAATAGTGGCTATAGGAGGCCAGAAATGACAAACCAGCAGATAAGACAATAGAGGACAATACTTGTATAAAGCAATGATATTAGTGTACTCATGAAAAAGGCCTACTGTGAGGAGCAGAAATATCATCACTCTTATCACAGGCACAGAAAAAGGTTGTAACAAAGAAGTCACTACAATTACTAACAATTACTAACCGGGCAATTCAGACTCCAGTTACATTAGTCAGTCAGGTGGTCTGTGTCAAGTACAAACATTGGAATCAGCAAAGGACATAGATGAGATACCCACAGGAGCACATTGTAAGTGGGGCACCCCCAGTGTGACACCCTTGTCGTTTGGCCCTTAGAGCTCCAGCCCTTAGTACTCTGGACTGCAAGTGCAAAGGACCATTTCTTGTAGACCACAGAATATAGTATCAGGAATGCTGCTGGACTGACTGCCACATGTTGGGGGTGGGCTAGCTTCTGGTCCTGTCCATTGCTCAGGTCAGGGAGCAATTGCAGCAAGTCCGTGGGTAGGGGGGAGAGTCTCCCTATTTGCTGAAGAGACTCTCTCTCTTAGGATAATCTCTTTCTACCCAGAACATTTCAGGCCAAAATTCAAAATGGTGTGGTTGCAGCACGATGAGGACAAAAGAGTGAAAAATTGGGAAGCATTGGTGAAAAAATTAGTTTTTTCACAATCCGCTGCATGAAATCCACAAACTCAATTGAAATGCAGCTTGACAGATTAAGAGATCTACTACCCAACACTGTCTGTTCCAAATTTTGATGCAAATCCATTGAACGGTTGCAAAGTTATTAACGTTCATAATTTGGGGTTTAACATTAAAGTGCCTGCTCAACCCTAACTATAGAGGTGTGACCGCACCTCTATAATATATATATATATATATTGCTACTCAAACAAAAGCAGCCAAAACTGAGGTCCTTTTAATACAACCTTTTCTACATACCACTAAAAGGATACTTACGGGTGGGGGTTTTAAGCCAGCAATAAGACACGACAAGGTGTGGTTATGGCCTGATAAGAGCACGCCCCAGATATGTTATGAGGCATGAGGCACTTGCACTGAGTGCCTTTAGCACCTGGGAAATGCTCTTATCAGGCCATAACCCACACCTTGGAGTGTCTTATTGTGCTTATAAAATGGGCCCCCCCAAGTAAGTATTTAAGAAAAAAATATATACAAAACATAACAAAAATAAAAAAAAAAAACATGGTTTCAATAGCTAAGCAGGAAAAATAGTTCCCCATTGAAAGTAATGGCCAGCACAGGGTGCCCCCCCACACAGATAATGCTGAAGTTCTCATGCCCCTACCCACACACTGTGTTAATACCCCCACTGGCCATACTCGGTGCCTCCTGCTGTAGTTACCATGTGTACAATCATTCCTAATATGGGACCGCTAGCTCACCACTGGCTTTGTTGTACTGAGGAAAACTTTATTTTTTTTAATGAAATGGGATATAATACTGGCAGCTGAGAAGCGAGCAGGTCTCTTGTTTGATTGAGAAGAAGGATGTGGGTGGCTCATGAATCACGAATCTGTTGGCTTTGATGCTGATATGCTGTCGGATTTCTTTCTCTCAGCAGCACATCCCCCTCCGATATGGCTGTCTTGCCCTGCCCCTACCCACACACTGTATTAATACCCAACTAGCACACACCCGATGTGTCTGCAAGTGAAGGAAGACCATTAACAGCAGTTGTTTGTTTCACAGCGAGTAGCTGGTTTCAGTAAGAGGGATTGTGTATTTGCCCACTTCTGTAGTTACCGCGTCTACAGTCGTGGTTCGTAATATCAGGCTGCTCACTCACCCCTCCCTCTGTTGCACTGTGGAAAACTTGTATGTGACTTTTTTAACAAACATTGGGTAAAACAGGCAGTGGACGATAGGGTCTCTTGTTTGAGGCAAAGGCAGATCCAGGTGGCTCGCGAGTTGCGCATTAGTCACGGTCAGGTTTCTTTCTGTCAACAGCACAGGTTACACAGATTGATTTGGCAATGTTTTGTCCCAAGCTGATAGCACTTTTATCTTGTAAAGGTATAGGAGGTGGTGTCAATGGCAGCATGGGCGGGGTGGTAGTGGGAGCTATGGAAAAAGCTTTGCTTTGTTACTGATGCCAGACTGCTATGACTGTTGGGTGGCATAGGTGGCACTGATATGTTTTTGTGAAGTGGTTCTGCCTGACACAGTTAGTGCCAGTTGCAAAGTTTTGGCTGTATAAGGACATGGCTAACAATGGTTTTTTGCCAATCTGCATTGAGAGATTTTTGTGCCCATTTTATAATTGTGTTTTAACTTTGCAAGATAGGGGAAGAAGCACAGAAAAGCTTTATAGTGACATGTGTTTTCTAAAAAATATAAAAATGGCAGACTTAATTGATGCCTTGTCTGTACATCATTCTCATCTGGTTCATACCTTTTTAAGGGTTATTTTCTATGAGAAGAGATTTTTTTTGTTCCTGTTCCCTTGGTTAACAGTGCAAAGAGCATTTCCATGCCTCGTGGAGACACCTGATCATAAAACAGTCACTACAATAATTATACAAGCACTAAATTGTCCCCCCCCCCAGAAATATGGGGACTAAATGTTTCTTTATAAACTCTACCCAAACTAGATTCAAAGTTTATGGCCCTTCTGGTGGCAAGAAGGTCAGTATTTGGTGTGAAGACTCACTGTCTTGGTGGGAGATACCAAAACGGATCTTAAGAAATGTTTTCAGTCTTACTTCTCTTGTTTACAGAATAAAAAATATCTAAAATACTTAGTTTTAAGCTCCTAATTGCAAAATCTTTTTTTTAAATCATATATACTTTATTAACTTTAAAACATGAATAATATGAAAAACAAAGAACATACAATGAGCATCATCTTTACAGCCATTAACAGTAAGAAATCAAACCATATACTTAGATGACTCCTATACTTCATAATCCCCCATTAACCTCCACCCCTCCTCCCCTCCCCCATATCCCCACCCCCCAGCCCGGAGGAGAAAGAAACTAAACCTGGGACTTCTTAAAAGAGTAGAAAATAAATTATAAAATAAAATAATGGGTCCCCAAAGGTTACATGTCAAACATATATTGGTCCATAAAAGAAGAGAAAATAGTAATATCATTCAACGTGAAATTGATTATAAGACATTCCCATGCTCAATCCTACAGGTGAAGGGTGTCCAAATGGTAAGACTACAGGCCAGAAACAAGTGAAGCTCCATATCCTGTAATCGGGCTACCCCAAATAGATATGGAACCAAAGGAACTGTGTGACTATACCATTAATAGGATATAGAAGGATTCCCATATCTTTTTTGTATCTCTCCAGATGATAACGTTTTTTTAACACTAGCAAAAGATTCTGTTACCACTGAAACCTCTCAGATTAAAAATATTTAAAAAATGAAATTTTATCAATATCATAGAGTAAGTTCCTTATTGATGGAACAAAAATTCAGCACCTAGGGAAAAGTATGCCAGGTGAACCCTTTTGAGAGTTGTAATGAGGAATACAAGAAAGAAACATAAGAGCTATAAGGGATGCCACTGGAAACTGCATATAGAACAAAGTCAGACAATAGGAACTGTTCAGCTCTATGTTCAGGAAACTTTCAGATCCAGGGCTGTTGTTGAGGAGGCTCTTGACTCTTTTAAGGCAGACATAAATCTTCCCCACCTTATCAGAACAGGAGCAAGCCGTTTTGATAAGAGAGATTATGATAACAGAGATGCAAGAAGTGATAAGCTCCTTTAACAGAGGAATATCTCCAGGGGAAGATGGCCTGTCGGGGGAACTCTGTAAAAAATATGTATCTATTTTACTTCCAGAATTACTGGTGGTGTACAAGATAACTTTAAAAATAGGGCCTTCTGGTCCTAAAGTTTTATCTTGTCAAAGTAAAGACTTACTACTACTACATTTAATACCTTGTTAGGTAAAGAACTGGGAGATAGTTGTATACCAAAAAGGTTATTAATTCTTTTACACAAAAAAAGTCCAAGGGAGGATATAAGAAAGTGGAGACCTCTCAGTATTTTAAATTCAGACTGGAAACTCTTAACAAAGATCGTGGGAAAGAGAAGGGTGAAGGTGGCTGGCAATCGATTAACCCTGCTCAGTAACGTGTAAACAGATCTCTGATGGCTTATTGATAATAACAGAATTCATTGATTCATGTAATGTGGAAGAACAAGAAGGTCTTCTCCTGGCCTTGGACCATAAGAAGGCATTCATTCAACCAAATCTCTCAATCCTACTTATTCATGGTTCTAAGAAAGTATGGTTGCCCTCCATGATTTATACACTGTTTAGAGCACATTCATGCAGTAGTCACAATTACCCCTTTCATAAATGGTAAATTGTGGAAGGCATGTCAGGTAGGGAGGGATTAGGCAAGGTTGCCTGCTGGGCCCTCTTCTATATGTTTTTGGATTGAACCCAGTACCACAGAAAATAGAACACGATAATGGGAATCATGTTTTGCAGGCAGTTATAAGTCATTTTCCTCATTAGTTAGTGACCTATGCAAACAACATCTTCCTTCTAGCCCCAAATGTACAGTCAGGGGAAAGATCGTTAGGATATCTGATGGCATCTGATAAGGTTTCTGGGTCTAAAATTAATTTGCAGAAAAGCAAAAGTATGTTGGTTGGCCATGAAATGGCAAGACTGTCAGCTGTTAGCTGGGTGAAAAGAGAGGAAGGACCACTGACCATATTAGGATTAAAGTTTGGTAAGGGGTGTTGGCTGAAACAAACTGGAAAGTAAGGTTACAGATTGCGGAAGCAAAAGTGGAAATATTGAAGGCTTAAACAATGACTAAACAGAAAAGAGTGTTATTATGCAAGCCCTTCTTTACTGATGTGTTTATTCTTAAGTTTGGTTTATCCTCCACCACTTGGATGTGAAGCTAACATTTATAGTGTATTTTTAGATTCATTTGGGTAAGCAAGTAAAATCCAGTAAAATGTAATAAGACACATTATCCCCTGCAAGATGGGAGTTTGTCTATGGTGAATCCTGTTGTATTCTTTTTTTTTTATATTGTCTTTAATGCAAATTTACATCCCATCTTAGTACAAGAAAGCTAACCTTTTTTAAGCAAACTGTGATATACAGTATATATATTATTTTTTTTTAGGAAATGGGTCACAGGACCACGAAAAGTGTTCAGAGAGCTTCATGTGAATACAACAGGGTATATTTCTATGTGCTTTAAGAAAATAAAGCAGTGGAAACTCCCATAAGCAAGGTAAAAGACAACACTAATAAGGGTTTGTATGATGGTATTCTGGCCTGTTTTTTTCAGAACCCCCCCACCCACACACACACACACACACACACACACACACACACACACACTTCTTGAATGTTTTCCAAGAATCCCTGCACAGTGGGTAGCTGCTTAGCTTAGGGAATCTTACATTTTTGCAAAAATGTGGGATATTGTGTGGCTCAGTTGCCACAATCGTTTAAACGTTAGAATTCATCATAGGCATAAAAGTCTAGAGGAGAAATATTACTTAAGGCAGGGATATGAACTCCAGTTAGAGACAATGGAATATCTTCTTTTTTTTTTTTGCTTTGTAAATATATTGAATCTCTATGGAGGGAACTGTCCAGAAGATAGAAGGAACCATTATTTTCTAGTATGAATTTCAATATTCTAGTTTATGGGGTTTTGACACAAGAATGGAGGGATTTCATTTCAGTACTATAAGTGTTGTTTTGGCATGTATAAAATGGACCATTTGTTAGGTACGATGCCAGTATGTTTTGCAGCAGTAGGATATTTCTATCACAGGATCACTAGAGAAAATAAGTCAAGAATGTACTGTTATTTATGAAACTGACACTAGTACCATGACTACTTCTGAAATGAAGAAAATATGGAAACTCATACACTGGATACCACCCTGATACCAAGCAGCATATATTGTAAAGTTACACCTCACTCATAACTTTTTTTCAATGATCTCCTAAAGTGGTTTGTTGATTGTTTCTTTGATTACACAATGTATGTTCCTTTAATTTTTTTTCTTTTAGTTTCTGGAATGATGTAATTTCCTAAAAAATGCCCCTACTCATTTTGAGAAATGCCATGGGATCTTTAGCGCCCACATGGACAAGACCTCAGTTTAATGTCTCATCTGAAAGACTGCACCACAGGGGTGCAGCATCCCCCTCATGCTGCACTTTAGTGTCGACATTGGGATTTTACCCCAAGTTCATGTTGTGGGGCTAGAACCCACAACTTTCTGGCCTCAGAGGTGACTGTGCAACCTGCTGAGCCACTGGTACTACTACTGATTATCCAATGGTTTTATATACTCATGGGTGACATAAACACAAAAAAGCAACAGATTCGGTAGCTCTTTACAAAAATTACTTGTTTCTATACTCAAATATGTTGGGAGTTAATTTGGGACATGGGGGATTATCAAGGACACAAAAAAGGAAGGTTATACTTAGGAAGGAGATCAATTTGATATGCTTGTTAGAGACAAAAGTTGACAAAAAAAAACATGTTGAATTCAGCTTATGAGCTGGACTCGTTAGGGGTTTTCATAATAGAGATGCATAATTTTGTTCCCTTAAAGGACTCCACAAATTCAGAGAATGTTTCTTTCAGAATTTGGTGGATACATTGTAAATACAATACTGAAATAGGTCTGCGTTCACTTAACCAAGGTTAGTTGATGCAGACCTAACATATTTGATCAACTTCAAAATAATATTACTTGTCAATTACTGGGACCCCCTGCCTAGCATTCCATAATTTCCTTTTATATTGATTCCTCCACTTTGGAGGTAAGAAATAAAATAAGGATATTGAGTTGGAAGATCATAGGACTAGCTACCAAACATGCAGATAGTGATTTCAAAGATTTTCATAACACCTTTGATGTAATTTGTTTGCAAAAAAGTTGATCTCAGGAGAATTTTATTATTCCACTCAATGGATATTCACCTATGCAGTTCCAGCAAAGAAATTTAAACCTTATGGAAGACCAGCATGGGGTTTGCTGACCTACGTTAAGGTCCTACCCCACTTCAAGGTGGATAAAATACTTTTCCAATCAGATCATTTCCTTTTTTTTTTTTTGAGTGATCTTTTTTTCTCCCCTCCATGCCCTGAATCCACCTCTCCTTCTGGCATCCAAGGTCACCAGCACCCCCTCTAACCCCTCCAAGCCCTGCCACCTCACATTGCAGCCTACCTCGAGGTAGCTCAGCATTACCCTTCGCTGAGTGGGTCCCTCTCCTCTGAGGGGGAAGGCACCGGTTGGGGCAGCCCATACACTATATTTTTTCCCTCGGCCTTGGATGCTGCTGAGATGGCTGGCCAGCACAGGAAGTCTTCTGGGTGTGCTGGTGGACTGGATGCCATTGTCTGGCCAATCCAGAGCAGTTTTTCCGTGTTCTGGTACTTCTCACATTGCAACACTTTTGTGCAGTGCTCCCAGTCTCCACCGGGGGCTGCTGCAAAGTGAAGAGACCCTGGAACCCACCCCAGGAGAGGAGAGCAGTCCTGTGGATGCTCAATCCTTTCCTTCCCCTGCTGACGCCCGATGACCCGAGTCTGTTCCCGAACCCAGGTCGCCAGTGTGGTGTGAGGTAAGATGCCAGCGCCTCAGCCCTCTGTGCCACCAGGCTGGCACCATTTTGTTTTTTGATAATGTTAATGGGTATAGAAAGCTGTATAGTGAGAGATACTTACATCCTGCCATCAGCTTCAAGTAATTATGACGAGAACCTTTAGTCAGGCCCAGACATCCAGATTAAATTAATTCAGAGATAATTATCCCATACAAGAGCATCTTCTTTTCAGTAATTTTAATACCCAGCTGGCTTCTTTGGATAATGATCTTATCCCTCTTGGAATCTGAGATCATTTTCAGTTATTTTCCACTAGATATAATTCTTTAAAACATAGAAACATAGAAAGTAATGGCAGATGGAGACCAAAGGTCTATCAAGTTTGCCCATTTAGTTACCCAGGTCCTTTTGTTCATCCTGGGTCCTACCCCCCTTCTGGTATTTGAACGTCCCTCTTCAATACTTTTTTATTTGAGCCCATGCTCTGTACCACCTATGCTTGAATGCTGCTACAGTCCTTGCTCCCACCACCTGGGCTGGAAGGCAGTTCCATTATTCCACCACTCTTTTGGTAAAGTAGTGCTTCCATAGTTCCCTCCTAAAGCTCCCTTCCCTCAACTTCCATTCGTGCCCTTTAGTAGCTGAGCTGGTGATTCTGTTGAATAGCTCTGTGTAGAGCACTTTATTTATACCTGTCAGGAACCTGAAGGTCTCGATCATCTCTCCCCTCTCCGTCCTTGTCTCCAGCAAGTACATGTTCAGTGACCCCAGACACCCCTCATAATAGAGTTCATGGAGGTCCTGGATCATCTTTCTTGCCCTCCTCTGCACTGCCTCCAGCCTGTCCTTATCCTTTTTCAGACGAGGGCTCCAGAACTGGACACCATACTCCAGGTGAGGCCTCACCAGTGACATATACATATAGAGGATCACCTCTTTGTTCCTTCTGTCTTTTCCACTTCCAATGCACCCCCAACATTTTATTTGCCTTGCCATATGCTTTGTTGCACTGACTTGATTGCTTTAGGGTGTCGCATATAATGACTCCCAGGTCCCTCTCTTCTTGAGAGATGCTGATCTTCACCCCATTTAGCCAATATTCTGTCCTGGGATTATTCTTCCCCAAGTGCATCACCTTGCACCTTTTCACATTAAATCTCAGCTGCCAGACATTTGACCACCTTTCTAGCCTGAGGAGGTCTTTTGTTGGTCCCTAACCCCTTACACATTGTCCACTCTTCCACCATGTTTAGTGTCATCCATGAAGAGGGCAAGCTTGCCCTGGATTCCTACGTTGATGTCACTAACGAACATGAATTAACAACTAGTTAAAAAATAATTTTCAAAGAGTGATTATTGATGGCCATACTTCTAATTGGCTTCCAGTTACAAATAAAGTCCCCCAGGGTGCTGTTTTATCTCCCCTTCATTTTCCAAATATTTATTGCTTACCTCACACTTAACATAAATAGATGGCATTCCAAATACGCCGTTGACTACAAAATAGGTAGTCCCTATAGTACATTTGAAGGAAATACTACTCTACAAAAATATCTGGATTCTCTCTCTGCTTGGTCCATCAAATGGGGTTTATTATTTAACATAAAAAATGCTGTGTCATGCACTTAGGTCCTAAAAATCCTCGATACCATTATACTCTGAATGGCCAAACATTATAAAAATCTGTTTGTGAAAATCACCTTGGAGTATATGTTTCGAATGATCTTACTTTCGACAAACAGATATCAGAAAAGTTGGCTTGCGCCAACAAGGTCTAGTGGTCTATTAAACGTAACATAAGATCCAGATATTAAGCTGTCCTCATGCCTCTGTATAGAGCATACATACGCCCACAACTGGACTGCTCATCATAGCTCTGGTGCCGATACACAAAGAAGAATATTGATAGACTAGAAAAAATCCAACGCAAAATAAAACAAATTGAAGGTGAAAAAGACCTCTCATATGATGAAAGGCTTAAAAAGTTGAACCTAATATCTTTACAAACTAGGTTACAAGGTGACCTGTTATTGGCAAGAGAGGTCTAAACAATGTTTATCTGATGCCTGAGATGGACCTTGATTTTAAGCAAACCAACATTAATACAAGCGGGCATCCGCTACAATTAACACGTACCAAATTCACAACAAATAAACAAGCCTGTTTTTTCAGAGAATCGTTAGTTCGTGGAATAAACTTACGACTGAGATTGTTATCGACAACTCAAAACAAATCTCTAAAAATAGACTTGACAATTTTCTGTGACAGAATAGGCTGGATTACTACGGGTGAATGACAGAGGCTCTCATGGGCTTTTGCCTTTTTGCCTCTTTCCACAACCTAGTGAAACCTAATGAATGTTAAAGAGTATCAGGTCCAAGACCGATCCCTGAGGTATGCTGCTTGTGTCCTCTCCTTCAAATGATCTTATCTCCATTGACTATCACTCTCTGTCGTCTATCCCCGAGCCGATTTCCTAGCCACCTGACGATGCTCTGCCTCTTAGCAATCTCCAGGTCCTTCAACTTTTGCAATAGGCAGTTATGGGCACCAAGTAAAATGCCTTGCTTTAGATAATAAATCAGATGAACATGAAAATAAATCATTATCTATCTTACAAAAAATGCTGCACTTATTTTAAATAGACATTCCAGAAGCGAGCCAAATGGAGATACAATGGAGCCAACCATGATATAATGCAGTGTCACAGATTCCTGCATGACAAAAGGGAGTAATTGCCATTGTACCTGCACTGTTTCCTGCAGTAACTCTGCAGAATTTGGTATTCTTATCAGGTTCCCTCCTCCCTAGATCGCTGTGCACTGTGCCCATAGCATAACAAGATCCCCCTGGTAGTCCAGTGGTTCCCCACCCTATCCTCATTCCCTCCATGGCATATGGTGTCATATTACTCTGGTGGTCTAGGATTCTCCCACCCATCCTCTAAGTAAGCTGCCATGCAAACACATTTTAAACTGTCGGGACAGCAATCATAGAATGAGGTGGGGGGAGGGAACCACTAGAGTGCCAGGGAAACATATTTTAAACCTACAGGATGACAATCGGAAAATGGGGTGGGGGTAGGGAACCACTAGACTGCCAGAGAAACATATTTTAAACCTACAGGACAGTGATTGGAGAATGGGAGACCACTAGACTACCAGGGTAGTTTTTTTTTTAATAAGGGAATGGTGATCAGGGCCAAGGAAGGGACCACTAGACCACCAGTGACTACAGCTGCATCAGGCAGAGGCTGGGGAGGCAGTGCTAGGACACCCATAGCCCATATAAATGAGCACATAATGGGCATGCAAATGGTCAGCTAGTGCCTTTCATGCCCAGTGGGCTCATTTGCATGGCTGCTTTTGTGAATATCAAATAGCGCACCAGTATTATTCATTGTAGGGCCATTTCAGGGAATGCAGGTCAGTGCAGCGCTAGTGAGGTTAGAGGTAGCGGTAATGGGGTTACTGCTGCCTCTATCTACCCCTATTCACAGTCATATAGCACCCTATGCTATCCATCCATGAACAGCATTTTTTACCACCTTGGCAATGGCAAAGTGCAATGCAAACATTTGCTCAGCACTTTCGTTTTTTTGTGAATCCTGCCCCTGTTTACATGCTCACATAAGCTGTGTTGCATTTTGTAATTTCCTCTTGCACATTACCAGGAATCTTTGACTAAATAGTTAATTTCTTACAATCAACCCATTTGGTTCTGAATTTGTTACTCTTATGTAAGAATGTCTGTGAATTGCAAGAAGTAACTCTATATTGTATAGGGGGTTCCTTTGATTATCTGCTAAACTTGGTGCATGCATGAAGTTGATAGATAAGTAAGAGTAGTGGATACTCAGTGTACATTTGTTTTAACAGAACCCCTGTTCAGTCATGACAATCACACATTTTTTTAGTATTATCAGTTTTATTGCCAGTTTACAATTGCTGTAAAGATTGCAAAAAGGTTAGAAAGAATGTTACATTATAAAACATTTTAAAAACATAAATGCGGTCAAATGATTTTTATGTCTTTGTCTTTGTGGTACATTAAGATTTAACTGGAAATTGCAAAATAGTCTGTGATGCTTCACTGTCTCATTTTCTTCGCTGCAGTCATAGTGGTTTTACTGTCTAGTGCCACACACACAGCAATATAATTTTCATAAGCCATGCCACTTGATTCAATAAATCTTAAAAATAACTTTATGGCCTCTGTGCCTCAGCACCTGCTTGCAATACAGGGGGCTCTGCCTGACTAGTCTTATCAGTTTTCTCTGCAGCCTCAGTGAGAAGTGACTCACTGAGTTCACCTTTTCACTGTCTGGATTATTGCTTCATCTGTGAAACTGTTAAAATGTCTCATAGTTATGGTCAACAAGCAACTATTCATTGGTGGTGAGTTGAATTTTAGGGGTTATGCCAAATGCTAAGGAGTCATTACCAACAAGGTGATAAAAGAAACACTGTCAACCCATTTTGCATCATATTATTTCTAGTTGACAAGACACATATTTTATGATAGCTTAACCTCTCTAACATTCATTGTTGTTGCTTGTTGTTTTATCTGCTTCCTTTTTTGGTAAACTTGAAATGCGTGTTAATGGTGTAATTATATCTAACTTTATTTTATTGCAAATCCTTGATCTACTCTTATTACATACTTCTTGAACTATAGGAACACCCCCAAACAATGCATTTACTCACAATGCAATAGTCTTTTCTCCTCCCATTGCATCACATGTGGCTAGGCTGTGTTGTGGGTGCTCTCAAGACCAGGAAAGATGCAATGAGAGTTGATAAAGGACTGTAAACAAGCATGTTTTTTGTGTGATAACACCAGAATGATGGGCAGTCTGTTTTTCACTTTTAAAAAAAGAAAAATGAATCAGAACCAAACTACTAGCTATTTTAGCAGCTCTACAGAATGTGACCAACCATAACATGTGGTTTTTAAACTAGGGACACTTTGAGGCCTTGGGGGGGGATTGATTGTGCCCCTTTATGCTCACTGTTCATTCCCGTGGTAACTGCTGTACTGTTAGGAATTATCCGCCTTATTTCAGTATGAGACCACCAATTCTTTATTGTTTCTGCACTCACACTGTCCCATGAGAACTTTATGAAATGGATAACTTCACTGAGAAGCAAAGCTGTTGGTTCTTGCTGTAAAGGATACTAAAAGGTAACAAAGAATGGTACATTATTGAAACATAGAAACATAAAACATTATGGCAGAAAAAGACCAGTAATCCATCCAGTTTGCATGTAGCACCCTACCAAACCCAGGGAACTATTTCCATACAGGGTTCTAGCCAACACTATCTACCTTCATGCTCCCTGCCCTATTGCTACTGCCCTGAACAACCACAAAGCCCTCTACTCTGTCCCTGCAGTGCTTAAAACCAGTAATGGTTCTGGCACCCACCACGTCTGCTCTCAGCCTGTTTCATGGCTCAACCATCCTTTCTGCAAAATAAAACTTTTTCATATCCTTCCTGAACCTCCCCCCGACAGTTTCCACTCATACCCCTCCTGTTCTTGATCAGCTACTCATGCTAAATAGTTCCTCACAGTCTGCCTTGTTTACTCCTTTCAGGAACTTGAAGGTCTCTATCATATCCCCCTCTCTGGTCTGTCCTCCAGCAAGTACATGCTCAGTGTATTGAGCTGATCCTCATAAGATCTTCCCTGCTGGCCCTGAATCATTTTGGTCAGCCTAAGTTGCCCCATCTCCAGCATATTTTTATCTTTCCTTAGGTGAAGACTCCAGAATGGGGCACAGTACTGCAGGTGCGGCCTCACCAGTGAGCTATAGAGAGGTAGTAATACCACTTTTCTTCTGCTAGCAGTGCCCCTTCCTATACACTCAGCATACTGTTTACCTTTCTGAAGTCCTTTCTGCACTGGCTTGATGTTTCTAAAACATTACAAAACACTAATGCAGTCAAATAGTTCTTGCCTGTCAATGCATCTGATGAGATGCTTCAAGTCATCCCTGTGATAATGTGCCTTGAATGTATAAATAATCCCTACATCAAGTGGCTAGAGGTAAATAGTTGTTGCAGATGGTTGGAAATGGATCTTAATGTTTCATTGTGAACAAGGGATGATGTGGGTAGCTGCACTATCAGTCATCAGTAGAAGCACAAGCTCATTTATTGAGCGCTCAGTCAGGCTGCCAGCTGTGGAGGAGAGTGGCGGGCTGTGCCAGTGGCCCACTCTGATTCAGGATGGGGGGAGCAGGGTGGGATACTACCTGCCAGGGTGGGGGGTTGGGGGGGAACTGGATTACCAGGGAGGGAATAAGTTACAGAAAAAAAACATGATGGGGATCAGGGTTAGGGAGGGAGGCAGGGAGAGGGGTTCATTTACTAGACCACCAATATTTTATTATATGTGGGATAGGGAAGGGATGGGGTGACTAATCAAGGGTCTACTACTGGATGGACTGGGAGGGGTAATCAGGTGAGGGAAGGGACCACCCGCCACCAGGGAATCAGGGATTAATTTTATTTATTTCAGATGATCGACGACCAACAGCGGGGGGGTGGGGGGAGGTAGACAGTGTTACGTTTCAGTGTCATGCTTCTGTCACATCAGAAAGATGTTAAATGGTACTACAGATATGGAAACAGTAGTTCTTTTGACTGCAAAGATGGATGCAGGGCAGGTGGAATTTCCATGAAACTTAGACTTTCGCTTAAATTCCACCTGCGTAAGTTTTTTTTTCGCACACCTCTACTTTTAAAAACTAATAATAGTTTTATTCAGTACACTAGCTCTTTAATGGCACTGTAAAGACCATCATTCACAGCTGCCTGTTAACCCCTCTGCTTTCCCAGAGATTATCTGACATCATATTTTATGCCTTAGTTTAAAGCTAGGATGCCAGTAATTTGAATATGAAAATGCACTGACTTGGAACTGCTCACCCAAACACTTTGCTTTCTCACAGAGTATATCATCTGTCATAGACACATTTTGTGCTCTGTCATTGACAAACAAGAAGTATAGGGCTTCTTCCAAACCCTGTTGTTTTGCTGGTATGGCACCACTGTCTGTGGCTTCACCCATTCATCTCATCTCATCTCCTGAGTATATCCCAAATGTTCTGCAGGCAAAAGGCACCTCCCGCCTGGTGGAAAACACAGTGGCATTGTCCTTTTGACTTGCTGGAGGATTGTCCACAGGTTACTGAACCTCATCTGCTTCCACATATGATACAGCACCATGCAGCATCAGCATTCCTTCATCACAGCTGATCTAACAACAGCAGCTTGAGTTCACTCACAGAAAAACAGCCAGAAACAGTTCAGGCACAGCAGGGTTATCTGAGAGGAAAGGGGCAGAGAACATATGCTTTTAGCACACGGCACACAGTTTAGCACTGGACAGAGCACACACTTTAGCACAGGGCAGAGGCAAACACACAGCAACCCTCTGACACCATGTTTTACTCTTATCTTCTCTTCCATAGGACCCCACTGCCAACTATCAGACCAGACGTTACCACCATCATCACCTCTGCTATTGAAAACAAAAAACTCCCTACCTCTGGCAAGAGACTCATAGTTCAACAATCAATCAATCTTTATTTTACCAGGTGGAACACCCTCAGGCATCTAGGTTATCCGGGTTCTAGCTCCTTCTCAGAATCCAGAAAACAGAAATCCAGAAAGCACACAACCCTGGAAACCTTATTGCATCTGTCTACTGATACACCACATCCCACATCTCAGCATTTTTGGACAGCCTCATGATTCCACTCATTGAATCCCTGCCTTCCTACATTAATGACAGGAATAATGCTCTCTAGTTATTTGACAGGTCCAGATTCAGAGGCTCCCATCAGCTCATCTTTACTATGGGTATCAAATGTCTTTACACAGTGATCCCCCACAGTGATGACCTGACAGCTCTGCAGCATTTTTTTGTGTAAGGGGAATGTCTAGAAACCACCCACATACTTTAACCAGACTGGATGAACTTGTTCTTAAATGTAATGCTTTTTCTTTTAAGAACAGTTTTTTTCAGCAGGTCAATGAAGTTGCCATGGGTACCAAGATGGGTCCCAGTTTTGCAAAGCTATTTGTTGGTTGAGTTGAGAAATAGTTCTTTCTCTTCTTCACAAGGTCAGCGTCTGACCTCCACAAATGTTACATAGATGATTGTGTGGGGACCACCTCCTACTCCAGGGAACCATCCAAATCTTCTTGGATAAGTTTACCATGGCCCATCTTTTCCTTCAGTACACTCTCAAAGAATCCTCCTCTACATGGTCTTTTCTAGATATCAAATCGTCAGTGCAGAACGCTGGTCTTAAGATATCAGTTGTTGCAGATGGCAAACCCACTGACTCACATAGCTTTCTCCTCCATAGCTCCTCCCATTTCAAACATGTTAAGAATAGTTTGCTATACTCACAGTTTCTTTGTCTTCAAAGAGTATGCAGCAAAGATGATGATTTTGCTAAGCAGGCTGAACTAATGCACAATTCCTTATGGCTGTGGGCGGAGCCTACAGTAATATCGCTTTAGCTTGAAAAGGGGTTTCCTTGGAACACCTTTTTTCAGTAGTTTTCAGTGTATCCTTCCATAACACTACAAATCCCTATAGCAGTTAAAAATACTTCTTTCTTTCTGTTTAGAATGCTGGACACAAAACTCAAAGCTGCTTTTCTCTGAGAACAAATGTGCACACTTTCCAAACAAATCTAAATATCTTTAAAACTATTCAAGATGCTCAAAAACAACTGATATGAACATTGTTCAGGGTAAAAAGACCTTCCACATGAGGGTAGTCACTAATCTGAATTCTTTATATTTTGTAAAATATGGTCTTCCAAACAACCTCATTTTTTTCTGCCTGAGTGAACACAGTAGGAGTCATGCCAAACAAATGTAAATATATCTGATGGTGTACAAGTTACCAATATACAACTAACATGAAAGTTGTTCAGGACAAAATGACTTTTCAAATGAGGGTAGTCACTAATCTGAATTCATTAGATTTTTTTAAATATAGCAATCCGAAAGGTAATCAGATGGCCATAGTTTAACAAATATAATTAGTGCAGCTTAATGAATAAGCTCATTTGAAATGTCATTTTGTCCTGAACAACCTTCATACTGACGGTTTATGCATAATTGATATACTTTTATAGATATTTACATTTGTTTGTCATAACTCTTATTGAAATTATAACAGCCTCATTTCTGTAAAGCACTACGTCACTTTAAGTGCAATGAGACCAGACCATCTTGTCATGCCAAATTTACCAGTAGATCATCATAACTTACTAGTACTTCAATGAAATTATTTAGTGCTTTCCAGCTTGAAACAAAATGATTTGCTTATTGGGGTCACATAAGATATTTTCAGGATGGGATCATGTTAAATCTGTTCAGGACAAAAGCAGCAGAATAATTTTAGTAATTATTAGCCATTAATATCCTATGAGATTTATATGTGAAGCTGAAACTGACCAGATAGGAGAAAGAAGGAAGACAGAGAAGAAAAACAATGGCTGTCTGTAAAATGTTTAGGTATCTATGCTGTAACACTGATTTTTTTTTCATTTATTATGTTCTCTTAGGCAACTTCTATTATTAAAACACATTAAATGTATGTTTACTAAATCTTGACCTTGGGATAACTCTTGAATGAGTCCTAAATACGTTTTAAGCCATTCCCTTTATTGGAGTTCAAGACCTGTGCAAAAGGTCAGGTATTATTTTTTGTATTTTTTTTTACAAATTTCCACAGTAAAAGTGTGGAAAGTAGAAAAGTAAGTACAACTGATTTCTTATGCATTTTCAACTCAGAGAGAAGTTAATATTTGCACAACATCAAACCCAAACTTTATGCAGTTTTGTTCAAAAGTTATTTTATCCTAAATCTTATTGGACTGTTGAGTGTTATATTTTCATTATTTTTTCTAACTTCCAAAGTAAAAGTGTGGAGAAATACAAAGATATGTACAACTAATCTCCTATGCATTTTCAACTCAGAGAAAGGTTAGTATTTGTGCAAAGTCAAACACAAAGTTTATACAGTTTTTGTTCTAAAGTAATTTTATTCTAAATCTTATTGGGCAATTGATGAATTGAACAAAGAAATGTTTGGATAAAACAAATTGAAGACTCCATGATTGGGAGGTCATTAAAATCACAAAAGGTTGAATTATGAAACCTTAAATGAACTCATTAAGACCATTCTTTTTAGTGTGTAATTATAAGAGCTACATCACGAATCACTCTTAACAAGTTAGGATCAATAATTTCCTATCTGACAGTAGACCCATTCACTCTGGTGTGCCCCAGGGCTCTATCCTGGGCCCCATATTATTCAGTTTGTTTCTAAACATGCTCCTGCTTGCCAGTAGCTGTCCAATTTTGCTTTATGCAAATGATGCAGTCCTTTATACAAGTAACCTCAATCCCTTTACCTTGGAATGCAAGTTCCAAGACCGTTTTACTACAGCTGATGGTTCAGAGAACAAAAACCCATTATGAACTATAAAAAAAACAAGTCTTTGCTGTTTTCCATTCCCCAGAATAGGCATCGTTCACACCCACTCAATATAACAAATGAGTCTGGAACTACATCGGAACTCGTCCAGCATTTCAAATATTTGGGGGTCATTATAGACAGCACTATGTCATATGTCTACCACATTGAAAATGTTGCAAAGGCTGGGAACATCAATACTGGTTTGCTTCATAGACTTAAGCTAAGTCTTACCCCGGAGGCCCTAAAACTCGCTATCCAAAGTGCAATGGTCTCTCTTGTTGACTATGGCATAGTAGTCTATGGCTCAGCTATGGACACAGCCCTCCACCATATAAAAGTCACTCTAAATAAAGCCTATTAACTCTAAACTGGCTCCGCATGGCTCACACATACATGTGACCTATATGACCAGGCTAACTGGCTCCAGTTCACAGGTAGGCTCAGGTTCCAAATGTGCCTTCTGGCCAAGAAAGTGTGTCTGGGCCTCATGCCAATGGGTGTCCAGAAGCTCTTTACTCCCTATGAAAACAGCCATTCCACCAGAAGCTCAGATAGCACAGTCTTTAAAATTCCTAGGTGTCGCACCTCCCTTGGTCAAAGAGCTTTTTCCCACCATGATCCAAAATGGATTAATAATCTTCCTCCTGCCATCTCCTCTATAACAGCAGTAGGCCCCTTCAAACATGAGCTCCAAAAACATCTCAGTGCTAATGCCAGCTGTGACTGCTTCCCTTAGCCCCTCAATTGCTGTTTTACCTCATGCCTAGGCAGCACTCACTCATGACCACATGGCCCCTAGTATCCTGCACTTGTTGTTTCTCACCCATCCTGTGTAGTGCCCCAGGGAAATTGGGGCACCACAGAAAATAGTGGAATTGGGGGCATCACAGAAAATAGGGGCTCCCCAGAGACATGAGGGGTCAGACAGATATGGGGACCCTGGCAGCTTATTCAGAAACCATTGAAAAGCTTAGGGGACCCTCTGAAGCACAGAACAGGCCCCTCTCCAGTAGACATTCCTAGCAGTTTAAATTCAGAATTTTAAAAGAAAACCATTTTTTTTCTTCTTTTGTTCTTCCTTCCCTCTGCCCAAGCTCGACATCTAGTCAGCCAAGGCCAAACCAGTTGGGCCACATTCCTGTCCCAGCAGGGGAGAAGGAAACCAGGCTGAGCCCTCTCAGCCAATCCCTGTGGCCAGGGTAGATTCAAACTAGAAGACTTTTTTTTTACGTCACTGATCCAGCCTCAGGAGACTGACCTCTGGACAAAGAAGCCAATCCCATGGCAGGTAGCCAGGACTGTCCCAGCCTAGAGGATGCTCTGCATAGGCTGGAGAGAGCAGAAAGAGTTTGACCAGGGAGGGTGAAGGACTGGGCAATGGATGTCGGCTTCCCTGTTAGGAGGTTGAAGCGAATCCCGGGGCCCCTTCTGTGTAACTTCCCTCCAGAAGATCTCCAGTAGCAGACTCTGGGGAAGCTTGGCAGCTGGCCAAGTGAAACATCAGTTTTTGTATTGGTGTACATTCTGGTCTGCAATAAAATTTGGATTTTTATCTACTAGACGCTTTTACTGAGCTGTGCGGGTGCTTGTATTAAGTTTCTTTGCTGTTTGGACAGTATATAGCACCGCACTATTCCTGGTGCTCTCTGCTCCTTTTTTCTTATGTCTCGGTTAATTTTCTGCAGACATTTGCAATCTAGTCAGGTTCTCCAGTGCAGTGAGTCAGTCTATTTGGCCGGGAAACAGACCCAGCAAATCTTTATGCAGCCATCTCCAGCAGAAGAGGCTTAATCACTCCTTTGTGGCTGTGCAATCCCCAGGGTACAGAAATCCTTGTTGAACTCCAGGGTGTTCCTGCCATACCTCATCTAGGGTTCCTCCAGTGCCTCTTCTTCGACCCTGGGAGGGTCCTGGGAAGCCCAGCATCACCTGAACCCATCTCCAATGACTTCCACCAACCCCAAGTCTTCGCCATGATGCCCCAGGATTGAGTGGCTAGTCGTGCATGGTAGCCAGCTGGTAGCTAGGGCCCACCAAAGTGAGTCAGGTTAGGGGCCACCCTGGATCTAGCTTGAGGGACTTCAGTCATCCACCAAACTCAGAGTCATGTTGCCCATTCTCCCGCATAGACTTCCCAAGATGGCAATAGTACTGGTGGCCTATACCAAGGCCTTGCCAAGGATTGCCATGCTCTGAGCCTCATCCTCTGAGGTGACGTAAGTACCAGTGGCCCATGCAAGAGGCCACACCAAGGGTTGCCACGCTTGTGAATGTACCATCCATAGATGGCTCGTGTTCCAGTGGCTCATCAAGAGATCACACCAAAGACTGCCAGATTCTGAAGCTGCAGGGGTGAGGTGGTAAGGGTTGTGGGGATCTACCCAGAGGTCGTTCAGTGGATCATCACACTCAGCATCCTTTCCTCAACTGGATATCATCTGCCTTCCTGCCTGAGGTCACTGCAGCTGACAACTCCAGATAAGGGTTCTCTTCACCTACAACCAGGCTTCAACACCCATCCTCAACCAGGCACTTCCCTTTCGACGTTGCCTCAGTGACACCAGGAGTCACTTTCTTCCTAGGGCCAGGAGGTCTACAACACCTTCCTCTGTGTCTGGTTCACTAGGGACGCCCCATTTTATGGCCTGTATAGGAAGCGCTTCCTTGGGTTCACACCCAGCAGTCGGCCGACCAAAATACTAGAAACCCAAGCTTGGTGCATCAGTTTGCTACATCCTTAGGACCTGAATCACCTGGACTTTTGTATGACATTAGTGGGACCTGTTTGTGGTCCCAGTAATCTTGTTCATTCTTTCTCTTGTGTGATAGTGGTAGTGAATGCTATGTCTTTTTCTGTGTCCTCAACAATTGCTAATAAACCTTGCATCTTGGCACTAGACTATTCCTCCAGCCTCTATTTCCAGATTCATCTGGCATCACCCTAAACTATAGGGGTATGAACCACCACCTGTGTCTTAATACCTCCTCCTTCAAACTCCCCTCTTACTCCACCCCCTCTTTTCTCCTACAATCCTCTCCATCTGCCTTCAGCCCAACCCCTCAAAAAGCTTTGACAAGGCCTTCATGTGCTAATGTTTCTCTACTTCTTGAGCGGGTGAGGCCACCCTGGGCTGCTATAACCCCTGAACAACACCCTCCCTCCTGACAACACAGACTGCTGCAGTACCACTCTCTCTCTCTGCCTTTTAGGCACCCCAGTCTGAGTTGTCCTCTCTCCCTTAAACTATCTTAATCTTCTCAGATATTCTTTGTGCTTAAAATAGCCTGTTGACTTAGTCCACTGTATCTGTTTTCTTGTTTATATTTAGATTTATACATAGACTCCTATTTGTTATTAGCCTGCACTTACAGTTCTACTGTATACCTAAATGTCTTTTATTTAAATCACTGTTAATGTAATTCTGACATAGAAACTCTGTAATGAGCTTGTTCTCAAATGTGTTAATCTGAGATCACAATAAATAAATCAAATAAATAATGAATTAAAGCCATTTGACTATAGGCCTACAACTATGCAACCACTGTGATAACAATTTTTTAGGATCAGAGGAATGGTGCAAGGCTGCCAAAATTGTGGTGATCTCACTGCGTCAATGCTTCAGTGTGCGTGGATCAAACAAACAAAAAAAGCATAATAAAAGCTTCTATCTTCTCAAAAAAAAAGTTATATTTTATTATATTTGATTTAACCTGAAAATACAAAATAGCGAATAGGAGGTAAAATAATCAAGATGAGATTTCAGCGTTCTCCAACCATACATTGAAGCCGAGCCATAATAAAAGCTTCTATCTTCCTCTAAGCAATTATATTTTATTTTGATATATTTAATATTTGGTATCTAGGTAGACACTTGAAAAAAAAGTTTATTGGGTGTTTGAAAACAGGCAAATGCAACCAGACACAGAAGGAAGTCAAAAGAGAGTATTGGTTGCAGGGGGTAGTAACAAGTCGAAGAGATCACTTGACCACTCCAATGGGGGCCACCCACTGACACTACTGACCATTGGTGGGCACTGGTAGCAGAGGAGGAGCTGGGTAATTGCTGCAAGCAGTCAGTGTAGGAGGAGAAGGAGGAGGAGGCGGATGGCAGGCTGCCTGCCATAGTCCAGCCCTTGTTTTAAATTCCCAGTGGTGCCGAGCGGCTGTAGCAATCATCTGTGTAGCAGCCCTCCATCTGTAGGAATTAAGGGAACTCAGTTTAGCTGTCCTGTTGTGTTCAAGCAGGCTCAAGCTCCATTACAGCAGCAGGTCCCAATGGAGCCCCAGACCCCCAACTCTGCTACTTGTACAGGACTGACTGCTTGAGAGTGAGGGATCCTGGCTGCTTGCAGAGGAAGTGGGAAGGGTCACGGTTGGTGTTCATTTGTGTGCCGGAGGGTTGGCTGGGCTGGGAGGAGTGCCTTTAAGTGTAAGCATTGCACGTGTATGAACTGTTGTGGATTGCATGGGTATAGGCAGGGGGTGGTGTACATGGTGTTCAAGCCCCCGCCCCCAAAATCACCTCAGAAAACTACAAATTCCTGTATTTTATTTTCGGGTTGGCTCAGGCTCAGCTGCTAAAAAACTCAGTGTCTCAGCAGTTTCCATAGCAGTAGGAGCTAGCTGCATTACGATGTGCATTTGTGGGACCATTGATGACCAGAGGAGATGGAGACATCATCAACAGAGAGAGCAGGACAAGCCTGGTGAGACAAACCAATAAGCATGCTGCTGTGCTGCGTCGTCTGTACAGCACCGAGCAAGTTGTGATGTCCTGTCGATTGTCATGGTGGTAAAGTGGAACTGTGTGCTGCTCTTCTCTAGCCTCAGTTGAACTGTGGGAGAACTTGAAGTGTGGTCTACTAGAAAAAGAACTGACCCATCCAGTGCCAAGCTGTGAGTAACGTGCGGCATGTCTTCTTGACTGTGCTGGGCACTGGCTGGACTGGTGGTGTGGTGTGAAGAGAAGACAGGAGAGGTCAAGGAAAATCTGCTCTGACCTAATGGCCTATAGTCCTGTCTTGGGAGGGGAGTGACTGGTAAGGCAAGCAAACAGGAGGATAATCAGCAGAAAAGTGGTGAGTGGGGAAAATAAAGATTGATTCGGGGAAGGGACTCCTCTCATTCAGAGAGGTGGTGAGAGGTAATGGCACCATCTCCCAGGGCAACCCACTCATTACATCTCAACCCCACCGATGTTCTGCCCAACTTGGAGCTTATCATGTGGAGTGGGAATAGGTGTGGAAAGGCAGATGCCTGACTGACATCTTTGTCTCTGGCTGTTGCAGAGTGCTCCCATGTGCAAAGGTGGAATGGGGTTAGGAGTACTCTCTATATGCAGAGGTGGGATTGTGGTAGAGGAGGAGTGATGCAAATGTGTGGAGGAGTCCCCATGTGTAGGAGTGGGATGGATGCAGAGCAATGCTCCCCATGTAGGGGAAGTGGGATGAAGGGGTGGAGTGCTCCCCATGTACAGAGCTGATATGAAGTGGGAGGAAAGCTCCCCATGTGTGGAGGTTGAATGGAGGGGGAGGAGTGCTTCCTATGTGCAGGAGGTGGGATGCAGTGGGAGAAGTGCTCTTCATGTGGGGGAGGTGAAATGTAGTGGGAGAAACACTGGAGGGGTCAGGGGATGAATGCTCACAATGTATGGACGTGGGATGGAGGTGGAGCAATGATACCTATGTGTGGAGATGGAATGGAGGAAAGAGTGCTTTCCATGTTCAAGTTCAAGTTTATTATGAAGGGGTTAAATCCATTCAGCAAGCTCATTTGCAAGGAGGTCCCATGTACAAGCAATGGTAAATACATGGTGTGAGAAAGAAAAAGTAAGGACACATAATATGAATTAAAATAAGGCAATTTTCTTTATGTTACTATCTACAATATGAACAATGTTGCATTCAACAAGGATTGAGACTAAATATGATTACATAAGACACTATGTCCACCATGTGGAAGAGGGCTGGAGAAGGAGAATTGCTCTCCATATGCAAAGGAGGCATGGAGGGGGAGGAGTGCTCTCTATGTACAAATGTGTAATGGAGGGGGAGGAGTGCTTTCCATGTGTGGAGGTGGGATGGAGGGGGGAACAGTCACTTAATGGTCACCATCCTAGACCCCACTCCAGCCCGTGTGTGAAACATTTTGGAATGGGCACAGTTTATGATGGGGCAGATGTCAAATCCACATCTCTTCTCTGGCTGCTGTAAAGTATTGGGTTGATAGGTGGGGGTGCAAGAGGGGGCACCAGTCACTCAGGCACACCCACTGTATCCCACCCACCCTCCCACCCAGTAGAATGGGAACAGTTGTGGAGGAGGGTGCAAAGTCCTTATTTTTATATCTCAGTACCTCAGAGTGCTCTCCATGGGTAGAGCAGGTTAGATGGGAGAGCCTCTGGCTAAAGCAGAATGTTCTGCAAGTGTAGAGGTGTGGTATAGGGTGAGGAAGTGCCAGTCACCCAAAATCCCACTCCAACCTTCATGCTAGCTCTGGTGGAGCAGGGGCAGGTATGCAGGGGTAGATGTGCAACTTGCATCTCTATCCCTGGCTGCTGCAGGGTGCTACCCTTCTGTGGAGGTGAGATGGGGGGATGGGGCATCATTCTCCCAGGGCCATCTGCCTGGAGCCCACCCAATGCCAGTGCAGTTTCATGGAAATCGGGTGGGTGAAGGTGGAGAGATGTGTGAACCACATCTGTCACTGGCTCCTGCAGAGTGCTCCTAATGTGCAGGAGGTGAAATGGAAGAAGAAAATGCTTCACATGTGCAGAAATGCAGAAAGATGTGTTGGGTGCCAATGACCTCAGGCCACTCAGTGGATCTGGACTGCAACCCCATTGCCACCCACCTGGTGCCCACCAGGCTAGATAGAAACAGGTGTGGCGTGGCAAATGTGCAACTCATATTTCTGTCTCTGGCTGGGGCAGCCAATGTGCAGTGGTGGGACGGTTGTGGAGGGGGCACCAATCACCAACTTCTGCCAGGCCACAGTCCACTATTTACCTTGGGCTGCCCACCTGGAGGTCACCTTGTCGCTGTGCCAACCTGTGTAGAGTGGGATGGGTGTGGAGGGGAAGATGAGTAACCTACACCAGTCTGTGGCCACTGCAGATTGTTCCATATGTGCTGATGTGATCTGGAGGTGTAGGGGGCAGCAACTACCCAGGGGTGCCCATCCAGTGCCCACCTTACACTGTGCTAGTCAATGTGAAGGGGCAGATATGTGACCCACATATTTGTCTCTGGCTCTGTCTGGGTGCTCTTTTTGTGCAGTGGTGGAATAGATGCACCAAGTTTGTTTTACACTGTGTCTCTTCAGGTCTCTCTCTCTCTCTCTCTCTCTCTCTCATCATCCGCTCCCCCACAGTGAAAGGAAAACTCTGCAGCACTGCTCTCTGTCCTGGTCATGGCACTCTTGCTGCCAATTTCTCTGCCTCTCTGTATGTGCTGTCTGCTTCCACTGAGCTTCAGAAAGACAAACAGAGAGTCAGAACAACAGCAAGGTGCGAGAAGAATGAGCAGAAATAAAATGGATGGCAACTGAGCTTGGGTGCACACTGTACTCCACTTCTCTGTTTGGTGGGGGAGGAGTTGACATTGTCTCTGACTGGAACAGATTGAACCTGCACATATATGCCACACTGGAAGTGACTCTTGCTGTTGCTGTGTCTCTCTCGGGGGTTGGGGTGGGAGGGGTGGGGGAGGAGTAGACACTGCTGGGGATAGACCACCCATTTAAATGAATGTTTGTTCAAGTGCAGGTCTGGGAGCCACCGGTCATCGTGGTTATGGTCACTACATTGCACTTCCCCCAGTTTCACACTACCAAGGTGGCGCTGCAATAGTGACAGCCTGTCACCTGGTGATCACTCTCATTCCGCATACTCGCCACATCTCAGCATGTTGCTATCACTGTTTGGGGTCTCTCTCTCCGCTCTGTCCCTAAAACTGGTGCCACTCACCGCCTCTTTGGATCCTGTGCTCTCTTTTAGGGGGGTGCTGCTGCCTCTCCTTCTCAGAGTCTGTCCCTGAAGCCCGTGTCTCCCTCTTCCCGCCATCCAGGGTTAAGCTACAGCTCTGCAGGCAATGCTGCCTCACTTCTCAGCACTCTTGCTCCTTGTATTGTGTGGTGGGGTGGGGAGCACACTGAGGCAACATGGACACTAGGAGATCCATGGAACAGGTCAGTGGGTATCATCACAGACAGCAATGCTCAAGCTGGGCATTGTGGCACACATGAAGCACTGGGAAGACAGAGGAGCTCACGGACAAGAACACGCACTTCATTCGCACAGACACAAACAAGTTCAACGCGGACATCTGTCTGGGGAAGGATACATAATATTTATTTGTTCTTTACTGCTAGGACTGCTTCCTGCTTATGGCACAGAGAGTGAGGGATGCAGTGTATGGCTGGGTACCCAGACACCTGCAGGATGGGTGGGTGGGGAGACAAGCAATAAGATCAGTACAGGCATGAATGAAAGGAATGAAGTGCTATCATTCCAGCACTTTATTTCTTTCAACTAGAGAATGGATTCCAGATGTGAAACTGTGACTAGTGTCACAGTCTGGTTGCATGCTCATTGGTCTGCCAGGGACAAGCCCACTGCAGATTACTGTGCATTGGACTTGTCCCTGACACACCTCTGAAATGTTGTTCTACCACAAGATGTTTCTTGCACATGCGGAAGGAAACATAAAAATCTATAAAGAATTTAGATTAGTGACTACCCTCATTTGAAAGGCATTTTTGTCCTGAACACAAAAATGTAAAATAATGCACTTGGAGTACAGAAATCCAGGAGCAGAATACACATGGGTGGAGTGGTAATGACAACATTAAGAAAGCACACATTCCAAAAAAAAAGAGCTTTTACATACAGTTGATTACTGTTCAACAATATTTTGCATCTATGGCTGCTACTGTACATCTGATGCAAATGTAACCCCCTTACAAATGGGGGTTCCCAAAAGGCTTCCGTGAGCTTGCCCCGAATGTTCGTTGCCAAGCTGGTGTCCTGTGTTTAACGTCTGAATGTATTGCCAGTGAGTGCTTATGTGGCCTCCATGTACTGTCCCTTTAAGGGCTGCCTGTTTTGCAGTCACAATTAATCGGAAGGGGGGACTGGTGTATCCATGCCCGAGTCCCGCCCAGGCTGCTGTATACTCGCTCTGTTTTTGCCATCGCTACTTGTGCAGAGGGAGCCCTGCAGAAAGATGGAACTATTTGCTGTAAATCGTGTAGAGTAGTAATGAAAATGTGGTTTGTTCTAACCTGCCTTCTTTGCAGTGAGGACTTTTCTGTTTAGCTCCACCATTTTGGTCCCAAACTGCTGAACTGGACCAATCAGTACTCTGGGACTCTAAAATGGAGCCTGCTGAAGTGGGACTGTATGGATTACCCATTGGGATTTGTAGTTTGGACCTGTTGGCGGCTTTTGCACCTAAGGGGGGAGCTCTTGCTGTGATTGACAGCTGGACTGGCAAATTGGACCTTTTGGATCAAGGGGAAATACCACGAGCTGTCTGCTGGCAAACCAGATTCCAGGTGGATGTTGAAGGAGAAGGAGCTTGCGTAATTCAAGCAGTCATGCTGCGGAGTAGTTCGCATGGGAAAACTTGTATGGCCTGAATCTCGGCCTGCTTGCCATTTTCCACCTGAGGAGAAGTGAGATGGACTGAATTCGATCTAATGTTGTGAAGCAAACCAATGAATGGGGACCAGGTTTAACCTGAAGAAGACCGAAGATTTTGCTAAGTGCGATCGGCCTGTCAGGACTTTAGCTACCTTTGCGCTCCCGGGTTTAGCAGTGACTTTGCGATCGGGGTGAGGAGCTGTATGCCTGGTACAGTAATTTTTTGTTGCATGTAAATGTCCTGTGAACTGGAGGAGGGTCACGATCTAGTATCCGGCGAGTTGGAAGTGTGCTGACGGCTGGATGTGTACCCAGCTTAAATCAGACTGAATCCGCGGCTGCCCTATGCCATTGGGCCCTGCTACAAGGGCTTTGTCTCCCTACCATGCTTCATCTGGCCATCCAGAACAACCAGTGAAAGCCTCGACCATCGTTCATCCTGTGTTCAGCTTTGGGTATCGTGAGTAGCAAACAGGGTAGCTCCCTGCAACATATCCTTTAAATCACCAGTGTGTCATCTGATTGTTTTGTTGGGTTGTTTTCATGAACTGAGCCCTCCAGCTCCGGATTACAATCAGTGAGTGTGCATGTTATTTCTTTTCCTCACAGGGTCCCTACCAGCTGCAACGCCGGCCTACCCTGGGCAACGGTCCTCGCAAGCCGCCTTCTCCATCCTGGGTACCCAGAGAGTGTAACTGATAGGGACACTGACTGCATGCACAACTGTGATATTAATAGTGTGTTTAAGCCAATTAACCTGATTGCCCCCATCCTTGTTATAGCCCCCTGAATAAAACAGATCTACTTTTTTCTGCAATTTACATTGACTATGGTATCCATTTATGCCTAAGGTATTGCATAGTTGCTTTTTGTCTTGCATCACCTTATTTTACAGGGGGTCCCCAGAGCCAAGCTAAAGGAACCAGTCCTGGGGGTCAAGGGTTAAATCTAGGTGTCTGTGTAAAGCCTATCAGGGGTATTGGGAAGGTAAACATTGTGTACTGTGTGGTCCACTGGCAGGAGACAAGGGGGGGTCACAGTGTCCCAGAGGGCTGTGGCCTGGTTAGTCAGACTAATACCAACCCTGACCTTTGGGTGGAGGCACCTGTCACTGAACCTAGGCCCCTTAACCTGCTACTAGCCAAGCAGGCAGGGGTAGTAGCCCTTGGGATAGCGCCACCTAGGGGTTACACAAACCCATAATGACGTTCTCACTTGAAGCAAAAAGGGGGGGGTTGGAGGCCATAACTGACTTCTTGTATTTGTGTTAAAGGGGTCAGTTTCTTTACAGCAAAAACAAGGAAAGGCATAATTTCTAAAATGTGCAGATGAGTATGGGGACCACTTTTGTCCACAGCATGTCACCACCGACAGCTACTGTACCACGTCAAGACTGCTACTTCCCCCGCCTAATACAATCAAGGGGAAACCAGAAGTAGTCTACCAGCACTGAGATCAATATGGTTAAGGCGCATTTGGCAGAAAGTACTGCTTAGAAAAGAATGAGAAAGTGTGATGACGAGCAAGTCCCAGACCAGATCTCTAGTTTGTTAATAGGCTCCTCCTGAGTCTGATTTGTACGGCTGCAAGGGCCAGGTTCCATGGATGTTATGCATCATCAGATTTGTATAAAAGCACTGTGGAAGCACGTAATAGACCACTGTCTGATGTACTGCCACAGTGCTCTGACATAGTTTCCAGTGATTCTGTTTATGCAGCCCTTCCCCTCCACAGGCCGCATAAACATGCTCACTTCCCAGTGCACTACTTTTCTGTTGTGCAGTTGCAGTACTGATGACCACCGTGTGCAACATGATGACATTGACTTAAACTGCACGTGCATGACTATCATGCATACATAGTTACGTCAGCATCGCCATGTTGTGCAGGGCTGACTACAGGGCAAATTTCACATGTGTGAGTATCACGCATGCGCAGTGCTGTAATTGCTGTAGTATTACTCACGGCTGACTCCAGTGCAGCAAAAGCACCACATATTCTTTTCCATGCTCTTGCCACTCCTAAAAGCTCTCCACAGCCATATCGGCTCTGACCAGAGATTGTTTATTAACAGGGGATACCCAGAAAGCACAGTGGACAGAGCACTCTCCCAAGTCAGTAATATGCCCCATAACCTTGACCCTCACAGGAGGGATATTCTCATGCAGCAATGACTGCTTTCCACTAGTGCTTCCCTTCCATTCTAAGACAACTTCTCTTCAGAGGACCATAACTAGGAACTTCCCTCTTCTGCAAACTGACTCTAATGTTGAAGCTTTCTTTACAAAGCCACCAAACACCTCCTACTGCTGACCACCCAATTTATGGAATCTCCTGGTATGACACAGCCTACATACTCTTATCAATTTCTCTATACCAGGTACCAAAGCTTGCAATGGAACTCGCTATTATACCTCAACATTTATTTCTAGTGTCACTGAAAGTCAAGGTCCCACAGGTGTTTTTCACGTCACCAAGGAGTTCTAATGCACTTCCAGTAATCTGATATATTGTATTCCTTGCAGGAAGTGTGCAGCTGTCTACATCTGAAAAACTGTCAGAGCCCTGGCTGGCCAAGTCAGGAAACATTACAGGCAGTCAGGAATGGAGACACTGATAAACCCACTGTATCCCATTTTACCTCCAAGGATCATAATGTCAAATATCTTTCCATATGTGTCCTTCAGCAGGATTTCTGGGTTGTGGACTAAAGTTAAAATATGATAATCAAGCTGATCACCCACCTAGGCTCCCAGCAGCCAGCTGGCTTAAATGGTAGACTTATTTTCTACTAACATATTTCAGCCACCTTATGGTTTACCACTGTAGTCTGTCTTGTTTACCCTCACCCCCATCATATTTTGCTTGCATGTGTGCATTTTACTTTTGCATGTGTGGGTATGCCTGCACACACTTCCATCCAGTGTGTGTGTGTAGGTGTTGGGGGGGGGGGGGCATACTCACATGGGCATTCTGACTGTGTGTGCAAATCCATTTTCATTTTATACAGATGTCACCATCTCTGTCTTTTTTCCCTACATTTGTCACCATTCAGCTTTCTTACTAGGCTCTGTTGGTTGGCCCCACTTGAGGAATCCTCAGCTCATTCACCCCTACTATGCCTTTTCATAACCATCATCCCCTTTTTGCTTTCCAAATGCTAGTCTTACCTTGCCTATTATAATTTTTTTCTCCTATAGCCGCCCCCTGTTTTCTTTCCTCACATATACAGTGGCATCCCCCAGGATGAAACCCACTTTTAAAGCACTCTGTGGTACGCTGCAGCAGAACTACTGAATAAAGCAATGTAATTTCAATGGCAATTAGTCCCTTTTGTCATATAGGAAACTGTGGCATTCACTTCATTCTGGCGGTGTCACATTTTCCTCAGTGACAAAAGGGACTAATTGCCATTGAAATTACATTGCTTTATTCAGTAGGTCTGCTGCAGCATTCTGCAGAGGGTTGCAAAGTGCTGCAGAATTGGGTTTCATCCTGGGGGATGCCACTGTATATCCCTTATTTTCCCTTACCTCTCCACTGACTTTGCTTTTTTCTCATTTAGATAATTCCTGAAGAAGACCTATGATTGAAACATCAATTCTAACTCTAGTTTTCAGACCAGCAGCTGACGCAGCACCTTATTTTTTTGTCCATACGACTGATTAGCTTTTTGAAGACACAGAATGCAAACTCAAACACCGCTAGAGATGTGAAGTTTTACTTCATTGGTGAAGTTCCGGCAAAGTTACTGAATTCACCTTCAAGAAAAACTTCTTGAATTCCCACTTCACAATGGAAAGGGGATGGGGGGAAGATGGCCACCAGGCTGGGCTGCTGTCTGGTTGTGCTGTAGCTGAGCACATGCAAAACCCCTCTAAAACCCTCTGTAAAACCTAACAATTAAAATAAAATAGAAAGGAGAATCCTGAGTTTAGTCTGATCACTGAGTATTTTCCAGTGAACATCATGTTTTAAATTGTTTTAGTTTAGCGTTATTAAATTAAGTTTAGTGGTGAGGTGAAGGGACTTAAATTTAGATAAGGTCACACAGTGAATTTAGAGTAGGAGCAAGTTTTGTTATTTTGAGGAATACCTTGGTGTCCTGCAGAGGAGTTTTAATTATTCCGATGACCGCTGATAGCGGCGTTTGAAGCTGTGAAGGCACTCATTTTTCCAGAATGGAGGAGAGAGGTAGCTATGCAAGAAGTGCGACTGGAACTGCTGGAAGAGCAGGCTGTTGCAAAAGAAGGCAGTCCAACGGGAGGGAATGAAGCTGCTGTGTGGCCGGAAAGTGATACTGGCCAAGGAGTTGAGGAGGTGGTGGCTGGAGACTGGAGTCAGTCTGACATCATTAAGAGGGCTGTGTGCCCAAAGATACTTTTTGGCGGAGCAAGGAGCTGGTGCTGGTGTTGCTGTTCCTGCTATTTGTCAACTTGGGACAGTTTCTTTTTCTGTGAGTACAGTCCATTTTCTGAATAAGCAAGACTGTGTGTGAAAACTGCTACTGCCGTGGAGTGAGTGGTAAGAGCTTCTCTCTGTGAGAATGTGGTAATGTTCTGCTTATCAGAACTGTGACTTGTTTGCATAGAAACATAGAAGTTGACAGCAGATAAGGACTGCAAGGCCCATCCAGTCTGCCCATTTTTTCTACCATACGAATGTGCCATAGACCTGTACTCTGTCAATGTCCTATCTAGTCATACTCATCTTTATTGCTCCCTTATGCTTATCCCATGCCTGTTTGAAGCCCTGCACTGTATTCATAGCCACCACTTCTTGAGGTAGGCCGTTCCATGCATCCTCCACCTTTTCTGTGAAAAAGAACTTCCTCACATTCCCCCTTAGTCGGCCTCCATCTAATCTCATGCTGTGTCCTCTTGTCCTGCTATTTTTCTTATATTGAAACATGTTAGACTCTTTCATCTTGTTAATGCCCTTAAGGTGTTTGAATGTTTCAATCATATCACCTCTCTCCCTCCTTTATTCTAGGGTATACATACTGAGCTCCATTAATCTGTCCTCATATGTTTTCTGATGCAGTCCCTGCACCATTTTGGCTGCCCTTCTCTGGACTGCCTCCATTTTGTTAACGTCCTTGTGCAGGTGTGGCCTCCAGTACTGCACACAGTACTCCAGATGGGGCCTAACCTGTGTCTTGTAAAGAGGGATTATCACCTCCCTCTTATGACTTGCGATACCCCTACTAATACAACATCCATCTAGCCTTACCTACTGCTTTAGTGGTCTGCTTGGATGATTTCAGGTCCCTGTGATGATGATGTCCAAGTCTCTTTCTTCCCTTGTGATTGCCAGCAACTCCCCTCCCAACCTATAGATGGCTTCAGGGTTTCTCTTCCCAACGTGCATGAGCTTGCACTTCTTTGCATTAAACCCCATTTGCCACTCTTTCGACCATTTTGCTAGTTTATCCAGGTCTCTTCTCATTCTTCCCACCCCATCTGGATCATCTACTCTGTTGCAGATCTTGGTGTCGTCTGCAAACAGACAAACCTTACCCTCCAGTCCATCTGCAAAGTCACTGATGAAGATATTGAAGAGGACTGGCCCCAGGACTGATCCCTGAGGTACCTCACTTGTGACTTACATCTCTTTTAACTGTATACCGTTTACCACCACTCACTGTTTTCTGCCCATCAACCAGTTTTCCACCCAGTTGACCAACTGCTGACCCACCCCAAGACTACCCAGCTTATTAATCAGTCTTCTAAGTGGAACAGTATTGAAAGCTTTGCTGAAGTCAAGGTAGGCGACATCAACTGCTCCCCCTTAGTCCACCACTCTGGTTACCCAATCAAAGAAATCTATGAGATTAGTTTGACAGGACCTTCCTGTTGTAAACCCATGCTGTCTTGGATCCTGTGCTCCTATGGATTCCAGGTGTTGCACTATCCTTTCCTTAAGGTGCCTCCATAATCTTGCTCACTACTGAGGTAAGATTGACTGGTCTGTAGTTCTCTGCCCTCCCTGGTACCACTCTTGTGGAGCGGGATCACTTGAGCCCTTCTCCAGCCTTCTGGGACCTCTCCTGTGCTCAGAGACTCACTAAACAGTTCTGATAATGGCTATGCTAGTTCCACCCTTAGCTCCTTTAGTACCCTGGGATGTATGCCATCAGGTCCCATTGCCTTGTCCACCCTGAGCTTAGCGAGCTTTTGTAGGACCCTTTCTTTTGTGAAGAGACTAGTGCACTCCTCCCTCCCCCTTTGTCCATGGTGCTGAGCTGTGGTCCCTGCCCTACCTTCTCCTCAGTAAATACTGAGCAGAAGTATCTATTTAGGATATATGCTTTTCCTTGGTCTTCCTCCTCACACTGCCTCTTATCCCCTTTGATCTTAGCAATATCCCCTCCGGACTTTCTCCTTTCACTAATGTATCTATAGACAGTCTTGTCACCTTCTTTTAATGTTCGTGCTAGTGTTTCCTTGGTTTGGGCCTTTGCCTGCCTTACTGCCTTCCCTGCTTCTCTTAGGGAAGTTTGGTATGCCTCCCTATCTTCATCCCGCTGCGTTCCCTTATATTTCCTGAAGGCCAGCCTTTTGGCTCTGACCTTTTCTGCTACTGTGTTTGAGAACCAAAATGGTTTCCTTCTTCTTTTGCTCTTGCTTTTCCTCTAACACAATGGGATGTTGCTTCAAGTGTTGCATCCTTAATGCTTGTCCAATTTGCCTGTATCCCCTCACCTGTATTTCTTCTTGCCAGGGCTAGCTTAACTCTGTTGGCCATCTTATCAAAGTCAACTCCTCTGAAGTCCCATATTTTTGCCTTGGAATGGGATGATTTAGTTCTAGTGGCCAAATTGAACCATACCATGTGATGGTCAGTGGCACCCAGGTGACCTTCCTCCTGGAGACTCTGTGATCCTTTCCCTGTTAGTCAGTACTAGATCTTGGATAGCTCTGTCTCTTGTGGGTTGTTCTACCAGTTGTTTGAGGCCCTCTCCCAGTAGGGAATCCACTATGTGTCTAGTTCTGGCAGATGTTCCTGCTGGTATAGACCAATCTGTATCTGGCATGTTGAAGTCTCCATTATCAGAACCTCCCCTTTAGCTGTCATGTTTGTATATCTTCTAGCAATAATGTGTCTATGTCCTCCCCCTGGTCTGGAGACCTGTAGACAACCCCAGTTCTTATGGCTGTCCTATTTCCTGTTTCCAGGGTGGCCCACAGTTCTTCTGTCTCCTTATGTGTATTCTCTTGTTCTGCAGTTAGCAGAAGGGATCCTGTCTTGGATTTTCATCTTTGAAATGAAGTGGTGAGAGCACATTGTTCCTACAAAACTCTCTTCCCTGTACTGGTTGTGGTGCATAATATCATACAGTGGTGGGAGCACTGCCACATTTTGCCTTATTAAAAAAACTGGACATAAGCCGGCCAAGTGGAGCTGAGGGTTGAGGTGCTGAATGCCACACCTCGTGCCACCATGGTGACCCAGGTTTGGGCTCAAGCTCAGGGCACCAGGGGTCAGCAGAGGGGAGGTGGAGGAACCAATTGAGCTGTTGGCTGGCAGCTCTCTTCCTTGGGAGGGATCCGAGGGTCACTTGGCTGCCTCTTAGTGGAGGCTGCATGGTGGTGCCACACATGAACAGCTCTGGCACTAGGCTGAGGGAGGGTGGAAGGGGCCATCACCAGAGCCACAGTGTGCATGCACACCTCCACGCTCATGCACCACTACATTCTGGGGCCTCGGGGTAATGGGGAGAAAATGTGGAAATGTAGGGGCTGTGGCAGAATGAAGCCTTCGGGCAGGCTCTCGGGGGTCCACCGGTACACATAGAGCATTACAAGATCCCGAACAACCCCTGGAGTCTGGTAGGCTGGCCGATGCAAGGCAGTAGCCTGCCGAGGAGGATAAAAATCAAGACGGAAAAAAAAAAACTGGACATTACTCTAACACATAGAGTTTTTTTGCAATTCTTTGCAATCTGTAATTTTCTGAGACTTTTTGGGGACTTCTCCTCTGTAGTCCACTGCAGGATTCTCCTTAAAAAGTTTTATAGTATTTATATTTTATTGTTGTTATTTTGGTTTATTGGGAGTTGGCTGTGATAGGGGTTGGTGTGTGTGGTTTTAGGTTAGTGATTGAATGAAGGTTGTGTCTGGTTTAGTTATATATTAAAATTGGTTGATTGTATGTGTTGGGATGTAGGGTGAGTAGGGCTTATGTTATCTAATGGAAAGTTACAGTATCATCTGTTGTGTTTTAGGATGGGGGTATGGGCAGGGATTTAGATTTTATGGGAATTTGTTGATTGGGAATTGATTTGGTTTATTTAAGGGTAGGGGTGATTTAAGTGGAGTATTTTAATTATTGAGGAATAGCTGTGGGATGTGCCTGGGTTCCATATTACTTCATGTCACCTATTCAGAGTCTTTGCTGTGTGACCTTCACCCCTTCACTGACCTCCCCCATTCCAGCTGTAGCAGTAAGGTGCTGTTGGGAGGTTGGCTTTGCTAGGGGATGAGTGGGATGGTGGCAGAGCACTGGGGGTACAGCTTGGGTGAGCAGCATTGGGCTGGTTAGAGGCAGGAGGTGCCCTGGAGTGAAACAGGGCCTGAAAAGAGGCCAGACATGTAGTGCCCATTCCCAGGACTCCTACCAGACTAAGCAGGCAGGTAACCAGTGGGCCTGCAGTCTCCACCAGTCCCCTTCAGGCAGTGCTATGCAATGCTAGATCATTGAGGGACAAGACCGCAATTATGGTAGATTTGATTCTCTCAGTCGATCTGGCTTGCATTACAGAAACCTGGCTAGAGGAGAATGCAGGACCAGTTTGGGAGGCATTGGTCCCAGTTGGGTACTATGTCGTGCACTGCCTGCAGAAGGAATGCAGAGGTGGGGTGTGGCCATCTGTTTTAGATCCAGCTTGAGCTTCTCCGTGAACCCAGTGGGTTCTACCTCATCGTCTGAATGTGTGACTGTGTGTCGGGGTCCAGATGCAAGTTATGGGATTCTTCTCATGTACTGTCCCCCTGGGCACAAGGGAGAATTCCTACAGGAAGTTGTGGACTTCGTCACCTATAGGGTGTTGGAATCACCCAGATGGTTGATTCTGGGTGACTTTAACACCTGGGTCAATGATGAACTCTCGCACTTTGGGCAGGACTTTCTCCAGATAATGACATCACTGGGCCTTTCACAAGCAGTTGCTTCTGTGACACCACCACGACCATGCCTTGGACTTGGTATTCTCACTAGGGCTTGAGGTCACTGAATTCAGGATTGATCCGGCCACTTGGTGTAATCATTGCACAGTAGAGTTGTCATTTAGGGCCCCTCTGATAGTCTTTTCCCTGTTGAGATCTTCTGCTATTACCCATTGATGGAATTGTCCCCAGAGGGACTTTTGGCAGTAGTGGGCTTTTCTGGTGTGAGTACTGCATGTGTAGTTGGCTCAGGCAAGGCAGTGACAGCCTATAATAGTGCTGTCTCCAAGGCGCTCAATGCCATCACGCCAGTCTGTATATGACCCAGGTCTTCTTGCCTGAGACACCTGTAGTTTGATGGGTCTCTCAAGGAGATGAAGACTACGGATTGAAAGTTGGAGCATTACTGGTGGAAGACCTGGTCTGAGGAGGAGAAACTGGCTTTGAGAGTTCACTCTGGTGAATATCAAAGGGCAATCAACCATAAGAAGGCAGAGTTCCTGTCCAGGGAGATTGCTGCAAGGAGTAACAGACCAGCTCTGCTCTTTTGGACTGTGTACAGGCTACTTCACCCTGTCTGTCTGCAGCCATAAAGAGGATTTTCAGTTGCTTTGTGCATGTAGTTTGCTCAAGTTCTTCCCTGATGGTATACCATTAGAACATCGAATCAACACATCGAATCTATTACAGCAACAGCTGCATAATGATGACAAGTGCAGTGAGAGGGAGTTGATGTCAACAGGTGTGTTCTATTGGCAAGGAGAGGTATCAGTGGCAAGTGATCGGGAGGTGAGCGGGAAGTGCAGTGGGTGGCATTGTGTGTTTTAATAGACTGGGTGCTACTGGGAACTTGAGAAGGGAGTTGACAGTGCGGTTGATAGGAATGTGTTTCTTAATGCACGGGTGGGCGTATGTGGTTCCCCCAAGCCTGTTTGACAACAGTACTGCCGACATCCTCTAGTGCCATTATCAGGTGGTTGTGCAGATGGAGGAACTGCCCTTTTCTCCACTATCTGTGCAATGTGGAGTTGGTAATCTTTAGTTCAGGGGGTGCTGGGGGTGGAGCCCTCTGCATGGGGTGGTGTGGGGGGCACAGCCCCCTGCATTGCAATATGTGCTGTGGGGTTCGTCATTGTAGGGGTTGATCAGTTTTTTGTGTACCGTTCTTATAGATGTCGCTGTACTGGTGTCGATGTGTTGAACATTGATGTAGTTTCTGTCACTGCGGCTTGGTGGAACCTTCTCTGACAGGGTGTTCTCTATTCAGGCTGGGATCTCCCCAGTGGGGCAAGATCAGCCCTGCAGTGGTGGGCCTTGCATAGTCAGAGACACTCTTATTGTCTGGAGTAAGTTTCAGTCAGTGGGGGTGACTGAGGTCATTGAGGTAATCTCAAAGTTGTGGCCCACCTTTTGTGAACTGGACCCGGGCCCGACTTATGTCCTAGTGGGATGTGCCGAGTCCATTGGTCCAGTGTTCGCTGAGATAGTCACATTGGTCCAGTGTTCACTCTCAGAGCGGTTCATCCCTGACACTTTGAAGGAGGCATTGGTGAAGCCCCTTCTGAAGAAACCATCACTCAACCCTGACATCTTGGCAAATTATTGACCTATCTCCAACCTTCCATTTTTGGGGAAAGTTGTTGAGAAAGTGGTGCAGCTTGAGGCACACCTCACAGCCTTTGATATCTATGAGCCAATCCAGTCTATGTTTAGGGTAAGGCATAGCACTGAAACAGCATTGGTCAGGGTGCAAAATGACCTCCTCAGAGACAGAGATAGAGGAGAGCAGTCAATTGTCATTCAACTAGATCTCTTCTCAGCATTTGACACCGTGGACCGCACTGTGCTTCTGGATCACCTTAGAGAGTATTGTGGACTCACCGGTACTGTTATCAACTGGTTTGAGTCCTTTCTCATGGGCAGGACGCAATGGGTAGTGATAGGGAATCTCTCCTGCTGTCTGAAGCTCCTGCCCTGTGGAGTTCCTCAAGGCTCGATCTTGTTGCTGATATTGTTCGAGGTGTATATGCTACCCCTGGATGAGCTCAATAGATGTTACAGTCTGGGTTTTCACTGTTAAGCAGATGATACCCAGCTGTACATGTCTTTTGCTCCAGGGACAAATAATGCCATGGAAGTGCTAAATAAATGCCTAGCCGAGATCCAAGATTGGATGTCCTCTAACTGGCTGCGACTGAATCCCGACAAGACAGAGGAACTGGTGATCGAGCCTGGTCACCGATGTGATAAGGCTGCTACAGGGTCAGGAACAGGGTTGTTCCTTGGCCCTACTCCACTGGTAACAGTCACTAGAGTGAGAAATCTAGGCATCATCCTTGATGATGGTTTGACACTTGAATCACAGGTGTCATCCATTATCCAGAGTGGGTTTTACCACTTAAAGAATGTTGCCCGGATTAAATTCCTAACTCCACCTGGTGACCTGCCTGCGCTGGTACATGACTTTGTCACATCAAGGCTAGACTACTGTAATGCTCTTTAATTTGTGATTAGTGAAGGGAACCTCCGTCGACTGCAGCTGGTGCAGAACACAGCGGCCAGCTGGCTGACGGGCCTCCCCAGGTCCTGTCATGTGACCCCAGTCTTGCATGACCTGTACTGTCTGCCTGTTAGATGGAGGATCAGCTTCAAGGTGGGCTTGCTCACCTATAAGGCCCTATACGGCTCGGGTCCTAGCTACCTGAGTGACCTCCTGTCCCCTGCCCTCATGCTCTTGCTCTGCTGCTCAGCCAAGGGCCTCCTGGTGGTTCCGAGGGTCAGGTTTAAAACCTCAGGAGACCATGCATTTCAGGTGGGCAGCCCAGCCCTCTGGAACTCACTCTCCAGATCTCTGAGGGAGCCCCCATCAGTAGAGGTTTTTAAGAGGGGCCTGAAGGCACACCTTTTTTAAAAAAATCCTTTTTTAGCTACCTGCAGCATTGATCTTGTTATTATTGATTTCGTTTATTTATGTATTTATTTATTTATTTAAAAGTTGACAGTTGGGAAAGGCACACTGAGCCGAGGCTCGATTCCAGGTGTGACGAGGGGCAAGGGCAAGGATACACTTTACAATTGGTAAAAGAATTTTCAACTGTTTGTATCTGTTACTGACCCTTGTATTTCTTGTATGTAAATTTTGTATGTTATTACACCTCTTTGTAAAGCACCCAGAGTTTCCAGGATTGGGCGCTGAGTAAATGAAGATTTACTTATTTTACTTACTTATAATGAGTTTTCTTGGAGAAGTGACACTTTTTCAGGTTAGGTCAGGCCAGGCAAATTTATGGCACAGTTGCAACTTCGCTGGGGAATATGCATGGCTTGGCTTGAAAACTGTGAATTAATTCACAAAGCAAAGTGGCCAACTTCAGAGATCTTTAGTCACAGCAGGGCTAATTAGAAAAAACAGCCAGAGCTGCCACAGATAGTTCAAGCATAGCAGGGTTATGTTGAAAGCAGAAGAACAACTGCTTTTAGTACATAGCAGACACACTGTAAGTCACAGCTGGGTTATTTCACGGCAGAGGGAAAACACATAAAACTGCTGAACTGTTTAGTCAATGTTTTTCAGTAAAAATTGATAAAATTGTTAGCCACAGTTAGTCACAGCTGGGCTAATTCATAACAAGCATTGGTCAATTCCAAATGTTTTCTTGCTTGGTTTTGCTATGTACTGTAGTAGTTGGCATAGATAGTGGTGCTGAACTCCACAGAAAAGCTGCAGGTCTCTCATGGACTTCATCCTGACTGGACAGGCCTGGCTGACAGACTTATTGACCGTTCAGAAGTTTTTACTGATCTTTATTCCCATCCTAGAGTTGGCCCTGCAGCACCGGCAACAGCATGACAAAGTCAGCCTTCTACCTTCCACTGACCTCCACACCCACTGACTGTCCCAAGACTCCTGACTCAATTGATTCTGTGTCTGATGACCAAAGTAACCATCACCCTCCTGCAGTGGTGTGGACACACAAAATTCTGGGCCAGAGCAGGACTGAGAAATTAGGAGAGCAAGCAGCAGTAGCATAGCAAATTCTCAGAGGGCCTGGGTGCAAGGGTATGTTATAGAGCCCCCTGGTTTTGAATAAACATTAAAATTATGATTTGGGCCCCTCAAACCTCATGGGCCTGGGTGCGACTGCACCCCCTGCACCCTAGTAGCTATGCCGCTGGCAAGCAGGTTGGTCTGCATGGTCATGGCAGGTTTAGACAGTCCATTTGGCAGCTGCTCAGCAAAAGGCAGTAGCTTTCCCTTGCCTTCAATGCTGGCAGAAGGTTTGGGCAAGTGGTTTGGGTGAGCTGGCTGGGTTATGTAAGCCCAGCAAAATGATTCAGACTAGAGTTGCAGCAAAATTTTAATTCTGCACATTCCATGAAATATTTCACGGGTGTGAAATGCAAAATTTCACCCACAAAATGCAGAATTTCATCGGCAAAATGCAGAATTTCACCCTCGACTGGTGGACTTTTGCCCGCGGATTGCAAAATTCCACATTTTGTGGAAAATTCTGCATTTCGTCAGTGGAATTTCGCATTTTGCACCCGCAAAATATTTCATGAAATGTACAAATTTCGCAAAATATTTTGAGGAACAAAATTCTGCAATTTTGCACAACACTAATGCAGACCCTGAGCAAGCTCTCACCTAATCTCAGCCCTGTCTGTGATCCCGATACCAGGAAGGAAGTAGAGCCATACCACAACAGTGATGTCAACCAGAGACACGCTAGCTACGGAGGCTGGCAGCATAAAGTAACCCAAGCCAGAACTGCCCCCCCCCCCACAGGAAGACAGGAAAGGAGAGCAAAACCTTAACTTGACTTTCTGATGGACATGCAAACTTCAGCCTGTCAGCACAACTTCCTGCCACAAAAAAATGGAAGGAGGAAGGTCCCTCCCACTGCCTATGAGTTTGTATTAATGGGACACTGTAGAAAGTGAAGAGTGATAACGAGAACAGAGGAGCAAGCTGGCTGTTAAAATTATGTTTTTTCCAGCTCTAGACTGCCTGTCTAGGACAGACTCCAGGCAGCCTGCCATAAGTAACCACCTTACCACAGACTACGGGCAAGATGGCAGCAGTGACAGTTCCTGGGTAGGTCGGGGATGGGTGGGTCCTCCAGCTGCAGTGTGGCAATTCCTAACACATGAGCCCAGACTTGATGGGACACACACATGGCTAAGCAAGCACTGAAATATAAAAGGCAATTGGATGAGCTTTCACTTTTTACAGAATAAGCAAGGACCCAATTTTTTGTGGCACTTTAGGACCAAGTTCTGTGCAGGGTTACCATTTGCTGAAGAACTTCTGCGGTGGTGTTTTGTAATTTCTGTAGAAGTTCTGTGGCACCAGTAAATTGCCACATAGCGGTATTGGTTCATCTTCCTGACACGGTGTCCATAACAGCAAATATGGCAACCAGAATGGGGGAACATGCAATAGCACTAGCTCACAAAATAAACCTACAAACTTTTATAACTATTTTTAAAAGCTAAAAAAATAATCTATCACATAAGGTCCTATCCAGTTACATAAATGAAATATGTAGAGTGGACCTTGTCTGATAAATGATATATTTATACTTGTGCTTCTTATGCAATTTATGAGGTTACCTGAGGTCAAACAGTCCTTATATAGATAAATAATTTATTACACAGGTCCCAACTGCATATCACATATTTATTCAATAGGGGTAGACACGAAAGGCTGTTAATAAATCCATTTAGCAGAGCAACTATATGTATAAATCAGAGACCACAGATTTATACATATAGTACATTCATCATCACCAATTTTGTCATCACCTATTTATACACATAGTAAGTTCATCACATACTCATTGCTACCACCTCCCCCAACCAGCCCACCGGCACTAATTACACTTTTCTTTCCCCACAGCTACCCATTCCTTTCAGTCTCACCATCTCCCTTCCCTAAACACTTTTCTCTTCCACTTCCCCATACTGTACATCATTGTTATAGCCACTCTTCTTTTTCAAAACCCCACCTATTTTAGTTTCTTTGTACCTCTCTTTTTTCTTTGTTTTAACTGCCATCGGCATCTCCACTACCTGTGCCTGCTCCCACTCACTTAACTAACACATCTCCATACCTAGGATTTTATGCTGCCCTCAACACTCCACAATTTAAAAGCACTGCTTCTTTTTGCAAAAGGATGACACTCTGATAATACCCCCAGCCAACTGCTACTGTATTTTTCCATTTTTTGTTTATTACCGTGACAACTGTTGTACTTTTCTCTGCCTGGGACCACTTTTCACTGTTTACTCCTCTACCATGGTTGAAACCTGGCAAGAATGCTCACTCCCTCAACATGGTCCATCACAGAAAAAGGTTTAAAAATAAAATGGGTACACAATTAAAATAATATCCTGAACCATGACTACACCAACAACAAACCTAAGCTGTGGTCAGACTGACTGCCCTCTCGATCGCTACCAGGCCCTGCCATGTTATTCAAAACAATCTACAGTAGTCATAGAAAATCAACCAAAGAAATGCATGTCTGTGCATCAAAGATGTCGAGATGCTAGAGCATCCATAGCAACCCCTACCAATCCCTCCTGTAGGTGTAACAACATAAAAACACAGCATACTTTTTTAACTTTTGTGTTTTTTAAGATTTTGTCTCCAAACTTTTAGCATAGTCTTTTAATGACCTTATTTCATGAACCTGGTAGGTGAATTTTTTTAAATCCTGCCAGAAAGATGATTTTGCAGAGTGACTGTGAAATCACCTTTCTGGCCAGGCCTGAAAAATAACACCTGTCATGTTCATGAGTTGTGAAAAAAATGGCTATGTTGAAAATTTGCGGTCAAAATATTGAAAATTAATAAAGTTATGAGTGAACGATGAAAAATGTCAATGTACCTTCATAACTTTGGTGTTTTTTTAAAGATTTTGACCCCAGATTTTCAACCTAGAGTTTTTATGACCACACTTCATGAACCTGGTAAGTGATTTTTTTCAAATTCTGCTCAAAAGGTGAATTCACTGGCTGGCCCAGTAGCTCTGAGGGTTGAGGGGCTGGACGCCACACCTCACACTACACCAGCGACCCGGGTTCAGGAACGAGCCCAAGTCATCGGGGGTTGGCTGGAGGAGGAGGATTGAGCATTCCAATGGATGCTCTCCTCCTTCACGGTGGGTTGGGCTACCAGGTAGTGAATGCACCCACAGAACTACTGCCAGTGGAAACACAGGCAGTAGGGTGTATGGCTCTATGGAGTCGGGGAGGGAGGGCGCTGATAGGTGCTTGACTGTGGTGTGCGACTGCATGCCATACGTCTGGACATATGTCCTCCGTGCTGGCGCCCTCAGGGGATGGGGACAAAAATGGGGTAAAACTACAAAAAAAACAGTCACCAAGCACTATGAAGGTGGGATCCCAAGATTGGGATGCGGTGGAAGGAGTCAGGGGGGTATAAAGCCCACTCTAAAGCAGGGCGAGGCCCAGGCAAGTAAAAAAAAAAATGGGGAATTCACTGAGTGACTATGAACTCACCTTTTTGGGCCAGAGTTGAAACATTTCACCTGCCTTGCTCATGAGGCGGGGGTCCAAAAAGGCCATATTGAAATTTGTTGAAAAAAATATTAAAAAGTGACAACGTTATGAGTAAAAGTTCAAAATGCATTGAAATACATTAACCGTACTTACCTTGTTTCCTCAGTTCCTGATCAGCATTGAAGATGAAGGATATGGTTTCTTCACAGAGTGGATTTTTGGCACTAGACTTATTGTAGGTAAGTGAGGGTGTGGATGGTGGGTGGTGAGTGGGGGGTTAATTGGGGTGGTGAGTAGTCAGGGTTGGCTGCAAAATACATTGATAGATATTTTTCTGCTTTTCAGATGTAAACAAAACAGAAAAGAAAAACAGCAGGGAGGAATGGGGATTGGCAGGTGGTACTGAGCAGAGGGACTGAGTAAGGGAATAGAGAAAAATGGCTGGGCAGATCAGGGCAGAATGGGATTGGAGGGTGGTTTTGAGCAGAGGGATCGAACAGTTTGGAATGAAAACAAATGGCAGGGCAGAATGGGAGTGGCAGGTAGTACTGTGCAGAGGAATGGAGCCAGGGAACAAAGAAAAATGGCATGGCAGGGCAGAACGTAGTTGGTGGGTGGTACTGAGAAGAGTGATGGAGTAGGTAGGAACAAAGAAAAACAGCAAAGCAAGTCAGAACAGTATGGGATAATGATGCCACTTATCTGGTTACTGGGCAGTGTCATGTAGATGAAGGGATCCAGTCACTGTGTGATAGGAGAAGCTAATGGAGTTTGCCCTTTAAGGGGCAAACCATGTTGTCCTGGTGCACCCTTCCCCCCCTTATTGTTGTTGGAAGTGGTTTGCTCAGAAGGGAAGGGGGAAGGAGGGGGAGGGACAGGGAGCCAGGACAATGGACATGCTGCAGGAAGGGAAGGGGCTAAAGGGAGTACAAGAAGGTCAGCACAGAGCTGGTTCAGCCACTTTTACTGAAGTTTCGGTACCACCCACCCACCCGACGAAAAAGAGGGAGGAAGTGATTAATGAAAAGGGATTGAATTGGGCTGTCAGAGGTGGATGACAGAGGAAGTCCGGTCGGACAATGGTGGACTGCCAGAGGTGGATGGGGGGGTGGAAGGGGAGAGGAAAGGGGGGGGGAGGAAAAAGAAATATAATGAGAAGAAGAAGAAACTGAAGGACAAAAAGCGGTCTCGGTTCTCACCGTTACCTACCAGAAAAGAGAAGAAGAAGGCACCCAGGTTTTCACCTGGGGAAGCGAGAAGAAAAGAGAGAGAGAGGATCAGAGTTGGAGTTTTGGATGCAATACAAATAAAAATGTAAAAAGACATTGATAAATGACAATGAGAAATGGAAATGAAATGATGATATATATCTAATAAATTGATTGCCAATCTGAGCACAACAACATACAGGTGGTCTGTCTTTTGTGGGGGAAAGAAAGGGAGAATCTGGGACAACTCCTCTCAGCTACATGAAATTTCTGCCTATCACCAGCAGAACAGCATCATGATCTGCTTTGCTGATCATTGGACTGTCACTGTTGAGCCCCCTACAGTCTGAGCTGCATTGGATGCAACAGTGACACACCTGTGAAGCTTGCTATAGTAACAATATGTTTGCTATTTATGCACAATCAAACATAATAGAGCAGTCATAGTCTGTTCAGGCACAGCAGGTTCTTTTTAACAGGCACATAACAACAGCAGAAACAGCCTACAGATGGTACTGCTAAACAGCTAGCTGTTTTTTTTCTTGTTGGCGGGGGGGGGAGACATCAAAACAGACAAGGCTAATTTGTTGAAAAATCGACATTCAACCACAAACAGTACAGGCCAGCAAGGTTATGCTGGAAGCTGAATGGCTTCTTTTCAGCAGGCACAGAAGAAAAAAGTAGCAGAAGTAACCACAGTCACAGACGGTCACAGCAGGATTTTGAGGGAGAGCCAGACAGCACAGATAAAACTGCTGAACAGTTGATAATTTTTGAAGACACCAAAACAGGATGCAAGTAAGTAACACCTCATGGGACTATTGTGGATAAATGGGGGTGTAAACAATAACTGCTGAATAGGTGTAGCCAGCTGATGCTAGTGGTCGATGGCAGTAAGCTGGGGTGGTGTAAAATCAGAGGGAAATAAAGTTGTTGAGAATGGTAACGGGAGGCATGGTGGTAGTAAGTGAGGGTGGCAGATAACTGAGGGGCAGATAATTGAACTGTACATTGTATACGGCATTATATATAGTATTTTCTTATAAAATTGTGCTGTTTGGATGCTAGGATTTCAGTTTATAAAACTGTCTAAGCATTTACCAACTTATTGAATTCTCTGTCTCTTAATTCTAGGAATTTCGGATGTTACGCTAAATTTTGCAATTAATATTGCAAGGCCATTAAGGGAAATTGTATGCAAAACTACTTATATCCTTGATGTGCAGTATCAAATTTGTACTGATGTTTATTGTGAATTCTGAGGTAATCATCTTCCTATTTTTCTGCATTAAGCTGTTGTTGCAAAGGCCTATTGGCTGACCAAGTAAGCAATAACCCATGACAGGGTGTGGGTTTATAGGCATTTAATGCACACCTGGGGTGCGTTGTGAGGCACAAGGCTGCAGGCTGAGTGTCCTCACAGCACTCCAGGCATGCATTAAATGCCTGTAAACTCACACCCTGGAGTGGATTATTGCACTTTTACATGAGTTTGCCACAAACTATGATCTGCCTAACAGAAACCATCTTTTTTCTTACATTAAAAGGTAGAAAAACTGAGTTTATCCTGTCAGCAGGAAAATAGTCCCTTAACAGAAAAACACACTGCATGCCTGTGCTCAGCACAGAAATGTGACACATACAGCACTGATGTGATGTGTTGTATTTCTTCTGTGTCACACACATCCTGACTGCTTGGGAACAGTTTGGGTCACAGCCCCCCCCCCCCCACTACCAGCAGGCAAGAAACCACAGATGCTGAGACACAGCGAGACACACACACACACACACACACACACACACTGCACTGCAGGAACTGTCAATGATATCTCCCACCCGCTCTCCCTATGTGTGTCTCTCACTTTTTCTCTGTCTCTGTCTCTCTCTTGCTTTTTCTCTCTCTCTCTCTTTCTCTCTCTCTCTCTTTTTCTTTCTGTAACTCTCTCACCGCTTGCTCCCATGCACAGAGAACATGAAAACTCTGCTCCTTTTGGGACCTCCTTGACACAGGACATCATTGCAGAAAACACACACAGCACAGCTGTGAGAGACAGCCACGTGTTATTGGGAACAATGAGGACACTGTTTCAGACAATGATACGGGAAAGGCAAGGGACAAGTGCTCCCACTCTGTCTCTCTCTCCAGTGCTCACTGCATGACAGGTGTCAGTGGAGACAAGGGTATGGGTGGGGGGATGCCTACAACCTGCAATGGATGGGAAGGGAATCAGACACACTCCTCTGCATCTCTCACATCCCCTGTTTAACTATCCCTTCCCTGCACCCACAGCACAAATGGTTTGGAGAAGCACAAATGTAGGAGAGCTGGGGACACAATATTGGGGATGATACATGGTTTAGGGCCTTCCAATCAACTTCAGATGCCTTTCTCTCTCTCTCTCTGGGGATGAACACAACCCTGTACCCTGACTCTCTCACTCTCTTGCTCTCTTGCACTCCCTGCAGCATGATCTCTGTCTCTCTCTAGCTACGGGAGGCATCCCTGTCATACCCTTACTCTTTCTGTGTGTCTGCCAGTGTTATGAACCAAGGGGGGGGGGGCACCAGGGAAGGGGATAGGGAATCTGTCTGCGGGTTGAAAACTGACATATTTCTGGAATGCGCTAGCTCTCCATCCCCCACTATCGTATAGACCACTGTCTGGTATCAGTCACAGGATGGTGAACTGGAACAGCTCAAAACAGTGCAGCAGGGCCATCAGTGTGTTGCCCGCTGCAGCTCTCTGAGATAGACTGTCTCCGTCTCGCTTACTGTGTCTCTCCCCATTCCTATGTCACTGGGGATGGCAAACACGGAGCACAGTGAAAAAGGCCACTGTCCAGTACAAGGGATGGGACACCTGTCACTTCAGGGTGCTTGTCTCACTCCCTGTACTCATGTTGTTGTTGGTGTCAGGCTGGGTCCCGGGGGGGGGGCAAACACTTACTCCAGCTGCCTCTGCTCCACAACGCATAGTCACACAAATAGCACAACACTGTGCCCACCCTGCATATATTGCAACCTGGACAGAGAAAGAGAGAGAGAGAGAGAGAGAGACAGCAAGACAGAGACACCCCACAGTGCAGTAACTGTAAATTACAGCTCCCGCATGCTCTCGCTATGTCTCTCTCTCTCTCTCTCTGTCTCTCTCTGTCTCTCTCTCTCCATCTTGCTCATTCTGTCTCTCCCACTATCGGCAATGTACAGACCACTGTCCAGTATCAGGCACAGGAAGCTGAAGTGGCACAGCTCACAACACTACACCAGGGCCATCAGTATGTTGCCACTGCAGCTCTCCCACTTCTCCACATCCACTAATGGCTGCCGGCATCACTTCACTTTCAGAAGTGAGCAAAGAGTGCTGACAGCCCTTGCCCTGAGTCCCTCCGTGGAACTGTGCATTAAAAAGGGAATTTAATGCATGGCCACACCAAGAGACTCCACCAATGGGCTTGCACGCTTTTAGGAACCCATGTTATAAATAAAGATATAAAGATGTCCTTGCTTCTCACTTCCGCGCTCACCGCTGCACCCTATACCACTCTCTTGCCTTACCTTCTCTCGAATGCCGGAACCTCTCCCACTGCACTAAGTTCACTTCCAAATTCTGGTTCAGAACTCTACCCTCCTACCTTTTCTCTTTGCTTTCTGCTCCTGCTCCCAACTCCCAAACTCTTAGACCCCTGGATTCTCTCTCTCTCTCTCTCTATTCCTCACCACATCACCTCTACTGGTCAGGACACTTTCTCCTATCAGTTCCCTAAACTCTGGAACTCCCTACCTTTCCCCGTACAACTGTCCTCATCCCCTATTTCCCTCTTCTTAGTCCTGCAATTACTTCTCCCCTAATTGCACCTGCTTCTAGCCCTCTACCCATCCCCTACTCCCCCGTCTAATCATCACTACATTGTTTATCTCTCTCGGTCTGTCCTTCCCATTCTTCCATCCCCCAATCCTACCTTCCATCCTTCCCCCTTTCTTTCTCACCCTGTATCCTTCCCCCCCATCCCCAAATAGCCACCTTGCCTCCTACATTTTACTTTCTCCACACCCACCCCATTTCACCCTTGCACTTTGTCTCTGCCTTCCCCATATCCCTCCATCCAGCTAAACCCTCCCCTACCACTGCCCCTATTTCTTCTTTCCTTCCAATGTCTCCCACACTTTCCTTTTTTCCCTCTCCTCATAGTCGTATGTCTGATCCTACCCTTCTTGCAGGATATCCAACATCCTGAAGGGGGGTAGCCCGGACCCGGCTCTCTTTTCCTCCCCCCCCCACTCTTTCCTTCATATTCACTAGCACTCACTGTAGCCTTGTTCCCCTCATGCTTGCCACCTCCTGGCCTTTCCTCGGACCTGGCACTCTTTCCTTCCCTCCCCCGCTCTTTTCTATAAACTCACAGCACTCTCTGCAGCTGTGCTCCCCTCACACTCAACATCTGCGGGCCTTTCCACTCCCTCTGTCCTCCCGTCCTTTGGCCATGGGTGTTACTACTTTTTCTCCAGGAGGTTACCTTACCTGCCCTTGCATACTTTCTCAACATTATACTCCACTACTATCTATAATTGTGACATAATGTCTCTCTTTATTGTTAACTATGAAATATTGTTTAGAATTATTTGTATTGTTGTATTATAAATTACTGTTTATAATTGTTTCATTGCTTCCATTGTAGCCCCCCCAACCCGGATGCTTCTGGAAATGAGCTGTTCCTCAGCTCATGTTGTCTTTCCTGGCGAAACAGTTTGTAAAATAACAAAAAATAAATAAAATACAGTACTACTCCTCCTCCTCTGGGCCATTAAATTAAATTACTTCACATAAACCATTCATGCTCCCAAAGAGCTGGTAGCACAGCCAAATGTCAAAATAGTCAACTGCCTTCATCAAATAGAAGCACTGTAGAGTTAAAGGCTATACTATAGCAGCATTTGCTGATTTTATTAGTTCAAGTGCTGAGATGTGCAGAAAAATTGGATCACATAAATCACATTGTTCAACAAATATAAAATGCTACCAGTAGGGCTAAAGTGCTTATAGCAAGAAATGTGCAAAAAACTTTACCAGCTCAAATGACCAGGCTGCCACCTCCCACTCCAGTGCTTCACTTTTTCCAAGCTTCATCAGGAATCGAGTCTAATAATGTTCAGTTTTCTCCAACCAGTTAAACCAATTCAAAATTTAGGGTTTCTGGCTTTTGTTAACACTTACCATAGAAAAGGGAAACACGACTGAAGCAAACTGTTTAAAAAGATTCAAGAAAAATTATTTTAATGGCATGATTACAGTCTTAGGCCTCATAATCACAAATGACAGAAACAACAGTCTTTGAAATATTTTGAAAGTACCCCATAAATAACATTAAGGCCTGCCGGGGTTGGATTACCATCAATAAGGACTGTATTTATTACTGAGGACAGCATGCATGTGATACGCTTATTGACAGCTGACACACTGTACAGTAAATCCACTCAGTGGACCTTGTGTGCTGGCAGCTTTACTATTCCTGTTATTTCCAATCGTGTGTGTAGAGCCCCACAAGGAAGAAAGGTGAGCCAGGGTTTAGAGCTTTGCCAATCACTAGGCTTCCATTTGAAAGGCAGGTCAAGCCACAGAATGGATCCCTTGCTCCATGACAGCAAAGGTTCCTGGGATATGGTAGCTCATAGCCGAGATGTTTGTATTCTCTTAGTAAGGGAACCATTTGTTGAAAAAATACAAAAGGTGCTGTTTACCGGGCCTTTGTCCCAAGCACAGTGTGGCATGGAGAATGGTTGGCCATGGGCTAGCACAGGATAGTGGAGGTGCTCATTACCCCAGGAAAGGCTGTGCAAGCAGGATACACAGTAGTTACACTAGGGTCTTCCATTCTGTAACACATGTGCCCCCTTTCTAGCCCCCAGCAGTCGCACATAAGGGACTTGCAACATGTCTTGGACTAAAGCCTTACCCTGACACCACCCTAGCATATCCCCAGACCTAGCCACTCATGTAGCTCTACAGTAAGAGCAGAATTGGGACAGGAAGATCACTTACATTGGCCATGGATGCTAGTTACCATTCTGGATGTCTCACTTTTCCTCTGCTGTGTGGCAAGGCATCATGACGGAGCATATACATTGTGCATAGGTGGTGTCTCTAATCTGTACATAAAGCCCTTTGTTACCCAATAGAGGCATAAGGCACTTGGCTGCACTGCATACCTAAGTATCCCACTAGGGTTATTAATTCATACTCAAGTAACACCTGGTCCATGCCATAATGTATAAAGACTGTAACATTTCACCAGATGGAGTTTCTAACAAATACTCATTTTTGTCATGGTGAACTCAATCTGTTCACTTTTTCCTATTTACTGAGTAACTCCTCTTATAAGCATGTGTGAATAATACTTCTGAATTATTTCAGGCAGTAGGAAGACTTTTCCCTTTGAAGCACCATCAGGTACTTATTAAAACCAGCCCACTGTCATGCCAGAAATATCCCTTCATAGCATGAAGTGATGAGAAGTATCAAATGTGGCAATTTGTCAGCAGTAAAAGCTGGCAGCATTGCTGGTACTGTTAGCTTAGCTACACTGCATGCACATGCAAAATGACTGAAGACATCAAGCTATTTATTTATTTATAGAAGAATCGGAATTACAAACCTTTGAGTCAGAGACTCCTTTGCAAAGGCTGCATGTCAACATAACAATAAAACAAAGAGTAGAAAATCATGTACAACAGGGTGAACACTATTGGATACAACAAAGTCTGAGGGTAGTGGAAGTACCCAAGTCTACCATGGAAGACACAGATATGCAGAGTTATAATATACAATGTAGTATTGAGAATAAAACAATATTGGTAAAACCAGGAATTATTAGCTTGTCCAGTTGAAGCTGACCTTGTACAATGGAATGGAGGGCAATGCCAGAGGGTTAGGCACAGGTACAGGCACAGGAGAGGAGGAGAAATGCTTGTAGGTTAGATTTGAAGGGGCCTAATTTCAATTCCAAAGAGACAGGAGCAGGCAGGTCATTCCACCAATGGGGTGCCCTGTAGAAGATGGCTCATTGCCCAAGGGACATCCTACAGTGGGGAACTAGTAGGGAGGCTTTCGAGGAGCTTCTGGTAACCCTGGGTTGGGGAGCAGGCAGAGTTAGGTTATGAAGCCCTGGTGGGAGAATTTGTTGGAAATTTTCCTAGCAAGCAGGCAAGAGTGATATTTAAACCTGCAGTCAAAATCAAGCCAGTTTGTAAGCCTGTAGAGGTCAGAAGTATGGGTCCACCTGTCACACCCAGCTACCAGTCAGTAGGCTTTTTTCAGGGCAGTCTTGACAGCAAAGAGCAGTGCTGTTGGCCACACCATAGAAGACTATCCCATAGTCAATAAGGGAGAGGATAGAAGAGGACACCACTAAGCGAAGTGCTTCAGGTGGCATACAATGTCTGTACCTGTATAACAGCCTAGTTCTGGACTTGATGACCTTGCTTAGTAAATGGATGTGTTCATGGTAGGTAAGGGAGGAGTCAAGGGTAACACCCAGGTACTTAAAGGATTTACCTTGTTCCAGTGGGGTGCACTGATAGTTAAGTACTTGTAATGGAAAGCCTCTGTGACTGCTTTGGCAATTGGATAAGGTCATAGTTTTAGTTTTTTTGTGAGTCAACACAAGTTTGTGTGCAGTGAACCATGCTTCAGCTTCTGAGAAGAAATGTTGGAAGGCAAGTTGGGGGGAGTTGAGTGACTGCAGAAAATTACAGCGTCATCTGCATACAACAGCATCTGACTGGAGCAGGCCTTGGGGAGTGAGTTCAGGAAGAAACTAAATAGGAGGAGCCCCAGGATGGAACCAATGAGTGAACAGGGAGGCTGGTGGATAGGGCTGAGCTAATTTTGACCTGTTGAGATCTGTCACTTAAGTAGTGGTCAAACCAGGAGGTGGTTTCCACTGTCTAGGGCTTTGTGAATAGTGGTGGTGTATTCCAAAAGGACAGTGGTGGTACAAGGACCCTTTCTGAAGCCATCTTGTTCTTGGCAGAGCAGGTTTTATCTTGACAGATAATCGGTGAGTTGGTCGGATAACATTTTTTCTAGAGCCTAGGAGATCGGGGGAAGCATGGAGATGTGGTAGTAGTTATTCAGAAAGGTGTAGTCACCACTTTTTAGTACTGGAGTGACAACTGCCCATTTCCAAAGGGTTGGAAACTGGCTGAGACAGAGGGAGAGGTTTAGAATATTGGTAAGAGAAGTGAGGATAGCATCAAAGGTGAGGTGGAGGAGCTTTAGGTCAAGGGTGTCACCATTATGATGATACTTGCCCAGAAATTTAGTTAAGTAGGATTTGGCCTCATGGGTGGAGACTGTCCTGAGATGGAAGAGTGGAGTATTAGCAGGGATGCTGGGAGGAGGTGATGGCTCTGGGGGAGGGTCGAAAAAGTTAGGGGGAAGGACACTACTAAGGTCAGAAAATGTAGAATTTAGAGTATTAGCTATGTGCATGGGGTCTTGAGTGAGAGTTTCATTAATGGTGAGTTGAGGGGGGGATGCTGTTTTACCATTGAGTTCCTTAATGTTTTTCCCAGAACTTGTGCCCTGAGCCCCAAGTGAATGAGAAGACTTCCTGGAAATGGGCTGCTTTAGCTTAGCAAAGCTCCCAGGTACATTTATTACTGGCTTCCCTATAGCATTGTCTATCTAAAGATTGGCCAGAAGCAAGGGCTATATGCCAGAGGTTGTCCCGGTGGTGCATGAGGTCAACAAGTGCCTGGGGGATCCAGGGAGTGTTGTGGCCTTTGATAACCTGTTTTGAGACTGGGGCAAATAGGTCACATGCGGTGTTGAAGGTGGAAGTAAAATGAGAGAGTGCACTGTCAATGGACAGGGCTGAGTCAATAGGGGACCAGTCACAGTTCAGAAGGTGATTCTGGAAGTTGTTCAGGGAACCCTTTTTTAGGCGTCGTTGGTAAGTAATTATGGAGGCTGGATTGGGGCTTTGTTTTTTCACCGGTAGAGTACGGGAGAGTGGTCCCTTAAGGTGTCAGGGAGCACTGTGATATTAGTGAGCCAGTGGGGATGATCAGAAGGATTAGGATGAGAAAGGTGGCTGACCCAGCTTTATGGTTGAGTCTTGTGGGGGAGACAATGACTTGTGTAAGGTCCTCTGCCGCAATGGTATCTTTGAAAGGATTTGCCGCCGACAAGAGCCAGTTAACGTTAAAGTCCCCTAGAGCAATGATTTCACATTTTGGAAGCAATTGGGTGATGCAATTGGCCACTGCATTGAAGGCCAACCTTTGATTTCAGGGCGGGATGTAAACTGTCATAATATGAAGGGATTTGCCAGAGTTGCCCACCTCAATTTTATTGTGGGAGCTATGAAATTGTTTTAAGGCAATTAATTCTCAATGCAGGTATCTATACTTCTGAACACATGACTGTATTCGTAGTGTTCAGTCTGTCAGTTAAAGGGAAGGACTAATGTCTCAAAATGTTTTTTTAAGCAATATTGCCCCCCCCCCAAAAAAAAACACTGGCGTAAAAAGAGTCAATATAAGATGAGTTCTCGGGATATGGGGGAGATATTATTTTGTCTCAGATAGGAATGTAGGAAATAAAGACTAAGTTAAAAACACATTGCATAATTCTAAATATTGTATCTGCTGAGACATGTCAGTCATGGGTGCCTGCTCAGGATTTTACTGTTTTTTGGGGAGACTAATTAAATCAATATGCCTGGAGCCTGGGGATACCTAGGCTCCCAGACAACTTTGCTTTTTCAAGTTCTTTGGGGGACTTTGTAGGCAATATTTGACAACTTAAATAAGAACCCCAAAAAGCAGAACATAGACAAAGATGCCAATGAAGGTCCATCTTCAGCTGAAAGAGCCTGGTGTTTCTATAGCAAGTATTCTCCTCTGGAATTATAAAGTGCAACTACTCCCAAACTCAGTCTCTCCTTAACTGTCTCCCTATACAAAGCCTCCCACTTTTTGAGATGGCTTGACAGCAAAGCAAGTGAAGCTCATTCCTTGTTTCTCTCACTGAGTAGACCAGACATCAGTAGCAGGTGCTGCTGGGGGTTGTGGCTTGGTTAAGAATCTCAGATGTCCTCTAACCTATGCTGAAGCTGTTCTGTGCTGCATACTGTCTCTTTCTACATATGTCTAGAGGATCTGCAGGTAGTAGACTGACCTGGCAAGTGCAGATACCTTGATGACAAAGAAGAAGAGGAGCACATGGAGGGTGGTCCTGCCTTGGAGGGACTCAGTACTGCAGGTCCACAGAGCAGAAATTTCTGCACTAGCCTAGTCGGGCAGGACCAAGCAATGTTTGGAGGTTAACCTCTCCCCCTCAGTGCCCCTTTTACCAGGTGCCTATGATGTCAGTAAAGAACATTCATAATATAACAAGCATTTGTCAATGCCAAATGTTCACCGCTGGTATGGCTATTGTACCAGTTTCAGGTCTTGCCTGTACACATTTTTACTACATATTTACCCAGGATAGAATAGATGAAATGCAATATCTAATTTTCAGTGGTGTCCTACTTTGACACATTCTTAGATTGTAATTACCCTGGATAGGGCAGCTGAGAGGCAATATTTACTTTTAAGTGGGGTCTCACATTTTGACCCCAAATAACCAACAGTCTTTTTATGACCTGACATTATGATCATGACAGGTGAAAATGTAAAAATCCCATCCGAAAGGTGATTTCGAGGGAACGACTATGGAAACAAGTTTCAGAGGGGATTTGAAAAATGATACTTGCCATGTTCATGAGGTGACATAACATAAGGGATATGTTGAACATTAGGGGCCAAAATCTGCAAAAAATAAAGTTATGAGTAAAAGTTGGAACAGTAACACGTCCATTGAAAGTGATATATTTAGCACTCGTCATTTCGGCACCGTAAATTCAGCATGATGCAATTTAGCTACTTGAATCTGTAGCCCATGCATTAATTTGATGTCAGTACTGGGGCTCACAAATCCATTATTTATATAAGCCCCCAATCAATACTGCTGTTTATATTGCACACACGTGTGTGTGGCTCCCTATAATGTTCAGCTACAGCACAAAGAAAATCAGTAGCAGCTCAATATTTAATCTCCCAATCCATCAGCTACAGCAACTCAAACATCAACCGCCAATACTGCTCTTTATCTACATACTGTACGCACACAAGTGTGTGTGTGACTCTCTAAAGTGTTCAGCTACTTTTATCTCAGCACACAGCTGTCAGCACAAAAAAAAATACATGCTCCATGCACAAACTGTTGTACCAGAGCTATTTATATCGTAACATCACAAGTGTCAGTATAAATTATTTAACTATTTATTCAACTGTCAGCACATGCACAAGCAAATATGCATTTGTGAGCCAGCTTGATTCAGCTGAACTGAGCCGAATGGAACAGAGCTTAAATAATGGAGCTGAACTAATGCAGCGCTGAAACGACTGTGCTGCATTGATGCGTGCCAAATATTCAGCACTGAATTGATATGGATTTGTTGGAACAATTCACTTCCTCATAATACAGTTGTTTTTTCACATATTTACCCCATATTTTCAACATAATCTTTTTATGATCACTCCTTCTGATCATGACAGGTGTCATTTATAAAACAATAGCTGAAATGTCATTTTGCACCACAAGTGTTAAAACACATTTTGGGTAGGATTTGAAAAATGGCAGCTGTCACATTCATGAGGTGGTGTGAAAAAATTGCTCTTTTAAAAAGCTGAGGTCAGAATATATAGAAAGATATCACTGTTATGAGCGTGCATTGAAAAATTATAATGCAGACTCATAACTTTGTTTTCTCATATTTTTACGGCAGATTTTCAATATAGCCTTTTTATGACCCCACATAGCCTTCTTATGAGCCCATTTCATGAATAAGAGTGGAGAACATTTTCAAATCCTGCCCAAAAGGTGTTTTTGCACCACAAGTGTGACAACATATTTTGGCCAGGATTTGAAAAATTACAGCTGTCACATTTATGACGTGCTGTGAAGAAATGGTTATGTTGAACATTTGGGGTCAAAATATTGAAAATTGACTTCCGGTGACGTCATCATACCATGCGGCTGGGTCTGAGCTCTGACTACCTGCGAATAAAAGTAGCAAATTCAACCTTCCCAACAACTTCTTTTTGGTAAAAATCCAAACCTAAGAGCACCGGAGATGGCAATAAATCCAAATCAGGAGTGAGGAGTGCTCTAAAGCAGCAGAAGCTGAACCTGCACCTGAGAGACCAAAACAGAGAACCACCACTTAATAGGCCCCCAGAGACCACGGAGATAGATTCAGAGGGCAACTCAGATGAGGAGGAGGAGGAGGAGGAGGAGGTAACCATTACCTCACTGCAACTTTGCAGAGAGCTACACAAACTTTGGACTGCATCTGAGGGGAAGTCACAGACAATAAATCAAAAATTGAACATCGTGAAAACCAGCTGAACTCGATTGAAGAAACCCTGTCCACCCATGCAGATACAGTGAATCTTCACAATGGCACCATTCTACAACTACATGATCGGTCACAGCTTTTAATGAACAAGATAGAGGATTTGGAAAACTGCTCACAGAGAATAAACCTGCGCATTCATGGGTTACCAGAGAACACGGAATCAGGGAACACTGCTAAGTCTGTGGAAAGTCTTCTAAGGGAGCTGCTGAACTTGGATAAGGACTTACCGCTTAAAATTATTAGGGCTCATTGGGCATTAATCGCTCCTCCCAAGGACCCAAAAGCCAGGCCCTAATCTCTGATTGTTGCTTTTCTAGACTACTGCACCAAGAAGACGGTTTCAAAAGGCCTGGTCCATGAAAGAAGTTATAATTGGTGATACTAGGCTCTTCATAGAACCAGATTACGCCCCAACCACTATGGCCAGGAGGAAAATGTGGTTCCCGCTAATCAAAGAACTATGGAGCAAGGGCCTGAAGGCCCATGTGGATTTCCCAGCTAAGCTGCGAGTCACATCGGACAGAGGAGTGTGTACCTTTGAAACTTCACTGAGGCAAAAAAATACCTGACCTCACTGAGCATCACTGTCGATGACATCATTGATCCATCTATAGCCAGGGACATTGAAAAGAGACAATGGCTTCCAACATCCAGCTCTGTGGCCAAATGGAACTCTCCAGGCACCTCGACCCCCTCTCAGTGTACTTGGTCCAAGATGCAACCCATGGCTCAAGCCAACAAATGAGACAGAGAGGGTACCGTGAAACTCCAATGTGGAAAGGATTCCCCCACTTGGAAGACAGCTGGCAACTTAGCCACAGAAACAACAATTTCAGAAACCTAATTAACATAATAATAATAAAGCTGCAACACATTTACTTTCTGCAGGTGAGAGGGGGCAAAGCAGGAAGGGTCTTGTGTATTCCTATCTGGACTTTGAAATCTGGAACAAGGGTGGTTCTTCTTAAAAAGGGACCTTTCAGCATGTGTTAAGTTTCAAATATTTGCAATTTGACATGGAACTCAGACTTATGGATTGCCTAAGATGGGAGAACACGGAGCCTTGAGACTTACCTTTGTATTACCCTGGGGAAGTTGTCTCCCCATGGACTCAAAAGTATGGGTGCTTTGTTCAGTTTGGGTTCAATTTTATCTTAACATAACTTTACAGGAAAAGATGGGAAGGATATGGGGGGGCAATGGAATGTTCTCTCAGGATGTTTTGTTGGTACCGTCCCCCTAAGTAAATTAACAGGTATTAATTCGCTGGGGGTACTGATGCAGGGTTGGAAGTATGGCATTTATGACTCCGTGCAAGTTACCTCTGGAACCCTGTGGGGTAACCTGGTGACATGGTGATGGAGTTCATCCACAACTCCCCTTCGCCACTCAGCATCTGAAGGGTGAAAGGGACATGCGTGGCACTCTTGAAGCAGCATAAGGGATGTTTTTTTTCCCTCTGGTTTTCTTCAGGTGTGTCTTTATGGGCTTAAACACTTTAAACTGTTATGATGTTACTATGATGTTACCTATGTTTGTTTTGAAAAGTTTCAAAAGTTATTTAATGGTGCTGCATGTTTCCTCTCCTGCTTGACCCCTCTAAGGTGCCTGGCCAGCCTAGAGTTCGGGAGGGGAGGAACAGAATAGACATAAAAATTAAACACCTAAAATGGAGGATCTGAACATTGTCACTTATAATGTCAGAGGGCTTAATGGCCCAGTGAAATGAGCCAGGCTCCTTCGGGAGTTAAGCAGAATCGGCACTCAGATCACCCTATTACAAGAGATCCACCTCACAGACAGCGAACATCAAAAATTATGTAGAAGCTGGGTGGGCTCGGTTTATGCATCCACTGCAGGATAACTCAGAACCTAGGACTAGCGGAGGTATGGAGAAGGGTTAATGGTAAACAGAGGGATTTCTCACACTTCTCTGACAGGCATGGATGCTATACCAGGATAGATTTTTTTCTTCATGACAGAGGAATGATTATATTCAGTGTCCTCTTGTCAAATCATGACACGATCACTATCTGACCATGCCCCAGTTAGATTGAAATTAGAATTATCACCTCCAATTAGGAATTCTCACTGGAGGCTGAACATAGGCCTCTTAAATAATCAAGAATTTAAAGATCTTATATCATCCGCAGTTGAGACATATAATCAGGACAATCCTGTGGGGTGACATCTCATGCCGTCAGATGGGATGCATTGAAGGTAGTGCTCCGTGGGGTGATCATTGGGTTCTCTGCCTTGGAAAAAAAGCACAGGAAGCAAAAGAGATGGGAACTAGAAGCAGAGATAGGCCTTGAGTTTCAGCACAAGATCTCATTGAACTGTGAAGTTCAGGGGCAGCTGACAGAGAGAAGGCAGGCACTGGAGACCTTACTTATACACCAGATCGAAGCATCTTATAGGAGGGTCAGACAAAATTATTATGAGAATGGTAACAGGGTAGGGAAGCTACTGGCAGCCACCCTGTGTTAACAACAGGCCAATAGGGTGGTTTTACAGGTGAGAGATCCTAAGACAGGAGCAGGGGGCATTAGCCACCCAGAGGACATAACAAGGACCTTTGCTAAATTTTACAAACCTTTGTATACCCAGGATCCCATCTCTGACTATGAAGAGAAGATATCCCTTTTTTTAGAGAATTTAGAAATGAGGTCCCTCTCTCAACTGGTGGCAGACCAACTGGACAGTTCGCTGTCCTAGCAGGAATTGCTGAACCAGATATCACATTTAAACAAGCATTTGTCAATGCCGAATGTTTGCTTGCTGGCATTGGCAGTGGTAGTGTAGAAGTTACAGAGCTGCGTAATAGGAATGGCAGTGAAGTACTGAACTGAAGCCCACTCACCACCACCCTGCAGAAGTGACACGCTAGGTGCGTGTTTGGGGAACAGAGCCAATACTGTATATTATATATTTCACTCACACCCCACCCTGCAGACATGGACAAGTGTCGTTTGTGTTCCTTGGGGTCTTTGGCATTATGCACATCCCATTTCATTAGGAAATACGGTGAGATGGGTGTGATATAGGAGAATGGGGTGAACTTTGGGGTCAAGAGTCCAAGGCATACCTCGATGCCTCTCACTGGCTGCAGGGTGTGTAATGGTATGAGCATCACAGGCAAGAATCCCAAGTCACACCCCTGATGCCTGTCATTCTCACAGGGTTGGCGTTATGGTTGAAACCCTAATACCACAGGCATTCATTGGTATTTTCACTCCAAATTTTCAACATGTTTTTTTGTGACCCACCTCATGAACAGGGGAATATCAGTTTGTTAGCAAAAGCTGCTTATGCACAGTGACTACGGCATTTAGCACCACAGGTGCAAAAACATTCTGAACAGGATGTAAAAATGACAGCTGTACTGTTCATGGGGAGGTGTAAAAAATGGCAATGTTGCAAATCTGCAGTAAAAATATTTAAAAAAATGGTGAAGTCACGAGCACACGTAGAAACGGTGCAACGCACACCTGTAATATAATTAGGTTGGGGATCTTTTACAGCAGATTATCAACTCAGGCATTTTGGTGCCTCCGATCATGAACAGTGTCACTGTGATTTTCTTTATCTGTGCCAAACAATGATTTCCCACAGCGACCACGCATCTCTGAGCTGAAAGTGTGAAAACATACTTCAGCCATGTTGTGAAAAATGACAGCTGTACTGTTCATAAGGAGTGTGGAAAAATGCCACTGGTGAAAATGTGGACTGAAAATATTACAAAGTCATGAACTTACGAAGGTGCGTGGAAACTGCGCAATGCTCACTCATAACAGAGTCATTTTATGGACTTTTGTCACCAAATTTTCAACATCGCCATTTTAAGACCGCTGCTCATGAACAGTGTAACTGTGATTTTCTTAATCTGTCCTAAACATTGCTTTTCGCACACCAAAGAGCACCATTGTGCTCTACATGCGCGAAACACATTTTGGAAGCGACATATGAAAAATTGCAGCTGTACTGTTCATATGGAAGTAATCAAATGGCAATGTTGAAAATCTGGAGGAAAATATTAAATGCAAACTTCATGCATAGAACTGCAGAACGCACGCCGTAAAACAGTCATTTTAGAATTTTTTCACCAAATTTTCAACATTGCCATTTTAAGACCTCTGCTCATGAACAGTGTCACTGTGATTTTCTTAATGTGTCCCATACATTGATTTTGTACATCGACTATGCCATTGTGCGTTATGGGTGGAAACACATTTTGGGCAAGATGTGAAAATGACAGCTATACTGCTCATAGGAGGTGTGGTAAAATGGCAATGTTGAAAATCTGGAGTGAATATATTGAAAATTCGCAAACTTACGAGCGTGCATAGGAACTGCGCAATGCACCCTCGTAAAACAGTCAATTTTAGGAATTTTTTCACCAAATTTTCAACATAGCCATTTTAAGACCTCTGCTCATGAACAGTGTCACTGTGATTTTCTTAATTTGCTCTGTACATTGATTTCGCACACCAACTGTGCCATTGTGCGCTACATGGGTGGAAACACATTTTGGGTGAGATGTGAAAAATGACAGCTGTGCTACTCATAAGAAGGTGTGGTAAAATGGCAATGTTGAAAATCTGGAGTGAAAATATTGAAAATTCGCGAACTTACGAGCCTGCGTAGGAACTGCTCAACGCACGCTCGTAAAATAGTCATTTATTTTGATTTTACCACCATCATGGCTTTGCGACCCCTTCTCATGTATCAATGTCACTGTCGCTGCGTTATTCAGGCCCAACAGGGTGATTTCACGCAGTGACCGCGCAGTGACTGCGAAATCACCCTTCGGCCGAATAATGCCATGACAGTGACATCATTCATGAGAATGGGCCCAAAACCCCATGTTGAAAATTTGGTGCAAAATTCAAAAATGCCTGAGATATGCAATAAAGTTGAAAACCCTTATCTAGCCCATTATACAGCTTACGGCATTTCCTCAGTTCTCGGTCGGCTTTGAAGAGTGCAGACGAATTCCGGTCCATCAAGATCGACGCGCCAAGTCCGAAGGTAAGTATGGGGTGAGGGGGTGCGGGAGGCAGGTGTGCAGTGGGTGGTGCGGTTGTGGAGGGGGGGAGACTACGTGGAACCGTTTTTCTTTACAGGTTTGGTTTTTTTTCTAATGATGACGCTGCGCTTGCCATGCTGGGGTGGGCCTCAGCGCGGGCACAAGCACGGTTGGGGTGTTCAACTGACAGGGATTGGGCACCCCCATCGGCCAAGGAATACTTGCCACGCTAGTGGGCTCCCAGCGTGGCTCCTTTGTACTGGGAGGAAGCCGACGGGTGATTGGGCAACCTGCTTGGAATAGCATGGGGGGAGGGAGACAGAGAAGCTGACGGGATTGGGCACCTCACGGCTATTCCATCGAGTTGCCATGCTGGGGTGGGCACCCAGCGTGGTATTTGGGAGGCTTTTTTGGGGGCGATACAGCCGGCGGGGATTGGGGCACCCCTGCCTGCTATACAGTGCGAAGTGCGACACTTGCGTGGCGTGTGCAGGTGTCTGTGGGGAGCTGCCCATGAGCAAGCGATATCTTATCGCTGCTCACTCAAGCGTAGCTCCCCCTTTCAACTGTATGCCACTGCATTTTGGAGCTTGTCATAGACAGCTCCAGAATGCATTGGCTTACAGGGGCCGCGTCTGCCAACACACTGACTGAATTGGAGGAGGAGGCAGTGACACACCTCCGAAATCTCAGATGATGGCACTATGTTTCTTGCACATGTGTGCAAGCAAACATAAAAATGGCAAATTCCCAGGACCAGATGGGTTCCTCCCAGAGCTTTTCAAAACTTTTGCAGACTCTCCCCTGCCTTTTCTCTTGCCAGCTTGTCAGGAAATTTTGGATGGGCAGGGGACCCCAGATTCATGGTAACTGGTGCATATCTCTATTCTCCATAAGGAAGGCAAGGATCTGCAAGAATGTGGGTCATACAGACCAATTTCTCTACTAAATGTAGATCTGAAACTTTTATAGGGCTACTAGCAGGTAGATTACAGGCCCACATTACCTCCCTGGTACATGAGGACCAAACTGGTTTTATTTTGGGTAGATTTCTTTTTGATAACATCAGAAGATTACTTAATATAATCTCCTCTCAGGGTTCCCAAGATCAATTTCAGATAGCTATTTCCATGGACGCAGAAAAGGTGTTTGATACGGTGAATTGGCGATTTTTAAAAGCGTCCCTGGAAAGAATGAAATTTGGCCCCAAATTCTTACATACAATTACCCAGTTATATAAAGCCCCGAAGGCAGTGGTGAGGGTGAATGGAGTGAGCGCAGCCTTTTTTCTGTTGTCCAGGGGCACCAGGCAGGGCTGCCCCATTTCCCCATTACTGTTTGCCCTCTGACTGGAGCCTTTGGCAATGAAGGTGAAACAAAGGCAGGAAACTGTGGGCTTTATGACGGAGGACTTTGAGCAGAAGCTCTCGCTTTATGCGGATGACTCTTTTTTTTCTGGCTTCTCGTGAGAGCTCAGTATCGTCCCTTTGCACAACTCTCCAGAATGTTGGAGAAATTTCTGGGTACAAGATTAGCTTCACTAAGTCGGAAGCCTTGGTGCTGAGTGGGCAACCATCTCAAGAATTCAGGGAGATGTTCTCATTCAGATGGGCCCCATGGGGACAGATAATGTATCTAGGCATACAGATATCTACAGATCTGGCAAGGTTATTCTCTCTGAACTTTGGGAAGCCGTGGGAGTCCATTACGAGAGATCTGGCCAGATGGCATCTTTTGCCACTCACTTTAGTGGGAAGAACTGCAACAGTAAAGATAAATATCCTGTCACGACTTCTCTTCCTGTTCCAGTGCCTCCCCTTGAGAATCCCCTTGTCTTTTTGGGATAAGCTAATAAGGGAAATCCATAGATTTATATGGCAACATTAAAAAACCTAGAGTGGCCAAACGTGTCCTATGCCTACCCAGGGATAGGGGAGGTCTAGCTCTGCCCAACTTCTGGTATTACTATCTGGTGGCACAGATGAAACCAGTGCTATCCTGGGCCAAACAGAGGGTTGAATCTAGGTGGTATGAGATGGAGACAAATTGTCCAAGGGGAGACCTCTTTACACCCTGGCCTTGACCTTGGTGTCTCCAGAATATACCAAGCTTGTTAGGAATAGAAGGGTAAGACATGGTCTTTACATACTTTCTAAAGTTAGGAAATTGATGTGTTCCCCGGACAGTGTGGGCCCATTATCCCCTATCAGATATGAGAAAGAATTCTTTCCCCCAATGTTGGATTTGGACTTTGTTAGATGGGAGACCAGAGGTATCACAAGATTTACCCAACTGATAGAGAGTGGGAGCTGTGTCTCCTTTCAGGGAGTGAAGGACAAGTTTGGCTGGGGGAACTCGGAGTTCCTCCACTTTAGCAGGTGAGACATTTTGTGCACTCCCAGGGACACCTAGCTGGCTTGACCAAACAATATTTGGGCTTGAAGAACTTTTTGTATGGTTTGTAAGAGTGGCAGTTAAGATCTGATATGTGTCAAGCTTATACAAAATGCTGTTGGACATGAGGGGGTGACTCGACACACGGGTATAGGGTGCATGGGAATGGGAGGCAAATGTAAATATATTGGAATTGGACTGGAATTACAGACTGAAATTTGGCTGGAAGGTCACTTCATCCCCATGCTGGAGAGAGTTTGTGGAAGTTTCTCAACCGCTATTTTCATGTGCCCCTTGGTCACGCAACACTACTCTTCTAGTGGTGTGGCATGTTGGAGGAAATGCAGAGGGGTGGGAAACTATTGGCATATTCTCTGGGACTGCCAAGTGCTATCTATCCTTTGGAGCTCTGTGCAGTTGGTGGTCCAAGAAGTGGCGGGTGTCCTCTTGCCACTTACCTTCAAAGACTGGGTCATGGGCCTCCCTACTGCAATTCGCTTAAAGGAAGACTCTCATAAGGTCATGCTGAATCTTCTCAGTGTGAGCCTAAAATGCATTACAGCTAGGTGGCTTAGCCAGGACCCCCCTGACATTACAAGAATGGACAGATAGTGTTAAGGAGGCAGTATCCATGGAGTCCTTTATGGCCAGACTGAGACTGCAACAAGACAGCCATGTCCAAAGCTGGCTGGGATGGGAGTCCTGGCTGCTGCAGACTGCACAGTCCACCTGATATGTTTTGTACAGATGACCTAAAGTTATGTACCTAGTAGGGGAGAAAATGGCTAGAAAAGCCTAAATAATACACACCAGCCTCCTTAAACATTTAACCTGAGCCTGGAGAGGATAGGTTGCTCACCCTGATTTTAGGGTCAGGAAAAGTATAGGGGAAGAGGGTTTTGAACACGCAGCCATAGTTTTGAGGCACAGTTTTTTGAGGCCTCTTTAGTTAATATACAGCTTTATAACAGTTGTCATTTTCTTTTTCTATCTTTCTATTGTGCATGGCTTAGTAACAGAATGTGGAAATGGTATGGTGACAGTAGATACACCACAATTGCAATAACCAGCATGTCTAACATGATTGAATGTATGTATTACCACCTTTGTAATGTCACTGATAACTCTGATATGTAAAACCTGTACAAATGTGGTGAAAAGACATTGAATAAAGCTGAGTTTAAAAAAAAAATATTGAAAATTACCAAAGTTATGAGTCTGCGTTCACAAATTTCAATATAGGCTCATAACTTTGTTGTTTTTTAATATTTTTACTGCAATTTTTCAACATAGCCTTCTTATGACCCCACCTCATGAACAAGGGTGGAGAAAATGTTCAACTCCTGCCTGAAATGTGATTGTGTGCAGTGATGCTGAAATCACCTTTTGGAACAGATTTACATAATTTCATTGCCATTGTTCATGAGATGAGGTCCCAAAAAAGGCATGTTGAGAATTTGGGGCAAAAATATTCATAAATGACCAAGTTATGCCGCTAAGTTCAAAACCCTGTTGAAATACATTGAACCGCATACCTGATTTCCTCAGTTTGCGGACTGGCATCGAAGAGTGAAGACGTGTCTGCAGCCTAGAGAAGATTATGGTATTGGATCCCTTGTGGGTAAGTAAGGGGTTGGAGGGGTGTGGGGGGTGCTGAATGGAAGGTCAGGAGGGTGGACTAACGGCGGCAGCAACAGACATCAATGGACGGTTTTCTTTGTTACAGGGTATATGGAAAAAACAATGAGGGACAGTTTCATTTCAGGTGGCAACACTGGCACTGGGCACCCCTACTGTCGGTGTTATGTTTGTGGGGGCATGTGGGGTGGTGGGTGCTGAGTGGGAGGATCAGGTGGGGGAACAGTAATGACACAACAGTAACAGACATCGATAGACAGTTTTCTTTGTTACAGGGTGTAATTCGACCTCAGCAGACTGATCATGACAGATCAGCTGTGTTTGCTGGGTGGCATAGATCAAAGGAAAGAGCCGACCTACGATTGGGTCAGTTCTCTTCTTTAAACTACACAAAGTTTCCACCCAGCAAGCCAGAACAGTGTCATGATCAGCCTGGAATATGATTGGTGTGATACTGGCAAGCCGCTTGCAGACCAATCTCCTAATAAAATGTTTGCTGTGCATGCGCACACAGTGAACATAATAAATTATGCCTAAGCAAAACTAATTTCTTACATGAATTACCTCAATCAGAGTTTTTTTTTTTATTTTTTAATTTTGTTAGCTATGATTTCTGGCATGCTAAATTATATGCCTAAACCAGAGTAAAATGAGTACCCTCTACTAGGGGTGTGCAAGGTTTATATGTATTCAGGTTTATATGTACTCAGGTTTATATGTGCTCAAGTTTTAGGGTGATAAAATGTGGAAGACACATGTCAATCGCCCCCCCCCCCACACACACACTTCTCAGTGGTCTTGGCTGAGCAAACATACATTTACTATAAGTTCATTATGTTTGTTCTTAAAGCTCATGTGACAGATGTAAGTTACAATCTCTTCTGGTAACTTATTCCACAGTCTAGCTGCCCTTGGAATAAAAGCATATTTCCTGTTATCTCTATTTGGTTTAGTTTCTTTTATTTGTAACTGATGCCCACTTAGATTGTATGACTGCTTCTTGAACTCTAATCCCAGCTCAGCAAACAACTGTTTACCTTTAATTAAATGAAAAAGTAAAAGTAGATCAACCCTCACCCTCCTGTTCTTTTTTTTTTATCATGTAATATTTTATTAAATTATTCGATTTTGACAAGCTACATATGGGGTACAGAGCAACAAACCTGTTGGTTGGTTCAACCCAGGCATATAACAGTAGTAACACTGTAGAAAACATTCAGCTACACCAAAACAAGTCTTATTCTTCAGTTACACCAGTTCCAATACATCTAAGAAAACTCAGAAGAGCCAGCTGGCTCAACTCTACATTAGGAAGGATCAATCAGGTTCTTTAGATAACGTTTGCCCGATAGCCTATTGTACTGGTATTTAGATTACCATAGGGACAGAGAAGATAACATAAGGGAAATATGAAACATAGACTAAGGTGGTGGAGAGCAAGACAAAGGCTACGAGGGAGAGGACACCATCTCTACTATTTCCGACTCAAATCAGGCCAGCAAAAGGGGGGGTTCTGTAGTGGAGTATGAGCTACCCTACAAATGTGAGAATGCAGATAGGCATCCCATTTCAGGTAATAGTCAGCAAGCTTACCTTTGGCTACCACAGTAAGCCACTCGAAAATGGCCAGTCTGGCCATAGCTGCCCGCCATTGCAGAAGTGGGGGGGGGGGCCTGTCGCCACTTCACCAGAATAGCTCTTTTCGCTTCCATAATTGCTAGAAGAACCCACGCCTTACTGAGTGAGGGGAGAGGGTTCAGTATGGAGGTGTCCCCCAACACAAGGAGATAGTGTTGAACGGATATTGGCATTCCTATTTTTTTTTGAACTTGTTCAAGTTTATTTGGGATAACATCATCCAGTTTATACACCTTTGACATTTGCCACAATTTATATAAAACAACATATAAGAATGGTCTTTACTGAATTCCATACTGAAAACATTCTCTGTTTCTACTTGATTTTGTCTTCCTACTCTAGACTTATTACAACAGACCACTCTGTAGAGCCCTCATCCTTTTCTTGTGGAATTTATCTTATATCCCATTATTTTCATTTTTTTTCCCCCTGTATAACCCCTAACTTAATAACCATCTGTCTGCTTTATAAGTTATATACTTAAAAGAAGAACAAATATTTACTGTAAGTTAGTGCACTGAGGAATTCTCCCCCAGCCAAATCCCTCTACCTCAAACCTGTAACTGTTGCTCAAATACAGGAATTCCCTTCCGCTCTTCCAAATAATTGAAGATTGGATGCCAGTTGGTGTTGAATCTCGGGACCTGGATTCTAAGCCTAGCCGTAACAACCTCCATTCGTTGAATATTATTAATATTGTTCCACCACTGAGTAATTGTGGGTTGTTTCTGTGTTAGCCAATTTTGTGTTAAGACCTTGACCGCTGCCACTGAAAGAATTAAAAATAGATACCTCTTGCCTTTCATTCTAATTTCAGAATGTTGCTCCCCCAAAATCATGTGCTCAAAATCCAGGTCCCTATCCAGCCCCAATATTCCCTTTATCTCACTATTCATTTGGTCCCAGAAATTTCTAATCTCTGGGCACGCCCAAAACATGTGGAAGTGCGAACCTCTCTCACCACATTTTCTCCAGCATCTGTCCAATGGGTGTCTGGCATAGTGCTGGGAGACTACTGGGGTATTAAAAAATCTTACCACTACCTTCCATTTAAACTCTCTCCATATCATAGAGCTTGTAGTGTTTTGAATGTTGACCCATATCTTTTCCCAATGTTCCCCTGGAATTTCCCTCCCCAATTCCTCCTCCCATTTTCTTTGGATCTTTTGGGTAACCAGGAGGTGCATCCTGTCCTCTAACAATTTATAAAATTGTGAAATTAAATGGCTGTATCACCCAAATCTGCCTTATGTTTAATCAGAGCTACACCCTCTTCTAACTGCCCAGCCAAGTTAATGCTCCCCACCCTCTAGAAGATGTAGTGCCAGATCTGAAGGTACTTATAAAAATCAGAATTAGGAAGACCAAATTCCCTTTGTAACGTACTAAATTCCTTAACAGTATCACCCTCAATAAGTTGTTCTAGTGTGACTAAACCCCTTTCGGACCAGTTCTTAATAATTTTATCCCTTCTCATACTAGGTAACTCTGGAAGGTACTGTAGGGGAATTAACCGCCATACCCAATCAGGCTTCTCCCATGTTGCTCTGATCTTTAACCATAATGTCATGGTGTGCCTAGTCCATCTATTTTCCATTTTGTGAAGAACCTTTGAAAGACAAATCCATGGCAACACCCAGACTGGCACCCCCAGATAGGCATTTCGCTCCATCTTGCACCAATCTACCGGTTGAGTTTTATTTAACTATTTCACTACTGGAATAACCTGAGCTGCCCAGTAATATCTAATTAGATTCAGTAGGCCCCAACCACCCTGTCTTTTGCCCTCTTGTAATTTTATTAGTCGAATTCTGGGTTTACGGCCCGACCAAATAAAGTTAGTAATTTTTTTTTGTAGGTTTTGAAGATCTTTTACGGGTATCCACACTGGGAGAGTGAGAAACAAGAACAACATTCTTGGCAAGATGTTCATTTTAATCATGTCAATCCTCATTGACAAAGTGAGAGTCAGTACCTTCCATCTATTTAAGTCCTTGCTAATTTGGTCCATCAATCGTTTATAATTGAAGTTGTATAGGTTATCAATCTGTTTCGGAATCCAAACACCCAGATACCTAACCTTCTCCTTAACCCAACTAAATGGAATTTTCTCCATAATCTCAGCCGTCACCTCCCCCCTCAGCACCAGGGCCTCTGATTTTTCAATATTAATTTTAAATCCTGATATTGCTCCATATTTGCCCAATAGTTGTAGCAAATTTGGAATCGTAATACGTGGGTTGTCCACAAAAATCAACGTGTCATCTGCATACATAGATACCTTGCAGCACTGCCCACCCACCATGATACCTCTAATATCCTTTGATTCTCGAATAGCCACTGCCAACGGCTCCAAGCTGAGTGCAAATAGAAGGGGCGAAAGGGGACACCCCTGCCTGGATCCTCTCTCTAACTTAATATTTGAGGAAGTAGTTCCATTAACTCTCACCTTGGCCGTGGGGCTTCCATAACAGAGAGAGACCCATTTTATAAAGGCTTCCCCTAAACCCATCCTTTCCATAACCACCCACAAATATTCCTAACTTAGGCGATCAAATGCCTTTTCCGCATCCAAAAAGGCTAATTGAGCAGATGTTGGTAGTATTAGATGTCATAACATTAAAAAGCTTTAATGTTATCTGCTAAGTGTCTATTTGGAATGAAGCCTGTTTGATCTGAATGAATCAGTATTTCTATATATTTCTGTAATCTGGATGACAGAATTTTAGTAAGTATCTTCAGTTCCTGATTCAGCAAGGATATCGGTCTATAAGCCTCACATCTATCTTTTGGTTTATCTGGTTTATGAATGACACTAATAAAAGCCTCCCTCCATGAGTCAGGAATCCGGCTCTCTTCCAAACAAGAGTTAAATACGGTAGTCAGGATAGGGGCCAATACCTCTTTAAACTTTTTGTAAAATTCTGGTCCATAGCCATCCGGTCCTGGAGCTTTATTCGCCGGCGGTTTATCTATTGTATCTATAACTTCCCTCAATGTAATTTTACTGTTCAATTCTAATTTAGCCAGGTCCGGTAGTTTAGGAATTGGTAAATCTTTCAAAAAGTTTTCAGTACTTATTACAATATCCATTCCCTGCTCCTCCCTCCTATAAAGGTTTTGATAAAACTGCTGAAATTGCTGCGCTATTTCCTGAGGTTTAGTCCACGGGGCCGAGGGGTCGGCCTCATTTCTCAACTTCAATATTGTCCTATCTGCTTGGGCCTTACGTAGTCGAATTGCTAAGAGCCTGGAGGCCTTTCCTCCCGAGTCATGATATCTCTTGTTCAGGTATCATAATTGTCCATCTATCACCCTGTCATCCAGTTTTCTTAATTCTTCCCGTCCCTCCTCTAATGCTTTCATAATTCTAGTGTTTGTGGATTTCTCTTATGTTCCTCCTCCAAGGATCTAATCTTATCTAAGATTCTAGTTCGAGATAACTTGAGTTAACTTTTTATTTGCTGAAGCTGCGCTAATAAGCTCTCCCTCACCACTGCTTTCAAGGCCTCCCAGGTACTAATTGGGAACAACGCTGATGTATGTTAATATCGTATATTTCTTTTATCAAACCAGCCAATTTCTTAACTAACACCTTGTCATTTAGTATCGAGACATTTAATCGCCATTGGGAACTTCTATGCTCTCTTGATAGAGCCCATGTTATACCTACTGGGGCATGATCCGAGAAAGTAATACTGTGTATTTTCGATGAGATCACTCTATGTAACTGCGCCGTGGGGACCACCACCAGGTCTATTCTAGAGTATGACTGATTAGCTGCTGAAAAAAAAGAGTAATCCCTTTCCCCTTTATGTTGGATCCGCCAAACATCACTTAGCCCCAGTTCTTCTAATAAAGATGCCAGAGTTCTAGTTGTCACCCTGTTATAATTCAAGGACCTGGAGGATCTGTCAAGGCATGGTGAAATCACAGAGTTGAAATCTCCTTATTATCACCTGACCTTCTGTCAATAAGGCCACCTTATGTAGCATAAGTTTTAGAAAAGCATGTGTTTGGCTGTTGGGTGCATATAAATTCACCACGCAGCAATTGACCCTGTAAAATACCCGATACTGCAAAAGCGTCCCTCTTTCCTCTCTCGATATCAATTATTTGAAATGGGCACCCCCTCTTAAACAAAATAGCGACCCCTGCTCGCCTACCATTGGGTGAAGGGGAAGCTTCCACCCTGTCTACCCACAATCTCCTTAGTTTAAGGTGTTCATCCTTTCTCAAGTGGGTTTCCTGCAAAAAGGCTATGTTACATTCAAGCTTTTTCAATTCATTTAAAATCCTAGAGCATTTTACAGGAGAATGGACACCCTTCACATTGTAAGTTATCACATTGAGATTAGCCATCCTAACTCGCATTATCAATAGGTCTTATCCCTTTCCCTTCATCCACAGCCAACAATTGGAGTATCAATATGCCCCCATCCAAAACCTGCAAATATAATTTGTTCCCTATAGCAGACAGACGGTAACTATAATTACTAACTACAATAATTAACAGTTTCCCCTTCAACATGTCAGTAACCCATAAAGCTAAATAAAAAATAAACTGCCAAAACTGAGTTACTGTTCTCAAACATAATTGTTGCTCACCATAGCAACTATTGCCTCTGATTTTAAAGATCATACAACGACTTCCTAGGTGAGGGATTTTAGGTTTATGCAACCTCACTGATGTAACCCTGGAGGTGACCTTAGTGACCTCCTGGTGTAGCATGTTAGACTCCCTCTCCCCGCATAAATCGAGGAACATGAGTAGCATGCAGAAATTCACCTGCATCATTGCCCACCCGGTTTTGTGGCTGCCCTCCCACACAACTCCCTCTTCGACGTTACTTTTGGGAAGGCTTTGATACTGCTCACACATCCTACCCTTTCCTTCCCCTCTCATTTTCCCTTCATAATTCTAAACAGATAGAAATATACTAAATAGTAAAGAAGACATAAACATGGGCATCATATTGACCAGATCCCTTCACTGTGGTGTTGAAATAGCAAAGGATAAGTTCCCAATGTACAAAAATAATTGAGGTGCAGGGAGGTTTCTCAGCGCTTCATAGAAATGTTCACCCTGCTGTAAAAAAGGCGAACCTCCTCCCTCTTTCCTTCAGCCTGAAATGACACCACAGATGGCCGAATACAGCCTACAGTACATGAATACAGTTACCAAACTTCTTAGCAGCCCTCAAGTCATCTGATTTCCTTCTCCTTCCCCCACTTTCAAACGTGTATCCAGGTCTGCCCTCTTTAATAACTTCGCCATATCAGTTACAGCCCTAGAAGGAAAAAGCCATGTCGAAGATCTCTTGCGCCCTCTCGATTGTATTCCCCAGGCGCTCGACAGCAGTTTATGCTCCAACATCTCAAGTTCCCTATTAGGGAGCGTGATTTTCTGTTCTGCCAAAAATGGAGCTGCCTCTGCCAGGGAGTTGAAGACTCTCGTTCCACCCTCTAGGTAAACTTTTAGCTTTGCTGGAAAATTAAGTTGAGCTTTTATATTCTTTTTTTCTTTTAGTTCTTTAATTATTTGCTTAACTTGCAGACGCTTCGCCTGTAGCTCTGCTGAGAAGTCATGGTTAAAGTATATATTCAAGTTATTAAACGTAGTTCTTTATGCCGCTAGGTTTTTGCAGGATCGCTTTTGCTTGATAATGCAGTACGTAACAATCCAAGATATTGGTTTAGATTTCGGGTCCGCTGACGAGGGCTGAGTGACCGTGTGCTCTCGATCGTGAGAGGCAGGTCCAATGGGAGAATAAGGTGGTTTAACACAATGGATTATAACGCCTGCTGTTAGTGCATAGCCCTCCTCTGCCCTTCCTGCACACCGTGAATCCTAAAGTTGTTTCTCCTCGCCTGTTTTCGGCATCCTCAAGCCTGGCGTGAACTGAGCGGGTCCCGCTGCAACAAGTAAGCTAGTATTCTATCATTACTCTCCTGGGATTCGCTCAACTCTGTGATCTTGGTTTCGCCTGCTTGGACCTTAGCATTACTGTTTCTGATGTCCATCCTCAGATCTGCAATCGAAGACTGATTTTATTCACCGCTTTAGGAGTTTTGCCAGGGCTTTCTGTTTTGTTCTGCTGGTCTTCTTCCTCCACATCAGGGTCCCAAGAGGATTTGGAAGGTGTTCTGGTCTCGCACAGACATAAACCCTCAATACCCGCGTCTATCGGTAACTTGCTTCAAATTTGATTTTCAGCCATTTTTTTCTGATCTTTCGCCCGTGGTGGTTTCCCCGACATTGGGCTGAAAGTAGGCTGACTTCCTGAAAATAAATGATAGTTTTTTTTAAGGGAGATTACAATGGATTAGCGAGTTGGTTTAGGAGCTAACTGGATTAGGCAGCCACCATTGCAATGACGTCACCGGAAGTCTCCTATTGGCATTCCTATTATGGCAGAGCAGTCATTCAAAACTTGGGCCCAGGAAGTGCGAATGGTTGGGCAGGTCCATAGGATGTGAAAAAGGTGGGCAGGAGAGGATTGACATCTCCAGCAATTATCTTGTTATTTTAAGATTATAAAGAGCTGTAGGGGTTCTATATCATCTGAGGAGAATTTTAAGTTGAATTAACTGACTCTTTGAGTCCTCATAGACTTAATGGGCTGATCTGAGGCACTTCGACCACTGCTGTTGGGACAAGGGGTGCGGAAGGTCACGTTCCCATGTGGATTTACTGGAAGCAGTGACATCCAGCTGGGCATCCCTAAAGGTTTTATAGAGGGTGCCTATCAGGCCCCTATGCTTATTGGGGTGTTGGAGTTTCTCCAGGCAACTCCAAACATTCTTGGTTGGCCAAAATTTAAGGAGAGGGGTTAGGGCACCCCTTAGCTGAAGAAATTTCCAAAAGTCTTGTGAGGGCAGTCCATGTTTTTCCCTGATCTGTTCAAATGACATTAGTGTCAGGGTATTAGGGAAGAGAAGATCACCCACCACCCTATTATGCCTGGCAGCCCATGTGGACCAATTAAGCGATTTGTGGTCTAACTTGATAAGCGGGTTATGCCAGATTGGCGCATAGCATAAGGGCGGGAGATAATTTGTGCTAGGGACACCAGCTAGTGCCATCGCCCGATGCCAGGAACTACAGGTTTCTATCTTGAAGGGGGTTAGATGAGGTCCAGAGGGTTTATTTCTGGATAGCAAGGAGAAGAAAGGGACATCCTTCGACAGGGAGGTTTCTAACTCTACCCACTGGGGGGGGATGATGAGGGGCAAACCAGGCTACTGCTTGGGCCATTTGAAAAGCTAACTGATAGCCCATAAACCAGGGGAGGCCAAAACCCCCTCTAGTTCAATGGGCACGGAGCTTCATACGCCCCCATCTAGGGGCTCTACCCTCCCATAAAAACAATGCAACTAACCTATCTAGGGCCTGAAATATCTTTTGAGAGAGAGAGAGTTGGGAAGGTTATTGAGCATGTATGAGACCCTTGAAAAGATAAACATTCTCACAGCTTCTATTTTTCCTTTCAAAGTTAGGCACAGCGTTCTCCATCGCTGCACATTGACTGCAAGAGATGCCAAAAGAGGGAAGAAATTAGCAGTTTACAAATCTTTCCAGGCCATCGTAATAAAGATGCCCAGATATTGGAAACCTTGTGGAGCCCAGGCAATATCAGTTCCTGTGAGGCAGTGTCTATTACATTGTTTATTCAGGGGAGAAAGCATTTTTTTCTTTTGATTTACTGTTAGCCCTGACAATGAGGTGAATTCTTGCAGGATTGACAAAATAGTGCGGAAGGAGGACTGCAGATTGGAGAGGGTGAGCAGCATATTGTCTGCATAGGCATTAACTAAGTAAGATAATTTTTCCACTGGGATTCTGGTGATACTTGGGGTATGGGTGAGCTTTGTGACCAGTGAGTCTAAAGCTATAAGAAGGAGGAGAGGGGAAGGGGACAGCCCTGCCTGGTGCCCCTGTGCAAGGAGAAAGGGAAGGAAATATCTCTGTTGGTAAGAATCTTGGCCGTGGGTGAATTATACAAAGTGGATACCCAGGAGCAAAAGGAGGGTCCAAAACCATACAGTCGGAGAACCTGGTGGAGGTAGGACCATTCCAGGGAGTCAAATGCCTTGACAAAATCGACTGCCAGGGCAGCCATTGGTGTTTCAGATTGTAGTGCTAACCATTTAAGGTTTAGTATGAGACGTAGATTATCAACACTCGATTTCCCCTTTGAAAACCCTGTTTGCAAGAGGTGAACCAGATTTGAAAGGATTGGGGACAATCTAGATGCCAAAACTTTGGCCAATAACTTGGCATCTACCGGGAGAAGTGATATGGGCCTGTAGTTTGAACACATCAAACTGTCTGAGGACTTTTTAAGGATTAATGTGATAAGGGCTTCACGTATGGTGGGGGGAATATACCATTACTCTGTGCCTCCTGAAAAGCACCCAAGAGAGGAATGGTAATCTCATCTTGCAGCAGCTGGTATAGCTCAACTGACATCCCATCAGGTCCCGGGGCTTTACCTTTAGACATTCAAGATAGGGCTAGATGGAGTTTGTCTTGACTTATTGGGGTATCCAGGGAATGGGCTTGCTCCTCTGAGAGTCGAGGAAGTTGCACCCCTTGGGAAAAAAGCTGCAACTGCTGTGCCAGCTCATCCCCTGAGAAGAGGTTCTGAGACTGATAGAGTTCTTGGTAGTATTTTTTCATAACCTCACTAATAGTCTTAGGCGCCGTTGCAACCTTACCCAGTTTGTTTTTGAGGGCCAGAATTCTGGATGAGGCTTGTTGTTTCCGCAGGGAATATGCTAACAGTTCCCCCCCCTTATATCCTCCCTCCCATGACTTATGCTTAGCCCTAGTTAGTTGCCACTCTGCTTTTCTGTTTAACAATATGTTAATTTTATATTTTAAGCCTGTGATGTCAGCCAAAAGAGAGGAGTTAAGTGGGTTAGAGGTAGACAGCTTAAACCGTTTTTCCAAGTGGGTAAGCTCATCCTGCATCTCTCTCTCTTACTTGTCTCGCCCTTTCTTTGTTTTTGGCCGCTGAGAAAGAGATAATTCACCCTCAAAGAATGGCCTTAAAAGCTTCCCAAACTGTGGTTGCACAAGTTTCCCTGGGGCTATTGATAGAGAAATATGAGTGGGTCTCCTTCTTCAGATAGTCCCGAAACATTGCATCCTGCAACAGTAGCGGATTGCATCTCCACCTTGTAGAGGGTGAATTTTGCCCCGGAGGAAGGAATGTAATCGTTACTAGAGCATGGTCTGATACAAGTATGCTACCAATAGTAGGGGAGCCCACCCCAGGCATAGCCGCATAGTTAGCTAGCCAGAAGTCGAGCCTGCTATGTTTCCTGTGGACACTGGAGAAGAAGGTATAGTCCCATCCTTCTGGATGGGTGAGCCTCCATGGGTCACCTAACCCCCATTCTGACATTAAAGTATTTAAAGTATCTAGGACTTTCGGATGGGATTGGGGTGTGGGGATGGATTTATCCAGGAAGATGTCTTGCACCAGGTTGTGGTCTCCTCCTAGCAGAATTGGGATGTCACTCTCAGCAGCAGAAAGGTCAGTGAAGGCCTGACTCAGATCCGAATATACTTCTCCTACATCATTGTTATAACCATAGACATTGGCTATTATGACCTTGTCGCCAGGATACGATAGTTTAGCTACTATCCACCTCCCTTGCGAATCCTGATGTTGGGTCTCAACTGTCCAGGGTCCGGATTTTCTCAACAGTATGGCCACACCTCTGGATTTCATGGAGACACAACTAGTCAGTACAGTCCCTACCCAAAGCTTTTTTAACTATTGCACCGTGAGACTGGTAAGATGCATCTCCTGGAGTAGGGCTATATCTGCACTGATGGAATTCAAAAACTGCAAAACTTTGGTGCATTTTGCCGGGTGATTCAGCCCCCGCACATTCCAGGAGACACATTCCCAGCCGTGCGGTGCAGCAGGAGTCAAAACCATTGCAACCCACCAACGGGCACTTAGTACAGAATGAGGTACTCACCCAACCAGCAGTAGCAGAAGAGGCAGAAAAGGAGGAGGGAGAAAGGGTCCCCAGCTAGGAGCCTGTGCCAGGATATGAACAGAAGATAGCCTCAAAGGGTAAATGTTGAGTAGGAAGAAAAGAGATGTCGGTGTCTAGTGATCCTGTCTTTAACTGAGAGGAAGCCTGAATAGACCAAAGAAAGCACACAGGTTATGTAACAGTAGGTACTATAAATTTAACAATATATAGATACGTAATAACAAGCAGAGTTCAAATTTCTAATCAACAACAACAGCAACTCAGTTATTGGTGCTGGGTTGGGCATGTGAGAAGGGATAAAGTAGCCCTTAAGCCACACTGCTGCAGACACCAAAAGGAATAGCGTGAGAGGGAGAGGTCACGCCAAATGAATGTGATCTGTCCCAGCCCAACTCCATGTACCTGGACATGAAAGCTACCCCAAAAGAGTTGAGATAAGCCAGCGTCTGTGCCCTCCCCAAGCCACGAGGGGAGGGGGGGCACAGCCAGCCAGCAGTGAGCAGGCTAGGATCGCCTACCCGGGGGAGAGAAAAAAAAGGGGGGAATACCTGTCAAACCATTCAGGACATACCCAGCTACCAATGGCAGGGAAGAGCAGTAGCGTATCAGGATGTTGGGAAGATTGTTTCGGGGGTCGCCGATAAAAAAAGAAAGAAAGAAACATTCAGAGCAGGGCACCCTTTAAATGGAGGAGCTCAACCTGCAACATATAGGCACCTGGTTTGCTGTAAGTCTTGGGCAACATCTAGAAATAGATGCCCATTCCATGGGCTAGAACTGCATAATTGTAGCACTCTACAGATGGATAGATACAGGCCAAACCTGACCTTGCAGTGAAGGGAGACAGGAGAGAGGAACACAAGGTGCAGGAGGTGTGTGCCAGGCAAGTCCCAACTATGCTCCATACTGTCTGGGAGAGAGAATAGCGGCCTGCAGTTCCCTAGAAATGCAGGCAGAGAAGTAATTTATATGACAGGAATTCACAGGTGCTACTCCTATCATGGGTAGAATGAGAGGGGGGCTGGGTAAATCCACTTGCCCAACCCATTGGTCTAGAGGAGGGGAAGGCCCAGGTTAAACAGAATACCAACAATGGAGTATGTATAAGAAAAACAGCTTATTTATCCTGTTCCTTCCGGGCCTCCCCATTTTCACGTAATGAGTCCATCTTGTTAGGATTACAAGGCATAGCTAGGGCTTCTGAAAAAGTTTTTAGTCCAGGTTTCAATAGGCCAGCACTTGCAGCAACTTCACTTTCACTCTCTTCCATCGCTGTAGCCCAGTCAAGGGGGGCTGGGTCCTCCGATGGATCCGCAGGTGGGTCCTCAGCACCGGCTAGCTGTAGTCCTTGATCTGTTGCCATCAGGTCAGCCTTAAGGAGCTTTGCAGGTGGAGATGCGGAGGCTTTTTCCAACCCTGTAGCACGAGGGCTTCTTGAGCATTGCCGCTGCCACACTGGGAGGGGTTGATCCACTGGGTGTATCGGCTTGGGCTGTCGACTGGTACCAGATACATTTTGGTTTGTGTGAGCCGATGAGTGCCTGGCCCCTAATGATGGATGGAGCCCAGAGCTGCCTATGTGTGTGGGAGACTTTATGAGGTGGGCCAGTCCGGCTACGATTGTTGTCCCCTGGGACAGCGTTACCTTTTTTACTGGTTCCTTGCTCTATTCGGCCCCTTGTCTCCCAGAGGCATCTGGGAGATGTAGTTCCTGGCAGCAGATTCGGCCAATGGCTCTGAATCCAGGCCTCAGCATCTCAAGGAGATTCTGCAATAAAGGATTGGCCATTTTTAGATATCTGCAGTGCAGATAGGCCCTTGAAGCAATACTGTATTGAGTTCCCATTTAAGATCTTCTTCAGAGGGTTATATGCTTTATGTTTAGCTGCACCCTCCTGTGAAAAATCCCTGTAGAAAGATATAATGTTTCCTCTCCACGTTATTTCCTCCAAGTCCCTTGCAGCCCTCAGTAGCCGTTCTTTGACTGAGATGCATAGCAAACATGCAATTATAGTCCGAGGGCCTTTCGAGTTATTTGGGTTGCCAGTGATTCGATATGCTCGCTCAACTCCCACTGGCTCCTTCCAACATTCCCTTAATAGCTGAGGGATCCATTCATTTAAGAATTTTTCAATATTTGGGTCCACCGTTCCCTCTGGCACTCCGATGATACAAATATTATTGCCCCTGCTACGATTTTCTTGTTCCTCTGCTCTATACCATAGTCGGGCCAGTTTATCCTCATGTTCCTTAAGTTTATGCAGCACATTTAAGTGTTGATCCTCCAGCTCTTCTACTCACTGCTCTAGCACATTGTGTTGGTCCTCAAGCCTCCGGACATCGGCGACATTGCCTGCCAGGGATGCACCGATCATATCTACCCTGGACAATGGAGTTTCAAGCAGCTTGGTAATGTGCACAAAAGCATCCCCCATGTGCGCTTGTTCAGGAGGACCAGGGGGCACTTGAGCAATGGCTCCCTCTTTATCACTGCTGAGCAGATCAATCTCCACGGAATACCCAGTGATGTATAGCTAGAGGATCGTAAAAAAGAAAGCTGCTGTCGGAAGCTGTTAGGATATTGCTTGCCTATTCACAATCAGCGCCCAATTTAGAGTTTTGAGTGGAAGAAGTGAGGAAAGTGAGGTACTGCTGCTTCATTCAATAATGATACTGTTACGTGCCTTAGAGGCTGCGCTCAGGCCTATTACGGCCTAACGAGACGAACAGGGCCAATATCCGCGTGGTACAGTGAGCGTAGCAAAGGTGCGGCTAACCCCGAAGAACTTCATGAAATGGAGACAGGGATAGGAAAGGATAAAGTTTCACAAAAAAAACAAGCCTTCAGTCCAGCATGATTGCGTTTCAATTTAAATTACTCACTGGGCTGGGGCAGAGCGAGCAGTTCAAGCAGCCATCATCTCCGGGTCTCACCTTCCTGTTCTTTAAGGTGAATAGACCCAAAATCTTTAGTCTGTCATCATAAGTCTTATTTCTATGGCTGCTAATAAGCTTTGTTACCCTCCTTTGTGGCATCTCTACCAAATTGATGTCCTTTTTAAAATGATGGCTCCAGATCTGCAAACCACAATCTAAATGTGGTCAAATGAATGACTTATATATTGGCAGCAGGACTGCTTCAGACCTAGACATAAAACTCCTTCTGACATGGTTTATTAGATGATTTGATCTGGTAACCACCTGTCTACAATGTAAATGTGATTTTAAATTGTCAGTGAATAAGATCCACAGGTCAGTTATTTTATTAACAGATTAAATCATGATACTATTGATGAAGTAGTTCTGGCATATATTGTTTTTCCCAAAGTGCAATGCAGCACATTTGTCAATGTTAAACTGGAGGTTATTGACCTGTGCCCACATTTCTATAGAGTGTAGATCATTTTGCATTTGGATCCTCTCCTGCATGTCAGACATTGGTCCTCCCACGTTAGTGTTGTCTGCAAATTTTACTAGTCGGTTACTACTCCCAAGTTTCAAATCAGAGATGTAGATGATAAAGAGAAGAGGCCCCAGGCCCGACCCCTGGGTCACCCCACTTGTCACTGCTCCCTCATGAGAAAACAAGCCATTTACTCTGACTGCCTGAGTCTTATCTCTCAGCCAAGCCTGAATCCACCCAATCAAACATGGATCCATTCCTAGTTTGATCAATTTAGACATCAAAGTACTGTGATAGACCGTGTCAAATGCTCGTCTGTAATAGAGGTATATCACATTGATGTTGGTACCCTCGTCCAAGTGCTTGCTAATGTACTCATAGAATAATGTCAAATTAGTGGTGCACAACCTTCCCTTGGTAAACCCATGTTGTGTTTGGCCTTGCAGGCCCAAGTCTACTACGGCCTTGGTAATTGAGGTTTTTATTATTCCCTCCATGATTTTACTTATCACTGAGGTCAGGCTGATAGGTCTATAGTTATTTGGTTGTGACTGAGTACTTTTTTTGAAAATGGGGGTTACCATAGCTAATCTCCACTCCTCAGGAACTCTACCCTCTCTTTTTTTTTGCTCTGTCCCCTGCACCTCGGCCAGCTACTCCTTCAGGCCACCTTGGACCTCTGCATTGCCCATCACCCTCATCACTATCCACCACCCATATCAGCAGTCCCCCCCCCCGGGTAACCTGATGTATCCCTTCATCGGGTAGGTCCTCTCCTTCTGGGGAGGAAGCACCAGTAGGCATAACCAGTTGGTCTGGGTGCTGCTGGGGTCAGTCTGGGCTGTCCATGGTTCCGTGGTAGCGAGGGTCCTGTGGCCTTCATCTGGTCAGCCGAGGTGCCATTTTTCAATTTTCTCTCCTTGGGAGTGTGGCATACCCCTGACATCAAGGTGCACACCATTGTCTGTCTTGATCCCTATTCAGTGGGGCCCAATGCATTGCTGTTCCCCCAGCCTCCACCTGGAGTCAGCAAATGCCGGGCCACAGACCCTCCCTCCATCCCTCCCCCAGTAGAAAGCAAGCAGTCATCAGATACTCAAGCCTTCTGCTCTGGCCAGCCCTCCAGCACCTGAGTCCATTCCAGAATATGGGTCATTGGCATCACAAGTGGAAATCCAACAGGCCAGCTTTTACCTTCTCTTAATGATTTGGAAAATATATTGGCCAATACAGGTGCCAATTCATGTCTAATTTCTCTCAGAAATTTAGGGTGTAGACAATCTGGTCCTTTGGATTTGTTAGGTTTGAGTTCTGCTAATTCAGTTATGACCATATCTGTGTCAATAACAGTGCTAATAGGCTCAACTGGTACTCCATCCCAACTCAACAAATCATTATCCCCAGTAAATACAGAACAAAAGAACTTGTTCAATAAGTTTGCTATATATTGAGGATCTTTCACTACTTCATTATTTTTTAACAATGGGTCTAACTCTCTAATAGTGCCATTATTGGTGTTAATATAGGCATAAAAGGTTGTTAGGTTATCATTGGTGTGTGCAAGTCTTGGTTCTAAATTTCTCTTGACCTGTCAAATTCCCTTTTTAATGGCCTTAGAAACCCTCTTATGATGAAGCATATTGAAATCAGATGGTTTGGATTTATAAATTGAGAAGAATTTCTTTTTTCAATTTAGTAGTCTCCTAAACTTTCCATTAAACTGGGGGATTATCTCTATGATTATGCAAGTTTTGTTTTTACAGAGATACATTTTTCAATAACTCTATTAATGATATTCCTTGAAAGCTGTCTGGAAGCCATCTGTATTTAAGTGGCCTATAGTGTAACCCCAGTCAATTTTGTTCAAGGAACATCTAATAGCCTTATAATTTGCTTTATTAAAGTTCCTAATTTGATTTTTTCCTTTCAAGACCACTCTGTTCCTACAGATATTTAGTGTAATGGTGGAGTGATCATTTGTACCTAGTGGTGGACCAATCTCAATGTTCTTAATACCTTCTTCTATATTTCTTAAAATTACATCCAAAGTATTGTGTCCTCTAGCTGGAGATGTAACCACTTGTGACAGGTTAAGGGCAACAGTAGCATCCATAAAATTACAGCTTGAATATGTGGTGGTTGACAACTCTTCCCAATTTATATGGGGCATATTTAGGTACCCCAAGATGACCACATCACCCTTCTCTGAAAAGTGGGATATCTGTTCTAATAACTCATCTGTTTTATCAGTTGGATCATCAGGTGATCAACAGAACAACCCTATAATCACTTTTCTGACAGATTTGTCAGAAATAGATGTCCATACAGACTCACAGCTAGTCCCTATATCATGTGGAGGTTCTAAAAGTTGGCATTCAATACCTTCCTTCACATAGAGAGAAATTCCCCCCACCCTTTCTTCCCAACCTGTCTGTACCATGGAGTTGAAAACAGGAGATGTTTTTGTTCCAGTTGCTTGCATCCCCCCAACCAAGTTTCAGTTACCACTACAATATCCAAATGTTGCTTGTTAATGATTAATTCCAACTCCATTTTCTTTTTAATGTTTAGACTCCTAGCATTTAATAACATAACCCTATAGTGCCTGTTAATTTTGGTAGTCTTGACTCCTTTCTTGTATGCTGTCACTGGTGATTTGAGAGTTCCCTGTTTTGCCCCTTGTCCCCCTTTCCTAGTTAGTTTAAAGCGCTATCTGTTGCATTGTTTAATCTTGTCCCCAGTAATCTGCTACCATTATAGTTGAGGTGCAACCCATCTCTTGCAAATAAATGTGGTTTTCCACTGAATGAATCCCAATGTCTTAAGAATGAAAAAAAACATGACTTTGGTCCATAGTCTCAACCAAGAATTGATATGCTTGATGGTCTCATTTATTTAATGCGATGCTCAGGGTACAGGCAAGATTTCTAAGATGATGATGTTGCACCCCTTAGATTTCAACAGGTTTTCTAAGGAGATAAATTCACTCGTAATATCACTAACCAGAGTGTTTCTGACATTGTTGACTCCTATGTGTGTAATCACCAAAGGGTTCTCTCCCTCTCCTTTAAGTATTCTCCTCCATACTAGTTAGGTCCCTGACCTCGGCTCCAGAGCAGGAGCTCACTATGATATTTTGTTTGTTTGGCCAACAAATCAACCAATCAGTATATTTAAGGTTGAATAGTATTACTGAATACCACAAACAATGCACTATTCATTGTTCAGATCCGAATATGGAATAGTTGCACTATTTATGTCAATTTGTATTTGGGAAATAGTACAAAACAACAAAAAAAAGGGAAAAGAAACTGCCCCATCCTTCTCCTCAGCACAGTCATGGTAAAAACAACCCCATCCCCCCTTCTTTGCAATGAACTCACTCCCACCCTCCTCGTCCAGTACCCACAATTTCAATATTATCAAAAAAACTCCCATGATGGGTGACCAGCAAAATCTGTCCACCTCCACAGCAGGCTGCTGTCTCTTCTCTACATTACTTAGCTAAATAAATCCCCTCCCACCCAAGCAGCAGTGCCCTAGTCCCACCCTCCTCCCCCAGCACCCCACATTTCTTAAATTTAGTAGCAAGTCCTTCCCATGCACAAGAAGACAATCGACACAACCTGCCCTTCTCCTTGGCTAGCTGACTGCTTATGAATGGGGCTCCACTCTTCTCCTCAGTGATTAACATTTAATCTTGTACTTTTTCAGCCAACTCAGTCACACCTACCATGCTACAGTACAATTCACGTTAAACTGTTCTGCCAATGAGCTGTTTTTGTATTTCTCAATGAGTTGCATAAGTGTTGCCACATCTAGTACAAAGCCTCATAAAAACTATTGTCCAAAGGTGGCTCTGTACCACAGTTCTGCTTTGCATTGTTGCAGAACTGCAGATGCATTCCATTTGAGTTAGAAAACCAGAATAAACATTGCTCGTGAGCTGGTTAAGTGTTGAAATATAATGCAACATAAGTTGCCAATACACCGCAAACCATAAAAACAATGCTATACCAACTCATTGACATGACAGTTTAATGTAGACTTTACTTAAGCAGTAGGCACAACAAGGTGTGTGTTATCATGTAATAACGTCACTCCTGGGGTGGGTTGAAGCACGAGGCGAAGCCAAGTGCTTCCACCACCCCAGGAGTGACATTATTACACAAGATAACACACACCGTGGAGTGCCTTATTACAATTATACAATGGCTCGATGTTATACAAAACAAAAATAAAAATAAAAATGTTTTTAATAGATTTTTAGTAAGGCAGTATATATTTGTTTCTGAAAAAAAAAAGCCATATCAGCCATATGTTCATCCATAAAATCAGCACAGTGATGTTATTGTGTAATATCATCACTGTCTCAGGTACACACTGACCAATCAGAGTCCAGGAAATGTTCTTGCTGTTGTATAATATACTTTATCTACTACTCTGTCTTCGATCAGGCAAATGCAGCACTGTCTACTCCGCCTGCTATAGTTAAATGCTTCCAGGAGCATGCCCAGCACCAGAGCAACTGCTCAAAACTCTCAATGTCTGGGCTGTGCCCCTCAAGGGCAAAACTCCAATGCCAAAACCTTCTGGGAACTGGCTCACTTCAACATTATGCAGTGCCTTGCCCCACAAGGGCTTGACTCAGTGTACTACATATATTCATGAGTAAAGATGTGCAAAATTGAAAAAATTTGTTCCCCAAAATATTTAGTGAAATTCGTGCATTTTGTGAAACATTATGCTAGTGCAAAATGCAAAACCCCACTGCTGAAATGTGGAATTTCACCGGCGAAATGTGAAATTTCGGCAACGAAATATGGAATTTCTCCACCTGCGGGTGAAATTCCACCATTTGCAGCTGAAATTCTGCATTTCTTGGTGGAATTTTGCATTTCACACTCACAAAACATTATGCAAAATGTGCAAATTTTGCAAAATATTTCACAGGGTGAAATTCCCAGTTTTACTGGAATTTCGCCAGCAAAATTACATTTTGCTGCATCTCTATCCATGAGCCTTGTATATAGAGGACAATTTCAGGATTATCACACCTTAAGAAATGTCTCCAAATGTCCTCTCCTTTTTTCAGGATAATTTCTAACCTTGACATTCCTTCAGCATTCAGATGTAAATCTTGTGCACCTCTCCAGAGTAAAGTCTCCACAGCAAGGGCTCTTTTGGTGAGGGCTGAAGTCTTAACAAGATAGAAAGACAGAACGGTATTCATCCCAGGAGTTCAGCATTGTCTTGCAGGTTCAATAGCATGTGTAGATTTAACAGAAACATTAGCTCCTTCCATCTGGAGTTAGTGTTTTCAGTAAAACTTCAATGAAATCAAAGTAAGGCTAGGAAGGATGGTGACCCAAGGCCTTGTATCTCCAGAGGCTTCCTACACAAATGGGATTTGCCTCACCTCTGTGTTGAAGGTCACAATATAAATGTTTATATAACTAGTTTTATGATCACAAAAATTGCATTGAGTTGAGGCTGGATGGTAGCTACTTCATCCTACTCATCAGCAGCCATTCCCTATCTTTTTATGGGAGGTCATCACCAAGAAAATATTTCAATTTTGCCTTTCACTCTGACCTTTTGTGCTCTTTTACTAAAGTACCTTGAGCCTTAAGGAATCTTGTTCTCATGGCACTTCTAGGGGTGGAACCTTCTTAAAAAAGGATTCCTCTGCTTTTCTGGTACCACAAATGAGTGGTACTCCAGAGAGTATAAATGGCTACAACTACACTTCAGAGACATTCAAACAAATTTCTGTCATTCAGACATCTTCAGTTTACAAGAGAACAGTTCAAAGGTGCTCACATCAAACTCAGTGTGCACAGAAAAGATCGCCAGTCTCGCATTCAACTAACACCAAAGCATGGTGTACAATTAAAAAACTAAATTCAACATTTCAGCCAGATAATAACTAAATGCCTCATTTGCTGACCAGCCCCAACTAGTGATGCTACAGCACTCATGAACACCCCAGTACGTCCACTTGGTCTTTTCCAGAGAGCATCTTTCTTTACAAGCATCCTACAAAAACATACAATATTTCACAACTGCCATTCTATCTACCCATACATAATCGCTTGGTGACCCAATAAAACAAATAAAAATGTGTCATTTTTGTGTATTCCATAAAAAGTGAAAGCTCTTGAGAAAGTGAAGAGAGCACCACTCACGAGGAAAGAGGAGAAACATGGTGCTGAAGCAGTAGCCATGCATGCTGCAGATCTCTTCTAAAATCTCCCATTTGTTCTCACCATCTATGTTGTGAGGAATGAACTTTGAATCTGAACCACTTTCTGAAGTGGATGCGTTATAAAAGAAAAACACCCAACTTTATCATAAATTCGAGATCATGATGCCCAAAAGAGAATCTAAAAAAAACTTAAATGGTGTGAGACCCAAAAACTTTAAACCACCAAACATGGATACCAGAAAAGCAATTGTATCACAAATGAAAAGAAAATCCTATGAAGCCCAAAATGAAGAAAACACTGCATCTGGGAGTATACCAGAAGGGCTGTTTACAGTTTTCCAAATAAATGAAAAGCAGAAGGCTAATAAAGAAGTAAGAGCATTTAAACAATTACCAAATGAACACATACCTGATGAAAATGACTTAGGGGGAAAATCTCCCACTTCAGAAGCCCAGACAATGACAGAACAAAGTTGTGCTGGAATGCCTTTAAGTGAAACTAGCCTGCAACTTTTTTTTTTAAGGGCACAGTCTAATACAGCCACATTCTGTGCTGGAAAGCCCCCATTGCCAACTTCAAAGCCCACCATGAACTTTGAATTGGATGCCTTATCAAACAATCAAAAGAAGCCACCTTTCATCTCTGGGGCCCCGTTTAATGCAGTCAGTGACTGTGCTGGAATGCCCCCACCGTAAATGCTACAACTGGTTGTGCCTATAGGAATGGATAACATGGCCAAAAATAATATGTTGCAACCAAATTTGAAAGAAGGAATTGATGAAGAACAGCTTTTAGCTGAATTTCCCAAGGATTTAACAGAACATCCAACAAATGAAAGCCAAGGAAATGGTTCAACCCGAATGCCATTAGGAAACTCCCAGACAGGACAAGGCCCAAGTAATGGGGAAAGCAACAACAAACTTTTTACAATTAAGTTAATACAAAATGCAAAAGTAATTTCCCCTTGGCAGCGAACAGGTAGATGAAATAAATGAAGTAAAGCAATATAAATCAAACACAGCACTAAGTGAACATACAGATTTGTTCCAAAAAATTGAAGTACTGCACAGATAGAAATATAGAAATCGATCAGTAAACAAAGGAACAAAAGAAGGATGCTGAGAATATGAGCATACAAAATAGGAACCCATATGATGACCACAAAAATGACCAAGATACTGAGACATCAGAAGAGGAATGAAGTGACCCCCCAACCCCACCTGGGCTAAAGTTCTTTTCAATTAAATAAATGATATTTCCAACAAAATTGAATCAATGTTACAGCATCAGAGTAAACTTGAAAACTATTTTAAACTAACACAGGAGCTTATTAAGGACAACCAAGAGTTAAAGCAAGAAGTAACACAGATGAAACAAGTGCTAGATAAAATGTCAGATGAAACAGCTACCTTACCTGACAAAATAAAAAGTTGGAAGATTCTAACTTTGAGCTAAAATAAAAATTGACTGACCAAGAATCCCGGTCAAGAAGAAATATTATAAGCATTTTAGGTGTACCAGAAATGTGGGACACAACAAAATCTCTACAAGACTCTTTCAAGGTAATTGCTGCAGCATATTTAGAGATAGACCTTGAGGCAGTAAACATGGAAATTGTTTGAGTTCATAGAGGTCTACCCTGGCAAGAAGAATTATTCTCAGATTTTTAAGATCATTTGATAAAGACAAATGAATGGCCATGGTGTGCAAAAAAAAAAGAAAATAATGTATTAGGAGTGAACATCTCTGTAGACAATGACCTAACTAAAGAAATAATAATGGCAAGAAACAAATTACAACTTTCTAACGAACAAACTGTGTACTAATGACCTTAAAGCCATGATGACCTGCCAGAATGCAAGTCATTATTCAGGACAAACTCTTTACTTATGACAATATCAAAGAAGCTGTCAAGGACTTAAAAAACAGGCTTCTGAATATTTTTTGAAAACTATAGCAACATAAGGAAGATGCATAGAAGGGGGAACCAAACAGCAACAGCTATGTTATGGGCATATACAACTTGAGGGTATGCTCTGAACAAATGTATATGCTAAAGTATCTGATAGTAAAGGGGGAGTGGGGAGGGAAAATATTTGTGATTGTATTATGGATATGACTGAGCCCACCTCTTAAGTTAGATATGAATAATAACGGGTATTTAAATAAAGTGCAGAGTGTGGCCAAAAATAGATGAATCTACTCTGTGAATGGAGGGAAGTACAAAGATATTTCTGGACTTTAAAAGAAACCATAGGTAAAACCATGGTATGGTTGGGTAGGAGAAAAGAGGGAATTTTTATAGCAAATTCCATTAATAATTTGTATCACAAGACTATGTATAAGTGTTATGTTAAAATAAAAAACAGTCATTTTTCAATGAATGTAAAGTCATTATCCAAGGATGTGATTTTTATTTGTACAGCTAAATAGAGGGATGGAGATGGAACTATAATAGATGAATGTCACATGTGAGGTGAGGTTAAAACATAAGAATACAATGAGGGGAGTTGGATGGGACAAGTAAGCAGACAATCCGCAGAGGAACCCAAGCAAAAAGGAATGCTCTCACATATTTACCTTCTGGACAGATACTATTGTAATTATAATATACTGAAGGGATTATTTATTACTATCTATGTTGTTCATATAAATATAAAAACAAACATACTAAATAAAATAATTTATGTATATGAAAGTACAGTGGATTCCACTTGTAAGCCATTCAGATATATGCACATTCCAGATGTATGCACAAAAATGGCATGTCCCAATCACAACTCTATACACTTAATAATAAAAAATTTGCTTGTATGCACACCAAATTTCGGTTGTATGCACACTTTGTCCCTCAAACAGGAGCTTCACAGGCATTAATACTGTTAATCACACCTGTTAAACAGGTGCTAACTGGGCTGCCAGTTGTTAAAGACGTGCAAGTTTTATTCAGTTTCAGTCTGTTTGTCAGAACAAGGAGCTTTGGAGACAACAAACAGCTTAAACAGCTCAGAGTATGCAACATGTAATGACTTGGCATGTTTCCAATGAGTTTGATACATTCGCTAACAGTAAAAAGTGACTAGTAAGAGAGCAAATATGTTTTACTTAGTGGCTCCATTGATTTCAATACAGTTTAGGTTGTATGCCATTTCAGATGTATGCACAAAACAGGGTGTCCCAAGCATGTGCATATATTGACTGTCAGGAGAAATGTTTGAAAGCAGGGACAAAACAGTTGTTGGGATCTATTAAGGGCATATTAGACACAAAAGCCTGAAGAAGCCAGAAGGTGAAGGAAGGAAACATATTCAATTCAGTGCTTCAGAGTAACTGGTAACTGGTATTTTTCTTTTAAACTTAGATTGTAGGCTTGTAGTGACACTATACTTTCTTTCTGTGTTGTCTTTACTTATAATTGTTTTTGGGCTGTTGAAAATTTAAAAAATAGTGGTGGTGTAATTCTGTGCTGTCTTTAATTGCTGCAAATTTTATCTTGGCTTGTCTGACTGTCCTGTAGCTGGGTGAAGGGTGTTAATTGTCTGGCCTCTGACCTCAGCTACGTGATAACTGAAGGTGGGACATAGTTACAGTTAAAGCAGCAAACAGAAGTTCATCTTCTCAGAAGAAGCCAGAAGGTGAAGGAAGGAAACATATTCAATTCAGTGCTTCAGAGTAACTGGTAACTGGTATTTTTCCTTTAAACTTAGATTGTAGGCTTGTAGTGACACTATACTTTCTTTCTGTGTTGTCTTTACTTATAATTGTTTTGGGCTGTTGAAAATTTAAAAATAGTGGTGGTGTAATTCTGTGCTGTCTTTAATTGCTGCAATTTTCTGCCCCTCCACCCTTTCCCCAACTCTTAATTATATGCCCTGATAAATCTGATTGACAGGAGTTAAACACAGGGTATAGTAAGAGGTGTGAAGTAGAAGGGGCATAAGGGGAAGAAGACCACCCTCAGCACGACAAGTGTTTTGACTCATTTATTTATTTATTGGTTTCTTTTTCCTTAAAAAATATATATCTGAGGATCAGTTACAGGATTTTAGTACTGTAAATAAATAAAAAAGAGAACTAAGAGGCTTCAGTAGCAGATAAATAGTGGAATTGCAGTATAATGTGGGAGTGGTGCAATGCAGTGGCTGTGGGCAGCCATATTCAGGCAGACCTTCTGGACACTGAGGTGCTGCCTATCTGCATGCATCTCTCAGGACTGAGGATGAGGTAGCCAGACTCAGAGCGGAAGTAAACTGGGTCAGAGTACCATCACCTCTGTCCAGGAACCACCCAGTCCAATGCAGCTGCCTCAAAGGATGCCGAGCGGGAGCACTTGGATGACACTGGGCTCAGGGAGGTTAGAGCAGTCAGGCAGAGGCACATCCCAGATCCTATTCCTCTCAAGAACTCATATGCCACACTGGCAAATGAGGACAACCAAATAAGTACCCAGGAAGTGGAGGAAAGGATGTGGAGGTTAGGCAGGAGGTGACCTCAGTGGGAAAGCAGTGGACCCCAGAGGAGGAGGAAGCGAATCCTGGTGGGGACTCCATCATAAGAGGGATCCAGCTAGGAACACAGGAGGGGAGGACAGGAGGTGAGGTGCCTACCAGGTGCCACGGCATGGAGGGATGGAAGGAATATACTGGGGATCACTGGGAAGGCAAGACAGGAGGGTGAGCTGGATGTCATTATCCACCTAGGTACTAATGACTTGGCAAATGGGGAGCCAAAGGAAGTTCAGGAAGAGTTTAGGAAACTGGGAGGGTCTCAAGCAAGTAGCTACTTCTGTCACTTTCTCAAGTACTACCTGTGAGAGGCAAGGAAACATAGAGTGCATGCACCAGGAACTTTAACTCATGGTTGAAGAACTGGTGCTGTGAGGAAGGTTTGGATTCATTGGTGACTGGGGACCCATCTGGAGGGATGGAGGTTTGTTCAAGCCTGACGGCCTGCATCCATCCTGGAGGGAATCAAGCACTCAATGATAAGTTTAAATGCTACATTGACAAGCATTTAAACTAGCAAAGGGGTGGCAGGCCAGCAAGGATGGTACCTACTTGCTCACCCCCACAGCTAGTAATGGAACCAGTGAACCAGAGGTGGCTATCTCTGCAAAGCAGTGTGCAAAAGTTGGAGATTAGTGTCCAAAAGGTGGATAAGCAGAAAAGGGGCAAAATTCAGCAGGAGGGCAGACAGCAAGGAGAACCAGGGATAAATGACAACCAAGGAAGGGGCTGGAGTAGAACAGTGAAGCAGTCTAGGGAGGTCAAATCATGGAAAGCCTTGTGTGCAAATGCCAGGAGCCTTAGCAACAAGATGGAAGATCTGGAGGCTGTCATGGTACAGTCAGACCTGGACATTGTGGCCATCACTGAAACCTGGTGTAATGATAACCATGACTGGGAGATGGCCATACCTGGCTACAACATATTCAGAAGAGACAGAGCAGGCAGGAAGGGAGGTGGCACTGTATGTGAAAAATACATAAGGGCCACACAGATCCAGGAGGAACAAAATGGGGAGAGATACTGTGGGCTAAGCTGGAAAGGAAAATGGGGCCAGCCATCACACAGGTGTGGTCTATAGACCACCAGCCCAGGAGGAAGAAACAGATAGGGAGCTGATGCTAGCCATCCAAGGATGGCAGACAAAGGTGAGGTAGTACTAGTTGGAGACTTCAATATACCAGGCGTGGACTGGAGCATCCCAGCAGCAGCATCAACTAGAACAGATTTATCCTGGACTCCTTCAGGGTGCCTTCCTCAAGCAACTGGTCATGGAACCAACTCGGCAGAAGGCATTACTGGACCTTGTGCTCACAAACAGGGACAGTGTGATGGGGGTAACAGTGGGAGCACCTGGGTACAGTGACCACCAGTCATTGTGGTTTGAAATCACAGAAAGAGCAGAACCAAACCACACAAAAACACATATCCTGGATTTTAGGGGGCAGACTTTGGGAAAATGGGAGATGCTTGAAAGAGGCATTAAGGGAATGGGACAGGAATCAGGGATTGAGGAACAGTGGGCAGTATTTAAATGGGGATTATAAGAACAACAGAATTATGCATTAAGCAGGTTAGCAAGAGGAAAAGAAAGAGAGACCATTATGGTTTCCAAAGAGGTAGCAAAGAAAGTGAAAGCCAAAAGACTGCATTCAGGCAATACAAAAGACACAGCAGAGGGGACAGGGAGAAGTACCAGGAGAAACAAAGGAGGCAGGGAAGTCAGTAAGGAAGCCAAAGCTCAGACAGAAGAACACATTGCAAAATCAGTGGTTAAAGAACAAAACCTTTTACAGGTACATAAGTGAAAAAAGAAGGACAAAGGAGGGATAGTGAGACTGAAGGGGAGGATGGGAGCCGCGTGGAGGATGACAACAGTAAAGCTGACATATTGAATAGGTATTTCTGCTCAGTCTTTACTAAGGAAGAGGGGTAATGGGTCTGAAGGAGTACAGGGGTGAGAATGGTGCAGAAATGGACACAAGTCCCTTTACGAGAAAGGGTCCTGAAAGAACTGGAAGTAATAAGAGCTGATAAAGCAATGGGGCCAGATGGGTGCACCCCAGGGTCCTTAAAGAACTAAGAGAGGTGGTGGCTGAACCTCTGGCTATCCTGTTCAGTCAATCACTGGAAACAGGGGAGGTACCCAAAGACTGGAGGACAGCAGATGTAGTCCCCTTATACAAAAGTGGGAACAAAGAGGAAGCAGGGAACTACAGACCAGTCAGCCTCACCTCGGTAGTGGGAAAGATCATGGAAGCACTACTGAAGGAGAGATTGGTGGAACATCTGGTGTCAATGGACTACAGGACCCAAGGCAGCATGGTTTCACCAGGGGAGGTCATGTCAGACCAACCTCATTGAATTTTTTGACTGGGTGACTAGGGAGGTGGATCAGGGGAGGGCAGTGGACATGGCCTATCTGGACTTCAGCAAGGTCTTTGACACTGTGCCACATAGAAGACTATTACACAAACTGGGGACTATGGGTGTGGGCAGGACAGTAGTGTGGTGGGTAGGTAAATGGCTGGGTGGCAGGACACAGAGGGTGGTGGTAAATGGCTGTCACTCCACAGAGGGAAGAGTGACCAGTGGGGTACCACAGGGATCAGTGCTGGGACTGGGTCCTATTCAACATCTTCATCAGTGGCATTGCACAGGATATAGAAGGCAGAATTTCACTGTTCGCTGATGACACAAAGCTCTGTAACAGAGTAGACACACCAGAGCATGTAGACAGAATGAGAAGGGACCTGCAGAAACCTGAAGAATGGTCAAGGGTTTGGCAGTTGAAATTCAATGCAAAGAAGTGCAAGATAATGCATATGGGGCACAAAAACCCTGGCACAATATATCAGTTGGGGGGTGAGGATATAGCATGCACCAAGCAGGAAAGAGATCTTGGGGTTGTCATCTCTGATGACCTCAAGGTAGGGAAACAGTGTGACAAGGCATCAGGTAAAGCAAATGCTGGGATGTATAGGCAGGGGCATCACCAGCAGGAAAAGGGAGGTCATAATTCCGCTATACAAGACACTAGTGAGGCCCCACCTGGAGTACAGTGTACAGTTCTGGAGACCATACCTACGTAAGGACATAGACAGGGTAGAGAAGGTTCAGAGGAGGGCAACAAAGATGGTGCATGGGTTGCATCACAAGTCCTATGAAGACAGGTTGAAGGAACTGAACATGTACTCCCTGGAGGAGAGGAGGAGAGAGGGATATGATAGAGACATACAAGTATCTTACAGGGAGGAACAGGGTGCAGGAAAACACTATTTTAAGCGAAAAAGATGTTTCAGGACTAGAGGGCATGGGATGAAGTTGGAGGGAGGACGATTCAGAGGAAACATGAGAAGAATTTCTTCACAGAATGGGTGGTGGACAAGTGGAACACCCTGCCAGAGGAAGTGGTGGGGGCTGAAACAATCACGGGATTTAAGAATGCATGGGATAGACATAAAGGAATTCTAGAGGTCAGGGGTATGGGGAAATAGACTTCTAGGAAAACAAACTGAACTTACAAGCTCAAATGGGCAGACTAGGTGGGCCATAGGCCTTTATCTGCCGACACTGTCTATGTATCTATGTATCTATGTATGAAGAAATGAATAGTGCTTGTACATGGAAATGGTGCCTAGATACAAAAGAAAATATTTGTTATGGCTAAGAATAATTTAATCAAAGTCATTTCCTTGAATGTAAATGGTGTTAATTCCCCCATTAAGCACTCCTGAATTCTAATCTATTTGAAGAAACAAAGTGCACAAATGATGTGCATTCAAGAGACCCATTTAGAAGAAAAAGAAGTGGTAAAACTAAAAATGAAATGGATCAATACTGGAACAAAAAAAAAGTCGGGAGGTGACAATATTGATCAAAACAGGGACTAATACTGACATAATGGACCTGTTCTTCGACTGTGATGGAAGAATAATATTAATAAAAACAACAATAGGAGGACAAGAGTTAACATTTGGTTCACTAAATGACCCATTTGAAAACTACAACAGCTTTCTAGCAAATATAACAGATGGACTGCAAAAACTACAGTCTGCTGAAATTATTTTAGCAGGTGATTATAATGCATTAAGTAATCCCCTACAAGATAAACCTACTTTATATACAAAAGGCAACCTATGTATTTCAAAAAAATTGAATGATTTCTTAGAATCAGAACAATTAATAGATATTTGGAGACTTCATAACCCAAACATAAACGCTTATACTCATTTTGACAAGAAAAATACTGTATTTACCTGGATCACTATTTATTTATTACAAAAAATATGACTCAAAATATTGCCATGGTGGATAGAGATTCAATATTCATTTCAGACCATGCTTTAATATCAATAGAAATTAAAATCACAAATAAAAATAGGAAATTTACTAAATCAGGGTCAGTCAATAATAATTTATTAAAAGATCCAGAATTTATTAAAACTAGAACCACAATAAAAGAATTTTGGGAATACAATTACACCAAACAAATACCCGTACTATTTATATGGGCTGCCTTTAAAGCTACACTATGGGGTTCATTAATAACATACCAAATTGAAATTAATAAAATAAGGAAAAATGCAAATAAGTAAATTAAATATATATTAAAACAACTTGATAGGTTATTGTTAATAGTTTTCAATAAATATAAAAATGAATGGTATAAATATAAATAAAAAAACAAAAAATAATCCACTAAGAAACATCCATACTAGCTATGAGAAATAAAAAAAACACAAATATTTTCATACAGATATATCAGGAAAACTATTAGCCTCTTTATTGAGGACAGAAAAACAAACAAAAAAACATCATTACTACGATTAAAGATGAAAATGGAGAAACACATACAACAGATGAAGGTATAGCACATTGTTTCTTTGAAAAATACAAAGAAATATACCTCAACAACTTTACTCCAAGGAAACTTAAATGGAAAATTTCTTGGGAAAAGCACAGATTGATACAAAAAGTTGACATATATCCCTATAACATATCAAGAAATTAAAGACTCAATATTGTACCTTCCTAAGAAAACATCTCCAGGGATAGATTGTCTCACAAATGAATTGTACCAGTGTTTTGCAATAGAACTTACTCCCTGGTTGAAAAAAATGTGGGAAGAATTATTACAAATAAATTCCAGTCTGGACCTCCCTCAATCCATGCATGGAGCTAAAATAATATTGATACCAAAAGAACATAAATGACAAGATTCAACAGAAGGAGACAGACCAATCAATAACAAAATTCAACCACATCTAGAAGAATGCATTAGCCTAAACCAGTAAGGGTCCATGAAAGGGAGGACACTCTTTCAAGCTAAGAGAAAGATATAAACTTTAATTCATCCAATTAACTCACATAAAACATATCTGAAGGATACATATTATGCTGTAGCAGAAGATGCCAGCAAAGCCTTCAATTTAGTAAATCGTGACTATATGTACCAAATTTTGGAGAGATGGGCTTACCTATGGAATTAATAACTCTGATATAAAACTAAATAAATCTACCTTAGTTAAATTTCAAATAAACCAGTATCTGACAGAAAATTTTAATATGTTAAATGGGGTATGACAAGGGTGACCCCTTTCTCCAACATTATTTTTCTAACCCTAGAACCTTTTTTACAAAATATAAGAAACAATATATAGAAGGAATCAAGATAGATAAAGAACATATCTAATTGAGCATCTTCGTGAACAGCATACTACTAATTATTAAAATTGTAGAAGTGTCTTTGGATCACTTTCTGGAGGAAGTTCAAATGTACTCAAAAATTTCAGGATATCAGATTAACAAAAATAAATCAGTAATCATGAAGTTATCTAAAACAAATAATCAGGAACATTAAATTAGAACAAGAGTTAAAATTCAAAACGAAATTAAACACTTAGGTTTATATTTATCAGAAGATCAATCTCAAACATTAAAATAAACTAGGATAAATCAAAACAAAAGATCTCATCACAGTTAGAGAACTGGAAAAATGTAACACTTTCTCAGAGGGGATGAATTAACACTATCATAATGATGGCTATACCACATTTTATATTTGTAATCCAAAATATGTTAGGGGCACCAAACAGTACATGGTTACAGGACTTGAAAAGAATATTTAGTAAAGTTTTATGGAGAGGAGGAAAGCACAGGAATGCATGGAACATATTAATTACCCCAAGAGAGCAGGGGGGACTTGGATGCCCTAACCCAATAAGTTATGTACAAGCCCAAATATTATCAGCTTATTATTAATGGACCTTCTTCCTGAAGGAGGATGATGTAATATATCAAATGTGTACCGTACCTTTACCAACAGACCCAAAGTTACAGTACACAATGTTTTCTTGAATATTGGATTACACAATACCAAAGCACATATTTTATTATCATGGATCTCCCTAGTTAAAAAAGAATATTAAAACTCCTATAAGTTTACAAATACCATGCTTATTCCTACATATTGAATATAACAAATGAAATATAGGGTGACCATAATTATAACAAGTATTATAGGTGCCTAGAAGACTCTAATATAAAAACTTGGAAATATATCATAATCTGAGACTAAATTTGGACCTATCCACAGTCTAAAGATAAAATAAAAAATAACAGCTAAAACCTACTTCATTATTATAGTATTTTGAGCAAATGTAAAAAAATGGCAAACATCTATAGCAGTAAGGAGAACAGAATTTTAGTATTAATAAAACAGCCAACAATATTGATAAATAAAGGAACCTGAAAATCATTAGCCAGATTCTTTCAACTATTAATACCAAAAACAAAGAATTTTTATAACAAACTAAATCATAAATGGAATATGGAAACTGGAATAACACTAACTTATAAACAATGGGAATTAAGAAGAAAACAAAATAAATTGTATGTTTCAGCCAAAAATACAGAAGTGAAGGTGAGTTCACCTTTAAAAGATTCTTCCCCTGTATCTGTTCAGAGCTATGACCCAAAGGAACTTATTTCTCTTGAAGAGACTGAGCAATTGCATCAAATGATTATACAAGAAGAGCAACTTCCTAATGAAAAAAAGACATTATTACAGAAAAAACTCTTGGCTGCAAAACGGAGTGAAATAGCGACTTTGACATCTTGCTCAGCTGTTACTGACAGCCAGCTGAGAAATGCTGATGAAGCTGAAGCTGCAGTGGTACTCTTAGAGACATGCTCGCCTGTTGTTCTAAATGCAGAGACATCACAAAATCCTACTGTGACTGGCAGTGTAAACAGAGAGGCCCCTGTGTGCCCAGAGCCACACGAGTCTCTGACTATATGACCAGGAATTTCACAAAGTTGTCCTTCAGAAATACGAACACAAAAGATAAACAGGCAAGTGGAAATTCTACAAAAAAACTATAATGCTACAAATTATACTTCTAAGGGGGTTTCTACTACTATCACTCCTACTACAGACTTGCTAAATTAAATACCTCCTCGGGAAGATCTACAGGACAAACATACTTTACCTTGTAATCAGATTAAGGACTGGTCAGTTGCCATGGCACTTCAAGAGGTAGGGTGGAAGAAATCACCAGGCAGTCTACATTGGGTTTCAGGAGACTCCAATTAAAATGCCTTCACTCTCTGATAATGCTACAGTTTCTTCACCACTACACCTAACACAAGAGTTATGCCATACTGAGCATCTGGTACCAAATCCTTTACAAAAGGTTTCTGAGAACATTGTACAACAACCAGAGGCCCCACTGAATATCAAGCCTACAAATCCCTGGAAACCGTATACCTCTTTATTTCACTTACCCATTGCCCCTGCAAATGCCACAATGCAGTAAGGCTGCTATTAAAAGGGGGACTAGACACTGTTCCAGATCAGACTTATGTGGTGAAAATCCTACTTAAGGAATCTTTGAAGTTTTTTGCTACAGAGTTATATGCTCTCTTACATGTGTCAGGAGAGCATACTTATGACATAAATTTTAAAGTGGCAGAAGGACTGGAAAGGTTTTGGAAACAATATACTGTGGTTAAAAATACACCACTATGGCTTCCTTTTGAAGCTATTCCTCTCACCAAATCAGCTGTTAAGCATATTACTATGTTATTTTGCAATGAAGGGATCAGTGTATCTGACTTAACACACCGATTAAAACAGCGCTGTAATATCTTAGGACCCTATAGCAATTTTTGACAGTGAACACTACTGGACAGGAGGTTGGAAACATATCTATAATAAACATAAATAGACAAAATGAAGATGGGTTGGACAACAAAAGAGAAGCTAAAGGTTCTGATAATAATGATGCACAAATGGATGCCTCAGAAGAACCGAATGACACAAATGAAATTGTTGGCCTAACAGACCATGAGAACGGGGAAACCTCCATGGAGGTAGAACAAAAAATGGTGCAGACAGATAAAGAACAAAGTGAAGGTGAAAATAGGCAAAAAGAAAATGTGTGTGGAGGGGGCCAAAACAAGAGAAAGACTATTTCCTGAAGAACCAAAACCCCAGCAAGCCAAAAGAAGAAACACTGTCAAACTAACATTTAGAGGGGCAGCTGCAGATGCCCCAGACAGACTGTTTGTAGGGAGGCAATTATTAAAAAATAGTATGAAGTATTACCCTTACAAAATATGTGTGTTAATACATGTGCCAGGAAACACAGAATATGATATCAGCTTCAAACACCCAGGAGGCCTAGACAGGTTTTGGAAACTATTCCATTAGATGAAAAACACTATCCTGTGGAGAGATTTTATGGCAATACCTCTGACAAAACCATCATTCAAAATTGCAACAGTTCTTTTCAGGAATGAGGGGGTAAATGTGCTGGGCATTACATTCTGGTTGAAACAAAGATGTGTGGTACACGGGCTGACAGAGCCTATACTGGACAAAGAGTGCCTATGGACTGGGGGGGTGAAAGTCCAAAATAACTTTAAAACAACTAAATGGTGAAATACAGCACTTATCAAATTGTTTTTTTTGGGGGGTCGTGACCATGGAATTGTGTTTTACAGTATGCAGGACAGCCATGTGCTTGCCATAGATGTGGGGAAAGGAGGCACCTTAGCAACGCATGTGAAAAAATAAAATGTGGATTGTGTGGGAGTATTGAGCATCATGGGGTGGACTACAAAAATGAAGTAAATGCAATTTGTGTGAAGAAGAATGTCATATCTTTATGAATTGCCCATGGGTGTCACATAATAGCTCAGACTCAGGAGAGAGAGCAGAACAGGAAGTATGTTTGGCAGTAGCTCAAAAGGAAAAGGCAAACAAGAAAAAGTTGTTGCCGATGCTAGGAAAGATGACAGAATATTGCAGTCCAGTGGGAATAGGGAAATGAATAAATCTGCCTCTTTTGAGAAAGTAATTCCTTCCCATCCACCCACCCACCCCTCCAGTCAGGAGAGAGCCAAAGGGCAGAACAAAGCTCAAGAGATGAAACTGAAAAGGTGGAAAAAGAAAGACAAAAGATTGCAAGTACTAAAATAGAGGAGAGAAAGAAAGGTGGAGCAAAATTTACAGTGGTGACCAGGTCTAAGAAGAAAAAAACAACTTAAAAAAGGGATGGTAACGGAAAGAGACAGGGAAGGAATACAATTAATGAATAGATAAACACCACTGCAAGATAAAGAGTGGGCCATGATGGATGAAGGATCCAATACATCAGGCACAGACTTCTCAGAGCCGGAAGATTCCACGGACTATGATACAATGGATACGCAAGTATCAAAAAAACAGAAAAAAATCCAAGGATACAGGATGAAGAAAATGTTATACAAAAATAAAAAATGATGGATCAATTGAACTGTATTATGAGTAATGTAAATAGCATTAAGTGTAGCCGGCCCAGTGGTGCTGAGGGTTGAGGCACTGCACTCCACACCTTGCGCCATGCTGGTGTCCCGGGTTTGGACGTGAGCCCGGGGCATCAGGAGTTGGCAGGGGAGGGATGGGATTAAGCATCTGAAGAACTGTTCTCTCATCCTGTAGATGGATCCAGGAAATCACTGCTCTGTAGAGGCCCCTGGTGATGACCAGGGGCACTACTAGAGTGATTCAGAAAAAGGGTGGAGTGCAGCAGACGTTGGTGAGTTGTGACATCATTGCACTCTCACACTCCAGGGGACCACATGAAGGAAGGAAAATGGCAGCACAAAGCCCGCAGCAGCTTGATAGCTGCAGATTCACTGGTCGGCATATGCCTGGAAGAGGTGTGTGCCAGTAATGGATCCTGGCCAGGTGCAGGGGCATCAGAGGGGGCCCCTCTTGATGGTACAGTATCATATGCCAGCTGGGCATGCAGAAACTCCGAGGTCAGTGGTGAGGAGAGGCGGTGGCTGGAGGTATGCAGGGACTGTGGCTGCAGGAGGGAAAAATAGAGATGAGATAAAAATAATTGCATTGAGTGTAGGAAAAAAGGTTAATAACCTTTAAAGTACTGCCTGAGTTAAAAAGTGGTATAATAGTTTTTTTTCAAGATACAAGGCTGTATACAATAGAGTAGTTAAATCAAGCACAGAAGGAATGGCGATGGGGGCATTATTATGGACAATTGGGGAGGAAAGGTATTTGGGGTGGGGGTGGCTTTTATGACAAATGAAGTACAAGTTTAGAAAATAGTAGACCCAGTACCAGACTGAGCCTTTATAGTAGGTGAGCTTATTAAAAGGACAGCAGTTAGAATTATAGTAATTTGCAACCCCCATACGAAAGCAGAAAGAAATAAGTTAATGGGGATAATGGAACCATATATGCATACATCAAAATTAGTTTTACGGGGGGGACTTTAATTGTGGGTTGACAAACATTGACTGGGGTATGAAGACAGGAACGATCTTTTGTGACTCAAACCTATTGAAAAAAATATTAGACAATGCAGGGATGGAAGAAGCCTATAAAGTAAAAAATAAAAAAAGGAGAACATACCTTTTTCAAAGGTAAGCTTTCTACAAGAATAGATTTTTGGATGGTTCCACAAAAAAACTAAAATTAAGGATATTCATGTGGTACCAATAGAAACATCAGATCATATGGCAGTAAAATTAGTAATAGATCGATTTCAGAGGAGTCACGTGATGCGCTCGAAGGTGTAGCAGCTAGCATAAGGGTCTCTCTCTCTCTCTCGTTTGTAAAATATCGAACTTTCCTCGCTTTTTTTACGGCTCTCTTTGGCGATAACCCTACTCCAAAGCAGTGAACTGTCTGGAGATTCATCTTATCTGTTCAATCCGGCTAAAATGGAGGAATCGAATCAAGAACTGGAGGCGAAACGCCCTCAGCGCAGCGCGCTCTTCTCCGGCGGCCCAGCCAGACGATACATCGCCCCTCCCGGATTTATGCAGATCTAACAACAATCAAAGACGCATTGTTCAAGCTCATCGAGGAGGTTGCCATTTCAAGCCCGCTAACGCAATTAGCTCATGGGGTCACTGATGCAGAAGCTCAGATCTCATCTTAGAGCGGAGGCAGAGAAGCAAGGCCCCGCCATGGTTGAATACAAGAGGTCTCTAGCCAAACTAGAAGATCGTCTAGACGACCTTGAAGGAAGGAATCGCCAAAATAATCTTGTATTGCTGGGGCTACGTGAGGGTGAAGAAGGCCCCAATACAATTACTTTTTTACAAAAGTTTCTTAAAAAGACAGTAGGCCCTTCGCCTAATGGGCCCGAATATGTTATAGAAAGGGGACATCGGGCCTTAAGGGCAAAGCCTTCTCCCCCGGATCCTCCAAGGCCTATAATCTTCAAGCTATTAAATTACCTTGATCGAGAGCACATATTAAAGGAGGCGAGGAAACTTTCAGCCATCCTTTGGGAAGGCAAGAAATTACGCGTGGTGCCAGATTTAACAGTGAAGAACAGGATGGCTCGAGCCAGTTTTCATCCCATTACATCAAAACTCTGGGCTGCCGGGGTAAGACACCTTATGCTATACCCAGCCAGATTAGAAGTTACCCTCAAGGATGGGAAAAAACTCTTTGAATCTTCAGATGAAGCACTAAAGTCTCTAAAAGAGTTATTCCTGGACTTATTTTCCAAAGGCTGAGAGGGGCTGACCACGAGGAAGTTCTCCGGGATACAGTGGACTTTTTGGACTGACTTATGTAATTGCAAAGTGTGAAATTTTCCACCGATCCTGTAGAGTGTCGGGATTCTATACAGCCACTGTTTACTTGTTTTTATGTTAATTTCTTCCTCATAGACATATTACTGGGGCATTGGACTTGTTATTACTTGAAGTCTTATTCTACTTTATTCTTATATCTGCCTACTTGTGGAGGGGACCTCTCAGTCCTCGGAGAGGTACCAGGAGGCTCCTATATAAAGGGAACAAGTACATGGTCGTTGTAAAGGCACCGCGGATGCTTCCGTCGTGTTTTACAGAGGACCCTCCCCACATGATAAGGTAGCCCTGGTATGTCGCTACTTGGGGCAGAGGGTGTTTAGAGCCCCTCAAGAGTTATGGCTGGCGTCTGACCTTGCCGAAGTTCTGATATCTACTTACCCAATTAGTCACAATCACACTTTGGCATTTCACCTGGTTACGTCCTCCTTACTTGATTTTGGGTTTGACCTGCTAGCCTTTACACCTCGATTATAAACTGGAGGCCACTGGTGGGGTCTTAGAATAATGTCCATGCCTAAGTGCTTCAGGGTTGGTTTTTTTTTTTTTGGCTGAAATACTGGGAAACGCTAGTGTTGTTATATGGTGACATGGTACTTTTTCTTCTTCTCTCTGGCTTTTACTGTAATCTCTTCTGACTTGCCCACGGTTAGGACACCTTAATTGTTTAATTATATAAAAAGGCAGTTGTTGGTTAGTTTTTGCGTTTAATAAGGTTGTATCTTACAACCCTACACAAGGGATGAGGTAGGGTTAACCTAGTTGAAATGTGAACATGGTAGAATGGATGCGGTTATTAACAGCCTTACAAGGCTTGCTAAGTTGTGGAGATAGGACAAACAGTTTTTTTTCTCTATGAGGGAGAGGCCCCACCTTCCGAGCGTGCCACGGACCATCATAATTGGAGTCGGCCTGGGGCCGGGAGGTATAGCACAGTAGGGATTGGGGTAAGGGGGGGGTCTTTCAACGGAGGGATTTCTCCCTTTTTCAGTTTTGGGTATTTGTGGGTTTTTGGGGGAGGGAGTTGGCAGCTTAATAGTTCAGGATGTATCCTGTATAGAGTTATTTTATGGCTTCTAATTTGAACATTGTCTCGTGGAACATTAAGGGGGGTAGAGATAATAAGAAGAAGTATATTATCTTAAACCATCTGGCGCACTTCGACCCATCAATAGTATTTCTCCAAGAAACACACATGCTCCCTGAACAGCTCCACTTTCTAAAAAAAAGATGGGTAGGTCAGGTTTTTGGAGCGGGCTTTTCTACAAGTAAAAGAGGGGTAGCCATTTTAGTGGCCAATAAGGTTCCCTTTTTCCCATCGGAAGTTGTTTCTGATCCTGAAGGTAGGTTTGTTTTTGTGGTTGGGAAGTTGGGGGGTGCAAGTTTAGTGCTGGGATCTATTTATGGGCCTAATCAGGAATCACCGTCTTTTTTCACGCAGCTGGCAGTACTTATAGCACCCTTAGCTGACAAACCCATAATCTTAGGCGGGGATTGGAATTTGGTGCAATCCAATCGCTTGGATCGTTCATGGTCCAAAGGTCTCCTCCCTTCCCCAGCCCAGAAAGCAATGTCAGAATTTGCTTCCTTGATAGGCCTAACTGATCCATGGCGACTACTTAACCCAACTGTCAGAGAGTTTACCTTCTATTCCCCTGTTCATAGAAGCTACTCTCGTATTGATTTCTTTTTAGTCAGCCACCAAATCCTTACTTTGATCCAAGAGGTTACTATTGCCAGTCGGGTAATCTTGGATCACTCCCTCATTAGCCTTCGGTGTCAGCCTATTATCTTTACCACCTAGATCTTACTCATGGTCCCTAAACAATAGCCTATTTAAGGACCCCCCTTTATTGGACCGTCTCCAAGCATTCATGTCCTATTCCATCAAATCTAATTGGGGATCAATACAGACAGTCGATCGGGTGTGGGTGGCCTTAAAGGCTACATGGAGGGGTGAGTTGATCAGGTTGGCATCAACCAGTGAAAAGAAAATTGCATACCTGTCATCTAACTGCTTGGAAAAAATTAAGGTCTTGGATGCCTTAGGTGAGACATCGAGGTCTTACACCCAAGAGCATGAACTTGCTTCCCTTAGGGCTTGGTATGAAAAGACCATGAAAGAGAGGGTGGAGAGTTCAGCCTCTAGATTGAGGGTGTCTTACATAGGGCAAGGTAGCAAAGCTGGGAAAATCTTAGCCTGGCAATTGAAACAGCGGGCCGCGGCAAAGTGGGTAGCTGCATTGAGACATCCGCAGACAAGTGACCTGATTTCAGATCCAGAGGGCATACTGAACATTTTTCTTGATTTTTACAAAACTTTATACTCAAGTGTGCCACTGTCACCAGATGCGGTTACTAGAATGAGGGAATTTCTTATGAATATTCTCTTCTCTTCCCTAAACTGTCCCAGGACTTTAGCCAGATGCTAGAGGCTCCTCTCTCATCTGAAGAGATCTCCCAATCCATCGACGCTTTGAAGCTGGACAAAGCACCAGGGCCAGATGGGTTTACAGCTTTATTTTATAAGACCTTTAAAGAGCACCTGATACCGCTATTGCAACAACTTTATACCTTTTGGTATGAGCAGGGGATAGAAGACCACTCCCTCTTTGAGGCGAGAATAATCCTCTTACCCAAACCCGAAAAATCCTTAGACTTGGTGACTAACTACAGACTAATATCCTTATTAAATATAGATATCAAGATTTTCGCTAAGATTTTGGCCACTAGAATGAAGGCAGCATGGATAGGGCTGTTGAGCCCTGAGCAAGTCAGATTTGTGGCAGGTCGCTCGTCTGCAGACCACTTTAGAAAGTTGTTCTACTTAATCCAGGAGTCTGCGAGTCCAGACATGGAAGCATCTCTGGTCTCGTTAGACGCAGAAAAGGGATTCGATAGGGTGGAATGGGAATTTATGTTTGAGGTACTGTCTAAATTTGGCATTCCGGATAAGTTTGTGGACTATATTCGAATACTGTATACGTGTCCCACAGTGAGGATTTCCTGTAACAATTTGATCTCAGCCCCTTTTCTGTTGTTGCAGGGCACCCGTCAAGGATGTTCTCTCTCCCTGTTTCTATTTAATTTATATTTAGAACCCTTATTAGAGCTATCAAGATGGACAATGGAGTCCATGGGGTGTATAGGGAGTCTGAGTTCAAACTGTCTGCCTTTGCAGATGATTTGTTAATTCATACCTGGCATAGCCAAGAATCACTTCCACTTGTTTTCAATTATCTCATGCTTTAGTGAATTTTCGGGATACAAACTGAATAAAAGTAAAACTACGGTTTATCCACTTTCCCCTCAGTTGCAACGGAGTTGGTGTTCATCCTTGGGCCTATGTTGGCAAACAAAATCCCTACCCTATTTGGGTATCAAAATTTCTAAAGACCTAACCGAGTTACCTGATCTGAATTTTAAGCCCCTGCTTAAATCCATCAAAGAGGATTTAGTAAGATGGACTAGGCTTCCCTTATCTTTCTGGGGGAGATCTAACACAATTAAAATGATGATTTTGCCGAGAATTTTTTATTTTCTCTTCAATCTCAATGTGTATCTTCCTAAACTTTTTAACCTTTGTCACAAATATTGTGTGGACTTTTTATGGAATGGCAACCCCTGTAAGGGCTTACGGAAACTTACTCGACTAAGGAAGGAAGGGGGCTTGCAGTTACCGGATTTCTATATTTACTACTTGGCCAGTCATGTGACAAGATCGGCCCTGTGGGCCTCTGAGACAGTAACGTCATCAGTAAGTGGTATGCTAGATCGCTTGGTGGGCCAGAGTGTTAACCTAGATGTGGAGTCCCTGTTATTTACCCCCTGGTCCAAAGTCCCTCCCAAACTCAAAGGCACCCCGCTCGGTTGGGACATTAGGGCCCTGCACCAGCTCTACTTACTTCTGAATATCTCTTATACAAGAGACCTGATGCAACCCTTATCAAGAACCCTAACCTTCTGATTGGAAACCAGCCATTAAAAAGATGTATAGGTAACCTCCCACAAACCTAGAGTAAGTAATTTCATTTCAGACGGCTTCCTACCCCACCCTCTGTGTTGATAGGAAAATTTATGATTGACTCAAGGGATAGGTTGCAGCTGTACCAAATTCAAAGGTGTATTCGCTCCTTCCTGGAGGGTGGATCAGGGTCCGAGGAGGCTGGAAGATTGATAAGAAAGATAAAAGACTTGGCACTATCAAATAATGCAATCTCGAAAATTTATAAGTTTATTTTAGCAAAGAGAGATTCTGATGCCTCCCCTGTTCCACATTACTGGAAGGTGAACTTATCCTTGAACTGGTCGGAAGAGACCTGGATAAAGGTTTGGCTGGACTTATACGCTTGCATCAAACAAGATAGATTGAGGGGTCTTCAATTTAACATCTTACACAATCTGTATCTCTTCTCCGCAAACTTTGCAATATATAGACTTAGTTCCCAGAGTGTAAAGATTGTGGTAACCCCATGGCCACCTAGTTATACAAACTTTGGGAATGCCCCAAAGTGGTTAAGTTCTGGGACTTGGTCAGGTCATGGATGGCCTTTTGTGATGTTACACCTTACTTTAATCTTGGACCCTGCATTCTTGGCAGGTTCACCCACATTCCTTTGACAATCCCAAAGTACCAAGTAGCCCTGATTACCTTAGTGACAAAGTTGTTGCTCCTCCGTTACTGGAGGAGGGATGGGATTCCCTCATGCAAGGAATGGTGGGATACTTTTTTGGAAGCCTTGAATGCGGAAAGGGTCATAGCTAAAGTTTTTAATTCTAGCAAGAAATTCGATAGATGTTGGGGCAATTTTTACCAGCGCTTAAAGGACAATTTTGGCTACTAGTGCAGCCAGGATTAGCCTACATAATATTACTTTCCCAGAGGCTAGTGTACCAACCCCTTGCCTATTATTCCTTATGGAATGGATAGGGCTGCCTCAATATATTCTCTATCCCCTCCTTTCCTTGTTTCATTTCTTACTTCATCTCTTTTTTTAATCAGGCCTCGATTGGTTTAACAGGACTTTCATAAACAGGATACAGTTTATTGCTATAGTATGCTGATTCTTAAGCTATCTGGTTTCCCTTTTGCCTTTTTTCTTTTACTTTGTAAAGCTGCCGGGTTAGGAGGGATGGTCGGATTTGGGGTGGGCTTGGTTGTGGGTTTGTTTTGTTTATTGTGTCTTATTGCATTGTATTGTACCACTATGTATTGGGGTTTACTGGAATGGGGGGTTGTTTTGTTCATGTTTTGGTGTTGAAAAATAAAATATAGTTATTTGCAAAAAAAAATAGATCGATTTCAAAATATGAAGTTTGGGAAGGGGTACTGGAGAATGAACACTGGAAGATTGCAGGAAGAAAAGTGTAGCGAGAAGGTAAGAGAATTATTAGAAGCCAGAATGACTGTAATGGAACTATATGACACTTTAACAGAATGGTGGGAGGACACAAAATGGGATATAAAATAACTAATTGTGGAGGAGTCCCGGAGAGCAGAGACAACAAACTGTGGAAAATACTTAAGCCTAGAGCTAAATTATATGAAGGGGATACATGATGGCCAGGAGTATGATATGGAAAATATTTTCACTTGTTTAGAGTGACCTCTGGATATTCATGAGTGGCGAAGCCATGAGTGAGTATCCAGAGGTCACTGTGCAAAAGTGAAAATATTTTCCATAGTACACGTGTGCACATTATGTATCCATTTTATACAACAGGGTGTGATAACTGGAGAGAACTCCAGTTATCACATTGTGTTGATGTCATAACAGTGTGATAACTGGAGAAAACTCCAGTTATCACACTCTGGTGATGTCAACAGAGTGTGATATCTCATGGTGGTCATTTTATGCTGAAATAAAGAATGGTATATCATCTCATCCTTATTGTATAAAAACTAAATACTATTCAGGAAAGAAGTAAGGTTGATGAGGCAGAACAAATAGAGGAAGTTAAAATACAAATGAGAAACTATTAATATAACAGGATAAAGTCATTAATTATGGAACAAAAAAGTGGCACACAGGGGACAAAGTATCAAACCAATTCCTTTGATAGTAATAAAGACAGAATTGAGAGTAGAGTCATGTATGAGTTAAAAGACAGTAAGGGAGTTTTACACACAGATATTGGAAGTATGAAATATATAGTGCAGGAATTTTTAAAGCAGAAATTTCAAAAGCGAAAAGGTGAGAAAAAAGATTTATTAGAGATGGCAAAAGTACCTAAATTAGGGGAAGAGGAGGCAGCATCACTAAGTAGGCCAATAAAGGAAAGTGAAGTGAAGGAAGCAATAAAGTCTTTAACTACTAATACAGCCTCTGGTATAGACGGAATACCAAATGTGTTTTACAAAAAATTTGAAGGACACATTGCACACATGTTAACACTGGTATATAATGAAATATTTAGAGACGGGAAGTTGATGGACAGTATGTGGCAAGGAGTAACTATATTTCTACACAAAAAAGGGGATAAGACAAACATAAAAAATTGGAGGCCCATAAGTTTTCTAACAGCACATTATAAAATACTAGCAAAAATAATAAATAAGAGGATGATGTCATTTTTGGACCAATTAATATCATCAATAAACCTGTGCAATACCTGGAAGGGACATTAGACAAAATCATCTGTATATATGGGAAATCATGAATGAAGGTCAGGAAAATAGATTAGAAGGGTACCTATATGCTATAGATCAAGAGACAGCCTTTGATGTAATATAGCATAGTTATATCTGGGACACCTTAAGGAAGTACAACGTTCCAGATAAATTGGTTAATTTAATAAAAACTTTATATACAGAAGTACAAGTTTGCCCATTGGTCAATGGCCATTTAGAGATACCTATGTATATACACAATGGAGTTAGCCAAGGATGTCCATTAAGTCCTTTATTGTATGTTTTTTGTTTAGACCCCCTTTTAAGAAGAATTGAGAATGACAGTAAAATAGTAGGAATAGAATGGCAAAATGAATATTTACAGAAAACAATGTGCTTATGCAGATGATTGTGTTATACTAGTCAAAGATCAAACATCAGGGGAAAAGATGATGTAGACAGTAAAAAAACAAAACAATAGTAAATACACAGGAATTGCGATAAACAAAGAAAAAAGTAAAATATATCCTCTTGGGAAAGCAAGCAGTAAGAAAGAGGGGGAGCTGGTGGTAGTACAATGTAACATTAAAATTTTAGGAATAGTGTTTGGGGGAAAGGATGCAACATGGGTGAATTGGGAGGCAAAACACAAAATAGCACAAGGCAAAGTAAATAGGTGGAAAGAGTGGAGCATGACAAGGGAAAAACAAATCTATTTACTAAGGGCATTTATCGTGCAAATTTTCCTGTGTGTGGTGTATATTTTTCCAATTCCACAACAAATGCAAGCAAAACTTTTGGGACTGTTTTTTCAATTACTCTGGGGGTGCAGATTGAACCCAGTAAAAAGGGGACTCACATATAGATCAACAGGGGAAGGAGGGATAAATATGGTACAACCTACAGTGTTTTTTTTAAGTATTTTATTTTATTCTAATATAGTACTGATCTTGCAAGGAGAAAAGAAAATATGGATGCCTTTAGTGCAGAATTGGTGCCCCATTATGCTAAGTAATATAGGTAAAAAAGGGAACATAAAAGGGGAAAAAAGAATGGCCCATATGTATGGAAATAAGTAGAAAATACTTAACCCAATGGGGGATAACAACAGATTTTTTTATTTAGAAAGAACAGGAAACAAGCTTATAAGGAAATTGTGAAAAAAAAAAAAACTATTATGAAACACCAGTTTTTAAGGTTGAACAGACCATAAATACAAATAGGATTCTAGAAGCAAATCTAGAAAGAAGAATCCCCCCAAAAATGAAAGAAACAGTTTGGATGAGTAGCCATGGAAAGCTTAATGTGAAAGGAAATCAGAAGCACAAAAAATAGAGGAAAGAATATGTGCAGAACTAAGCTGTGGCAACCAAGAGGTGAGCATGAAGCATCTCTCTTTTGAATGTAGTTTTATAAGGCCATTCTGGGAGACATTGTTAATTTTGGGGGAAATGGAATGGAATGGTTTAAGGGTATGACATATGACATAACATCTTAGTGTATGGACAACTGCCTAAAAAAATGGGAGACATGGAATAAACATACATTGTATGTAATATTTGCAGTCTTGAAATGGGCAGTTTGGCAGATAAGGTGCCAGAGGTTCTTGCAGAATTGGGAAATGATTGTACAAGACCTATTATTTAAAGTTCAGTATGGAATAGACAAAATATTCCAAGAAGAATGTAATTTTTTTTGGAGAAGAAAAAGCGAAAGAATTATGGGCAGACATAAATGGCATTATTTGAAAGTCTTTACTATTACAAACTGGATGTGATTTAAAAAAATGTTTAAAATGTAAATGTTTGTTTTTGGTTTTTAAATAAAAAATTCCCCTACTCTTGCGTAGGGGGCGCTGCTGACTGTTATGGTCAGAAAGAAGGCTGACGAATCTGGAGGCTGTGGAAGAGGAGGAGTGGCAGCCCAGAGCCCTGATAATGCTGCTTTAATATCTAGGAGCTCTATGGATATTCCAGAGCCTGAAAAAATGTTTCCTATGGACATGGATACCTCTCATAAAGAGAGTATGGATGGTGCAAAACCACATCAGAAATTGCTTGCCTTACCTTGATGAAACCCAGCTGCCATTCCAGCTGCATCTGCAGCTTCTGAAGTTTTGATGCCCACATAAAAAGGAGAACAGAGAGCCTGACTTCTGAAATTGCTGGAAGCTGAAACTGAAGTTGCTGAGCTTCGTTCTGCCAGTATGGACTCCTCAGAATCTACACAGGGAATGGAGCCATTAGTTACTCCACTGAGGAACTTTGTACATATTACCGATTCAAATACCAATACATCTGCTCCACTGGTTGAGTCCATAATTGGAGCTACTGAAGCAGAGGGCCCATGGTCTCCCGAAGGAAAACTGTTAGCTGCAGGCTGGAGAAAGTCAGAGGATGGCTTGGAATGGCTCTCAGGACAAATCCTGACTCTGGCATCTATTATTGCACTGCCATCTTCTTCTTCAAGCTCTGGCAAAGCTAATATGCAAGGTCCCATGTTTACTGCAGCCAAGTGGACCTACATTCTGTGGCAGGACCTCATACTTTCTGCAGCAGAACAACTGCTGATTCTGCGGCCATTCTGTGGTGGATAAATTATTGTTAAACAGCATATCTTCAAGGGGATTACGTCTTAGTTAATCCTTTGACTGCCTTCGTGCAACCACTCCACTACACTGAAAGTGGAACAGCCGACAATTTAACAGTATGTAGTCTTCTTATCACAAATATTAAACTGCAATAACCCAAACCTGGCACTGCCATGGGTATCAGTGTTCTCTTTTAATGACTTTTCCCTCCCACCCCAAATTTGAAGGTTCATCTGTTCTTCTGGAAATTGGTGGCCTTTGCTGTTCTCCTAGGTTATAATCAGGGCCCCGAGTTTTCCGCAATTCCGTGGGTGCGGCAAACCACTGAAATATCCATGGAATTTGCCATCACCCGTGGAATTCGTGGCCGCCTGCAGAACAACGTCCTTTGCTGACGGGGGGTGCCCAATCCCCCGTCGGTTTCACTGCCCCCCCAAATGTTTGTATGCCACGCTGGGAGCCCACCCCAGCATGGCAAAAGCTTCTGTTGCCAACGGGAGTGCCCAATCCCCCATCAGCTTCACTGTCCCCCCCAAAGCTGCCTGCAGCCACGCTGGGAGCCCACCCCAGCATGGCAAAACCTTCCATTGCTGACGGGGGTGCCCAATCCCCTGTCGGCTTCAATGTCCCCCCCAAGCTGCCTGCTGCCATGCTGGGAGCCCACCCCAGCATGGCAAAAGCTTCCATTGCTAATGGGGGTGCCCAATCGCCCCGTCAGCTTCACTGCCCCCCACAAGCTGCCTGCTGCCATGCTGGGAGCCCACCCCAGCATGGGAAAAGTCCCACATTGTATCTAAAAACAAAAAAAAAACCTGAAACAAAAAAAACTTCCCTCGTTGATTCTTTTGACCCCCAACTTGCACCCACCCTCTGTGTACCCACCTCCCCATACCCCCACCTCACCCCTACCTCAACGCATACTTACCTCCAGAGCTCAGCGTGATGATCTTCGGTGGATCGGGAACACGTCTGCACTCTTCAAAGCCGACCGCGAACTAAAGAAATGCCGGTAAGCTGTATAATGGCATAAATGGATTTTTTTCCAACTTTAGTGCATATCTCAGCCATTTCTGGGAATTGTTTCACCAAATTTTCAACATGTGGTTTTTGGGGCCCCACCTCATGAACTGTGACACTGTTATTTCATTAATCAGTCCCAAATGGTGGTTCCGAAGTCACTGCATGGAACCACTTTTCCAGAATGATTAACAAAATGACAGTGTCACAGTTCATGAGGTAGGCTCCCAAAAACCCTATGTTGAAAATTTGGTGAAAATATTCCCCAAAATGACTGTTTTACGAGCGTGCGTTGCTCAGTTCCTACGCATACTGGTAACTTTGAGCATTTTTAATATTTTCACTCCAGATTTTCAGTATTGCCATTTTACCACACCTCCTTATGAACAGTATAACTGTCATTTTTCACATCTCACCCGAAATGTGTTTTCGCACATGTAGCGCACAATGGCATGTTTGGTGTGCAAAACCAATGTTTGGGACAGATTAAGAAAACCACAGTGATACTGTTCATGAGCAGAGGTCTTAAACTGGCTATGTTGAAAATTTGGTGACAAACGCCCATAAAATGACTGTGTTATGAGCGTGCATTGTGTCAGATATGGCAAAAAAAAGGAAAAAAATCAAGGGTAAAAATGTGCCTCAGAGTTGCCGCAGAAATTGGTGTTGAGTGCCACAGAAGTTCTGCAGTAAATGAGAACCCTGCTGCAGAACTTTGCTCCGATGTGCCGCAGAAAAATCGGGGCCCTGGTTATAATCGGAGGGGGACATACACCCTCAGCTAAGGCAAAACCTGCTTGGATTTCTTCTGATTTATATTTACAGTTAGTAGATATAAAGAGAGACTCCAACTTGAAAGTTATTTTTGTTTTCTGAGTTTGATCAATGTTGTTTTAGATTATTATTTTTTAAAACTAGGAATACCCCAACTGCCTTGCAACAAACATGTTGAGTGCAGTGTGCAAATCTATGTGTTGGGGGGGATTGTCTTCCTATAACAGCGAAGAAGGATGTAACTTGCAGTGTCTGTAGGATTTGTTGGCTCCTAATTTTTCTTTTGGGGGACACACTAAAAAACGCAAGCAAGTCATTCTTATTAAGCTGGAGTAACTTTGGTTAGCATGTGCTCTTCTCCTAGCAACTCAGGTAGTTGTGGTGTTCTTCAGTCAGTGACCCTCATTTTGCTTATGTATAATACCAAGCAAACTCTCCGTTCCAATTTATTCCTTACCTGCTTGCGCCAGTTCTATTGTACCCTGATCCCCAACTCTGCTACAGCTGGGCAACTTGATCCTCCTTAAGAATTGTGCTTGATGCCACCACTTAGGCTGCAGGTTCAAATCTGCCAGGAAATTACTCTCACACTTGCAGGTACAGAGCTGCAGCCCACAAATCAAAACAGTGATCAATGTCAACCAGTGGGGACCGAGTCCTCTGCTCAGTTTGCTGCCAGCCCTATGTTCCTGCAATCAGCTTCTCCTCTGATACCTGCCACCACACTGAGATCAATTCCACCTCCACGGGCACCACTGAATCTTCTCACTTCTTGACTACTTCTCGCCTTCCAGTTCTTCCTTCCAAATTCATCTTCCAAGGATTCAACGTGCACCATGAGCAGCCTCATAATGAAAAATTAACATGGCTGAGCTACCCACACCAAAATCTACACAGCAGCAAATCATAACTGCCGTAGACCTAACAAAGTTCTGCTACTCTTGCGTCAGCCCCCCCCCCACAATACTGGATGTATTGAGTTATGTAACAAGAGCCAGCATGAGTCAAGATGCCATGAGGCCACTAGCTTTTCAGCTTTGTAGCGAGCAGCGTCAGCTTGTTGTCTCTTCTAATGAGCATGTATGCCATGGCATACTTAACATATCAGTAGCTGTGCCCTTGTGTTGTGTGATTGCATAGCATAGCTAGCATTTCTGTGGCTGTGTGGCTGGTATTCCTGATTTCTGCAGCCAGCACAGATTTCTGCGGTCAGCCCTGATTTCTGCGGCCACTGCTGCAAACGCAGAATCGCAGAAAACACGGGGCCCTGCTGATATGGCACGGATGTGAAGGGATTACAAGTGGACTGCATTGACAGTCACCTTGGGCCCATCAGTACAGGAGGTTGCCATGACAACAGCACTCCTAGAGGCCGAGACCACTACCTGGACCAACACTATCTCTACAGTTAACATTTCAAATGCTACTCTGCCTAAACTTGTGAACAGTAATGCTGACTGTAATACTGAGGTTTTTTTATAAGCACCTGAACTGCATGGTGCTCCACCACAAGCTCCTTCACTGCAGCTGGGACTCCCGACTTTGCCTGCACAGAGCAAGGGTACTCTTCATATGGAACATTCCATGCCTGCAGCTGCAGGGGTGGGGCTATACAGCAAAAGGTGATTGGGACTGCAGAAATGGATTCAGGTATGCCCTCCACTCCTTCTACTTCTTAGGCTGATCTGGTGGAGCAGGCATCTGAGGAATCCTCTCTAGAGTTGCAATCACATTAGGAGCCCCTGGCTCAAAACCAGAATAAAGCAAACACAAAGCCCCCAACACTGCTTTTTCCTTTACTGCTACAAGTAAACAAAAAACAGGATTTAAAATGTCCACTTTATTTTCTAATCTGGAGAAGTTTTGGAACAAATTTCATCAACTCAAATTCACTCCCATATAGAAACATGGAAACATAGAATGTGATGGCAGATGAGAACCCATCAATCCATCTAGTCTGCCTGATTTCCTACCCCGCTCCCTTTTAGGACTTACTGTATGTCCTGATGACAGCCTTGTGCCTGTCCAATGCATTTTTGAAACCCCCAACCTTTTTAGCCTTCATGATGTCCTGGGGCAAGCTGTACCAGGGTTCCACCACCCTTTCTCTAAAAAAGTACTTCCTCATATTATCCCTGAATTCCTCCCCCCCCTTCAGCCTCATGTTGTACCCCCTGGTTTGCGTGCAGTCTCTATCCTGAAATAGGTCCTGCACCTGTACCCTGTTTATTTCTTGAGGTACTTGAAAGTTTCTATCATATCTCCCCTCTCTCTCTTTTGGTCACGTGAGTACAAGTTAAGTTTACTCAGTCTCTCCTCATATGGCCTGTGGCATTGTCCCTGAATCATCTTTGTAGCCCTCCTCTGCACTGTCTCCAGTCTGTCTATATCCTTTGTGATATGTGGCCTCCAGATCTGGACATAGTGCTCTAGTTGGGGTCTCACTAGGGACCTATACAGTGGCAGTACCACCTCCTTCTTTCTGCTTGTAATACCCCTCCAGACATACCCCAACAAACCTCTAGCCTTCACCATCACCTTTTCACACTGTTTTGCCACTTTCAAGTCCTCTGATATAATGACACCCAGGTCCCTTTCTTGTTTGGTGACCGCCACTTCTCTCCCCCCCGCCAGGTAGTACTCCCTTGTTGGGTTGCCTTTACCTATGTGTATGACTTTACACTTTCTTGCACTGAATTTTAGTTGCCATGTTTTTGATCACATTTCCAACTTCTCTAGGTCCATTTCCAGTATCTCTACTCCCTCCGGGGTATCTATCTTGTTGCAGATCTTAGTGTTATCTGGGAATAGACACAACTTCCCTTCCAACCCATCTGCACTGTCACTAAAGAAAACACTGAAGAGGAGAGGTCCCAGCATCGACCACTGGGGCACTCCACTGGTCACCTCTCTCTCTATTCAGATAAGGCGCCATTTACCTGCACCCTCTGTGGCCTCCCACTCAGCCAGTTTCCTACCCAGTTTACCACCCTCTGCCCTACTGCTATGTTTCCCATCTTATTTATCTGCCGCTTGTGTGGGACAGAGTCGAAAACTTTACTAAAGTCCAGGTAGACTATATCCACTGCACCCCTCAGGTCCACTGCCCTGGTAATGTAGTTGAAGAAGTCAATCAGGTTTGTTTGGCATGATCTGCCTGACATGAAGCCATGCTGTTTTGTGTCCTGATGCTCATTTTTTTTCCTTGAATAGCGACTCCATCAGTTTGCTCACCACTGAAGTGAGGCTGACTCGCTGGTAGTTTCCTGCCTCTTCCTTACTTCCCGACTTATAGACAGGAACAACTGTTGCCCTCTTCAAGTCCTCTGGGATGACCCCACTACTCTGGGACTTAGTGAATAGTTCTGCCAGCGGTGCTGCCAGTTCTTGTTCTAGTTCCTTCAGTATTATTGGGGGTATCTCATCCAGGCCCATGGCCTTATCTATCCTAGGCTTGTTTAGTTCCTTTAGCACTTGATCTACTGTGAAGGGGCTTGTGTCTATCCCTGATACTGTGAATTGTTTTTGCGTCTGAGTAGGTCCATTTCCCTTTTGTTCCTTTGTATAAACCAAGCAGAAGTACTTATTTAGGACCTCTGCCTTTTCACTGTCCTCCTCCTCCACCAGTCCCCCCCCTTTTGTGAGTCTCACGATACCTCCCCTGTTTTTTCACTTCTCCCTGATATATCTAAAAAATGGTTTGTCTCCCCTTTTTATTCCCTGTGCTATGTCTAGTTCCATGTTAGCTTTTGCCTTCCTGATTTCTTTACCTGCTTCCTTCAGTTTTTCTTTATACCTTTCCTGGTCTTCTTCTCTTGCAGACTCCTTAAATTTTCTGAAAGCCTATCTTTTCTTCCTCACTTTGGTTGCCACCTCCCTTTTAAACCAAAGTGACTTTCTTCTCTTTTTTGCCTTACTTACCCTCCTGGAGAATTCCTCTGTGACTATTTGTATTTTGTTCTTCAGGTTAGCCCATGTCTCTTCAGTTTCTGTTTGGCTGCCTAGGTTACTTACCAGGCAGACTCTCATTTTTTGTAAATCTGCCTTTCTGAAATCTAAGACCTTCATTTTGGAGTGACTGTTGTCCTCAGATCTTTTGATCTTGAACCATACTGAGTGGTGGTCACTCAAACCAAGATAGTGTCCCACTTCTACATCATGTACCTTATCGCTGTTAGTAAGTATGAGGTCGAGGACATAGAAACATAGAAGTTGACAGCAAATAAGGACCGCAAGGCCCATCCACTCTGCCCATTTCTTTTTCTACCTTATGAATGTGCCATTGGCCTTTGCTCTGTCAATGGTCTATTTATTCATACTCATCTGTATTGCTCCCTTATGCCTATCCCATGCCTGTTTGAAGCCCTGCACTGTATTCATATCCACCACTTCCTGAGGTAGGCCGTTCCATGCATCCACCACCCTTTCTGTGAAAAAGAACTTCCTCACATTACCCCTTAATCGGCCTCCCTCTAATCTCATCCTGTGTCCTCTTGTCCTGTTATTTTTCTTATATTGAAACATGTCAGATTCTTTCATCTTGTTATTGCCCTTAAGGTGTTTGAATGTTTCAGTCATATCACCTCTCTCCCTCCTTTGCTCTACGGTATACATATTGAGTTCTGTTAATCTGTCCTCATGTTTTCTGATGCAGTCCCTGTACCATTTTGGCTGCCCTTCTCTGGACTGCCTCAGTTTGGTTAATGTCCTTGTGAAGGTGTGGCCTCCAGTACTGCACGCAGTACTCCAGATGGGGCCTAACCAGTGTCTTGTAAAGAGGGATTATTACCTCCTTCCTCCGACTTGTGATACCCTACTAATACACCCTAACATCCTTCTAGCCTTACCTACTGCTTTAGTGGTCTGCTTGGATGATTTCTGGTCATCGGTGATGATGACGCCCAAGTATCTTTCTTCCCTTGTGACTGCCAGCAACTCCCCTCCCAGCCTATAGGTGGCTTCAGGGTTTCTCTTCCCTATGTGCATGATCTTGCACTTCTTTGTGTTAAGCCCCAGTTGCCACTCTTCTGACCATTTTGCTAGTTTATCCAGATCTCTTCTCATTCTGCCCACCCCATCTGGATCATTTGATCTGTTGCAGATCTTGGTGTCATCTGCAAACAGACAGACCTTGCCCTCCAGTCCATCTGCAATGTCACTGATGAAGATATTGAAGAGGACTGTCCCCACGACTGATCCCTGAGGTACCCCACTTGTGACTTGCATCTCTTCTGACTGTATACCATTTACCACCACTCTGTTTTCTGCCTGTCAACCAGTTTGCCACCCAGTTGACCAACGTCTGACCCACCCCAAGCCTACCCAGCTTATTATTCAATCTTCTATGTGGAACAGTATCAAAAGCTTTGCTGAAGTCAAGGTAGGTGACATCAACTGCTCCCCCTTGGTCCACCACTGTGGTTACCCAGTCAAAGAAATCTATGAGATTAGTTTGACAGGAATTTCCTTTTGTAAACCCATGCTGTCTTAGATCGTGTGCTCCTATGGATTCCAAGTGATGCACTATCCTTTCCTTAAGGAGTGTCTCCATAATCTTGCCCACTACTGAGGTAAGACTGACTGGTCTGTAGTTCCCTGCCTCCTCCCTGCTACCACTCTTGTGGAGCGGGATCACATGAGCCCATCTCCAGTCTTCTGGGACCCCTTCTGTGCTCAGAGACTCACTAAACAGTTCTGATAATTGCTCTGCTAGTTCCACCCTTAGCTCTTTTAGTACCCTGGGATGTATGCCATCAGGTCCCATTGCCTTGTCCACCCTGAGCTTAGTGAGCTTTTGTAGGACCCTTTCTTTTGTGAAGGGACTAGTGCTCACCTCCCTCCCCCCTTTGTCCATGGTGCTGAGCTGTGGACCCTGCCCTATCTCCTCTTCTGTAAATACTGAGCAGAAGTATCTATTTAGGATAGATGCATTTACATGGTCCTCCTCCTCCTCACACACCCTTTATCCCCTTTGATCTTAGCAATTCCCCCTCTGGACTTTCTCCTTTCACTAATGTATCTATAGAAAGTCTTGTCACCTTCTTGTAAAGTTCGTGCTAGTGTTTCCTCAGTTTGGGATTTTGCCTGCCTTACTGTCTTCCCTGCTTCCCTTAGGGAAGTTTGGTATGCTTCCCTATCTTCATCCTGCTGCATTCCCTTATATTTTCTGAAGGCCAGTCTTTTGGCTCTGTCCTTTTCTGCTACTGCATTTGAGAATCAAAGTGGTTTCCTTCTTCTTTTGCATTTTCTTTTCTCACTAACACAATGGGATGTTGCTTCAAGTATTGCATCTTTAATGCTTGCCCACTTTGCCTGTACCCCCTCACCTGTATTTCTTTTTGCCAGGGCTAGCTTAACTCTGTTGGCCATCTTATCACAGTCAGCTCCTCTGAAGTTCCATATTTTTGCCTTGGAAGGGATGATTTTGTTCTAGTGGCCAAATTAAACCATACCATGTAATAGTCACTGGCACCCAGGTGACCTCCTACCTGTAGTTCTGTGATCCTTTCCCTGTTAGTCAGTACTAGATCTAGGATAGCCCTGTCTCTTGTGGGTTGTTGTACCAGTTGTTTGAGGCCCTCCTCCTGCATGGAATCCACCATGTGTCTAGTTCTGGCAGATGTCCCTGCTGGTATTGACCAATCTGTATCTGGCATGTTGAAGTCTCCCATTATCAGAACCTCCCCTTTAGCTGTCATGTTTTGTATATCTTCTAACCGTAATGTGCCTATGACCTTCCCCGGTCTGGAGGTCTGTACACAACCTCAGTTCGTATGGCTGTCCCATTTCCTGTTTCAAGGATGACCCACAGTTCTTCTGGCTCCTTGTGTGTATTCTGAATTTCTGTAGCTTTGATATTTTCATTGACATATGGGCCACTCCACCCCCTCCCCTTTTTGCACCTCGGTCTCTTCTGAACAGTACATAGCCAGGTACTGAAGTCTCCCAAGTGTGGTTACTGGTAAACCATGTCTCGCTAATGGCTACTATGTCCAGTTTAACCTCTGTCATTATTGCCTGCAGGTCTGGGATCTTGTTTCCCAGACTGCAAGCATTTGTGTGCATGATTTTCCATTGGCCAGATTTTGGTGTGTTAGTTGTTGGGTGAGGTCCAGCATTTCCCCTGTGCATCGTATGGGGAGCCGGACTTTTTTCTTTACCTGGTGATGCAAATGAACTACAAACATGCTGAACTCCTATTTGACCACTAACTGGGGGGGGGGTGTTCTTCCCATTCAATGTATGGGGTGCTGTACCCCCTCCCCATTTGCTAGTTTAAATATTCTGCAAAGATGTCAAACTTCTGCCCCATTGCACTGACTCCCTCCTTAGTCAGATGCAGTCCATCAAATTTAAAAAACATTTGCTCCCAAAACTGTTGCCAGTTCCCTACAAATTTGTGTCCTTTTTCCTGGCACCAGCCCTTAAGCTACATGTTTAGCTCCCCAGCAAGCCCTTGGTGAATTTACTAGGTGCCTCAGGCCTGCCCTCCCCCGCAAGGCTGCAAAAATATCCCTGCTCCTAGTTGATGCTGCTGTATATGGGCCCCATTCTATATCTGGCAAATTGAAGTCCCTCACCAATATCGTTTCACCTTTGTCTGCCATTTTATGTATGGTTTCCATTAGCTCTATATCCTCATTTATCCACTGCATTGGGGGTCTGTTGATAATGCCTACTTGAATTGCAGGCCATTTCCTGCTTTCAATTGTTATCCATAGGGCCTCTGACTCATCTTGGGTCACCTGCAACTCTGTTGCATTTAAGCCTTCTCTGATGTAGAAAGCTACTCCCCCCCCCCTTTTTTTCCTTTCCTGTCCCTCCTAAATAGGTTGAAACCTGGGATGGCTATGTCCCAGCTATGGTTTTCTGTGAATCATATTTCAGTTACAGCCACCCAGTCCAACCTATCCTCCTCCTCCATCATGGCTATAAGATCAGGGATCTTGCTTGCTAAGCTCCAGGCATTTGTAACCATTGCCCGCCATACTCATTTCTCCCCTTTTATGGTGTATGTTTTTCCATTATGGTGTTTCCCTTTTTTTTTCCCTGAACATGCTTGACTTGAGTTAGGTTTTTTTTTTCCCATATGTTGCTGCACCCCTTCTACAATACTTGTGCTTGGGTCTACTTGTTTTCTCTGCATTGAGGGAGTGTTGGCTGGCTCGCTAGTACGTACGAGTGCTGTAGCCATCTCCCCATTTCTTAGTTTAAATGTCCTGTGTAGACATTGCATTTCTGGCTGAGTGCCCTCACCCCTTCCTTTGTTAGTTGGAGTCCATCATACCTAAAAAATCTTTTCTCCCAAAAGTCCTGCCAGTCACCGATGAAGTGGTGCCCATTTGGCTGGCACTATCCACAAAGCCAAATGTTTAGTTCAGAGATTTCCTTCTCTCTGATTCTCTCAGTATTTTCTCCTTTCCTCCATACTGGCAATACTTCTGAGAAGGCAAGGGTGGATGACAAAGTGGCCAGTCTGTCACCTGGTCCAGCTAGGTGCTTTTCGGCTTCCTCTATTGTTTGGTCCACCAGGTAATTTGTCCCAAGGTGAATTATAATGTCTGCTTTCTTTCCCTCCCTGCGCATCTTTTTTTTTGATGTGGTCAGTGTCTCTTTTTGCTGAAGCTCTAGGAAGGCACCAGACCACTATTTTAGTGTTTTTAATGGGACCCTTTTATAGTAATACCACTGGCAAAGTCAACATTGAAAACTATTACTATATTTTTCCGCACTAAATATGTACATATTTTGGCTATCTTACATTGGGTTAAACAAAAAGCTGATGTTTTCGACAGACCTGCTCCAATTTTGGATATCGAGAATATTTGGACTAGTGGGTGGAAATTAAAATTAGATTACAGATGTCAGATAGTGGACTGCAGCATTTACCCAGTTGCTTTTATATAGGCCAAGACCATGAATTTAGTTTCTACCCTGGACAGCCTAAGACCTGTCATAGATGTGGCTCTCTGTCTCATCGGAGCAATGTTTGTGATGCAGTTGTTTGCAGCTTTTGCTTGCAAACTGGACATTCTAGCACCTTCTGCCCTAATCCCACTAGATGTAATCTCTGCAAAGAAACTGGACACTTGTTTCTCCAATGCCCATGGGCAGTACACAATAAAGGCACCTTTTACAACTAGGAAACAATGGTACACAATGCTGAAGCAAAACAGCCCAGATAAGAGCAACAGGAGGCAAATATCCACCCTAGCACATGACATTAGCCCACTGACCAGGAAATACTGCCTAGAGAGTCAGGTTTGACCGAGGGCACCAAACAAATAGAATTGCAAGATACAGAGAAAATCAGAAATGCCCTCCAAATCACTACCCCAGCAGCTGAAACAAGTACTAATGTCCAATTAATGGAAACTTCCATCCAGCAGGACTCAACCACTACAGAACCTGTACTTGGGGTTATGATCACAACACCTGCTGAGATGCCCCCACCACCACTCCCTCAGGAGGAATATCAACCTGTCAAGGGCAAAAGAAGATCTACTAGAAGTGCACTCAAATCAAAACTGGCATAAAACTGAGAGAACTGACCTACAAGACAAGTACACTGTGCTTCAGGAACTGAAGGATGTTGATGACAGACATTCGGAAGCATCCTTGGAAAATTCTTCACAGGTGGACAATTCCGACATCGATGGGGATATTACAGATAAACCCAAGTTTAAAAAGAGGACTAGGAAAAAAAACAGTAGCTGAGTACTCCCCCTCCTCCTGTTTCTTTTCATGCTAACTTATGGATAACATTTCTTGGGATAACATTAACATCCTATCCTTAAATGTCAATAGCATAAAAAAAAAAGCACAAAAGGAGGAGTACTACATTTAGTGCCCTGCAACAGCCTCAGGACCAAATTATCTTATTACAAGATACCCACCTAAAAACCAGCACTGATATTCATCAGGCCCAGAACGCATGGCCATGGGGATCTTCTGTGCAGTCCATTGGGGAAGAACCATGTTCAGGCATAGGGATCTTATTTCACTCTTGTAATGTACAAGTCCAAAAAGTAATGGACATAGAGCAAGGTACAGCACTTATACTTGACATTTTATGGGGGAGGGGGTGGGGCAGCTGCAAACTAGGGGTGCTAGCTGCACACTCGAGCAGACTTAGATATACCAGGTGGTCTGTTTCTGATGGCACATTCGTATGTTCGTATGTCAGGGACAGGCATTTAGGTTAGGCATTGTTTGGGCACCACAAGCCAAGACCTCTAGAATCCAGTCATTCCGATTGATACAACCTTACTTACATATGACTAGGAAAGTAGTTCAAGGTGGGGATTTCAGTTGCCTCCTAGAACAACTTGACAAAACAGGAGCTACACAGAACATGTATTGTAATACTAATGCCTTAAAACAAATCCTTAGAAATTATGGATTACAGGATGCCTATCACACAATTTTCGAAGACGGGGGGACACACCTATTATAGGGGACCTCTTTCCTCCAGAATAGATTACATTTTTATATCACAACACTGGACTGTTAGCAAGGCTGCAACATTGCCCACTTCCACCTCTGATCACGCAGAGCTTCATATCACTCTAGGAAATTTAAAACACAACTTAGGAACAGGGTATTGGTGACTGAACAACTCTATTCTACTTGACCCTGCTATCCAAAAACACACCAAGGAATACCTGAAAACTAGAGCAACAGTTGCTGTACGGTATGATTCTGTCATAGAATGGTGGGGTGACACCAAAAAAAGGATTCAACATTTATACCAAAAACTGGGTAAGCAGGCAGGGTGGAATATTTTAAATTTTTACAATTGAGAACGCAGTTATGCCAACTCCTTTCTTTACAGCATTCTTGAAATTTTATCTGCCAGGACCAGATGAAAATTATAAAACAAAACATGAGAACGTACCTGTATGACAGAGCTAAAAAATTGAAGGCTGAACAATCATTGAATACTCAGGGGGCGAAACCTTCTCTAGATGTCTTTAAAGAATGTCATGAAAGAGTTAATAGAAAACTCTGGATGCCAGTTAAGGATAACCAAGGCATCATCCATAAAAATTTTATTAGAATTATAGAGGTTATTTCAGATGAGCTTCACTCTACCTTTGGTGACCCACTAGAAATTTCTAGGACAATAAACAGTTTTATTTCACACCAGGGTGTGTGGAACTAGCCATCAGTAGAGGTAAAGGAACTAACCAAACCAATTATTACTTTAGAAATACAGGACACTATTAAGAAACTAAAGCCAAGTACAGCCCCTGGGCCAGATGGACTCAGCACTGACTTTTACATAGATACATAGATGTCGTCGGCAGGAAAGGAACTTTGGCCCACCTAGTCTGCCCATGAATGCTATTAACTGTGCTTCTTCAAGCTTCCCAGTAAATAGTTTGTTCCCCTTCCCCGACTACCAGGATCCCCTTATGCCTATCCCATGCATACTTAAATCCTGTAATCAGTTCTGCCCCACCACGTCTTCCGGCAGGCTGTTCCATTTGTCCACCAACCTCTCTGTGAAGAAATACTTCCTGACATTCCCTCTGAACCTTCCTCACTCCAGTTTCATCCTATGTCCCCTTGTCCTGAAGCATCTTATTCTATGAAAAATTGAATTTTCTTGCACCTTGTTCTTCCCTGTTAGGTTCTTAAATGCCTCAATCATATCCCCTCTCTCCCTCCTCTCCTCCAGGGAGTACACATTTAAGTCCTTCAGCCTTTTCTTATAGGGTTTGTGATGTAATTCCTGCACCATCTTGGTTGCCCTCCTCTAACCGCCCTCCATCCTATCTCCTTATGTAGGTAAAACCTCCAAAACTGGACACTGTACTCAAGGTGTACACCTCACCTATCAGCAAACTTAGCCCGGCAAGAGACTACACTGTTGGCTTCACTGATAACCACAACCATAACCAACCACATCCCACCCCCTTCAGCTTCCTTACAATTATGTTCAAACAAGTGGATGACCTCCTTCTTTCTCTGGATACAAAAAAAGAGTGTGGGTGCAGATAATATTGAACCTTACTTCCTAAAACTTGGCCATACCTATCTGATCGTCCCCATTACACACTTATTCAACACCTCTCTGATTCAAGGTAAGCTACCTATCTCATGGAAAACTGCCCACATCCTACCATTATTCAAGACTGGGGATCTGAGTGATCTGAACAATTACCGGCCTATTTCTATACTATCCGTCTTCTCTAAATTACTTGAAAAAATTGTCAACATCCAACTTAGAGAACATTTGGATTCACAAAAGTTGCTAAACCCGGCTCAGTCCAGCTTTAGAGCCAAACACGATACAGTATCGGTTCTTGCCAAAGTAACTACAGACTGGCAAATGGCTGTGGACTCTAAGAAGCATGTGTTTGCCCTCTTCCTTGATCTAAGTAAGGCCTTCGATACTGTGGATCATACCATCATGCTTACTGCACTGAGTAACATCGGACTTGATAGTTCTGCCATTAAATGGTTCACCAGCTACCTAACCAATAGGTTACAACAAGTCAAAGCCATAGGAAATTAGTCCCCACAAAAATTCTTGTTACGAGGAGTCCCACAAGGCTCCATCCTGGGCCCTATCCTCTTTGCAATATACATCAATAATCTGGACTCGCAGCTGGGCACAGCCAATGTGCACTTATTCGCAGATGATACTGTACTCTATACCACAAATTCATCCTTGGATTTGGCCCATGAATACTTACAGAAAGACTTTGTCACCCTCCAATACAACCTTATCACTCATAAGCTCTTCCTCAATGCCAAAAAGACTAAAGCAATGATTCTCTCACTAAAGTCTACTTCTGGATGTCCACATATCACACAGATCTGAACACTCTTAGATGAACCCCTTGACGTAGTTGATACATTTAAATAGCTAGAGTTCTGGCTGGATAACAAGCTCAACTTTCTGTGCCACTTAAATGAAACCTCGAAGAAACTAAGACAGCGATTAGGTTTATTCTATCGCATTAAACACTTACTTACGTTAGAAGCCAGAATGAGACTAGTACAAACTACATTCCTACCTATACTGGACTACGCTGACTTCCTTTACATCATTGCCCATCAACGATGCTAAACAAACTGGACACCCTTTACCACCAGGCTTTAAGATTTATCCTAAATCTACCCCATGGTACACATCACTATCATCTATACCAGGTTTCGGGATGGATCTCACTCTCAACTAGGAGAAAAAGGAATGCTCTCCTCTGGTTCCTTAGAGCATTATCTGATAACCTCCCTGCATACATCTCAAACCTCTTCAAATGGGCTAAAGGTTCCTATGGCCTGAGACGCTTCTCCATAATTTGCTTCCAGATTCCTAGAGTGAAAACTACCCTTGGCTCGGCAGCAATCAACTTCTCATTTCCATCACTTTGGAACACTATGCAAGACTCATTAAAAGTATCCTCACTTCCAAGCATTTTCACATTCAAAGCTCTATTAACAGATTATCTGAAGGAATCATGCAACTGTTTCAGACGCCTATGACCCCTAAGCCCTGGGAGCCACTCTCAAATCCTACGCCTAAGTATCTCATCCACCCCACATTCCTAACAACAGAAACCTAGGACCTACAAGCCTAGTTCCCTTAATCTGAGATGGCCCTGCCTATTCTCTACCTTTTACCTATTCTGGCCTCCCTCTTGGCTGTCTACTCTTTCACCCCAATTTCTACCCTATTCCTTAATACCTCCTTATTTTTTATCATTTAGGTATGAGCGCTTACTTAGCGGAGACTATATGGGATTGTTGTCTCTTCTCATTCCAGTAAACCTTATCATTATGTACCTTTGCATGTTAATTATGTTGACTGGTAAATCATCCCATTCCAAGGCAAAAATATGGGACTTCAGAGGAGCTGACTTTGATAAGATGGCCAACAGAGTTAAGCTAGCCCTGGCAAAAAGAAACACAGGTGAGGGGGTACAGGCAAAGTGGGCAAGCATTAAGGATGCAATACTTGAAGCAACATCCCATTGTGTTAAACAGAAAAGGAAGTGCAAAAGAAGAAGGAAACCACTTTGGTTCTCAAATACAGTAGCAGAAAAGGTCAGAGCCAAAAGGCTGGCCTTCAGGAAATATAAGGGAACACAGCGGGATGAAGATAGGGAAGCATATCAAACTGCCCTAAGGGAAGCAGGGAAGGCAGTAAGGCAGGCAAAGTCCCAAACTGAGGAAACACTAGCACAAACAGTAAAAGAAGGCGACAAGACTTTCTATAGATACATTAGTGAAATGAGAAAGTCCAGAGGGGGTATTGCTAAGCTTAATGGAGAAAAGGGAGCATGTGAGGAGGAGGACCATGTAAAAGCATCTATCCTAAATAGATACTTTTGCTCAGTATTTACTGAAGAGAAGGTAGGGCAGGGCCCACAGCTCAGCACCATGGACACAGGGGGGAGGGAGGTGAGCACTACTCCCTTCACAAAAGAAAGGGTCCTACAAGAGCTTGCTAAGCTCAGGGTGGATAAGACAATGGGATCTGATGGCATACATCCCAGAGTACTTAAAGAGCTAAAGGTGGAACTAGCAGAGCCATTAGCAGAACTATTTAGTGAGTCTCTGAGCACAGGAGAGGTCCCAGAAGACTGGAGAAGGGCTCATGTGATCCCGCTCCACAAGAGTGGTAGCAGGGAGGAGGCAGGGAACTACAGACCAGTCAGTCTTACCTCAGTAGTGGGCAAGATTATGGAGGACTCCTTAAGGAAAGGATAGTGCAACACCTGGAATCCATAGGGGCACAGGATCCAAGACAGCATGAGTTTACAAAAGGAAGGTCCTGTCAAACTAATCTCATAGATTTCTTTGACTGGGTGACCAGAGTGATGGACCAAGGGGGAGCAGTTGATGTCGCCTACCTTGACTTCAGCAAAGCTTTTGACACTGTTCCACATAGAAGATTGATAAATAAGCTGGGTAGGTTCGGGGTGGGTCAGAAATTGGTCAACTGGGTGGCAAACTGGTTGACGGGCAGAAAACAGAGAGTGGTGGTAAATGGTATACAGTCAGAAGAGATGCAAGTCACAAGTGGGGTACCTCAGGGATCAGTCCTGGGGCCAGTCCTCTTCAACATCTTCATTAGTGGCCTTGCAGATGGACTAGAGGGTAAGGCTTGTCTGTTTGCAGATGACGCCAAGATCTGCAACAGAGTAGATGATCCAGATGGGGTGGGCAGAATGAGAAGAGATCTGGATAAACTAGCAAAATGGTCAGAAGAGTGGCAACTCGGATTTAATGCAAAGAAGTGCAAGATCATGCACATAGGGAAGAGAAACCCTGAAGCCACCTATAGGCTGGGAAGGGAGTTGCTAGCAGTCACAAAGGAAGAAAGAGACTTGGGCATCATCATCACTGATGACCTGAAATCATCCAAGCAGACCTCTAAAGCAGTAGGTAAGGCTAGGGGGTGTTAGGTGTAATTAGTAGGTGTATCACAAGTTGTAAGAGGGAGGTAATAATCCTCTTACAAGACACTGGTTAGGCCCCATCTGGAGTACTGCATGCAGTATTGGAGGCCACACCTTCACAAGGACATTAACCAAATTGAGGCAGTCCAGAGAAGGGCAACCAAAATGGTGCAGGGACTGCATCAGAAGACATATGAGGACAGATTAACAGAGCTCAATATGTATACCCTTGAGGGAAGGAGGGTCGAGGTGATATGATCGAGGCATTCAAACATGTTTAAATATAAGAAAATAGCAGGACAAGAGGACACAGCATGAGATTAGAGGGGGGCTGATTAAGGGGGAATGTGAGGAAATTATTTTTCACAGAAAGGGTGGTGGATGCATGGAATGGCCTACCTCAAGAAGTGGTGGCTATTAATACAGTGCAGGGCTTCAAACAGGCATGGGATAGGCATAAGGGAGCAATACAAATGACTATGAATAGATAGGCCACTGACAGAGCAAAGGCCGATGGCACATTTATAAGGTAGAAAAAGAAATGGGCTGACTGGATGGGCCTTGCGGTCCTTATCTGCCATCAACTTCTATGTTTCTATGTTTCTATGTATGTATAGGCCCATATTGACCGGCACCTTCACAATGTTTTTTTTTTTTTCACCGCTGTCCACTGTAATTGTAATCTTATGAAGTGTACTGTATTGTATTAATACCCAGGACCACCTTGAAAATGAGCTTGCTCAATGGTGTTTATGCCTGGTTAAATAAAGTGATTGATTGATTGATTGATTGATTGATTGAAGGTGTGGCCTCAATAATGTCCTGTATAATGGAATTATTATCTCCCTTTTCCTGCTGATGATACCCCTGCCTATGTATCCCAGCATCCTGTTCGCTTTTCCTGCTGCCTTGTCACACTGATTTCCTACCTTGAGGTCCTCAGAGATGATAACCCCAGGTCCCTTTCCTGCCTGGAGCATTCTATAGCCTCCCCTCCCAGCTGGCATGTTGCTCCTGGGTTTTTGTGCCCCATGTGCATTATCTTAGACTTCTTTGCATTTAATCTAAACTGACAATCCCTTGACCAGTCCTCCAGCTTCTGCAGATCTCTCCTCATTCTATCCATGCCATCTGGCATGTCCACCCTGTTGCAGAGCTTTGGGTCATCCAGAAACAGGCATATCTTCCCTTCCAGGTCCTCTGTGATGTCACTTATAAAGATATTGAAGAGGACTGATCCCTGTGGTACCCCACTGGTCACTTTTTCTTCTGTGAAGTGGGTGCCATTTACCACCACCCTCTGTATCCTGTTCTCTAGCCAGTTGCCCCGACCCACTTTCCCACCACTTTACCCATACCCATGTTCCCCAGTTTGTTTAACAGCCTTCTATGTGGCACAGTGTCAAAGGCCTTGCTGAAGTCCAGGTAGGCCACATCCACTATCCCCCCAGTCCACCTCTTTTGTCATCCAGTCAAAGAACTCAATGAGGTTAGTCTGGCAAGACTTTTACAACTATTTTAACTCCTAAACATCAGGAAACTTTCACTGATATACCAAATAATTTACGGATGACAGACAATATAGCAAAAGCTTACTTAATTTTATTGTGTAAGAAAGGAGACAGACTGGGCATCAAAAATTGGAGGCCTATTTCATTACTCAATTCCGATATTAAAATACTGACTATAATAGTTGGTCATAGACTAAGTTCCATTGCAAACACTGTCATTGCCCAAAGTCAGACATGTGCCTTACCAGGCAGATCCATTTCAGACAACTAAATAAGTACAAGAGAAGTTTTTGTTAGAGGTAACTTAAATAAGCTACATGGTTTCACTCTCTCCCTAAATCAACAAAAAGCTTTTGAACTGATGCCTCATGAATTCTTATTTCAGGCTCTGGAGTACTATGGGGTTCCAAGAATATTCATTATTTGGATAAAATTGCTGTACTCGAAGGCTCATTTGTATCCTTTAATTAATGGAACAGTGGGGAAAATAACAGACATAGTAAGGGGGGGTGACACAAGGTTGTCCCTTGAGCCCACTATGGTATGTTTTTTTTGTACTGATATTTTAATATGTAAAATCCTTCAGATCCCTGACATTACAAGTTTACAACTGACTTTGGACACTCTCCCTTTAAAAATTATGGCCTATGCAGATGACATCTGTATCTTTCTACCTGATGAAACTGCCTGTCAATCCACTATGGAAGTTATACGTCAGTACTCATATGTAGCTGGTGCAAAGATAAACATACAGAAGAGTAAAGGAATATGCGTAGGCAATACCAGTCTTTTAGGCTTGACTCATCTCTGTAACATTCCTATAGTTATGAAACTTACTATATTAGGTGTCATGTTTGGACCTTTTGATATGGATAAAGCTAAATGGGACAAAAAAATCCTTGACTATGAAAGTCGGATTGCCTCTTGGAAACCCCTATAGATTGCTAAACTCAAAAGAGTTTACTTGGTTAAAACTTTCATAATTCTGATTTTGTTGCAAGCATGGTATTCCCTCCACCACAAGAAAGAGAAACTAAATTATATAGTATTTTCTTTAAAGTTATTTGGGAAAGAAAGATTATAAAATGGCAAGAAAAAAATCCTGCACTCTGATTGGTCAGTCTTGGCCTGGACCCGTGATGTTATCCCAGCACAACATCACGGGTCTAGTCTCAGCCTCACTGTGAACCTGAAGATGAGTTGGAGCATCTCCTGGAGCATCTTGAGCATTTGCTTGATTCTTTCATCTGCTCTTAAAAAACCAAAATATTTTTCCACACAAAAACATCTTTAAAATGATTTTTTTTATTCTGTATAACAACGAACCATTGTATAATAGCAATAATGCCCTCCAGGGTGTGTGTCGTTTGGGATAACGTCACGCCTCAGTTGTTGGACTCACTCAGCCTGCGGCCTTGTGCCCAACCACCTGAGGCATGATGTTATCCCAGCATGACACACACCCTGTCTGGCAGTATTGCTTAATTGAAACCCATCAAAAAACAGATGACATATTTACCCATAAGAAAAGGAGAACTGGGAATGGTGAACCTCCTGTTTTTTTCCCACACTGTATTTTTGTCCACGAATCTTCCCTTTCTACTCTCTGCACCATACACTCCAAGGGCCATATGGTGTTGGGAATTATTGTACCTATCCTCCCACAATGGCTGGTACAAAAATGGACTTTTCAGGTACGTAAGAAACAGACTCCCAAGTATGTTACGTCCATCTTATCCAAGCTTAAATCTTGGAAAATTACTGTTGACATGTTAAAGACAGCACAGAGAAAAGCACTTTATGATTGAATTCTACAAACCCATTTTATGGGTGACTTGCAATTTCCTAAAGGTACTGGGTTGATGATACAAGACGCACATAAACAAGTAACAGACACTAGAATACCAAAACATTTATGGGACACTATTTGGTTAACATGCCATGGTAACATTGGAGTTAGGGACAACCACAAACACAAACACAAATCCATTATAGAGAGATACTGTCCAAGGGATACATGCAACATGCTTTGGGAAATACAGAAGCACTTGTTTATCACATGTCCACATACGGTAACATTTTGGTCCACGCTTGCACAAATTGTGAAAAGTCCTGAATTTAAGGGTATGACATATGGGCCAGGATATTCAAAGCAGTTGTGCATGGTGCAACTGAGTTACGCCGGCACAAGTGCAGACATCTGCCAAGGAGCGATATTCAGCGGGAGCCATTGCGTAGCACAAATCCCATTGTGTCAATGCGCAGTTATAATGAATGCAGGTGCAAGAGCAGGGGGCCTACCCATGAATATCTAACGCAGTGCGATATTCAACTGTGGAACCATGGCACAAGTGTGGAGCAAAACCTGGATGCGCCGAGCAGACTTGAGCCAATAAATACAGGCGAAGCACACAGACAACACTTGTGCTAGGTGAGAGGGAGAGAGAAAGAGTGGCAAAACACAGCAAGAAGGAACGACAGACAGACAGAAAGATAGACCAAGGGAGACAAAGTGATTGAGAGACAAACAGACTGTCACGGGCAGCCACAGGGGGAGAGGGACAGAGTTGGCAGTGGAGAGGGAACATGGGGCAGAGAGAGGGAGAGGGACAGGCAGGCACAGTGCCAGGCAGTGCACCAGGGCGGCACACAGCCAGCAGCAGCCGACCGCCCAAGGGGAGACAGGATATCAGGGGGCATGGATAGTGCGCCCTTCCTTATGTAGGCTATAATGAGAGGTGTGGGAGGGCAGGAGGAACAGCAACGTGGCTGAGGAAGGGTCTGTCGGCGGTACACCTGGAACAGGTGGTACCGTGCCTGCACCACCTTTGAGAACTACACTGACACAGAGATTGTGGGATGGTACCACCTGAACAAGGTCATTCTGAGGCTGCTCTGTGAGCTGTGCAGTGAGGAGATGCAGGCACCCACAAGACGGAGCCATGCAATGTCTGTGGAGACAAAAGTGACAGCTGTCATGTGCCTGCTCACCATGGGCACCTTCCAGAGACCAACAGGGGACACCACAGGCATAACCCAGTCAGCCACATCACACCTTCTCACACAGTTCCTCAACACTGTGCTGCCACGTGCTTCAGAATACATCCATTTCCCCAGCACACAGGCAGAGTGTATAGCAACCATGCAGGACTTCCACAGGGTAGCACATATGCCTGGCATGCTTGGGGCCATTGACTGTACCCATGTGGGCATCCACATGCCACCTGGCCCTGAGGGTGTGGCCTATACCAATAGGAAGGGGTTCCCAAGCATGAACTGCCAGGTGGTGTGCGATGCCAAGGGGTGCATCACCAATGTCTTTAACACACACCTTGGGAGTGCACATGATGCATTCATCTGGCACAGCTCTGCACTGTGCCACAGGTTCAAGCATGGGGACATCCCCACAGGCCACCTAGTGGGTGAGTATGGGATGGGCAAGGGGTGCCGGGCAGAACAGGCCAGGGATGGGAGGCAGGGTGGGTGTGCTGGCAAGGGTACCAGGGACAGGCAAGGGGCACAGCAAAGGATGTCACAGGGCTAACCATGTCATTATCCACACAGGAGACAGCGCCTATCCACTGAGGCCCTGGCTGCTCAACCCCTATCGGCACCTGTTGTCCCCAGCAGAGGAACGCTACAATGGGGCACATGCCAGTACACAAAACATCATTGAGCATGTATTCGGCATGCTGAAGGCATGGCTCCATTGCCTAGACAGTGCCCTACAGTACAGCCCCTTGAAAGCCTGTGGCCTATTCCTGGCCTGCTGCATACTGCACAACATGGCTATTGACCGTGGGATAGCTGTCGAGGCTGATGAGGGTGACAGTAGTGGGGACAAAGGAGGCAATAGGCTGGTGGGTGGTGGACAGCCCCCCCTTGGGCAGAGAGATCCCCGGCTGCAAAGGATGGAGTGGCAGCATCGAGACACCATCGCACAGGAGCACTATGGTGCATGCAGATAGGTGGCACCAGACCTATGCAAAGGCCACACACACAGGTACAGCACACAGGCAGAGGCATGCATGGCAATGGGCATGCACTCACAGAGGCATGGTGCAGGGGTAGGGGAGTCAGTGGCACACACCCACACACAACTGCACACAGCATCACACAGCAACACACACACGCACCCACTCGCTGGCAAGTGGCAGGGATTAGATGCATTGCACTGATGCACAGGTGCATGCGGTGCAGAACTGTCGTCATCATGCCCATGCCACATGGGCCAGGGGCCTGGCAGGCATGAACACAGGCAGTGTGCCTCACGACACACAGGTGCCACACCAGTGGTATGCACACACACACACACACACTGCCCATGCACGCAAAGAGCAGTGGCTGCAGACTGCGGTCAGGGTGGCACACACATCAGGGCTGCCGCACGGAACTATGGCCACTGCGGCCATGGGGCAGCCACACTGGGGCCAATCGGCAGCCATAGGCTGCTCATCAGCCACAGGAGGTGTTAGCAACAGCACCCAAGGGGTTGAGCTGCGGGCCCATGACCAGGTCCACGTAGGGGTATGTAGGTGCCCAAACAGGCCCACCACAGGCATGCCTGGGATGCCAACAGCAGAGTCCAGTATCGACAGTGAGGGTGACACCCGATGTCAGGATTGTGGGGAGGACGGTGCACTGCATGGGGTCCTGGTGGCCAGCCACACCCTGTGGCAGCCAGCAGTGTAAGGCCATCCGTGATCACATTGGCAGTGAGATCCTGGGATGAAGTCGTGGCTTCCTGCAAGTGCTGCATAGTTGCCAGGAGCTGCGCAGTGGCCCTCTTGCATTGCTCAGCCACCTGGCATGCCTCTGTGCACAGTGCATGCACCCCGGGGGCAAGCAGCACCTGTTGCTCCATGGAGGCCCGCAGCAAATAGGTGTGCTCTGCCAACTCGTAGGTGCCCTGGGGAACCTCAGCAGGGTGCTGACCCTCCTACAGTGACCAACCACGCTGCACAGCCTCCCACTCAGGTGGATGCTGCACAGTGGATGCTGCACTGTGGCCTGCTGCCATTGCCCATCCAGCCGCTGAATGCTGCCCAGCATCTGCACAACCACACCACCACCACCACATGGCAAGGCTGTGGCAGTGCACACAGCAGCACCCGCAGTGACGGCGGGCAGCTGTTCCACTGCTGTCAGGCCACTGGGAGCACTGCCTGTGTTGGTGTCTGGTATGGGTGTCTCCCCCACAACACCACCCATGCTGTCCAGAATTATGGTTAGGTCGTCATCGGTGTTGGACTCCACCCCAATCTGTGTCTCCATGCAGAGGACGCTGAGACTGGCATCCTGTAGAAACACATCCAGGTCCTTGTCTGACCCGATGCCCAGGACATCTGGCTGGACAGTGGTGGTGTGCTGCAGCCTATCAGGCCTCTGGATGCCCATGGAGGTGGATAGCTGGTCCTCTGGGGCTGGTTCTGCCTCCATGGCTGCTGCTGCTGGTGCCCCATCCTCTGCACGCATGCATGCAGGTGCTGAAAGAGAAAACAGGTGTGTCAGTGATGCAAGACCCACAAGTGCCAGCCCCCCAACACAGCCACTGCATGCTGTGCATGCCCGATATACATACCATGCAGTGATAGGCTGCCACCCATCTGGAATCATCCACCTGGCACACCCTCCATGGTGCTGCAGTGCATGGTGGCTGCCACCAACTCCTCCTGTGCCGTGAGCTGTGGTGCATCAGCAGGCCCCCCTCCAGTGGCTTTCTGCGCTGCATGGATGGCTGCCACCTTCTCTTTAATGTGCCACTTATCTGTGCCCACCTCCTTGCAGCAGTCCTGCACTGACTGCTGGTAGCTGCCCTGCTGGTTCACGCATGCTGCCACCTCCTCCCAGGCCCCAGCCCTGGCCTGTGGTGTGACCGTGGCACCACTCAGCAGCAGCTCCCTGTTGAGGTAGGCCTCAAACAGGGCCTCTGCCTTCATGAAATTGGGCCTGTGCTTGTGAGCAGGCCCATTTTCCTCACCCTCATCATGTTCTGACATGTTGCTACCTGTGGACATGGACAGCACAGTGTGTCAATGTCAGCAGCACCCTATTCTGTCCCCTCTACTATGCTGGCTGGGCTCAGTGTGCTCCAGCAGCATGTGCAACTTACCTCAAAAGGTTGTAATAACGGTCCATGATCCGTGCTGGTCCGTGGCACTTCTGTGGTGCAACGCATGCAAATGAGCATTGGCGCAATGGTAACGACATGCTAATTACCCCAGTGCACCACGCATTGGTTGATGAGCTCATTTGCATGTGGCTGATGAATATCGCAAATTTGCTCCATGTGCAGTGAGATTGCTCCAGAGCAAATCGTGGCGTAATGCATACACATGTGAACTGCGCAGGACCACAGTGTGCATGTGCCAGTCAGAGTGCTGTCACATATTGTGCACTGTAAGCCCACTGCGCAATAGGGGCCATGGTGCATGGTTCGCCATGCCTGATATTGTGCACGTGCGCACTATGCGGTGGTCGACCACTGACCCCTGCTGTGACCTCTACCCCTGGGTGATCCCTGTACCTGTGACCCCACCTAGCCACGCCCATGCCGTGCATCTCCGTGACTGCACAATGGGTGGACACAGTGCATGTCCCCTTGGCCTGCACATCTGGCAGATGCATTGGCCACGTGTGCCTCCTGCCGCCATTTTGCTCCACAGTTCACTCCACAGTGATGGCGCAGCAGCAGCAATGTGGATGGGTGGCCAACTGGATGCAGGTGGAGCAGGCAAAGCTCATGGCCTGCATTCAGCCACACGCACCCCAGCTGTTTGGGCAGGTGCCACTGCAGCAGCCCCACGTGGCTGTGTGGCAGGCAATTGCTGCCTCACTCACTCAGCGCACAGGGGTGGCCAGAATCAGTGAGCAGTGTTGCCACCAATATGGGGACCTTTTACGGAGGGACCCAGAGTGCCTCAGGAGGATGGAGGCATGTGTCAGGCATGGGGCTGTGCCACAGCTAGGTGAGCAGGCCCATCATGCATGTGTGCCTTGGTGCTGTACTGTGGTGTTGGCTAGACTGTCTGGCATGTCCTGCAGGGTGGAGTAATACAATCATGTGCATTGCGGGGTGTCATTGCCCTCCACCACTTGTGTTGTGCTGCCACTCTGTGGGATGTGTCAGGCAGGGGCTCACCCTATGCACAGAAGTGGGGTGGTGGGTAGCTGATGTGGTTGGTTACTGATGTGTACCTGTTTCTGTTCCATTCCCAGGACCTGAGGACAGACGTTGAGCAGTGCTGGCAGGACGCCAGGCTGCAGCAGCCCAGGAGGAGGAGCAGCTCCAGCGCCAGTGGGGCCACAGAGGGCAGGTAGGCACTGACATTGTTCTGTGCACCATCATTGGGGGGTGGCAGGGGCATGGATGCGGGCATGACTGCCTGTGCCATGTGCTGTGACAGCTGTCTGTGTTGCACTGTGCATGGTGGCCACCACTGTGGCGCATCCATCGGTCATGTATGCCAGCTGCTGGTGGGGTGGGTGTGTGCACAGCCACCACTGATGTTGCTGGGGCGCAGCTGGGGCACTGTGCCATGTGACTGCCATGGCGCAGTCAGATGGCCACTGTGCAGCAAGGACAACTGCTATGCACTGATGTGGTGTGCTGCCTTGCTGGCAGGAGTTGGCCCACACCCCTGTGGGTGGCCTGTATGGGACCTCCAGGGGAGGGTTCCTCCTGCCCGGTATGCACTGTGATTGGGCTGTGTTCCTTGGGACATGGAACTGGTCACCTGTCCTGTCTCTTTTCCTAGGTGTCCACCGATGGCATAGGAGGCCCCTGTACTGCAGCTCCTGAGGCACCTCATCTTAATAACCTCGATGACAATGGAAGCAGTATTCCAGGTCTGGAGACTGCTCCTGGCAGTCAGGAGGCACCAACAGCAGCAGGGGGTGGCAAGATATGGCCGCAGCTAGCCCAACTTTGTGTTCCCCTGTTTCCCCAGCAATACCTCCCCCTCCAGTCCCTCATCCCACTGTACAGTCCCTGTTCCCTGTCCCCTTCCCTCACTATCCCTACCCTTTCCCAGCCCCTGGTACATAGTTCTGAGTTAATGCTTTTTTCTGACTTACCTGCTTGTGTCTGTGTCTGCTTTGCAGGTGGCATAAGGAGCCATGCTGCAGTGGCTCAGTGCCTGTCCATGTGGTGTGCATGTGTTGGGGTGCATGTTGTGCTTCTGTGGATCACTGCTGTGTGCTGCTGTGTGTCCCATGGTGGTGGTGTCCTTCCCCTCAGTTGATGGTTGTGCCTTGGGGTGCCCTTGGGGTGGCTGTCAGGGTTGTGTGGTGGGTGTGTCTGCTTGGCTGTGTGGTCCTGGGTGTGGCCTGGCCTGGTCTGGATGTGCAGGGGGGGCATGGCCTGCTGCCTGTGGGGGAACCCCTTGGTGGCCCTCTGTCCCCCATTGGCACCCCCTGTTGCCTACTATCTGTGCTACTGTTGTGTTCTGGGGTGGGTGTCTGGGTGCCTGTGTGTGCTCTGCTGTGCCTGCTGGTAGTGGACTCCTGTAGCCTGTCACTCTGCTTCCCTGGCTCTGTCCCTGGGTCTCCTCTCTGTGCTGTGCCCCCCCTCAGTTGTTCTGGTGCTCTGCTCCCATGGTTGCCCTGGGGCTTCTGTGTCTGTCCATGGCACACCTGTGGTTGTGCCATGGCACATCCACAGTTGCACTGTGGTGCAACTGTGTCATATTCAGCCATGTTGCGCTGGCACAGTGTGGCCAGCGCAACCTCTGAATATAGCTCCTGTTGCACCATGGCGCATCGGATTTGCGTCGAGCCAGACTTTGTGCCAGCCTTTGGCACATTTCTGAACATCTGGCCTATGATGTCTTAATCTTGGGTATTTATACTAAACATTGGAAAAAGTAATACATAAGTACCATATGGGTGATATGTGGCATGATTAAATATAATATATGGCAGGCAAGGTGCCAGCTACTTTTGCAACAAAATTATTTGGCTCAGCATGAAATAGTACAGTTTATTTTTTCCCCAACTACGACAGATGTATTTGTGAGAATCTCAGATATTACACACCCAGCAGCTGACATCATTTTGGAAACATTATAAAGGATGGGTGTCCTTATCACAAGCAAGTTTCTCTTGTTGGTGTTTCTTTTCAGTATATTGCTTTTTTTATGGTTGTCTTTTTTAAAACATGATAGTTCTTAGTTGCTTTTCTTCTAGATTCTGTGACAGTATAAACAGTTTGTATTTATGTAAGTGGTGAATTTCCTGTGTTGTATAATTTTCTCAAATAAAAACTTCCCCTACTCTTTTCAAGAAGTGCCATGTGATCTTTAACATCTGCCTAAACTACCACCAGAACAGGCAGATGGGACCTTAATTTAACGTATCATCTGAAATTTACCCTTACTGGTGCCTTAATGAAGTTTTTACAAAGAATATATTATAGGGGCATGGTTGTGCCCCTATAGGCTTCCATGTCAATTTGTCAAAAGTTATACCCCTGTGTTAAAACTGTATGGTTATCTCAGCCATTCTCAAACCCTCGTATAATGAAAACCAGCATGGAGTTTTGTTTCAGTGTAGATTACTATTCTAACTCCACACTGCCATGAACCACCACTTACAGTAAGTAGAAACTCAAAACTCGTCCGAGTTCACCATGCGGTTTCTGACCTCGCAGTTATCACTTTCATGGGATTGACGTGATACACTGCTATAATTAGGATTGAGTAACATGTTTAATGTTAAACCTCAAATTTTGCACTTTAATAACACAGCAACGTATCAATGGATTTGCACAAAATTTGGCATGTGCTGTCCCACAGGATAGATCTCTTACATAGATACATAGATACTGTTAGCAGATAAGATAAGGGCCTATGGCCCACCCAGTTTGTCCATTTGAGCTCATAAGATCACTAAGTTTTTGTAGAAGTCTGTTGTCCCTTACCCCCTGACCTCCAGGATTCCTTTATGTCTATCCCATGCATTCTTTAATCCTGTGATTGTTTCAGCCCCCACCACTTCCTCAGGCAGGGTGTTCCACTTGTCCACCCTTTCTGTGAAGAAATTCTTCCTCATGTTTCCGCTGAATTGCCCTCCTTCCAACTTCATCTCATGCCCTCTAGTCCTGAAACATCTTTTTCACTGGAAAATAGTGTTTTTCTGCACCTTGTTCCTCCACATAAGGTACTTGTATGCCTCTATCATAGACCATCTCTCCCTCCTCTCCTCCAGGGAGTGCATTTTCGGGTCTTTCAGCCTGTCCTCATAGGACTTGTGATGCAATCCCTGTACCATCTATCTCTTGACAAGGCAAGTTCTGTTCCAGTTGGATGTGCAGATTCTGAGATCTAGATAGTGCAAAAACCTTAAAAATCACCACTTTTTACAGTTTTTTCCTCATCGCTTTGTGGCCAGACAGTGTGGAATTTTGGTGTGATTTTTTATGGTAGAAACAGCTTGGGTAACAGAACTGCCATGCACCTGTTTGGTGAAAAAATACTAATCTGTTGCAAAGTTATTTATTTTTTAACTTCCCATTATTTTCAATGGGAAGTTCACTCTCTGGGATAGATCCAGAAGCAAACGATTTGATACCTTTTATTGGCCCAACATAGATGTAACAAAAAGAACAAAGTGCTTTAGCTTTCAGACCAACCAAGTCCTTCCTCGGAAGCTTTATGACAGTTATTTAGAAAATCCCATACTTTTAACACCCAGATCATGCAGAAAAAACTGAAAAAATTCCAATTTGTTTAACATACTCATTTAAAAAAACAGAAGAAACATCAGAGAAGCTGAATAGTACCAGTTTGCCTTCAGCTGAAAGGGCCTAAAAGTCAGATGTGCTTAGAGCATAACAACAGGCAGGGAGTACACTGAACATAAATTAAAATGACTTAGAGATACCTTCAGAGTAAGATAAGAACATCTCAAGCAGAGAGCTGTTCAAACCAATTATGAGTATCCCAGTGTGTTTAAGAATGCAGTTCATGAAAAGCAAACCCCTCCCAGATTAAAGACATGCTAAAATGTGACATAATTGTAAGTTAGTCCCACAAAATAGAACTACAAAAAGTATCTATACATGGCATACAAAGGGTTTAAAGTTTACGTAAAGTTTACCAAAAGTGAGCAATAGTTTCACACTATATGGAATGTAAAACTTAGCTGGAAATATTACCCAACTATACTCTCAAACTGGTTATTATGCTCCATAAACCTTAATGCCTTTAGTGTTGTAACAGGAGTTTATACATGATTATATAATTGGCAGTATAAGAACCAAACAAACAAGCATTTATCAATGCCGAATGTTTACTTGCTGGCATTGGTAGTGTAGGAGTTAGAGAGATGCATAATAGGAATGGCAGTGAAGTATTGAACTGAAGCCAACCCCACCACCACCCTGCAGATACTGACAGGCATTGGGGTGTGCCTTTGGGTCATCAGGCATAACGGCCATGGCATTTCACCACACCCTACCCTGCAGACACCGACAAGTGTCACGGTATGCCTTGGGGTCTTTGGCCCTTATGTTGACCCCATTCCATCAGGGAATACAGTGAGATGGGTGCAGTATAAGAGAATGGGGTGAACTTTGAGGCCGAAGAGTCCAAGGCACACCTCAATGCCTGTCACTGGATGCAGGGTGTGAGTGGGGGTGGAATGGTATGAGCATTACAGGTGACAGGGTGGGGCGTTATGGTTGGAAACCCTAATGCCTCAGGCATTCATTGGTATTTTCACTCCAAATTTTCAACATTGTTATTTTGTGCCCCCCACCTTATGAACAGTGGCAATATCAGTTTGTTAGCTGAAAGCTGATTTTGCACAGCGACTACGCCATTTGGCGCCACAGGTGAGAAAACACATTTCGAACAGGATGTGAAAAATGACAGCTGTACTGTTCATGGGGAGATGTAAAAAATGGCAATGCTGAAAATCTGCAGTGAAAATGTTAGAAAAACTGGTGAAGTCATTAGCGAGCATAGAAACTGTGCAATGCATGCCCGTAATGTAATTAGTTTGGGGATTTTTTACAGCAGATTGTTAACACAGGCATTTTGGGACCTCCACTCATGAACAGTGTCACGGTGATTTTCTTAATCTGTCCCTAACAATGATTTCCCACAGCGATCACGCATTTCTGTGCTGGAAGTGCGAAAACACATTTTGGCCATGGTGTGAAAAATGACATCTGTACTGTTCATAAGGGAGTGTGGAAAAATGCCAGTGGTGAAAATCTGGACTGAAAATATTACAAATTCATGAACTTACGAGGGTGCATGGAAACTGCGCAATTTTCATTCATAATACAGTCACTTTTGTCACCAAATTTTTAACATAGCCATTTTAAGACCTCTGCTCATGAACAGTGTCACTGTGATTTTATTAATCTGTTTCAAACATTAATTTCACACAGCAACTGCACCATTGTACACTACATGCGCGGAAACACTTTTTGGGCAAGATGTGAAAAATGACAGCTAAAATAGTCTCTGTTCATTTGTATGCTGTGGAGGAGCTGCCAACCATTGAATTATGTAGAGAAGACACTTGGTAAAAAGGTATGAGGGAATTATTGTGAAACTATTTACAGGATATTTAAAAAAAATCCCCCTTTTAAAACAGCAATTAAAAGCAGGTGAATTCAGGTAGCTTCATACCTCTCAAGTGTCCCTGATTTTCAGGGACGTCCCTGATTTTGCCTCAAAATTTTACTCTGTCCCTCCTAAAATTTGTGTTTTTGTGACTAAACAGTGGGGACTTTAAGCACAAAACAATGTCAAGCATTAAAGTTGTAGACTTGTTCTTCTTTAGAAAATGCATTTTGCACTAAGCCCCATATTCTACCAGCTTTCTGGGTGGATCTCTCTAATTTTGAACATGTGTCCCTGATTTTGGTCCTTTGTCCCTGATTTTTTTTAAGCCTTGTCCCTGATTTATGAGGCAGGAGGTTGAGAGGTATGGGTAGCTGCTGTACTGTAGCTGTCTTTTGACATGACAACAGTGCCTTCACATTTGTGTGCTGATTTAATTTCTGTATCCTGCATTATCCTAAGTTATTTAATTGCTGTTTTTACTACTGTGGGTGGAGCCTACAGGAGTATTGCATCTAAAAAGGAGTGATGTCATGTTTTCTGTCCGTGGAACTGACTGAAGGTGTAAATAGTCTCCTCCGCCTTACCCTCCTCCAAGAAATGTTTTCTGCCCTCAAAAAAAAATGCTTTCATGTTAGTCAATGGTTGCAGGGTACTATTTTGTTTCTTAAATGGGTGGTACAAGGACTGAAACCTGAATAGTGCGAGGCAGCATTATTTTTTGGGGGGGAAGTAAGGTCTGCCCCACCTCCACTCAAGAAGCTCCAAAAGGTCCATCCCACCTCTTTTTTTATTCATGTGGGAGGGGCATGAGGTGCATCTATCATCCTGAAAGAAGACTCACATGTTTGGGATGTAGACCAAGGAACAGATGTCTGTGGAGTCCCTGCATTTTGTTAAGGACTAGAACAGAAGATACTTAAAATGCCTTCAAACTGACTTAAAAACCCTTGGAACAAATGATTATCAGAGTCACCTGCAGAAGATACTTAAAATACCTTCAAACTGACTTAAAAACCCTTGGAACAAATGATTATTAAAGTCACCTGGTGTCTCAAAAGGAAAGACTAAGAAGTGTCTAAAAACTAAGCAAAATAGACAGCTTTCAGGTATTTCTTAAACATTTATATACTAAAAACAAAGTTCAGCTTTTGGGATTAACAATATTTGTTTGCCATATTCTATTTATCTATACGTATAGTTTGTCTTTTTAGTACTTTCAAAATCTTGAAAGCATTGGTGTTACTAATGCATTTAGAAATACATTTTTTATAGAAAGCACTGGTGTTACAAATGCATTTAGAAATGTTGTTTTTTAATTATCTTTACGGATAAATCATGCATGTTCATGTGAGGGCACATTTGTTTGGGGGGTGGGATTCAAATTATTTTAATCATGGGGACAGTGCTTGGTAAACACAGTCTGTGATGAAGTATATTTGTCTTTTTAAGTTTGAGAAGAGAAAGCTATGAGAAGTAGAATGGATTAAACGCTTCCTGGAACTTTCTGCATAACGAGTTCCCCATGGCACCTCAAAGCATTTGATACTAGAATCCTAAGAGCAGTCAGTGTGTTACTTTTGCATAACAAGAGACTAGCCTTCCCTTTTTCCAAATAACATACCATCTTCATTCTCAGGCAGGCAGTTCTGGGCTACTTTTTTTATATTCTACTGAATCTTCTCAAAGGAAAACTGCATGTTAAAATCAGGAATATATGTATTACTACCAGTTTTGAGTTCTCACTTCAATCCAGTGTTTTGTTTCTGCCTAGAGGAGTTTTTCAAATTTTTCCTCGGTGTTTTATGACGTCTGGGGGCTGTCATTCAACTTTGTTTTATTGCATCTTCTCCAAGCTAGTCTTCACAGCTTACCCTTTGGTTTGATGTTTATTATGAACTGGGGATCGTAAATACATGAAGCTGATTGGCCGAGAGGTTTTTGAAGCCGTGATGATATCGGGCTACATCATCATGGCTTCAGAAAACCTCTGGTCACCAGCCTCCTCACTGACCGTGCAGTGTTCTTCATCTCCCGCAGTCCAGAGAGAGTCAGACTTCTAGTCGGGCACTATTTTAAAAAACAAACAAACAAAAAAAAATGAACTCCCACCAGCTGCGCATACGACATAATTCAGCACAATGCAAGCCATGGGAAAATACTTTCAAATCAGCGTGTCTGACAGCATGTGAGTGGCAGCACGAACGAATAAATTTTTTCCTCTGAAAAGAACAAACCAGACACCCTCGCTTGCACTCTAGTCATTCTCATCTCACACAAACCGAGGCTCCCCCACAAAAAGAAAGCCATGTGCCAGCCACATACAAAAAACTGCCAGTCTTGTCCCAGACATTTGTAACCGTTCTAATGAATCGCACCAAAACTCTACCTTTTTCTCGTTCATAGGGCTATTCCATTAAATGCGCCTGGCAGTGCCACACATCATTGGCTCAGCCTCCCCAACTTCTCTCTCAGCATCCAATTAGGTGTACGTTGTCCCACAACAAAAATAATATAAATAAAGTGCAATGTGAATGGGGACCATTGTAAAAAAAAAAAAAAAGAAAACTGCAATGGTAAGGTGTGGGTTACCCACTCACAAGAGCTCCACTTCCTCTATCATGGCCAACAACAGTGCCACCTGCTGCCCAGAGCCCTCCAGGAACTATTTTATTTAAAAGTATTCATAGAACACCCCCTAAACACATTTTGAAAATGTTTTAAAATGTTTCTTTTTTTTTTTTGTTTTACTTTAAAAATTGTTTAAACCACTTCATAATAGCAATAATGCACTCCAGGGTGTGGTATATCATGGGATATCATCACTTCTTGGGTCATTGGATGCACTCGGCCTGCAGCCTCGTGCTCAACCACCTGAGGCTTGATGATATCCCATGATATACCACACCCTGTCATGCATTATTGCTTAATTATACAATGGCAAGAAAAAATCCTGGACTCTGATTGGTCAGTCTTGAGCTGGACCTGTGATGTTATCCAGTGCAACATCATGGGTCTAGTCTCAGCCTCATTGTGAACCTGCAGATGATTTTTTGGATGAGGAGTGCTTTTTTTTGCATCTCCTCTTAAGAAACAAAAATATTTTTCCACCACTAATAAAAACATTCTTTAAAATTTTTTTTTTTTACTTTATATATAACAACGAGACATTGTATAATAGCAATAATGCCCTCCAGGGTGTGTGTGTGTCATTTGGGATAATGTCACACCTCAGTTGTTGGACGCACTTGGCCTGCGGCCTCATGCCCAACCACCTGAGGTTTGATGTTATCCCAGCACGACACACACCCTGTCGGGCATTATTGCTTAAATAACCCATACAGCAGGCCAGTGTCTTGTTACAATGTCTTGCCACTGAAGAGAAAAAACACTGCAGACAGGATTCACAGTACTATACAATATACTATAGAAAGTTATGTGTTTAAACACACACACACACACACACACACACACCAAGCAGAACACAGGTGAATAAGGTACCAGTATTTAGGAAACTTGTCATACTTACTCAGAGTCTAGCAGGGGCGTCATGCAACCAGAAATTTTGGAGGGGCATGAAATCAAAATTTCTGTAGAGGGTCTGGGGGCATGCTCCCCCAGGAACATTTTGAAAAACTGAGGTCAAATGGTGCATTTTGGTGACTTTTAGAAGGCCAGGGAGCTATTCCTTAATGTGCTAAATGCTGTAACAATTATACTTTTTTTTCTTTGTTCAGTCTGTGACAGTGACCTCTTGTATTTTCAAAGCAATTTTGTAAAAACTGAACTGAAACGGTGCATTTTGGTGGCATTTACCATACAGTGAATCAGCTAGCTATTTACAGTCCATTCCTAACTAATTATGTGCTAAAAGCCAGAAATGCACCATTTGAATAGTCAAATTATTACAGTCATCTACTATAAATGTTTTGCATGAAAAATAATGACATAGGTCATCTGTTCTTGCTGATACTTTGTTTACTGTGTAATCTTTTCCATGCATTACTTACATATATGCAGAAAAGACACTGCAGACAGGATTCACAGTACTATACAATATACTATAGAAAGTTACATGTTTAAACACACATACACTCACATACACACACCAAGCAGAACACAGCTGGATAAGGTACCAGTATTTAGCAAACTTGTCATACTTACTCAGAGTCATCTAGCAATGTGAATCCTGGCTGTGACTATAGGTGTTTACAACTGAATGATAATAACCACATTTGCTTCACTTGCAAATAGGTAGGCATTTGTGTCTAATTTCTGTTTGACTTACTGTAGGTTACACATAGAATCTGAAAAATTCATAACATGCTGTATTGTTCTTCAACAAACTGATAAATGGGGATTTTGGTTTCTTTTACAAATTCATTTTTCCTGACCATGGATATACTAAAACAAAATTTTCTCAACAAAATGTTTTTAAATAAAGAGTTTAACTCACAGCAGCAGAAAAAGCATGTTGTCATTAAAAGCTTAGTGGCGTGGATGTAGAGGCACCAATATTTAAGCATGACTTTGGTAGAGGATTAATTGTGACTGGGGGAGTGAGGGAGGAAGTGAGTCTTGATATTTGTAGCATAATGGTTTTCTGAAACTTCAACCTTCAATGGGTTAGACTCTGCAGCCATCTGTACAGTATATCACTAAGCCATATGCAGTGTGGTATGGGTAAAACCCAGATCACCAGACCATGATCAGTGCTGTAAAATCTGCATTGGGCACAGCTTGTGCAAATATTGCTGATTAAGTGGATCAAATAAATACATGCAAATAAATAAATAAATAATTGCTCGGCTTCACCTCGTGCTTCAACCCACCACAGGAGTGACGTTATTACATGATAACACACACCCTGTCATGCCTTATTGCTTAAATATGCCCTTTCTCAATGTACTATATCTTGATTCAGTTAGTGTATGCAACAGCCTTCATGTGAACACTCTGGGCATCTCTTTGACTCCTGATGTCTATTTGCTTTAGCTATTGTATATTGTTTGAACTGCTTTGGTCTTCTTGATGTGGTGCCTATGTGCCTAAACTATGTAATCTGTTTATCTACTGTTACCCATGTATCTTCAGTGAATGATTTTTTTAACTGTCTGCTCTCCGAGCCATTGTTTTTGGATTTGTTTACTGTGCTGCCTTTGTATTAGTTTCGGCGAGGTGCCTTTGTAAATGAGTCTCTGACTCAAAGGTTTGTAAATCTGATATTTTTTAAAATAAATAAATGTTTATGTTTAAGCCCATGAAACACCCTTATCTAGTTAACGCATTCACAGTCATAGTGGCTCTGCCAGAACTTGTTTTCAAGTTCAGTGGCACAGTTGAAACCATTGTCACAAGGCTAGAACATCCCTTGTAAGTTTACTCATGTAAGCTTCAGAAGAAGGCCTTGTTGGGCCAAACACTTAGGCACTTTGTTCTTTTTGTAACATCTACGTACGTTGGTTCAATAAAAGGCAACATACCATTTGCTTCAGTATCATTTCTTTTGAATACACTACATTAAAATAGGAATTATATTGTAAGACCCTGGCAGACTACATACAGCAGGGCTCCCAGATCTACACAGAGTCATTTACAGGGAAATTGTTCCCATTGACTTGTATTGGTTACAGGGGCCATCACAGCAATTCTGCTTCATATGAAATAATGAAATGTACGGGGGGGGAAGGAAAATTTGCACTGGAGTTGCAGGAAAATGCAAAATCAATGTGATAGCACTGCTGTTGTCTTCTGAAGCCCATCATTTATTTTTGCTTTTTTCATAGTGTAATGGACCAACAACATGCCTTTCTCTGATTTGAAAGGAAGTGTGAATTATTTAGCATCTGAATATGCTAGTGTGAACTAGCCTTCATGCTTTGCCCAAGAGAAGTGGGATTGGAGGGTTGAAACAAAGGGAGTGGATGAGGCAGTGTGCAGTTTATCTGACACAGCTTCTGAAATCCATTTAACTCTTCTTAATTCAGTAAGCACCAGTGGCTTTGTTTGAGAGGTGTGAGGGGGATGAGTGTGGGAATGCAGACACATGGCTGACATACAGCACCTTGTTTCTGCAGTCACATAAAAATATAGTGGCTGAAGTCATACCTATCAACCTCTTGCCTCATAAACCTGGGACAAGGCTTAAAAGAACACAGGGACAAAGCACTAAAATCAGGGTCATGTTTTATAAATTGATAATAGTAACTCAGAAATCTGACATAATAAAGGCAATAGTAGTAAGATGATTTTTTTTGGAAGAAACATTTGCAGGGAGTTCAGTGATAACATGAAAGTTGTTTAACCAGGAGTAGCACACTAAGCTGAAAACTTTTTTACAGGAGTGACCTAGAAGCACAGGGAAGTTAAGTGACTTGCTCAGGGTCACACAGTATGCAAGTGGAAGCTATGGGATTCAAACCCAGGTCTAGTCTGCTGGATGTCACCAGATTTGCAGCTCAGAGCCTTAAACCGCTGTGCTATACTGCCTCCCCAGTTCACCAGATCAGGCCTTGGAAAACTGTATGAACCTAAGAAAGGCTGTATGAGTTAAAACATTAAAACAATACCTTATCTGATAGTACTGTAATTAACAGTTATGGCTGTGGCTGATATGCACTAAACATCTGCAGAAATGGATAGAAGCAGGACCCCACTGAAATTGAGATGCTACATCTCACATGGACTATTCTGAGCAAAGAAATAGTAAAAATAAAAATAAGTAAATATAAAAATAATTGTAGGCTTTTGATATTTTGTTGGCACCTTTATTTTTTCCTTTGTGACTGAATGCCTAGGTCTCCTTCTAGCTGCTGAAAAGTTTCTGACCAAGCTTCTGTGGAAGGGCTGAGTTTGACCTGAGCACCATGGCAGCTCTCACCCCCCCATACCAACAGGGTACCCTGCTGCAAAAGGGCATAATGACTTTCAGGGTGTTGATCTACTATAGGCAAAACCAGACCTGTCATTCTGTGGGTGGCTACAGAGTCACACACAGCTGGCGGGTGCTTGTTTTGCAATTGGCAAAGGGGGCCTCTTCTGGAAGTCCATTCAAGGGCTCAAGCACTTTCTCCATGCAGTAACACTTCCTAACATTTCCCCTAAACCTTCCACCTTCAGACCATGCCCTCTAGTTCTTGTATCTACTGTACCTTCCCTAAAATAAGCTCTCCCTCACTTTATTGATCCCCTTCATGTACTTGAATGTTTTGATCATGTTCCCTCTCTCCCCTCTTGTCTCCAGAGGATACAAATCCAGCTCCTTCAACTCTCCACATATGTCTTCCCACTTGTCCCATGCACCATTTTAGTGGCCCTTCTGCACCCATTCCATGTTTTCAAGTACCTCAAGGAATCAACAAAGTCCAAGAGGGTAGCATCTTTCAGAAAAAGATATGTGCAAGAACAAGGGGACACAATTTGAAGATAAAGGGGAACAGATCAGGGGCAACTTAAGGAAGTATTATTTTCACTATGAGGGTGGTGGATGCATTGAACAGCCTTCCTGATGTAGCTGTGGGGTGAAAAAAAGAGTGGGAATTCATGAATGCATGGGACAGACATAAGGTAATTCTGGGGGTAGGGGGTGAAGAGGAAGTAAGCTGTTGACTAAGTAGGATCTGCAGCTTATCCAATAGGTAGGGAAATGGGCAGACTAATATAAGGGAATTGTCTTGCCTTTTATATAGCTTGCCCTAAACACCAGTTTTTCTTTGTCTAATGTTCATCTGCTGCCAGCCTTAGTTGTCTAACCATACAGTATGTGTCTATTGTAAGTTGCTACAGTTGATTTTTTTTATACAATGTCCAGTATACATAGTATCCAGTATACATAGTACACATAGTACCCAGTATGCATAGTATACACAGTATCCAGTATACATAGTATCCAGTATACATAGCATACACAGTGTCCAGTATACATAGTATACATAGTGTCCGGTATACATAGTATACACAGTATCCAGTATACATAGTATACATAGTATCCAGTATACATAGTGTCCAGTATACATAGTATACACAGTATCCAGTATACATAGTGTCCAGTATGCAGTATCCAGTATACACAGTATCCAGTATACATAATATACATAGTATCCAGTATACATAGTATACATAGTATACATAGTATCCAGTATACATAGTATACATAGTGTCCAGTATACCTAGTATACACAGAATCCAGTATACATAGTATATATGGTATCCAGTATACATAGTATACATAGTATCCAGTATACATAGCATACGTAGTATCCAGTATACATAGCATACATAGTATCCAGTATTCACAGTATCCAGTATACATAGTATAAATAGTCTCCAGTATACCTAGTATACACAGAATCCAGTATACATAGTATATATAGTATCCAGTATACATAATATCCAGTATACATAGTATCCAGTATGCATAGCATACATAGTATCCAGTATTCGTAGTATATATAGTATCCAGTATACATAGTGTCCAGTATTCCTAGTATACACAGAATCCAGTATATATAGTATCTAGTATACATAGTATCCGGTATACATAGTATACATAGTATCCAGTATAAAAACCACAGAAATCACACACATAGATAGTATCTAATCTCCAGACAACCTCTCTTGATACACTGTATCCAGTTTATTGAACAGATTATTCACCCTACACATACATTATCATTCCTACTTGTTTTTCACTACACTATGCTGTCTGTTTCATGCTGAGCTACAATATAAAAATCAGATTGCAATATAACATTGAGACTATCAGTGAATTGTAGTAGCAACACTTACTGTACATTGAAATTAAACATAAAGGGAGATGAATTCCACAGGTTTGTCATATTTCATTTTAAGGTATTAAATTGATGCCACTTCAAATGCAATCAATGGGCCATAATTTTCATGTTAGTATCTTTACAATATAAAACATATTTCTTTCCTCATATAAGGATGGTTGATATATAGCTGGTTAATGATGTCACATTGTCTAGAGTGACACTTAATAGAAATTACCTGTAAATCCCAGAAAGCTAAGTATTTAATGTAATTATTTTATTATGCCTGGTGTGAGGATAGAACCTACAGCCTTCTGATTTCTCAGCCTCAGATGTGAGTATGCTACCTGCTGAGCTACTGTAATTAAGTGGCTGGCTTGGAAGGTGGTCTTAACATAGGCAATGATGTCATAATTCATTTATGGGCATAACACACTTTTCTGCTCTAAACATACTGTAACTACTGTGCTATTAAAATAGTATAATACAGCATGTTTTCAGTGCTGAGGTTATTTAAAGCAGCACACACATCCATAGCCACGGTTGTAAATGCAGTAGTCTCCTCATTAACAAAAGCAATGTAAAATGACAGTAGTATACCATCATAATTACTCTTAGAACTGTTTGATGCATCTAAAAGCTGCTTTCAAGCTAAATAATTAATGAAGTGCATACTGTAGTTATCAGTAGAATAAAATTAAAAACCTGACTAGTTTTCAAAAGGTCAAAAGGTCAAAATGTCAGAATACTTTTTTTCAGAAGATGCTCTTCTCATTTAAAGTCTAGAATCTTATTATTATACAGTACATGTGACTATTTATACACCTGAAACATTTATACTGGCAGTAGTTGTGTTCTGACAATCAACAATTTTGAAAGCAAACTGTGTTTAACTATTTTTCTGCAATATTATCAGTAGGGACTTTGTTGGTGATTTACTGTAGCTTTTAAGGAACATCACACATTTAAAACTGATTTGTGAATAAGGCGCTACTACTCTATATTTCAAACTGTGGAAATGTGTACTGCTTTAGTTAAGCTCAGCATTGGAAACAAGCTGGAATATACTGTATGTGGCTTAATACAGTTTTATCTACCCTGAAACGGTCACCTGAATGGATAGCTGATTGGGTACTTTCAAATTTGCTTTCCATAGCTGGACTATTTAAACCAAGCATTCTTAACTTGAAACTCTGCAAATAAGATGCTGCTTTCATGAAATGGATAAGGGGAGTGTTAATGTTTGACCCATGCCTTGTTAATAATATTTAATGCATCAAATACATTTTATATTATATATACTGTATGCACATTTGCAAATGAACCTCCATGTATGGTAAAATCAGTTTGACTAATGCATTTTATTATTTAATGGTATGAAAGATAATTTATCATTTTTATTAGCTGGTGTACATGTGATGCTAAGTGAATGAGAGCCATAGTGAAATCTTGGCAAGGTATAAATCATGTATACAATCAACATAAATTTGGAACCCTCACAATTACAGTATTTGGTCTGAATAGGAAATAGTCATAACCTCTGGATCAGCAGCCAGTTGCTGTTTCCATATAATATGTTCCTGCTGATCAGGAGCCATGTCTTTACCTGGGATTAACTTTGATTCCAGGTCGTATTACAAATTCAAGTCCATTATTTTACAACATAGTATGCACATTCAGAATTATAAAAAAGTATGTTACATGATTACAGTTTGTTCTATTTGCAGTATTCACTGTGACATTCTAGTGTCATAAGTGGAATGAAATGTTCTGTATTTTATTTTGCCATGTAAATGATTGGACGGAATCTTAGTCCACCATGAAAATAAAGTGATAAAATCCAGGTTTATTCTATTTCTGACTGTAGTTGTTAACCCTCATATTACTCCATAGAAGAAGCAATACAGTACATAACACAATAAAATAAATTATTGGAAGATGTATAAAACATCACTAACACACATATTCAGTTCCACTGTTTTCTGATGCTGAAACAGACACAAGGAATACTGTAGGTCTGCATGCAGATTGCAACATAGACTGAATTTATATATATATATATATATATATATATATGTATATATATATATATATTAAGTCAGTGATCAACTGGAATGATTGCAGAAGATCAATGCAGTCATTTCAGTTGGCAAGGTCATCCTATTAATAAAAGTATAAATTCAGTCTACAGTATATTGCATACTGCATGTAAATCTATTCAGATTTCACTGACTCCCTTTAGGCATCAGAAAACAACAGTGGTTTGGGCTTCTCACCGGTTACTGTGTGAACTATGAATTCTAACTTTTCTCATGGAAGTGTGCATGTAATGTTGCCCTTCAACTGTATTAAGTTTTTTTTAGTAATTTTCTGTACTCTGTGGGGGCGATGGGGCTTGGGGAGCCGCACCTCAGCCCAGTCTTGCTTCATGGTCCCCTGCAGTTGACAGCAAGGAGGCAGTGCACTCTGTCCCAACATGAAAAGAAAGAAAGAATGAATGATATTGTCATCACCTATAGTGATACCTGATTGGCCACTTGTCAGCCAGTCTGGTTTTACCATAGGCAATGATGTCCATATTCATTCATTCATTCATGCTGGAATGAATGAGCACGGTCATTAGCTCTGTATGCATAATTAGTTACTAATAAAAGAGGAATTATGATATACTGTACTGCAGATTGCTGCAAACCTGGAGGATAGTTCAAACAACACCTCTTAAATCTATTTTACTGTCTGATTTGTTACAGCTGTCAGTGTATCCATGTACTTTTAAGCCACTTTGGCCAAGCTCAGAATTAAACCCTTGCTTTGATACAACTCTATACTGAGAAACACATGTAAGTGGCCTATACTGAGAAATCAAGTTTGGACTTTATGCATAACTGCAGTTGAACTGTAATTAGCCCAAATACTTTACTGTAAGGGATATGCTCCATTTTTTTTCAATTCATCAAGTTTTATCATTTATTGGGCCAGAATAAGTGTTACAGTATGCTGCCTCTAATGAAAAGTACAGTCTTCACACAGAAAGCAGTTTATTACTCCGATTTCAATAGCACTGGCAAATGGCCTAGCACCATAAATTAATCTATTTGTTGCAAGTTTTCCTAACAATACTGATAATGTACAGACCATTTCAACTTTGAAAGTTACAGATTGGCTGAATTCTTCTCAACAATAGTTATCAGAGCAGCAGAAGCAACTGTGCAGGATCACAGGTATGGGGGTTGGGAGCAGAGATGCTGAGAGGTAATAGCTGCACACTCAAGTTACGATGTACTGCAATTTAGTTCAGTTCAGAATAAAACATGTTTATAATAACTGAGCCATATTTTCTACTTTGCCCACAAACAGCATTTCTCCTGGAATCAGAATGAAATGGCAAAATAGCAAATATGGGCGAGCAAGGAAAGATCAGATTATAGAAACAGTAAAAAAAGGTGCATGTCAGGTGAGACTGCTAATATTAAAGAAATAAAGGCAGGATTTTTGATATTTCCATTACAAAAGTGATATTTCCACGCCTGTCATTATGTGCGGAATGTAATTAAGAGCATTGGGGCTCAGGAGGTATTATTTCATACTATTTGTATCCTGAAATGCATAGACTTGTTAAATTTCACAGTTGGAAAGGCAGCAGCTTTACTGTAGTGCAGTGTTCCGTTTTCATGCACATTGGACAACTGCCAAGGTTACCAGAGTTCATAAATCTAGTGATTAGCTGGATCTGCTTCCACACGCTGTACATTTACGGCCGATAAAAAGCATTAGTAGTAGGTGGGTAGTGCAGATTAATGAAGGTATCTGAGTTATTTCTTAAAATAGTAACAGACGTTTTGCCTTTTTTTCTACCGCTGTACGGAATATTGTATATCAAATGCTGCCAGCCCAAATGATGCACTGTTTATGAACCCTGTTCAAACAGACAGTTGCTTTCTGGTTTTCTACATCCTTGCACTGTGTGCTTTTTACTTCCATTTTTTGTAAAAAAATTAAAATAATAAAACATTTGCAGTGCAGTGTATTATAGTCAAAGGAACTATAGTGCATAAAAAAATGCAACAGCAACTGGGTAAAGGTCAGCATCATCAGTTGCAAATACACAGTATGGCAATAACTAGCAACAACCACAACAACAAAAATTAAGAGGTGGGCAAAGAAATACAAACAAATGTTCCAGCTAAAATGCTGGTAGTAGTTTTGGTTTTAGTGACAGATCACTAGCAAACGTATATATTTAGATTGCATTCTCAGCATTGCAACCTTAACATGTGTTTGCATTTCTTTATGCACCTTTTTTTTGGTACTTATCACTGTGTATTTATAACCAATGCTAACCTTTACAATGAGAGAAACTGACACCTCCATCCAGAAGTGCAGCCCCTCCAGCAGCAGTGAGCAGAGTATTCAACTACTGTATGTGTATGTTTGCTTTTTATGACCACCATTCTTAATCAGATCTGCCTCTTTTCCCTGATAGTCTAGTGGTCCCCTACCCAAATCATAATTGCTGAAAAATATTAAATTATATGACCCTTTTCTCTGTGCGCTACATTACCAGTGAACACGGTCAACTATTTTACTGTTTTTCAACAATCGGATTCTGGGAAGGGGACCACTGGACTGCCCGGCAACACCACTAGCAAGGATTCCTGAAGGGGGCCCATGTCCAGTCCCTGTTAGAGCAAATAGTCTGTGTATGACCTCCATCAAGATATAGGTATTCCTGCACATGCCAGTTAAAATATGAAGCTGCCTTGTTACTGTACCCATTCACAATGATGTCCCGGTAAAATGTAATCATGTGCAAACAAGGAACCCTACAGTATATGAATGTGATCATCAGAGGTCCTGGTAAAATGTAACCTGATTACTAACTGCTGTTACTAGTTACTAGTAAACTTTTCATTTCAGCTTGTGAAAGTGTTTGCCTAAATGAATTGTGACCTCGCACTGAAAACCTGATCTCTGCGACACTGTGCTGTCATGTGGTTAAGAAAGAGATACTTTGTTCAAACATTTGTTTAGCTTTTTATAAAATATATTATTATTCTTAATGAGAGTTAATGCTAATGGCATGTCTTAGTGTGTTTTGATCTTGTACTTTTTTTTAATGAAAACCTTGCTGTTATTGTTTGTTTCTCCAGCGGCAGCTGAGAGTTGTCGGATGTTGTTACCACGTATTCCTACATGATTCATTTTTCGACTTGAAATAAAATATGGCTGTGAGTTGAGAAAAAAAAAAGTTTTTTTAGTTTGCAGTGCTCTACAGAAACCTTCATGGGATGGGAAGTGTGTTTAACCCATTTCCTAAAACTCCTGTTAAAAATCTCTCTCTCTCTTTTTAATTTTGCATTTCTGCTTTTTTACATAAATGTATCTTAATTTGTGAAGACAGATTTTTTTGTGTGCATGAATATGTGACATATGAATGAGGGATCCACTTATTGTAGATCAAGGGAGGATGTGAAATGGTGCAGGTACTTGGGGGTGTTGGTGAACAAAGTGGTAGACAGTAAGACCTACCAGAGCTTCAGGCTGATGTAGCACAGCTGGACTAAGGCATAAGCACCCATGGCATGTTCTTATAGTCCCCATTTATATGTCCTTTTATTTTCTTAGAGAGTTGATTGCCTAACTGAACCAAGATGTAAAACAGATACTAATGTGTCAGTTTTATTTCAGGTGACCAGGATCATAGTGGGGAGAGGGGGCAAGTGAAACAGTATCCTGAGAATGTGCTTAAACGTATTAACCCCTGCTGTGCTGCGGAGTGATACATCGGTCCAGAATCCCTATACATTCAAATTCTGTTTGCAACATAAAGGTTAATGCTGCTTAGGTGGACCAGCACATACATTACTCAGCGGCAAATCTTTTTCATACTTTTTGTGATCATCGGTTAAGATATAACCATTAACTGATGACAGACACTTGAGGTCATGAAACTGTGCTACCAGCAAAGTTGCATTTTCAAAGCTCTGAATATTTATCTGTGGGTAATGAAATGAAAACTGTCAGCTGATAACATTCAGCCACTGTCCATTGCACAGAATAGACATCTCACTGATAGATCTGGAGCTAAGTGACATGCACTTGCCAATAACACCACTACAGCTCCAGACACTGAAGAATGAAGTTCATGAATTTTCATGGCTGTTAACTTTTTCAGCATTTTAAAACAGTTACTTAGCATCTGCACTAAGATATTACATGTCGCTGAACTGAATTGTGACACCAGTATCCCTGCGATCAACATTTATCAGCAAAAGTGAATTGAAAAAATCAACAACTGTATAAATTGGTAAGTGACATGAGTCAACAACATATTTGCACATAATACTTGGCTTAAAATTTGAGCACCACCATATTCCGTACCACAGCCTCAAACAGGAATGTCATTTAGAATTCAGCTAATGTCAAGCAGTTTTCGAGACATAAAAAGAATTACTGTATCAGTATGGTGGCAGCAACGGGATCAGGAAATTATGAAATAAAATGCAACAGCACCCCCATTGGCCATATGTTGTGTGGGTAGAGGGAGTGCATGTGCACCCTTGGGTGGGCTGTTAGGTGGCTTCAGATTCACTGGAGGAAAGGGTGGATGCGATTGGGAGCTGAGTTTGAATTTGTGTTTTCTTTTTCTATACCTAGTTTTCACTATTTTGTTAGGACACATTTCCAATCCTAAGATGTTTGGAGTCACATGGTGATGTGACTTCACTGAGCATCTGATCTGAGAAAGAGCTGTGTGATTCTATCTAAATGCCAGCTCACAGCAATTCAGAGAAAAAAAAATATTTTGAAGCTGCATTTCCAAAGGAAGTGTGCAGTTTAGTGAATTACCACACAGAGGTGTGTATATGACAGCACTAAGAGGCACATTAAAGTGCTTCAGTGAAAACCTCCCCCACTGGCTGCTGCTGAAATGCATAGCAGTATGTTCTCCTTTGTGCATTCTGGTTGTTCTTTGCTTCAGCTGCAGGTAATACGGTATGCTCAAGTTTGTTTGCATAAGTTTTAGCAGCACGGAGTTCACATTGATGGAGTTTTGTAAGAGAAAATGTTTGGAGTTACACATACAATGAAGTCTGAGTTTTCACATCAAATGCTGAGGTATTTTTTTTCTGGAGGATTAGAACCCATGGAGTCCATGAAGGTGTGCTTTGGAGAGCTGGCATGTGTAAGGACTGTTAGGCACCCACACATTTTGGTGGTCCTTCTGTAGCAGGGAACAGTTTATTAAAGTAATGATGTGTGGCTTGTCTCTTTAAGCTAGACAAGACTACACCATCCTATCAGGTAACCGACACAGTTGATCTGTGTGTGTGTGTGTGTGTGTGTGTGTGTGTGTGTGTGTGTGGTGTGTGTGTGGGGAGGAGCTGCTCACTGAAGTGGAGCTCTCCCTTTCAACTGTATGGCATTGCATTTTCAACTGTTGTCATAGACAGCTGCAGCATTCATTGGTGAACTGCGGCCATGACTGCAAACACACTGACAGAATTGGAAGACGGCTGCCACACCTTGGAAAACTCAGATGATGGCACTATGTTTCTTGCACATGCGTGCAAGAAACATAAAAATGAAGAAGAACTTGGTTGGTCCGAAAGCTAAAGCACTTTGTTCTTTTTGTTACATCTAAGTTTGTCCAATAAAAGGTATCAAATCATTTGCTTCTGGATCTATTCTTACAAGGACCAATACTGCAAAGACTAAATCTGTATGTTTGGTGAAAATGGGATCCAATATCAAAAAAATTAAAAATAAGTAAAGTATGTCCCCAGGATTGAGGGATGGGTTCAAAAAAGGATTTTGGTCTAACAAAAAAGATTCTTTTTTTTCATGAGGGGCTTATCTTTATTCAGAAAAAATCCTTTTTCATGAGCCGCCATCTTGTTTTGCATTTCTATGAGGGGAAAAAAGGTTTTAAGCCCCCCAAAATGATGGAGTGTATAAACACCAAGACATGTATGTTGCTCAATGTTGCTGTGTTAGCTAGAGACAGCACTTTGTTTGTTTTTAAAATGAACCCTGAATGTGTTTTTTTTTTATATTTTAAATCCTTTTTCATCACTGGCTAAGATCCTTTTTTGTGAATCCTTTTTTGTTCAAGTGAAAAAGGTTAATGAGTGATGAAAATGATTTGGGACTACTGTGCATTTACAAATATCTCATCACTAGTGACAGTCCAGTACTAAACTTATAAGTGAGATAAGCTCAAAGTGCTCCCCAACTCATTCAGTTACATACTGTAAATAACCATTATTTAACAAAAAAAAATTTACATTGGAAGCCAGCTGCAGGCGATTACAATGCCTCATATTATTTTGTCAAGCAACACTTATATTCCTAATATTCCTAATTTTGTTGCTGTGTAATTTCCACCATGACTCAAGTCTGTCAAATTATTTTACTGATCAGGCAGTGTTTAATTACAAATCTTAGTCATTACACCAGTTCTTTTTTTCTAAGTTTAGTGCAGCTACTTTTTTCTGCGATAGGACCTAGAGAACACAGGCTACTCTTATGAAGAAGAAAGGGCAAATCACACCCAAGGAGGCAGGCCCAAGCAAGGGGAGAGATTGGCAAAATTCCCAAGATATTAGGATAAAGAAGTGGACCTTCATGCTGTGAGGCTGAAGGGGCCAATCATACAGCTAAGGTCAATGTAATGATTTTTCTCAAATTATAGCAGAAACCATCAAAGAGATTGACAAAAGTCACTTGAGGTGAAAGTGAGACTCCATAGGCTAGGCTGACAGCATCAGCAAATGTACCCTTCAAAATTTCAAATCCTTCAGCTCGGCTGTCCACCGAGGGTGTTCACTGTGGAATTGGAGGTTGAAGATTATTTTAATAATGAAGAAACAGCTGGAGAGGGGAGATCTGCAAACAGAACTACAGTGACCACAACTTAACTATCAATGGAGCTGCATCCACTGTAAACAGGCACCTTTCTCCTTAGGCTATGTAACAGTTAACAGGTTATTTTGTTAAGTAAACAGATGTTGCCGGCCCTGTGGCACTAAGGGTTGAGGTGCTGGATGCCACACCTCATGCCACACTGGAGACCCGGGTTCTGGAATGAGCTTGGGTCATCGGAGGCTGGCAGGGGAGGCACAGGATTGAGCATCTGGAGGACTGCTGTCCTGTCCCAGGAGTGAGGGGGATTCTATCTCGGGCTCTGGAGACTCCTAGCAATAGCTGGAAGCACAGCAGCCTGAGACCAGGAAGTGCATGGGGATTGGCTGCAGCGGCGACTCTGTAGGCATGCACGGGAGTGTGCATGCCTGCACTGGGATGCATTGCACAACTGAGCCAATGGGGAGGGGCCTAAGCAGAAATCCCCATCCTCAGGGATAGGCAATGGCACCACCACCATCAGCCACACTCCAACAGCTAGACTCCCTCCTCACCTGGTCCGAGCCCAGCCCAGCCTCAATTGTAGATAGAGAGCCCTGGGTGGATAGGGCGGCCCTACCTTGGGGGGCCCAGAGCCTGAGGGATAGCCAGGCTGGTGCCAGGAAGACAGAGGAGTTTCAGGCTAGGAGGTAGAGCTGTGAAGTGGGGGATGCCTGAGAGAGAGTTCCCTGGGAAGACAGTGTATAAAAAACAGAGTTTGAGAAAAAAAAGTTAACAGATGTAGAATATTTATAAGGAGATAAAGGAAATGGTCCCACTATGTTTTTTTATTAATCTGTAAAAAAAAAATGGTCCCTCTCCGATCAGCCCCCCACCCCCACCTCCCACTCAGCATCCATCACTCCTTGCTCCTTAGTACACCTCCATACACCCTCACTCACCTAAATAGATCACAGGTTCAAAACCCACTCTCTGATCAAAGACACTTCTTGCTACTGGAACCAGTGACTACAATATGAGAAACTAAGGTAAATGCAGTTCAATGTATTTCAATGGGGGGTTAAACTTTTATGCATAACTTAGCCTTTTTTTTTAGATCTTGACCCCAAATTTTTAACATAGCCTTTTAGGGACCCCACCTCATGAACAATATGACAGTCATACTAACATACTAACATACTAAAATGCCAGCAGAATAGGCCTAACAGTCTTTCATGTCTGCTCATTTGGTCAGCCCCCACCCTGGGTGCTGACCTTGCTGTCCCCCTCGCCTTCTCTGGCTTCTCCCTTCCCAGTTCCGGATATTCTTGCTGCATTGGATTTTGCTTCCAGAACCCTTCCCCTGTACCTGTCCCACCCCCTCCTGAACCCCTCCACTGTCTCTGCCTCCACCAGCCCCCTAGGCAGTGCATTCCATGGCTCCACCACCCTCTCAGTGAAGTAGCACCTCCTCCTTTCTCCCCTGAATCTTCCGCCCTCCAGCTTCCACCCATGCCCTCTAGTGGCCCCCTCCTCCTTCCTTCAAAGCACCCTGACTGTTCCTCCCCTATTTACCCTCTTCATGTACCTGAAGACCTCTATCATGTCCCCCCGGTCCCTTCTCTCTTCCAATGTGTACATATTTAGCTCTTCGAGTCTCTCCTCATAGGTCCTGTCCCCCAAGCCCCAAATCATTTTGGTTGCCCTCCTCTGGACCCTCTCCAGGAGGTTAATGTCCCTCTTAAGTGTGGCCTCCAAAACTGCATGCAGTACTCAGCAAAGGGCCTCACCAAGCAGTTATACAGAGGGAGTATCACTTCCCTCCTTCTGGAGGTGACCTCTAGCGATGCATCCCAGCATCCTGTTGGCCTTGGCTGCTGCCCTCCTACAAGTCTCAGAGTTGTTCATCTTGACATCCACCACCACCCCCAGGTCCCTCTCAGCCATCGAGACTTGTAGCATTTCCCCCCCAGGGTGTACACTTGGCCTGGGTTTCTGGCCCCCAGGTGGAGTACCTTGCATTTCCCTGCATTGAACCTCAGCTTCCACTTTCTAGACCACCTTTCCAGAGCCTCCAGGTCCCCCTGTAGGGCCACCCTCCCCTCCTCCCCATCCACCACCGCCCCCAGTTTCGAGTCATTATACAACTCCCACCCAAAAGGGGATTTTGTGGTCATTTGGCAAAATCACCTTTTGGGTAGGATTTGACCATTTTTCCTGACTTTGTTCATGAGGAGGGGGTCATAAGAAGGCTATTTTAAAAATTTGGGGTCAAAATGATTAGAAATGGCAAAGTTATGACCAGTTGTTGTAATTTCACTATGTATGCTCATAACTTTGGAAATTTTAAATATTTTAACCCCAGATTTCAACATTGTCTTCTTGTTACCCCACCTCATGTATGTCACAGCTGTTATTTTTCAAATCCTGGCCAAAATGTGTTTTCACATCTGTGGCATGGAATGGCACTGCCGTTGTGCAGAATTATGTTTTGGTGGGGATTTGAAAATGTTCTGTACCGGATGCATGAGATGGGGTAATAAGATGGCTATGCTGACAATTTGACCACTGTTGTCCTATAAATGGAAATGCAGGACTCAGGGGGACCTATGCTTTTGCAGCTACATACATATATGCATCTACAAATGTGTGGGGGCCCTGCGCTCCCACAGGCAAATAAGGATATGATTATAATATCACAAGAAGTACGGAAATAAATTGCAAAAAAAACTTGGTTAATGCTCTAGTTAGAGTTAAAGCCAGAAAAGTAGGGAAATGTGGTGTTAGGGTTTCTGACCCTAACACCCCACCCACCCTGCACACACCAACAGGTGTCAGGGGTGTGCCTTAGGGTCATCAGACCTAATGCTCACCCCATTCTCTTACACTGTACACATCTCAGCTTATTTACTTATGGCATGAGGCGAAGTTAGTGCTGATGACCCCAAGGCACACCCCAAACACCTGTGTGTACAGGGCAAGGTATTAGGGTTGGAAACCCTAATGCCACATTTCACTACTTTTGTGGCTTTAACCCTAACTAGAGCATTAATTAATTTTTTTGCAATTTATATACATATATATATATTATTTGCAAAAAACTTTGTTGATGCACCAGTAATAGGTGATTGGAAGCCAAAAATGATCTTGCTACCCTGCCCCTATAATATGATATACTGTATTTTCTTTGAAAAAACTATGTTAAGGGGCCAATTAGGGTTCAAATTAATGCTACAAAAGAAAAAAATGTGTTGTTAGGGTTTCCAGCCCTATGTCCCCATCTCCACCCCAAGCAGCAAAAGGAAAAATGGTACACAAAGAACCATGACTGGGATGTCAACATACCCAGGTACATAATCTACAGGAGGGACAGGGAGGGAAGACGATGAGGAGGAGTAGCTCTCTATGTAAGGGAAGGGATCAAAGCAACAGAACTAAAGGGTAAAAAGGGAGGAGAGGAGGCACTGTGGGTCACCCTGGAGACTGGAAATGGCTCCATAATCCACACAGGGGTTGTATACAGATCCCCCATCTCAGGGGGAGGAAATGGACAAGGAAATGATAGAAGGCATCCTTGGGATGGCAGAGAAAGGGGAGATATTGCTGATGGGGACCTGAATATGCCAGATGTTGACAGGAGCAACTTTGCTGCAGCCACATCCAAGAGCAGGGCCATTATCGATGCCCCACAGGGGGCATGCCTCAGACAGCTAGTTTTGGAACCCACTCAGGAGAGAGCAATCTTTTAGACCTGGTACTCTCAAATGAGGACAGAGAGAGGATCTCTGATCTTGAAGTGGATAGCTATCTGGGAACAAGTGACCACCAAACAGTGTGGTTCATAATAAACATAGGTGTAGAATCAAGACACACAAAAGTGAAGGTACTGGACTTCAGGAGGGCTGATTTAGTCAAAATGGGAGAGTGCCTCAGAATAGCACTAGCAAACAGGCAAGAAGGTGGGGTGGAGCAACAATGGGGAAACATCAAAACCGGCATCACACAGGCAATGAGCCTTTGTGTGAAGCAAATAAACAAATCAAAATGAAAGAAAAAAACACTATGGTTCTCAAAAGAAGTGGCAGGGAAGGTAACGGAGAAAAAGATAGCTTCAGGAAGTATAATGAAACACAGAAGGAGCAGGACAGAGAACTGTATCACTTAAAGAAGAAGGAAGTGGATAAGGCAGTCAGAATAGCAAAGACCCAAACTGAGGAAAAGATAGCCAACTAGGTTAAGAAGCGGGATAAAATCTTTTATAGGTACATTATGGAGCAAAGAAAGACTAAGGCAGAGATACTGAGGCCGAACAAAGAGGAAGATGGTTGGGCAGAGAGCAACAGTGAAAAAGCAGGGATACTGAATGAATACTTCTGCTCAGTATTCACAATGGAAAAGCAGGGGAAATACCTAATCCAGTCAATAGAAGCACTCTAGATAGGGGTTGATAGTCCTTTCACAGAAGAAAGGGTTCTAAAAGAACTCTTAAAACTGAAGGTGGATAAAGCAATGGGGCCTGATGTGATTCACCCCAGAATTCTAAAAGAACTAAGGGAAGAACTAGTAACACCACTGACTACCCTTTTTCATAAATCATGGGAGGATGGTGTGGTACCTCAGGACTGGAGGAGGGCAGATGTGATTCCTCTTCACAAAAGTGGGAGCAAGACAGACTACTACAGACCTGTCAGTTTGACCTCAGTGGTAGGGAAAATTATGGAATCACTTCTGAAGGAAAGAATTATTGAGTACCTAGAGACCAGTGGGTCACAGACCCAAGCCAGCATGGATTCACAGTGGGAAGGTCATGTCAGACAAATCTAATTGATTTCTTTGACTGGGTAACCAAAGCAGTAGACCAGGGAGGGGCTGATACACAAGGTGGGGTAGAAAGGATGAAAAGGGACTTGGCAAGGTTGGATGAATGGTCAAATGTATGGCAGCTTAGATTCAATGCAAAGAAGTGCAAAGTAATGCACCTGGTAAACAAAAACCCAGGGGAAGAGTACACAATGGGGGGTGAGATACTGACAACAATAAAAATGGAAAGAGACCTGGGGGTAGTCATATCAGATTACCTAAAAGTGGGCCAGCAATGTGAGAAGGCAGTACGGAGGGTTGGGGGATACTGGGATGCATAGGGAGAGGCATCACCAGTAGAAAACAGGAAGTTGTTGGCCCTCTGTACAGACAGTTGGTAAGACCACATCTGGAGTACTGTGTACAGGTCTGGAGACCCCATCTCTGTAAGGACATAGACAGGGTGGAGGCTGTCCAGAGGAGGGCAACCAAAATGATGCAGGGTCTGCATCAGAAGACATATGAAGAAAGACTAAAGGAACTAAAGATGTATAGCATTGAAGAAAGGAGGGAGGGGGGGACATGATAGAAACTTTCAAATACCTCAAGGGAATCAACACAGTCCAAGAGGGTAGCATCTTTCAGAAAAAGAGATGTGCAAAAACAAGGGGTCACAATTTGAAGATAGAGGGGGACGGCTCAGAGGTAATGTGAGGAAGTATTTCTTCACAGAGAGGATTGTGGATACATGGAACAGCCTTTCTGAGGAGGTCGTAAAATCAAAAACAGTGGGGGAATTCAAGAATGCATGGGACAGATATAAGACAATTCTAATGGAGGGTAGGAGGAAGTAGGCTGTTGGTTAACTAGGATCTGTAGCTTATCCATTAGGTAGGGGAAATGGGCAAACTAGGTAGGCCCAGCAGTCCTTATGTGCCATCAAATTCTATGTTTCTATGTTAAAAAATATTAGGGGTTTGGTTCTCTGGAGTCTTGGTGAATCAGTGTTGGGATCTTCCTTGGGGTTGTTGACCTTAATGCCCACCTCTCCCTCAGCCCATAGTCTTCTGTCCGATGCACATTTGCCTTCATGCCAGTGCCTCATAGTGATACACGTTTCAAAAATAGGCAGTTCCAAGCAGGGTCTCATAGTGATATACTCCTCAAAAATAGACAAGTATGTCTCAACACATGTTGCCACTAGAATCTCTTGTAGCTTTCTTCACACAGGGCTCTGTGGGCCCTGCCTGAAGAAAAGAGATAAAGTCTGATCTTGTTTGCTCTTGTTTGATCTTGTTTGCTCAGAGAAGGGGGTGGGCATTAGGGTTGACAATCCCATGGAAGACCCCACTGCTGATTCATTTAGACTCTGGAGGCCCAACACCCTAATGCTTTCCCTTTGTTTCTGGGAAGGAGTAAGATCTGGACATCTTAATGCCAAATTTCCCTGCTACTGTGACATTAATTTGAACCCTAACTGGTGCACTAATGCAATTTTTTGCAAAGAATTTGCTTTCTTTTTGAGATAGTGGAATTGTAACCTCATTCACACAGATCACTTCTAAACTTGCACCAACAGATGCAGGTGAATAGGGCCCTCTGGGCCCTGTGCCAAGGGAAGACTCCATCTGCGTATGATGTGCAGCAACAGATGTCAAAAATTCATGTGGCTGTCTGATGGACTGTGCACGCACAGGACCCTCTGGGTCCTTCACTTTCCTGGGTCCACAGACATAGATGCACAGGGCAAAGAATCCATCTCTCAGCAGAAGCACAGGGCCCTCTAGAACCCACAGGTACAGAGGTGCAGGGTCATATGTGAAGATTTGTCTTCACTATACATACTTGGGCCCATGTGGGCAACTCTGCACCTACATTTCCAAGACTAGGGGGTGGTGTTGCATGACAGCACCATCCCCTCCAGCCCTGTTCCATCCAGTTGGATCACTGAGCTCACCCCCAAACTCAGTTCACCGGCACAGGATAAGAAAGCACTACCTGCTGTGGAAAAAGGCTGGTACCATCGCAACATTTCTTAATAATTTTTTTTTTATTTTGACCCCAAATTTTCAAGATAGTGGTTTATGACTCCCCCTTATAAACATGACGTGGTATTTATAAAATATTGGCTGAAACATAATTTTGGACCACACATGCAAAAACAGCTCATTCAGATTAGAAAAATAATACCCATCATGCTTATGAGGTGGTGTGAAAAATGGCTATGTTGAAAGTCTAAAATGAAAATGCTGAAAATTAGAAAAGCTCTGCTTGAAAGTTGGAACAATTTAATGTTTACTCTTAACTGGTAATTTTATCATATTTTTACAGCAAATTTTCAACACAGTCTGCTTGCGATCCCACCTCATGAACTCTTTAGGTGAAAATATTCAAATCCCACCCAAAACCTGATTTCATACAGTGATTGTGAAATCACCTTTTGGGACCGAGCTGAACATTTTCACCTCCCTTGTTCATGACGTGGGATTCCAAAAAGGTCCTGTTGAATGTTTGGTGGAAAACATTTTTAAAAATTAGCTGAGTTATGAGTGAATGTTGAAATATTTCAGTGTTCACTCATAACTTGGTCATTTTAACATCTTTTTAACCACATTTTCAACATTGCATTCTTATGACGCTACATCACTAAGCCAGCAGGTGAAAATTCAACCATACTGATATACATCACACCAGACTTAGCTTATTTTCTCAAATTGCCCTTGCCGGTTCCAGAAGCAAGACTTGTCTTTGAGCCAAGAGTGTATTACATCATGGAACATATTCAGGTGAGTGAGGTGTGTCAGAGTGTGGGGTGGTGGGTTTTGGGGGCAGGGGTGGGATGGGTGGGGGTCTGGAGGTTCAGATTGGCATGGGACTGTTTTTCTTTTTACGGGTTTCAAACAGTAAAATAAAAAACATGACTGAGGGATGGTTTTCTTATTTCACAGGGAAGCTGACACTGGGGATTGGGCAACCTTGTGTCAGAATACTGTTCAGCAGCACTAAGGGTGGGGACAGTGATGCCAGCACTTATTTTTTGGAGGGATGACCTGGAAGGAAGTGGTGTTACAACAAAGGAATACCAAAAGGTAGACACTTCACTCCACTATTATTTACATACATTAAGGGATCAGGAAAGAACAAGGGATGGCTGGTTGAGCCGGGAGAGGGAGAGAATAAAAATATTAAAAAGAACAAAACATGAAGCTTAGAGGGACAGGAGGGGAGAGGTCAACAGTAGTGGTACCGTGGGTGGCCACCTGGTCCACTTAAAAACAGAAAATACAGATAGACAGACAGACAGATACCTAGATAGATACTGTTTTGAGCTGTGACTTTCTGCCATAGTGCCCCTTTATCCCTGATTTCTAGTGGTATCCCCCACCCTCCAATGTTTTGTTTCCTTTTTTGTTGATGGTTAGTGGCATCCCCCCACCCTCCAGTGTGTTTATATTCTGAAAATAAGAACACCATCCCTCATTGTCCTTTTTTTCATTTACCTGTAAAAAGCAATGTTCCATCACTGATCACTCCCGCACCCCCACCCAACCACCCACTGTGCACCCGCCTCCCCACACCCCTCTTGACACCCCACAGACCATCACTCACCACCGAAGGTCCCAAGTTTGAGATCTGCTCTCCTGATCGAAGACACATCTTGCTGCTGCAACAAGTGACTGCAATATGAGAAACTAAGGTAAATGGTATCAATGTATTTCAATGGGGGTTTCAACTTTTATGCATAACTCATCCATTTTTTGAGATTTTGACCCCACATTTTCAACATCACTTTTTGGGGACCCCACCTCATGAACAGTATGACTGTCATAGTGCAACTCCTGCTGGAAAGGTGACTTTGTGATTGGATGGTGAAATCAGCTTCCCAGTGGGATTTGTGTAGTGACTGCCATATTGTTCATGAGGAGGGGTCACAAGAAGGATATGTTATAAATTTGGGGTCAAAATTTAAAAAAATTACTGCTTTATGACCATTCCTCACCACACACAATCATAACTTTGGAAATTTTCAATATTTTTAGCCCATATTTTTAATATAGTCTTCTTATTACCCCACCTCATGTATACCACAGCTGTCATTTTTTCAAATCCTGGCCAAAATAAGTTTTCGCACCTGTGGCACAGAATGGCACTGCAGTTGCACAGAATTATGTTTTGGCAGGGATCTGAAAATTTTTTCTACTAGGTACATGTGGTGAAGTCATAAGAAGGCTATTTTGGAAATTTGGGGTCACAATCATTTAAAATGGCACAGTTATGACTATTTGTTGCAATTTTAGTATGCATGCTTATAACTTTTTGAATTTTAAATATTTTGAACCCAGATGTTCAACATAACCTTCTTATTACACCACTTCATGTATGTCATAGCTGTCATTCTTCAAATCCTGTCCAAAATGTGTTTTTGCACCTGTAGTATGGATTTGTGTTGCACTTGTGCAGAGTTACGATTTGGCAGATATGGAAACATTTACTGCAGTGGGTATATTAGGTGGAGTAATAACACGGCAGTGGTGACCATTTGGTCACTCTGGCCCTATAAATGTAAGCGTAGTACACAGACAGCCCTGAGCTACCATAGGCACATACACTTATGCGTGAATGGAGGGACTCTAGGCCCTGTGCTCCAAAAGGTATATATAGATATAGATATAGATATAGATATAGATATAGATATAGATATAGATATAGATATATCTATATATATAGATATATATATACCTCAAGACAGACCCCCAACAACTATTGCCTGTGCAGGGTGGGAGATGGGGTGTTAGGGTTGGCAATCCTAATGCCACATTTCCCTACTTTTGATGGTGGACCCCTAACTGATGCAGTGACAATGTTTTTGCAATATACATATAAATATACATATATATATATATATATATATATATATATATATATTATGGTAGCACGGTAGTGCTACCATAGTTAGGGTTGAGGAGCCATTTCCATGTTAAACCCAAAATTTTGCACCTTAATAACTTTGCAACCATTTGATGGATTTGCCTGAAATTTGGAATGTATGATCAAGACCCATAGGCATTGGGATCTGCCAAGTTTCGTACTGATCAGATATACAGTTGCGGAGTTATTAAGCATGATCTGTGCACACGTTTACGCTTTTCTGGAATTCTGTGGTCGCGCCTACAGGTCATACGGTTTGCGTGACCAGCCCTAAATCTTCAGGGAACATGCAGCCAGGGTCCCCGATGTGCCTTTCAAAGATTTCATGAAAAAATATTAAATGGTTCAAAAGTTATTCAAAAAACAGTTTCCCATTATAAGTCAATGGGAAAAGTTAAAAAGTTCAACACTTTCGCAAATGCATTTTTACTTTCGCAAATGGGCCTGTTACTTTCGCAAATCGGCCATTTTTTCAGTTGGTGATCAGAAAAATGGTTGGCATTTAAATTTGGGACCTCTAGCAATCTAATTTTTTTGTATTCACCTAGTCGGGCCCTGAGGATGCTTGCCATGTCTTTATTTGGTAAAACACCCCAGAAATATATTTTCAAATTTCTGGAAAAAGCACTTCGCAAATTAGCTTCGTGCTCATGAAAGTGTCGCGAAATTTTTATGAAAGCTGCAAATTGCCATGTGTAATTTTCTAGTCTGTGGGAAAAATGACAGCAATTCTTTTTGGCATTGCACTGCAAAATAACCGTTGGGAGTTTTGGGCTGAAATTTGAGGGAACTCGGAACTGACATCTCACAGATGTGCCTTTCAGTGTTGTATTGAAAAAATATTACATGGTGGCAAAGTTATGGCACTCCAAAGTTGACAGTTTTTCCCATAGGATAACATTACGGCGCCCGAAGCATTACAGGAATCCTTTGGCACCCTGCTGCAAAATAACGGTTTGGTCTTTTTTCCTGAAATTTGGAAGGAAGACAGCCAACAGTACACAGATGTGCCTTTCAGTAGCTTGGTGAAAAAATATCACATGGAGGCAAAGTTACGGCACTCCAAATTTGACGTTTTTCCCCATAGGATAACATTACGGAGCCCGACACTTAACAGAAATCATTTGGAGCCCTGCTGCAAAATAACGGTTTGGTCTTTTTTCCTGAAATTTGGAGGGAAGACAGCCAACAGCCCACAGATGTGCCTTTCAGCAGTTTGGTGAAAAAACATTACAGGGAGGCAAAGTTATGGTGCTCTGAACTTTTCTTTTTTTCCCATAGGATAACATTACGGCGTTCACCGCGCTTTTCAGGGCCCGTATCTCGGAAACGGTGCGAGATATGGACTTTTCGTCGGAAAACTTCTTAGCCTTCTAATGGGGCTAAGATCCAAATTAGCCAGGACAGTTGTAAATAATATGACTTTTAATTTTTTTTTCTACGTCGTACGGTTCCTGAGATATAATGTATTTAGTATTCCAAGATCTCATTTTCTGCGCCGATACTCATTATTTTGCATACATTATTTGTACTCACTGTCTTTTTCTCAATACAGGTTTTGGGAAAACCAGCCCGTAACATTACTGTTGCTGTTGCCCTTTCGGCGGATCCATTTTCCGTTCACTTACCATTGATGTCTGCGTCACCATGTGCGTTATCCCTTGCTTTTCATTTGCGCTATGCTTTCTGTTATTTTTGCCATTTCTGTCTACAGTACTGTTTATCTTACTGTTTCACTTTACATCACCATGCCCATTGACATTTCTGTTTGCAGGCACCATGTTACTATGTGACAACACATCACGTGGCAGACCATTCCGTCTATGCCACCATGTCGTTACCCTTTCTGTTCTCATTTGTGCTTGTGTTACCGTATGCGCCCTGTTAGCATTTCTGTTTGCGTTGCTTTGTCCTGTTACTATGCCACAACATCATGGGGCAATAGGGCCCAAAGGGCCTCGCGCTTAACGTGATTATCAGCAGGAGCTGGGCCCTTCCTGCCGCTGCAGTACATTCACTATTTCTCATTATCATTCTCAAAAGAAGGGAAATTAGAGGCAAAAAACTCCATTTAATGCATTAGTTAGGGTAGTTCCACAGTGACAAAAGTGAAGAAATTCGCTGTTAGGGTTGAAAACCCTTGGACCCCAGCCCCACCCCAACCGGCATTGGGGTGTGCATTGGGATCATGGGTCTAACTCTCACCCATTCTCCTATACTTCTGCTGCTTTTACACATGTCATGGGGTGAGAGTTGGGGCTGACGTATCCCAATGCGCTCCCAATGCCGAGTTGTGGGTGGGGGTCCAAGGGTTTTCAACCCTAATAGCGAATTTTCACTTTGTCCATTTGGAACAACCTAACTAATGCATTAAATGGAGTTTTTTGCCTCTAATATATATATACATACATACTATATATTAATTGCAAAAAACTTTGTTAATGCATCAGGTAGGGTTGAAGTGACGAAAGCAGAGAAATGAGACATTAGAATTGAGCTCCTAACCCCCCAACCTAACACCCCCCATCCTCCACACCAACAGGCATCAGGGTGTGCCATGGGGTTGTTAGACCCAACTCTTACCCCATTCAATGTGTAAACAGGATGACATGGTACAGCATAGGAGCATGGGGTGAGAGTTATTCCTAATGACCCCATAGCACACCCCAATGCCTGTCAGTGTGTTTAGGATGGGGAGTGGGGTGGTAGGGTGGGGGGATCCCTCTTACACATAACAAAGGAGTCATACAGTAGCTCTACAGGGCTGAAAAGGAACCCTTGTAACACTAATTTGCCAATATCTCAGTAACCATACAAGCTATGAAAAAAATTCCACTGCAATTGTAATCATGACTTTGAAACCTCCATGGATGCTTAGTCCACCTAAAGGTGGACTAAGCATGCATGGTAGCAAAACATCTGTATTTTCCATCATCTCGGAGACACAGGCACTGAAAGTCACTGTGGGCACTGCAGTGTTATCCTATGTGAAAAATGTCAACTTTGTGATGGCATATCTATGGAACCGATTAACTTTTTTATACCTATGGAGCATAATTCACATCTCTAGGACACCCCCTTTATACCCTGCAAATTTCAAGCCAAAAGACCAAACCATTTATTCACAGTGCACTGGCAACGTTTTTAAATTCCTAGTTCATGAGGTGGCAAAATCCTCGTTCGCGAGGTCAGTCCCCATTCACAAGTTGTCAAAATCGCCGTTCATGAGAAATCCTTAATCGCCAGACTGGGACATGTCTGCACTCTTCAAAGGTGAACCGCAAACCGAAGAATCAAGGTAAGATCCATGTAATGGCAGTTTTCAACTTATTTTGATATTTCTGCCATTTTTAGAAATGTTGGCCCAAATTTTCAACATGGGGTTCTTGGGGCTCCACATCATGAACACTTGCACCATCATCTTTTTAATCAATCCAAAAAGGTGATTTCCCAGTTGCTTCACAGAATCACCTTTGAGACTGATTAATGAAATGACAGTGCCAGTGTTCATGAGGTGGGTTCCCAAAAAGCCCATGTTGAAAATCTGGTGCAAACATTCCAAAAAATGACTGTGTTATGAGCATACATTGTGCAGGTTCTATGCACGTTATTAACTTTGCCAGTTTTTAATATTTTCAGTCCAGATTTTCTACACTGACATTTTTTCACACCGCCTCATGAATGGTATCCCTGTCATTTCACACATCCTGCCTGAAATGTGTTTTTGCACCCGTGGCACAGAATGGCACAGTTGCTGTGTGAAATTAACTTTTGGGATGGATTAATGAAATCACAGTTCCTGTGCTCATGAAGGGAGGTCCCAAAAAGTCCATGTTGAAAATTTGGTAAAAAAAATGACAAAATATTGCCACGTTACAAGCGTGCATTGTGCAGTTTCTATGCACGCTTGTAACTTTGACAATTTAGGTGAAAAACATTCCTTAAAATACCCGAGTTAAGTGCACCCATTAAATTTATTCTACACATGTGCATAATTTTACAGGACTGGTGCATAGGATACTACTATACTATCTCAAAAGACAGGAAATTCATTGCAAAAAAACTCAGTTAATGCAACAGTTAGGGTTGATTGCACAGCAACAAAAGTTTGGAAATTCAATGTTAGGGTGCCCATCCCTAACAGCCCCTACCCTCCACACACCAACAAGGATTGGGTGTGCCATGGGATCACCAGGCTTAACTCTTATTTCCTCACTTTTGTTGCTTTAACCCTAACTGATGCATTAAACCCACGAATTTCCTTACTTTTTGAAAAAGTGTAATATAACAAGGGCCCTACACTCCCACCAAGTTGCCCATTTCTGAATAGCAATATGCATCTGTAGAAGCGTGGGCCATCTGGGCTCACACTTCCACTTCCACATAGCTCCAGAGCCATACTGCAGCCCTATAGGGCAAAAAACTCTTGTAACACTAATTTGCCGAAATCTCAGGAACTATAGCAGGTAGAAAAAAAATTCAAGTGTCATTGTAACTGTGACAGTGAATAATTCACATGACCATAAATGACTAAACCTGTATCATACATAGTTTCTGAGATATGGGCACCAAAAAGCACTGCACGGGCACTCTTTGAACCCTTGTGACACTAATTTGACAATATCTCATTAACCGTATCATCCATGAAAAAAATTCCACTGCTGGCTTACCCTACAGTTTAAATTTTTTTCCAGTGGCATATAGCGAAAACTCTGTATCTCACTTTGTTTTTGAGATATGGGCACCGAAAGGTGTGACAGACCCCACAATGTAATCCTATGGGGAAAATCTCAACTTTGTGATGGCATATATATGGAACCACTTAATTCCCCAACACCTAAACAGCCTAATTCACACATGTAGAGCATTCCCTCAAGACCCTGAAAAGTTCAAGTAAAAAGACCAAACTATTAATGAGCTATGCAATTTTAAAGTTTTTACACTTTTAAAAATTCTTCATTTGTGACATAGCAAAATCCTAGGCCATCAAATCAATCCTAGTCCATGAGCTAAAAAAATCCTAGTCCCCAAGAGGCCATCTAGTCTTCCCATCAGGGCCATCTGGTCTCTCCATCAGGGTCATCTGGTGATGCCCAGGGACATCTGGTCATGAAATTCTGGCTATCTGGTCATGTAATGACGGACAAAGCTCGCAGACCAGGATAATTTTGCAGACCAGGATTTTGCAGGCTTGTGGACTAGGATCATTAGCGAGTCACAAAAGAAGAACATTTAATTATTAAAAAAACTATTTTTTAACAGAAATGAAGCAAACCAAAGGCATGGCTTTGTAGAGGGGGCCACCCTAAATAAAACCCATGCCTCATTTGGCCCAAAAATCACCAGTGGAGAAAGCTGCAACATTTTGTTTGACTGGAAAACTAAAAACAAGATGTCAGCTCACGAACTAAAAATGTTTCTTTTTTTTTAATTTAATATACTTTATTGTTTTTTGATGTAAGCAGGTAGAATTAAACAAAACATTAGGTCAAAAACTAAGAAAAATAGATGAAAGACATTTACAACTTAAAAAATCATTACAATATCTGGTTGCTTACAAATTCCTCTACCCACTCACTCCCCCCTCTGCCCCCCAACCTACCTACCAATGTCTGCCACCAATTACAAATGACCTAAACCATGGTTGCAACATACAAGCACTTCCCAACAGGGACACAAACGAACAAATTAACAGGAAAAAAAAACACACAATAACCAAATACATTTGATTTTATCAACTTAAAACAAGAAGAACATTATTCAGAGTTTTAGGTAGACTAAGACCACAGTTAATTAGTTGTGAGAAGAGTATAGAGAGGTTTCCATCTTTTAGCATATTTCTTCATACCATTTGACAACTTTGCTATTGTTAATTCAGCCTGCAAGGCAAACAGAATTTCATTAAACCATTCCAGGTAATTTGGAGCAGTTAAATCCAACCAATGCCTTAATATAACTTTTTTTGCACATGCAGAAATCAATGCCATGTGAGCCCTCTGATTACCCCCAGGTATTGATGTATAATCACCTGTAAGACATGTTTCTATGCTGAAGCTACCCGTCAAAGCTAATAATGGGTTTAACCTATTTTCTATGCTACACCAAAAAATGGTAATCTTTTCACAAGACCATAACATATGAGTTAAGTCTGCAGTATCTTGATGACATTTGGAGCAATGACTAGAGTGTAGGAGACCTAACCGATATAATTTAGAGGGAGTATAATATAGATTATGTATTATATGGAACTGCATATATCTGTATTTGTCCCATTTAATGTATTTGTATAAATGTGCCCAAATTGGGGCCCAATCTCTAGAATTAGAAGGGATCTGAGTAACCCTACTCCATTGACAGTAACTTTGGTTGTCAGTTAAAGTCACTATCGACACAATAAAATCATACAAATAAGATATAAATGGGAGGAAGGTATAGCCTCCAAATAGGGAAGTAGCACCCTAGAAAAAGAACTAAGCCACGTTCCTGTCCCAAAATGCTGCATCAACATATGAGATAGTTGAAAATATTTAAAGATCAAATTTTTTTCCCATTTAAACAGAGAGCAACCTTCCTTAAAGGAAATCATTTTCTGATCCTTTACTAACTGCTCCACCCCTCTATACCAATTTGATGCCAGAAAAACAGATTTTATTGGTTCACCAGCAATTAAGAAATTAGGGTTATAAAACAAAGGTTGTGCTATGTCCCTTAACCTGTTTTTGTTTTAAAAAAAGACACTTAACTGTTGCTGGGTCTGAATAAAAGAATTTAAGGGAGTATTATGTAAAGATTTTGGAAGTCTTCTGAGGGGGATAAAGGGTAGAACTTTTGGGTCTATACCAGCTTCCTCACAGAGATCCTGCTCAGTCTTAACCCAAGAAGGTAGATAGTCAAACCCCTGCATAGGCTGTAACCATTATCAAATTCTAGTCAGGTGTATTGCTAAATAATATATATAAAAATTTGGAGCCTGGAGACCACCATCTAGCTTTTTCCTAGCTAATTTTAAGTAACTTCTTCTAATCCTTTTGTTTTGCCATATAAATTTACTAAGAATGCCATGTACACAAGAAAACCATGAGCGTGGTAAAGTCTGATTTAGCATTTGAAGTGGATATAATAAACGTGGCAACACATTCATTTTAATAATGCTCATGCACCCCCATAAAGTTAATGGTAACTTTGCCCAATGCTTAAAATCTTCTGTTAAGATATTAACCAGATTGTCTAGATTGAGTTGTCTCATGACTCTCAGAGAAGGGTGAAGATAAATTCCAATATACTTCATTTTTTCAGAATTCCATTGTGTCCCCATATGGTCAATATCCGCCTTCATTGTATATTTATTAAGGGGAAGAATTTCTGTTTTTGACAAGTTTAATTTATAATTTTAAAAAGACTCAAATTGTGCTATAATTTGGAATACCATTGGAAGGGATTGCGCAGGGTCTTCAATATGTAGCAATAGATTGTCTGCATACGCAGATATCTTATATTCTTGGTGACCTATTTGTATGCCTTTTACCAATGTAGAGAGATTAATTTTCCTAATAAGGGGTTCTAGATAAAGATTAAATAGATAAGGAGATAAGGGGCAACCTTGGCGCGTGCCTTGTGACAGAGTAAAAGGGGAAGATAGGACACCATTACATTGAATTTGAGCAGACGGTGCTGTATACAGTATTTTAACCCATTGTATAAATTCCTGGGGTATTCGATACTTAGAAAGCAATAAAAAAAGATATTCCCATGACACCCTATCAAAGGCTTTCTCTGCATCCAGGGACACAAGAGCAGCAGCTGTGTCTGAGTCCCTGGACGCAGAGAAAAGGTAGGCTAATTTCCTGAGGTGGTCTGAGGAGAGTCTATTTTTGATAAGCCCAACTTGTTCTATGCTAATAAGGTGTTCCCATACCTGGCAAATTCTAGATGAAAGAACTTTGGCTAGGATTTTAAGATCTACATTAATGAGAGAGATGGGTCTGTAATTAATTATTTTTAAAGGGTCCTTATTGGGCTTTGGGAGAACCACTATGGTAGCTAAAGATTACAAAGTATCCAATAGACCATACTTAAATAAGTAATTAAATGTTTCCAGCAATATAGGGGCTATACTATCCTTTAACACCTTATAAAAATTAGTTGTAAAGCCATCAGGCCCGGGCAACTTACCTGTGGAAAGAGAGTCAATAGCATCAAGAATTTCTGATAGAGCAATAGGGCATTTTAATCTGTCAATCTGATGCTTGGCCAATACTGGGAGCTCAATGTCTTGAAGAAATAGCTCCAATTGCTGAGAAAGCTGATGATTTATCAGGGCTGAGTATAGCTGTTGATAATACTCCCGAAAGGCATTTGCAATGTCTGGGGGGGAGCTTAGGAGTGCACCTGATGGAGAGTAAACCAATGAGATTATTCTCTCAGCTGATTGAGTACGTAAATGCAAGGCTAATAATTTTCCCATCTTCTCACCCTGGTCGAAATAGGAAATTTTGGAACAAGTTAACATAAATTCTGCTTTTTCAGCTAGTGATTTGTTATACTGAGCCCTGAGAGATTCCAGTTTAATCCAGTCCCCTTCTGGGAAAGAGGGAGAAAGGGATTTCTCTAGCTCTGCTATTTGATTTAGTTTTAAAGAAAGTGTGGCAGTTTTTTGCTTTTTACGTATTGTTGCCAGACGAATTATTTCTCCCCTCAGTGCACATTTCCTGGCTTTGATAGTCTGGAAGTCTTTGGAGAGGGGGATCTTTCCAGATCCCCTTAAAGAGGCTATAGTTAAGCCTCTATTAAAGAAGTCCTCCTTAGACCCAGATTGTCTAGCAAATTACAGACCAGTCTCTAACTTACCCTTTGTGGGTAAAGTTATTGAGAAGGTGGTCACAGTGCAGTTGGAGGATCATCTGACCAACAACAGTATCTATGATTCTCTCCAGTCTGGATTTAGGAAAAGGCATAGTACCGAGACAGCACTTGTTCGGGTACTAAATGACCTCCTAATAGCGAGAGATTGTAGGACCCGTTCCATCTTGGTACTTCTTGATCTCTCTGCAGCATTTGACACTGTCGACCATGGTGTTCTGTTAGAGCGTTTGTGGTCCATCTGTGGACTATCTGATATGGTCCTCAGGTGGTTTCGATCTTACCTCGAGGGTAGGACTCAGAGAGTGGTGTCGGGAATTTTTTCCCTCTGCATCAGTCTCCCTATCCTGTGGGGTACCGCAGGGTTCTATCTTAGTGCCTATGTTGTTTGCAGTGTATATGCTGCCATTGGGAGTGATTATTACATGATACAGTTTGGGTTTTCATTGCTATGCAGATGATACCCAGCTGTATATGTCTTTTGTGCCCTGCCAGGATGCTGCCTTGTCGGCATTTAATAACTGCCTTGCCGAAATCCAAGTTGGCTGAGGTTAAACCTGGAGAAAACTGAGGTGCTGGTCCTGGACAAAGGTTGCTGTGAGGCGGGTCTGCAGGATGGATCACCCTCAGGCTTATGGCTTGGGGGTGTTCAGCTGACGACCTCAGATCAAGTGCGGAATCTTGGCGTAATGATTGACGACCGCTTGACGCTTAAATCACAGGTGTCAGCGATGGTCAAAACTTCCTTTTTCCATCTGAGGAACATCGCCAGGGTGAAGCACCTGGTTCCTCCAGAGGATCTCCCAACGTTGATCCATGCCTTCGTTACCTCCCGCCTTGACTATTGCAACTCCCTGTACCTAGGGCTATCAGGGGTTGAACTTTGCCGTCTGCAGCTAGTGCAGAATGCGGCGGCCAGGTTGTTGACTGGATCTTCTAGATCCAGCCATATAATGCCTGTGCTTCACGGACTGCACTGGCTGCCAGTGTTTTGGTGAATCACCTTCAAGGTCGGTTTGCTGACCTATAAAGCCCTACACGATCAGGGACCTACTTACTTGAAAGAGCTCCTTTTCCCCTACTGTCCCTCCCACCCCCTCCGATCCACTGACGAGGGATTGCTAGAGATTTCCAGGGTTTGTTTGAAAACTTCAGGGGCTAGATCATTTAGTTTTATGGCACCGACCCTGTGGAATTCTCTACCTCGTCAGGTGCGAAACTGCCCGACTGTCCAAAGTTTTAAAGGAGCTCTGAAGATCCACCTTTTTAGTATAGCTTTTAATGATTTACATTAGTTCTTTTTTATTGTATTTATTTGAAACTGTACAGGTGCTTTGGTTTTGAGAAAAGCGCCTTTTAAAAATAAAGTTTGAATTGAATTTAATTAAATTTCAGGGATCCCCATAAAAGTCTTTTTTAGACGTCGATGAGGCATTATACTCCATATATGTCCTAATAAAATCTCGCATTAGCCGGACATATTCCACTGAATTTAGAAGCTTATTATTGAAACTCCAGACCCTGTCTCTATGCACATTTGGGGAGAAACTTACTTGGAGATTGACCATCTGATGATCCGAGATGGCCTTAGATGAATACTGTACTGTGGAAACCCCTAAATTGTGATCCACTGATAAGAGAAAGAAATCAATGCGGGAGAAAGTATTAAGTGGTAGAGAATGAAATGAATATTCCCTGTCTTCCGGGCATGTAAGTCTCCAGGGGTCCACCAGACCCAGGGAGGACATTAATTCCTGCATGGCTTTTTGACCAGGAGAAGGTCTTAATCTGGTCTGGCCAGATCTATCCAGTACATTTGAAAGCACAATATTCCAATCCCCTCCAAGCAATATTGGCAACTTGGACCAGGGAGCAAGTATTGACACTATAGAAGCAAAAAATTCTGGGTCATCCGAATTCAGACCATAAATTGACCCCAGAATAACTTCTGTATGAATCAGCAGACCTCTTATAATGACGAATCTTCCTTCTGCATCTGCTATTATTTGTATAAGCCGGAAGGGTACCCTATGAGCAATTAAAATAGCTACACCTCGCCTCTTGGTATCCTTGCCAGCTGCATACACCTGACCCACCCAGTTCCTACGAAAGTAATTGATACTTGCTGACTTGAGATGTGTCTCCTGCAGAAAGGTTACATCAATTTGCAAATTTTTAAGGTGAACTCAAATTTTGGTTCGTTTAGCGGGAGTTTGTGCCCCTTTTATGTTCAAGGAACCATATTTAAGCCCCATTGTAAACACTAATGAAATACATTAGAAGAATGTAACCGTTATGAATATACAACCATGTGCAAATAACTAAATCCGTTTTAATACTATTATCACTGCTGGCAGACAACCCAATACCCCTAATCACCCCCCCTTCCCAATACCCTTAATCCCCCAACGATCATAATATCTGAACCCTATATAAATTGAACCTAGACAAAGCTTCATAGCCCCTAAAGTATAATTGTTCATACATTTTCCTCTAATTAAATAACTATCACTAGCCACCACAACCTTTATAAATCTAAACCTGCTGAGTGCAGTAACTATATGACACTGACATATGACTCTTGCCATTACTGTCAAAATATTCCACAAACAAAGGCTGTGTGTGATTTTGATTGTCCCCCATCCACTTCTATAGCACATGGTACCCTGCTGGTTATTCCAATTGCTGAATCACCCCCCCCCAGAAAGCCAACCCCTCCATCCTTAGAAACAATGTGGATTCAGGAGTTACCCAGCTCGAATGAAAGTGAAAATAAGAACCCAATCATCATAAAACAACAAAATAATTACTTGCTTAGCCAGCAAGTATTCTCTTAAGCTCGCATGTGTAGCTCCCTGATTGCTTAAGACCTGGATAACCCAACATAATAACGGGAGCTCTTGACCTAGCATACAAAACAATCTCCTAGATATAATAAATCTGCCAGCATCTCTATAATTTTCTATCTGAAAAAGAAAAAAGAGAAAAAGCCATCGCTTTCCACCGGGCTCTGTCACCCTCTTGTGACTCCCCAGTATATTGTCCAAGCACTGTAAGTCCGCTGGCACACATTCTTGCTGAGCTTGTCACTAAAGAAAAATCAAAAAGACTTTCTTAGTCCCCTTAAGTTTTCAGCGAGCTGCAAACAATTCTGGCAGTAAAGGGCAGGAAGTGCTTGTTGGACATTCTCAAAGTTATGCCACGATACTGCAACAAGAACTGCAAAACACGATGAGTACTGAACTCTGTATCGAATCCCAGCAGCTGTTAGCTTTGTGACCATAGGATGATACTCTGCACACCTCTGCCTAAAAGCAGCCGGTAAATCTTGAGTGAAACGAAGCTGCTGACCTTCCATGGAACCTGACGAGCATCTCTTGTCTGGTTCAGCACATGAATTTTATCCTGATAATTCAGGAATTTTATAATGAGAGGGCGAGGCAGTTTCCCAACTTCAGGTTTCGGGCATAAGGAGCGATGATCCCTTTCAATTATGTACGTAGAATTATTAGGTGAAGGACCCGCAAGTTTAACAAGTAATTTTTGCAAAAAAGTAATTGGCATTGTGCCTTCAACATCTTCAGGGAGACCAAATATGAGCACATTATTTCATCTACTCCAGCCCTCCAGATCTTCTAACTTGGAATCCATCTTATGTTGTTTTTGTCTGAGAATTGTCATCTTAGTATCTACCGATTGCTTCCAGTTTTCCAAAGAGGTGATTCTTACAGAAGTGTCTGAGATGGCTCTCTTCATTTCAGCCAGGTGTCCTCTGAGGGATTTTAACTCGGAAGTCAGCTCTTGTAGTGCAGACTTAAAAGGCAAAAGCTCCTCCATAAATCTTTTTCCAGTGAGCAGAGCATTTGATTGCGCTGTAGATGTAGACGCAGCAGGCTTAATTGAAGCAGTGGGTTGGGCTTTCGGTCTTTTTGGCCTTTTTTCAGGTGTTAACAGTGGGGTATGTGTTTGGGGGGCCTGTCTCATCTCTGCCTCCATTGAGTCAGTAGGCCCAAGTTCTTCACTTCGAGTGTCGACTCACAGATCGCCGCTTTCCAAGAATTCTCCCACCAAAGTAGAAGTATAGGTGTATCACAAGTCTAAACTCTGCCTTTTACTTATTTTTGGAAAGAGTAGCTTTATTTAGAAGCATAAAGTCGTTGTTCCGGGAGGGAGGCGAACAGCAATGCTATCTCCACTACAGGGCCATCACGTGACTCCAACTAAAAATGTTTCTGATGGACTAGGATTTTCCTTCATGAGGTAGAAAAATCATTGACCATGAGGCAATTCTTAGGTTGCAAAATATACATATACATTTTTGAGTGAACTGAGCATGCTCAGAACTCAAAAAGAAAAAATTGAATAACTTTGAAACAGATTAATATTGTTTTACCAAACCAATGCTGGATCGTTCCTGGACTCAAACTCTTCTATTTTCCAAATGCAAGACCAAAAGACCATATGGTGTGGTCACAGCATGATGGGCAAAAAATGCTTCAAAAAGTGGCCAAAAGTAAATTTTTTGGCATTTCGCCGTGCAGAAACCATATGTCCAACTGAAACGCAACTTGGTAAATCAAGAGATCTACCATGCCAGACCGTGCATTCCAAAAATGTGCAAAAATTAAGATTTAACATTAAAGTGCCTACTCAACCCTAACCGTTGCACCCCTATAATATATGTGTATATATATTTATGTATTATAGTGACACAGTCGTGCCACTACAGTTAGGGATGAACAGCCAGTTACATACTAAAGTCAAAAGTTTGGACGCTAATAACTTTGGACCTGTTCAATGGATTTGCCTGAAATTCAGAACACGCGTTGCGGCACACTAGATCTCTTGATTTGCCAAATTGCATTTGTGTCAGAGTGCTGGTCTTTGTGTACAAAAGCACTGAAAAATGCAAAATGATCCACTTTTGGAGGCACCTTTTGGCATTATAAATGTGGTCCTGCATTGCTGCTGTGTGGTGTGCTACACTGTGAGATAACTTGTTTGAAAGAGCTTTGGAAGCCGAACATGCCGCTTTTTGTTTGGTGAAAAAATATTAAGGCATTTAAAAGTTATGGCACTTTTAAGTTCCCATTATAAGTCAATGAGAAAATTTATATGTATATCTTGCGATCGAAGAATCAGGGTTCTGGCCATCTCATCCCACCTGGCAGTCAAGAATCTTTGATCGTGAGGCATTTCAAAAATTATTTGACCGCGAGGTCCGCCATCTTGCTTTCAGTTTTCCATTTGCACAAACACAAATATCTAGGCTCAGGGGTCACTTCTGAACTAAAACTTCGATGGATTTTACTCAGGGGACCCCGATCTATCGAGCCATGGCTTTGGTTCCATCCAAATCAGTCCAAAAATAGAGATTTTAGCTTTTAAATTCTTTGTTCATGGCTCACTAACGATCTTTGATCGCAAGCCTGCTAATTCTTTGATTGCGAGATCTTTGATCGCGATCGTGCATCACGAGTGAAGGATGAGATGGCCAGATTTAAAAATTAATTTTTTTATTCCAGGGGTGCCCTACACTGTCAAATAAAGGTGTATTTAGCTTAGGGGGCTTCATTGTGCCCCATGTGCATGCCCAAAATAATGTAATAATGCTCCCTCGTAGTCTGGTGCCCCCCCTTCCCCACTCCTCCAAACTTCAGGCCAGCCTCTCAGCTCTTGAGGTCTGGTTCACCTCTAACTCCCTACAACTGAATGAAGACAAAACAAAGGCAGTCCTGTTTGGGACTAGACACCTGGGCAATGACCGTAGTGAGCTACTCCAGCTCACTACAGCCCAAGGGAGGAAAGTAGCGGTCACTGACCAGTTCAAGTATCTTGGGGTTCTCCTTGACCAGGAGCCAACCTATAAACTACATATCGATTCTTTAACTAGATCCATACACCAGAGGCTCAGCCCTCTCTACCACTTGGGAAGCTCCCACTCCGGGGAGGCACGACGAGCCATAGCAAACTGTAACCTTCTCCCCTCCATGCTTTATGGCTCTCCTGTACTACAGTCTCTCCGGGAGTCAGAGCTAAACAAACTTTCCACACTCTACCACCGAGTAGCTCGCTTTGCAACCAACTCCTCCCCGAGGAGAGCATCACTGTGCGGCCCTCTCTGACCTCCACTGGCCCTCCCTACAGCTTAAGCTGGCCTATCCTTCGGCCTGTCTGGCCCTTAAATTCACCTCCTTAGGCCACCCACCTCACCTGAGTGGGCTGCTCACCCCTAAAGTCCATTGCTGAACCCTCCGGTCAGCAGCTAATCGTCCCCTTGCCATCCCTCGCGTTCGCACTAATCAAGGAAAGCGTTCCTTTCAATATGTGGCTTCCCACTTATAGAACACCCTCCCAGCAAGCCTACTTGACAAACCTTCCCTCCTAGGGTTTAAATCTGGCCTCAAAGCATACCATCTGGAACTCAGCCTCTGCGGTTGTAATCACTGAACCACTTCCTTGACCTACCCCCTTCCTACGTCAGCTGACCAATAGCCTCCACCCCTTGTATCGCCTATGGATAATGCTAAAATCACTGTTTACCTGACTTAAGCAACTGTTTCAACCTTGTGATTCCTGCTGTTTCCTGTTCCCCGTGTATGTTACCCACTCCCTGACCTGTACCTACTATTAGTCTACTGTACCCCAATGTTTATGTATGCACTCACTGTAACTTAATATGTATTTCACTCAAATCCTACTGCATTTTTCATCTATGTATGTAGTTGTTGTAACTAACTCCGGGTCGCCCCTGAAAAAGGGATCTCTGGACTCAGTGGGCTTACCCGGTTACCAAAATCTAAATAAATAAATAAATATTAAAATATTTACATACCCTGGTAGTCTAGTGGTCCCCAATAAAATATGTGAAGAAATTAATGATCTGGTGGTTTAGTGACCCCCAACCCTTATTTTTTTTTATTTAGATCCCTGGTAGTCTAGTGGACCCCCCCAGCTATATTGTCTGATAAGATCTGAGTTTTATATCCCTGGTAGTCTAGCGCCCTCCAGTATAAAAAAATAGGTTATGCGTTCATTATATGCCTGGCAGTCTAGTGGCCCCCCACCACCCCACCCATCCATACGCGAGGTAAAACAGCACTTGTGTAGACAAATCATTTATCCGACAGCTCACCATTGTATATCCTATATGTGTGTGTGTGTATATATATATATATATATATATATATATATATATATATTATGGTAGCATGGTAGTGATACCATTGTTAGGGTTGAGGAGCTATTTACCTGTTAAACCCAAAATTTTGCACCTTAATAACTTTGCAACCGTTCAACAGACTTGCCTGGAATTTGTAATACAGAATCAATACCCATATGCCTTGGGATTTCCTAAGTTTTGTACCCGGTCGGATATCTGACTGCAGAGTTATTAAGTGTGATCTGCTTAACGCGTTTATGCTTTTTGGAATTTACGGTGTGCCTACAGGTCACACAGTTTATGCGACCAGTCCGAAATCTTCAGGAACATGCAGCTAGGGTCCCCAATGTGCCTTTGAAGATTTCATAAAAATATTAAACGGTTCAAAAGTTATTCAAAAAACAAGTTCCCATTATAAGTCAATGGGAAAAGTTAACAAAAAGTTCAACACTTTCTCAAATGCACTTTTTACTGTCACAAATGGCCCTTTTACTGTCGCAAATCTGCCATTTTGTTTTCAGTTAGTGATCAGAAAAATGCTTGGCATTTAAAATTGAGACCCTCTAGCAACCTAATTATTTTTGTATTCACCTAGTTGGGCCCTGAGGATGCTAGCTGTGTCTTTATTTTGGGGTAAAACACCCCAGAAATATGTTTTTCAGATTTCTGGAAAAAGTACTTTCGCAAAGTAGTGTCGCACTCATGAAAGTGTCACAAATTTTTGCAAAAGCTTTTGCAAATCACGACACTACTTTGCGACACTATGCCCAAAATAACAGTAATTCTTTGGCAGCCCGCTGCAAAAGAACCGTTTGGAGTTTTGGGCTGACATTTGGAGAGAACGTAGCCGATATCTCACAGATGTGCCTTTCAATGTTTTGCTGAAAAAATATTACATGGCAGCAAAGTTACTGTGCTCCAAATTTGACTTTTTTTCCTATAGGATAACATTACGGCGTACGACGCATTGCAACAATCTTTTGGCGCCCTGCTGCAAAATAACGGTTTGGTCTTTTGGGCTGAAATTCACATGGAACACAGCCAACATCCCACAGATGTGTCTTTCAGTGGTTTGGTGAAAAATATTACAGGGAGGCAAAGTTATGGCAGTCTGAACTTCTGTTATTTTCCCATAGGATAACATTATGGCGTTCTCCTCACATTTCAGGGCCCGTATCTCGAAAACGGTTGGAGATACCGACTTTTTGTCAAAAAATTCTTGTACAAAACTAGCCAGGAAAGTGATAATTCATATGACTTTTAAATGTTTTTTTCTATGTCGAACGGTTACTGAGATATAAGCAATTTACTATTCCAAGTCCTCATTTTTGTGTTCCGAGAGTCATTATTTTGCATACATTCTTCCTACTCACTGTCTTTCTCTATACAGCTTTTGGGGAAAACCAGCCTGTGCATTTACATTACTGTTACCATTACCATTTCTGCCTGCGGTTCTGTACCCGTTTCACTTACCGTTCACGTTTACGACACCATGTGCGTTACCCTTTGCGTTTTCATTTGTGGTTGCGTTTGCGTTGTTTTTAACATTTCTGTCTACAGTACTGTTTCTCTTTCTGTTTTGCTTTGCGTCACCATGCACATTACGATTTGCATTTGCGGGCACAATGTTACTATGTGACAAGACATCACGTGGCAGGAGCGCAGGGCCCACAGGGCCCCGTGCTCCCGCTGCTGCGTTTGTGTGCTCCCGCCGCTGCATTACATTCACTATTTCTCATTATCATTCTCAAAAAGAAGGGAAATAGAGGCAAAAAACTCTGTTTAATGCATCAGTTAGGGTTGTTCCACAGCAATAATAGTGAGGAAATTCGATGTTAGGGTTGAAACCCCCTTTGCACCCCTGCAGCCTACCCCCCAACTGGAATCAGGGTGCGTATTGAGGTCATCAGTCCTGTCACCCCATTCTCCTATTCCTCAGCTTCTTTCCACATGTGATGGGGTGACAGTTAGTCCCCAGAGTACAGGGTGCCACGCTGAGGAGCCCACCCCAGCGGTGGCAACAAATCTTGTCACCCTCAGGGGTGCCAATCCCCATCAGCTCCCATGCCCCCAAACAGCCCTCCTTGTGCCACACTGGGAGCCCACCCATGAAAGCAACAGATGCTGTCACCGACGGGGTGCCCACCCCGTCAGCTCCATGTCCCCAAAATCTATCTTTGTGCCACACTGGGAGCCCACCCCAGTGTGGCAAATGTCCCGCATCATCTGTCCTTTGTTTTAAAAAAAAAAAACTGAAATTTGAAAATGGTCCCTCGGTGTGTCTGCCCCACCACGCTCCACCACTGCACACCCTGCCTCCCCAATACCCCCCACCCCATTCTTCACCTCCGGACTCTGGCGAGATGATCTTCTGTGGACCAGGAACACATCTGCACTCTTCAAAACCACCCGCGAACTGAGGAAATGCCGGTAAGCTGTATAATGTGATAGATACGGTTTTTTCAACTTTGCTGCATATCTCAGGCATTTTTTGGAATTTTTGCACCAAATTTTAACATGGGGTTTTTGGGACCCCTTCTCTTGAATGCTCTCACTGTCATGGCATTAATCGGGCCCAAAGGGTGATTTCGCAATCACTGCGTAAAATCACCTGTCAGGACCAAGTAACGAAATGACACTGGCACTGTTCATAAGGTGGGCTCTCAAAAAGCCTATGTTGAAAATTTGGTGGAAAAATTACTAAAAATTACTGTTTTATTTATTTATTTATTTATTTATTAAAGAGATTAACCAGATAAGCATACTGAGCGGGAATCCACTCATTTCCAGATACGACCTGGAGTTACAATACATTAAATTTCTAAGTTACATGGGTGCATGGGCAGTGGTGGCATGAAAAACAGGTACATAATGGTACAGACAAGAGGTACAGCAGATGCAGTAAGGGGCCAGACAACAAGTCCAGAGGTGTTACAGGCAGGACTTATGCATGTGTTGTTTAGTTACAAAGTTATCTCCGAGTGCAAGAGAAAACAAAAAAATTGGGGTCTGTGACTATAGACATTACATACAGTGACCATAGGGAAAGAGGACCCAAGAGAAAACAGGGTCAGTACAAGAATTAATACAGTTGTTTGGTAAGTGCCCCTTTAGGTCACATTATGCTGCTTTAATATAACAGATCTGGCCTGCAGGTTGCAGTTACATTTGTCAGAGAAGTGGGCCTGAAGAAGAGGGAGCAAGTCTTTGGGGGTGGTGGACTGCCTGAATTCTGCTGGGAGGTTGTTCCAGAACATGGGCAGCCTATATTTGAAAGCAGATTGGCCCTTTGAGGTGCACATGAAAGGGATATGTAGTAGTTTAGAGTCAGTGCCCCGCAAGGAGTAGGCAGGGGTGGGCTGGGTTGATAGAGTGGAGCTGAGATAAGAGGGGAGGGAGTTTGACCAGTGCTTAGCTACAAGATTAGCACAGTGAAGCTGACGCCTGGAGTGCAGTGATGAGAGACCTAGGGCAGTATATAGGTCACAGTGGTGGGTGGTAGAGGGGCAATCTAGGATAAGGCAGCAGAAGGAATGAAAAAGGGGGTCCAGTTTGGCTAGGATGGATGGTGAGGCTGTGCCGTAGACCACATCACTGTAGTCGAAGATTGGGAGAATCATTTTGTACACTAGCTCTCTCCTGACTGGGGTGGTTAGGCACCCTTTGTTGTGGTAAAGGCGCCTAGTTTCAGGTGCAGTTTTTTCTGGAGGGAGTCTATGTGGACGGAGAAGTCCAAGTAACAATCCAGCCATACCTCCAGATACCTAAAGGAGGTGCAGGATTCCAGGGTGGTACTGTCCAGTGTTTGAAACGTGGGTGGAGCCGCTAGCCGGGAGATTCTGGGCTGTGTGCCGAATGTTATGGATACGGTTTTCTTAGCATTTAGGACGAGTTGGATGGCGCTAAGCCAAGTTTGGACAGCATCAAAATCCTGCTGTAGGGTAGAGTTTAGAGCCTAATTTGTGGGGCCGGAGGCGTACAGAATGGTATCGTTCTGCGTACATTTGAATTGCTGCGTTTGGGCAGGATAGTGGGAGGTCATTCAGAAATATAGAAAAGAGAAGGGGGCCCAGGATGGAGCCCTGTGGGACCCCCATGGTGATTGGGAGTGAGTAGGATACATGAGTGCCAATTTTGACTGATTGTTTCCTCCCAGAGAGGTAGTCTTGGAACCACCTGGTGGCTAGTTCGGATAGGCCAGCATCTTGTAGTTTTGCAATAAGCTTAGGGTGGGAAACGGTATCGAAAGCCTTGGCCAGGTCAATGAATATGGCTGAGGTGGGTGAGGAACCCTTTATGCATGCCTGAGGCAATATCGTTGGTGAGCCTAAGAAGTGCAGTTATGGTGGAGTGTGATTTCCGAAAGCTGGACTGGAAAGGGGTGAAAAAGGAGGTGTTGTCAAGGAATTGAGTGAGTTGAGATAGGGCTATTTTTTCCTGCAGCTTGCCCAGGGTGGGAGGGAGGAGATAGGGTGGTAGTTCCCAGGCTCTGCTGGGTTTCTCCCTTTGGCAATGGGATAACTATTGCCTCCTTCCAGCCTGTTGGAATTTGTGCTGAGGAGAAGGAGCGGTTTAGGAGATCGGCGAGGGGAGCAGAAATGGCAGGGGCAGATAGGTATAAGAGTTTAGCGTCCAGGCCTAGTGGGCATTTTCCCTTATTGGGGTCAAGGGATTTTAGGGCAGCTAGAACTTCAGCCGGGGAGACCGGTTTGAAGGAGAATTTGGAGGTTTGGGGGAAGTGCAGGCGGTGCACGTGGTGTTCAGGTTTGGGTGTGAGGACTGATGATTTTGTCAGTAGAGATTTAGCGCAGTTGGTAAAATAGTGATTAAAAGTGGAGGCAACTTCGCTTGGTACGGATATGTTTCTACCCTGAGTGGTAAGGGTAGGGGTGGGTGGCTGTATAGGGGGAGTGAGCAAGGTTTTGATAGATTTCCAGAAGTTGGATGGGTGGTTAAGATTGGAAGAGAGGGTCTCTTGAAAGAAATTCTTTTTAGCCTGCCTTATGGCTTTGGTGCAATTGTTGCGGAGGGTGTGGTACTGTTGCTATGACTCAGTATTGCCTAATTTCCTATGTTTGTACCAGGCCTGGTCCCTGACATGACATCTGGAGATAATGTCGGCAGAGACCCAGGGGAGATGGGTAGCCCTTACCCTTTTGCTTCTCAGTGGGGCATGATGGTCCCATACCGCTAGAAATTAATGTCGGAGCATGTCAAACGCTTGGTCTAGGGTAGGTGCCAGCTTGATGAAAGACCAGTCAGCAGAGGCGAGGTAATTTAGCAGGGTGGAGAGGCAGAGGGACTTGTACGACCGCGAGCTGATTAACCTAGGTGGAAGGCTATTAGTGGGTCTGTGTACCTTTCTGATCACATATATCGGGTGGTGGTCACTCATTTAATCAGGTAGTAGGCTGGCTTTAGTGACCCTGTGTGGGTGGGTTGTGAGAGCCCAGTCCAGGAGTGAATGGTTTTGGGATTTGTTGTTAAGGTGGGGTGGGTTCCTCAATCTGTTGTGAGAGGTTAAGAGCTCTGATCCTGCTGCTGAGTTTTGAGCAGCCTTTGTCCAGCCAGTTGTAATTAAAATCTCCGAGGATGTAGAGCTCACCCGCAGCGGCCAGGTTTTTGAAAGTGCCCAGGAGGTCTATGATAGTATTTGCTGGAATTGTGGGGGCACAGTATAACCCTGCTACGTACACTGGGGTGGTATGCGGCAAGACAAGTTTGATCATTCTGGCTTCGATATGTGGGAAGGTGCCTGGTAGCTGGACAGGGGTGAATTGTAGCTCCGTTGGATATATACATGGCAATACCCCACCTTTCTTTTTGCCTTGTCTGTCATGCCGTAAGACTGTGTAGCCGGGCATGGCTACTTCCGAGTCATTGTGCTGGGGTTTTAGCCAAGTTTCAGACACCACACAGATGTCAGGTTTGAGTGTATGTGTGGAGACTTGCAGCTCCGGGACTTTATGCAGTAGGCTGCGGATATTGAGATGGATCAGCCTAAGCCCCTTTGGCAGTTTTAGATGGACAGGGTGGGTTTGAGGTCCAGGGTTAGTTTCAACATCACCTGCCAGTAGTAACATCAGGGTGAGGTATTGAAGGGCAGTAGTCCATCTGTATTTTGCTTTACATTTGGAGTCGGAGTGAGATGGGGTACTGGATGCGGTAGCCTTAGCTAGTCTGCTTAGGGCATCTAGACGCAGGGCAAAAGATGGCGGCGAGATGGAGGGGCATGGGAACCAACCTGGATGTGGTTTATTAGCAGAGCGCACTTGGGGGGTAAGTAGGTGGTGGGGGGGTCGAGACAGAGCTGAAGTTTAGGAGAATCGGGTCATTCTGGGGCTGCGTGGCTGGGGGTAGCGACACAAGGGGAGTGGCAATGGTTAACAAGGTTAAAGTAAGCAGGAGCATTTTTTTTAGTAACAGGCTGAGGGAAGTGATAGCGGCCACTACTGGTGAGATCAGATAACCTGCAGATCTGAAAGTGGGCTGATAGGTTTTGGAGAGTCACCTGACCACTCAGCAGCCTATAAATTGGAGTGCCGACCAAGGGTGGTGGTGGGGCCGGTGGGGCAATACCTCTGCAGCACAGCTCCAGGAGACACAGAGCAGGGCCGTGGCTACCGCAGTCCCGCAGAAGTAGCACCAGGTAGGGCAAAGTAAGCCCTCTGTTACCTGGCGAGTCGTGGAGTCGGTCGCTAAAATTTGCGGGGTGGTGGTCCAATATTCGGCTTCCTGGGATGAATTGCAGTGTCCCTCTCGACCTCGTGGGGATGGATGGGGGAGGGCGGCAGTCCCCGACCCTCTCGGACCCTCTGGAAGGAGAAAAGTACAGGTATGAGGTTATAAGCAATGCAGGTTTCAGTCCGTTTGTAATTTGATATAGATTGTAACTTGATATATCCCTGCACTCCAGGAGTACCGCTTCTGACGCAACTTGTTGCTTTAGAATTTTAGTTAAGGGTAGTTTGGTCCCCAAGAATTAATGTTTCTTGAGATTTGGTTCCCGGTAGTTGTGACCCCGAGAATTGACTTTGGGATTGTAGTAATTGCTCCTTCCCCTTGGACTTAAAACCCTGATTAATGTTTTCTTTTTTTTGGGGGGGGGGGTTGGCTAAGAAGGAAAAGCTTACTTGCCTTGGTAGGTGAGCACAGCAAGCAAGATGGCTGCCGTTTACTGGCCACTTTCGAGAAGTCAGAGCTTACAGTTGGAGTGGGGCAGGGAATAATCCAGCCATGTGCCACAGTTCAGCGCTTTTCTTAGCGGCAGGCACAGCGAGTTGGGAGGAGGATTTGTGCTATAGGAAAGCCAGCCTCAGCTGCTATGGTTCTATCACTGGGAAAAGACCTAGGCAAATTTAAAGCAGGCAGGCTAATTTGTTTTAAAGTGCTGCTGCTCTAAACAAAAGCGAGTGTACAGCCACTGGAAAAGTATTCTACATGCAGGTTAATGCGGTTTTAAGGTATCAGCTGAGGCATAACGAATACAGGTAGAGAAGGCACTTAAGGTAACAGCTAGAAATGATTGAAAATGCAGTATTAGCTACTAGATGTCAATGCATACTTGGTTACAGCATTAAAAGTCAGCCTGTGTCTTAAGGAGTCAGGTCTATATGTGACAAAAGCAGTACATGTGGCGAAAAAAGAAGCAATGAAAAACAGTCTCCATGTGTCTGCCGACCAAGACCTCTGCAGCACAGCTCCAGGAGACACAGAACAGGGCTGTGGCTACCTCAGTCCTGCAGAAATGGCACCAGGTAGGGCAAAGTAAGGCCTCTGTTACCTGGCAAGTCGTGGAGTCGGTCGCTGAAATTCGGGGGGTGGTGGTCCAATATTTGGCTTCCTGGGAGGGATTGCAGCATCCCTCTCGACCTTGTGGGGATGGATGGGGGAGGGCAGCAGTCCCCGACCCTCTTGGACCCTCTGGCGAGTGGTGGAGTCAGTTGTTGAAATTCGGGGGGTGGTGGTCCAATATTTGGCTTCCTGGGAGGGATTGCAGCGTCTCTCTCGACCTCGTGGGGATGGATGGGGGAGGGCGGCAGTCCCCGACCCTCTCGGACCCTCTCATGGTTTTTACAAGTATGCATTGAGTAGTTCCTACGCACGCTCGTAAGTGCGCAAATTTTCAATATTTTCACTCCAGATTTTCAACATTGCCATTTTACCACACCTCCTTATGAGCAGTACAGCTGTCATTTTTCACATCTTGCCCAAAACGTGTTTCCGCCATGTAGCGCACAATGGCACAGTAGGTGTGCGAAATCAATGTTTGGGACAGATTAAGAAAATCACAGTTCTACTGTTCATGAGCAGAGGTCTTAAAATGGCTATGTTGAAAATTTGGTGACAAAAGTCCATAAAATGACTGTGTTACTAGTGAGCATTGCGCAGTTTCCACGCACCCTCGTAAGTTCATGACTTTGTAATATTTTCAGTCCAGATTTTCACCAGTGGCATTTTTCCTCACTTCCTTATGAACAGTACAGCTTTCATTTTTCACAACAAGGCCAAAATGTGTTTTCACACTTTCAGCAGAGAGATGCGTAGTCGCTGTGGGAAATCATTGTTCGGGACAGATAAAGAAAATCACAGTGACACTGTTCATGTTTGGAGGTCCCAAAATGCCTGTGTTGACAATCTGCTGTAAAAAATCCCCAAACTAATTACATTACAGGTGTACGTTGCACAGTTTCTATGCACGCTCGTGACTTCACCAGTTTTTTTAATATTTGTACTGCAGATTTGCAACACTGCCTTTTTTTACACCTCCCATGAACAGTACAGCTGTCATTTTTCACATCCTGTTAGGAATGTTTTTGCACCAATGGTGCTAAATGCCATAGTCGCTGTGCATAAGCAGCTTTCGGCTAACAAACTGATATTGCCACTGTTCATGAGGTGGGGTCACAAAAAAACCATGTTGAAAATTTGAAGTGAAAATACCAACGAATGCCTGAGGTATTAGGGTTTCCAACCATAACGCCCCACCCTGTAGAGAATGACAGGCATCAGGGGTGTGACTTGGGATTCTTGCCTGTAATGCTTATACCATTCCACACCCTGCAGCCAGTGAGAGGCATCGAGGTATGCCTTGGACTCTTCGGCCCCAAAGTTCACCCCATTCTTCTATACCGCACCCATCTCACCATAGTTTCTGATGGAATGGGGTGTGCATAAGGGCCAAAGACCTCAAGGCACACCGTGACACTTGTCAGTGTCTGCAGGGTGGGGTGTGGTGAAATGGCATGGCCGTTATGCCTGATGACTCAAAGGCACAGCCCAATGCCTGTCACTCTCTGCAGGGTGGTGGTGGGGCTGGCTTCAGTTCAATACTTCACTGCCATTCCTATTATGAAGCTCTGTAACTTCTACACTACCACTGCCAATGCCAGCAAGCAAACATTCGGCATTGACAAATGCTTGTTTTTATTTACTATGCTTTATCGCCTTATCTGCCAGCCCCCATCTGTCCGATCTTGACACGCTCAACCCTGCCACACACCCCGGGACTTACCTCACTCCCAAGCACCTCCAGCCTACCCCTCTCCCAATGGAGACTGAATGGTAGAACAGGAACTAAAGCCCAGTCACTGGCGCAGGGTCTGTAACATGTGGGCAGATGTTATCATGTGGTGGTGGAAGCTCCATTTTCCCATTTTTTTCCCCAGGAGGTATGTTGTGCAATGATATTGGGGCAGCATGCCGAATGTTTGACACATCTCCCAAATGTAGTCAGTCCCAGCTGTTGTACCCCAGGCTACCACAAGGAGTTACCCAAATATTGGCAACTTTCCCACCCTCTCACTCGGAGTAGGAGAGCAGTCCATAAGATGCTCACTCCTCCTCCCCCAGGCTGGCCCTCCAACTTCCTAGGCTCATTCCCAAACTGGAGTCATCATCGCAAGCGGTACTGCTGTGTCAGCAGGCCAGCTAAATACTGACTCTTCAGTATAAACTGCAGAGTAATATTGTGCATTTCATGTACTATGGAATAATATTTCGCAGTTCATGTAAACCACGGAATAATATTCTGCAGTTCATGTAAACTGTGGAATAATATTTCACAGTTCATGTAAACTGCAGAATAATATTCTATGTATTTTCTGTGGTTTACATTAAATTCCACAGCAATCTCCACAGCCACAGAATCACAGAAAAATCGGGGCTTTGATCATGACATATCAGCTGTGCTTACTGTCCAGTGTTATGTAGATCAAAGGAAAGAGCCAACCTACGATTGGGTCAGCTCTGTCCTTTGAACTACTCAAAGTTTCCACCCATTAAGCCAGAACATTGTTATGACCAGCCTGGCTGATGACTGGTGTGACTCTGATGAGCTCCTTGCAGACCACTCTGCATTGGACTGACAGTGTCACACCCCTCAAAAGCCACTCTGGTAACAAAATGTTCACTGCATATGCACACATGGTGAACATAAAAAGTATATTTCAGTGGGGATATGATCATTCATGTTTTTTACTGGCTCCAATTCCTGGACTAGGAGATGAAACTGCCCCAAATCATTGATTGCCACGAAAGAATAAGCTGAAAGAGAAAAAAAATGAGAGACGAGAGAGAGAGAGAGACAATAGATTAATACTGTAAATCATTCAGTAAATTCATAACAATCATAGAATAAGGAATTTATACATACAGTGGCATCAGAATCCAAAAATGGAGAGGGAGTGGGAAAAGGGGGGCAACAGGAAGGAACAGTTAAACTAGTGTTTTGTAAAAAAATATTAGTGCTGTGTGAAATTAGCACATTTTGTTACATGGAATATTTCATGAAATTCATGCATCTATGCCTAGTCAGATGTAAGTAGGATCCCAGCTGATTCGTTGAAGTGCTCGGTCGGGCTGCTGGCTGTGGAGATGAGTGGAGGGCAGTGCCTGTGGCCCTATCGAGGAACTGGGGGGGAGCTAGGGGTGGGTGCTATCTGATGACAGGGTGGGGGTCCATTAGACACCAGAGAGTGGGGATTGGAATTTTTTTTTATAGGTTGGGGGATGGGGAAATAATGAGGGTAAATCTCAGCGGGGGGGCTTTCTTCAATTTGGGCTGGTGATCAGTTGTGGGCAACTGTTATATACCAGGGAGATTCTTTATCTTAAATTTGGGCTGGTGATTGGCTTGGGGGAGACCACTAGATGCCAGGGATATGGTCATAATGATGGCCATTTGTGAGCGAAATTGCGGGCAAAATTTTGCAGTTTCATGAAATATTTCACATGGTGAAATTTTATTTTACAACATCTCTAAAAAGTATGCCAGGTCCTTCATAGGTAAGGTTTAATGTCCCAATCTGTACTCAGGCCCTGTGGTTGTAAGGAACATGAGGAGAATATCTGGAATATTTCCCTTTGTAAGAGTTTATTCTGTCACCTCCCCGGATTTCTATCTATTGATTCAAGGGCCATAATGATTATCTCTGTATTGTCTCCCCAGGGGTGTGTTCTGAAGGACTGATTTGATGTTCCTAATGTGCTCTTGAATTCCTGATTGAAGGGATCTAATGGCACATCCAATGTAAAGGAGCTTGCAGGGGCACCAGCTAGTATATACAACAAATGTGCTGCTTCAATTCAAGAAGCTTCTAGCATCAGCTTCTCTGTCCTAACCTTCTAATTTGAATTTGTTCCCAGGAAAAAGAAGTTGCATGTATTATACCTCCCACATTTAGACATGTCTTTTGGAGGTGGTAGTAGCCAATTGTTGTGCGGAGAGTTTTTCACAGAGGGGTGTACCTGCTGGGTACCAATTTGTCCCAAAGATTCTCTGTTGTAAAGAAAGTGACCCTTGGATTAGCAGCAAGCTCATCTGTCAGAAGAGGATCATTTTGAAGTATGTACCAGTATTTCCTGATGATGGCTTCTATTTTCCCTGATGCCCTGGTATGTTTGGCTATGAAACTGATGGATTGTTTTATATTGTGTTTAGTTTGGGTTTCAGGAGTAAATTTATGTCTTGGCCCTTAGCCCTAGCTAGTGCATCTGACAGAGTGTTATTGTCACAGCCCCTAGCCAGAAAAGTCTTGAACAGGTCACTGGACTGTATTGAAAGTCTTCATCTCTAGAGCAATTTCTCTGAATTCATAGAAATTGTCCATAGGATATGGAATGATTTAGAGTATGAGGGTCTAAACTGTCAGCCCTGAGGACAATGTTTGTGGCAGTAGGTTTTCTAAAGCCCTTAGTCTGAACTGTGTTATTTCTATCCACAAACAAAGTGAGATCAAAAACATTGAGACTATGTCTGTCCATATTGTATGTGAATCTCAGACTGATTATGCTTTGTTTCACCCTGTCTTTGAATTTTGTCATTTCTTCCTGAGACCCCTCCCATATGCAAATGATGTCATCAATATATCAATACCACTTCTATGATTTAAATGAGGGTTGCATAAGTTGGAGGATATGGTAGTTTCCTGCCACAGCCCCAGGAAGAGACTGGCAAATGATGGTGCCATGGCTGCCCCATGGCAGTGCCACATAATTGTAGAATGTGTTGTTGAACTCAAAATAGCTGTATGTCAACACAAATGTCAATGCTTCAAGAATAAATTCAATGCAGAACAAGTTGTTAAAGGGGTGTTTCTTCAAAAAGTAAGAGCATGCTGAGATACCCATGTCATGTATAATACTCGTGTAGAGTGATTCCACATCTATGCCTAGCCAGATGTAAGTAGGATCCAAGTTCATACTGCAAAAGTTATCCAGGATGTTCATTGTGTCCCTAAAGTGGGTACCAAGACAAGATAAACAGTCCTTGAGGAAAAGAATACAAACATAAAGGCTGTCAGTCATGGACCCCACCTCAATATAATGGGACATCCAGGTGGCTTGTTTAGTTCCTTGTGTATTTTTGAGAGAGCATAGAAAGTCAGAATCACTAGTCAATCAGGCCACAGAAACATAAATTCATCATCACTGATGTAGCTAGTTTATTAGTTCTTCCTCATTCTGACAAATTCAACATTTTCTTTTTGAAGTTGTCTGTTGGGTTCCCAGGAAGTTTTCTGTAGTTCAATTCATTATTCAAAAGGTCAGACACACATGTCAGATAATACCTTTCATTCATAATCACAATGTTGCCACTCTTGTCCACTGGTTTAATAATAACGTGTTCCATAGTTATTAGTTCCTTTAAAGACTGCATCTCTGTGTTAAATTATGGCAGACAAAGGGTGACAAGTTGCAACTTGGTTAATAAATCTTGTCTCTTTCAAGACTATACTTTCAAATGCCTTGATAAAGGGGTTAATGGTGGCACGGTAAAAAAAGATTTAGGTTTAAACCGATATTTTCTGGTCTCATAAAATTTGTTACTTGACATTTCAAAATTAGATTAGTACTCACTGCAAGGGTTTCAAATGTGTCATCTGTTTCTAATAGCAGTGCCTCAAGGGTTTCAATGTTGGCAACATCCAGGTCCATAAGGCCTTCTACATCTGACAGACCTCCCATATCCACTGTGGGATTGGTACTTGAGGCTTGTAGAGAAGGGTCAGAATGATCTAGTTCTACTAAAAGTTAAACAGTATCAGCTGTGTTATAATTTATTTATTTATTGAAGAGTTTCACCAGAAAAGCACATTGAACAACTATGTTGCTTGTCTCCCGGTGCATCGGGGGGGGAGTACAAAATACAACAGTGGCATATTACAGTTGTATGAATTAGAGTACATAATACAGCAGGAGCATATTGTAAGCACAAGAGCAATATTGTGTGTTTTTTTTTTTTGTGTGCCATCCCACTACCCTGCTTAAATCAGTATAAGTTCCCATATTGATATCTGTTTCTTTTTGCAAAAAATTCACACAGGCGAATTTTCCTCAAGAATTTTAATGGTTCTACATGAACTAAGACACTGCCAGTGTCTGTCTGTGGGATATAGTTTAAGCCTTTATTGAGAATAGCAGTCTGTTCCTCAGTTAAATTTAACTCAGGGAAGTTTAATATTTTTGATGCTTCCTCATTCAACTCCACAGATTTCTGTTTGGCTCTTCCTTTTCTTCCCCTCTTTGTTTTGCATTTGTTCTCCCAGTTTCTATTTTTTCCTTTGTTTGGATTGTTCCAATCACTCTATTTCTAAAAAAGGCTTGTTACTTAAGGTACCTTATTCTGCATCAAAAACTGATTGTATATGTTCATTTCAGGTTGCAGTTTGAATTGTCACTTTCTTTGTGATCTTACTTCGAGAATGAAAACACCCTCTACTGGTTAATCTTGCTTTACTGGGCCAGGGCGAAATGTTCCCTAACTAGTAGTCCTCACTGTCCCTCTCCAGTCTGGACTGTTTACATATAATTAGTTCCAATTCATGGTTGTCTAGTTTCTTTTTAAGTTGCTCAGACAGTTCTCCAAACAGGGGGTTCGATAATGAATTTTGACAGTTCAAGTTTGAATTTTCAAAATTTCTTCTCTATATGTTTAAACAAGGTATCTCAGACCCTTCCCTATTTGAAGCTACAGTTGTGGTCCTTCCTAAACCCGACTGAGATCCTCTTCAAATTACAAACTATTGCCCGATTTCCTTAATCAACGTGGACATGAAAATACTCGCAAAGATCCTGGCCACTAGATTGACTAACGTTTGGCAAAGTCTCATAAGTCGAGAGCAAGTTGGTTTCGTTGCTGGCAGGGTGTCTTCCGATCATATGCGCAAATTGGTTTATTGATCTCTGCATCCAGGGAGTCCCGAATTCCATCTGCCCTGGTCTCCCTGGATGCAGAAAAAGCATTCGACAGGGTTTCATGGGAGTAGCTATTTTATTTGTTACAGCGCTACAACATACCAGCACAGTAAATCAAATGGATTAAGATTCTTTATACTCAGCCATCCGCAGGTATACTTTGTAATGGGCACCTATCTCAATCTTTTTATTTACAGCAAGGTACCAGACAGGGATGTCCATTTTCTCCCTTCTTGTTCGATCTATATTTGGAACTGCTTATTAGACACATTAATAACTCTCCCAATATCTCTGGTATTTCTATTGGATCCAATCAGTATAAAATCTCGGTGTACACCAATGATATTTTACTTCACGTTAACATACCCCCCAAAATCGATTTCTGCCACACTCAAACTTATTAGGGAATTTGGCAAATTTTCCAGTTATAAGCTCAATATAACGAAGACAGAATTGATGCCTTTAAATGTCCTTACATTCCCTGCAGAGGTTGCCCATTTTGGGTTTCATTGGACTAAAGACAAACTAAAATATCTGGGGATCTATCTTTCTTGTTCAGAAGTCAAAATGAAGCAATGCAACCTTTATAAAATTCTTAATCAAATTAAAACAGACCTTTCCCGTTGGGCCATGCTTCCACTTATTCTCTGGGGGCGGGCAAATGTACTGAAAATGAATGTTCTTCCTTGAATTCTGTACCCCTTACAGATGACATGTTTCTTCCTACCAAAAATCCGGTTAAGCCAAATCAATAAACTTATGTCTAACTTTCTAAGGGGTGGTAAGAGACCCCAGCAGGCTCTCTTTAAACTGCAAAGGAGTAAAGTTAATGGAGGTCTACAACTTCCAGACTTACTTCTTTATCAGTTCTCCATTACATGCTCAGTTCTTACATATTGGATGAAAGATGAGCCATATACCGAGCAGACCCAATATCTACCCCTGTGGTACCAAATAGAACAGACCCTAGTTTCCCCATATAATATATCTCTCAATACTCTCATTTTTACTTCCTCTAAGAATTTAATTAAAAGTTTTAGGAGCTTACCCATAGGGATAACACTTCATGTACACGTCCAATTATGCAATACTTTTCAGATATCCTTGTCAAAGGATGTCTCCCAGCCTATATGTGCAAATCCCAATTTCAAGATCGGGGGGTTGCCCCTTCCATACAACCTTCGGCCAAGGAATACTCAGCTTAAAGTCATCGACTTATTACAAGAAAACAAATTGATATCATTCCAAACGGCCTGTATACAGTTCAGCCTCCCTAATTCTTTTTGCTTTAAGTACATCCAACTACAACACATGCTTCTACAACATTTTGGAACTGGGTATTGGAGACAGCACTTAGCTGGTCCTTTTCTCCCGGCTATCTCCAATTTACCCTCATCCCATCTTATTTATTTTTTCTACTGCCTCCCAATGGTTGGAATAGAGGAACTGCGAGGAGTGCCATACTATGTCTGGGGTCAGGTACTACCCTCAAAAACCTCAACACTACGACCATGGTCTAAAATCTGGTCACAATTATATCAAGATGTGAAATGGATTAGATATCGCATTCTGCAATTCTATGTAATACATGATCTATACTATACTCCTGCCAGACTTCACCAAATGGGGAGGCTTCCTTCAAATCTATGCTCCCACTGTAAGGAATGTCCTGGCACATTACTGCACATTCTATGGGAATGTAACAAAGTTACACTCTTCTGGGTCATCATTAAGTCTAATTTGGACCCCCTATTAGGCCTATCCAAAGCCTTCAGACCAGAAATTTGTGTAATAGCAGGTTATGGGGATCTTTTGAGTGGTAATCAATGAAAACTCATGGCAATAATATTCCTATGTGCCAAAAAAGTAATCATGCGCCACTGGCTGGATCAGAACATTCCAACGTACACAGAGTGGCTAAAAGAGATGCTCTTCGCTCTACAAGCAGAAAGCATGATTGCTTATATAACAAAGAGGCCACAGTATTATCAGAAAGTATAGGCCCCTTTACACACTTTATTAACCATTTAACGGTCAAATGGCACTGAATATAAACATTTTCCTTTTTCTTTTACTTCTCTTTTTGTAAAACTATTATTCGTAAAATCTCAAATACTATTCTAGGCCTTCTCTAGTTATCGTACCTTGGGCTAATGAAACTACAGGCTAATATCCCTGCATACCTGAGGGGTTAGGGGCGGGGGACAGGGTCTGGGGAATTGGGGGAAACAGGAGGAGGAATAAGTGCATGTTTTCTAAGTTTAAAAGGATCTGTAAAGGAGATTACACTTACAATCAGAGTTTCATTAGAATTCTATGTAATTACTTAACACTGTAAAAGATTACAAACTTACATTACTGACTCGTGAGAATGTAACATGCAGTCACCTCTACTTAATGTTTGTAATGAGTGATATGTGAACTGTTCCTATCAATAAAGCATATTCAATTTGAAAAAAAAAATTCTTCTCTAAGTTCCCTGTGTTTGTCAGTGTACTCTGCTATGATTAATTCAGTGAATGTTTTTGTGCACAAAGCAGCAGCTTCATACCACTGATCTTTATGGGAGAAATTCTCCATACCACAAGATGATAATTAATTCACTCTGAGAATCCTCAGGGACTCATTTTTCTTAGAAACATAGAATTTGAAAGCCGATTAGAACCACTTGGCCCACCCAGTCTGCCCTTTTTTCCCTACCTACATTGTTACCACAGACCATACTTGATCTACCATTGTTTCTCCCTCCCCATTCCTATCCACTATTATTCCCTTGTGACTATTCCATGCATTCTTGAGCCCTGTCACTGTCTTCACCACAACCTCCTCTGCTGGAAGATTTTTCCTGGAATATACCACTCTTTCTGTGAAGAAGTACTTCCTCACATCTCCCCTGAATCTACTCCCCACCAGCTTCATAGCATGTCTCCTTATTCTTGAGCACTTTTTCTTCTGAAAAATACTTCCCTCCTTTACCTTATTTACCTCTACGAGGTAATTAAAGGGTTCAATCATATCCCCCATCTACCTCCTCTATTACATGGTGTACATACTGAGGTCCTTTAGTTTTTCCTTGTAGGGCTTTTGATTCAGACCCTGCATCATTTTAGTTGACCTCATCTGGACAGCCTCCATTCTGTCTATCGCCTTCCAGGGATGTGGTTTCCAGAAGCACACACATTACTCTAGGTGGGGTCTTACCAGAGATCTATACAGAGCTAACACCACCTCCCTCTTTCTGCTGGTGATACCCCTCCCTGTGCACTCCAGCATCCCACTAGCTCTCCCAACTGCCTTGTTGCACTGCCTGGCCACCTTTAGATTATCTGATATGATTACCCCCAGGTCTTTTTCCTGCTAAGTGGTTGCCAATACCACTCCACCCATTTTGTACTCTGCCCCTGGATTTCTGTGCCCCAAGTGCATTATTTTGTACTTTTTGCATCGAAATCCAGCAAACCCGGAAAGTAGGTTTCTAATATATAGCGGATAATGTATGGGGATTCATCGGTAACCACACGGTAATCACTTTGAGAGGTTACCATGACAACTTTGTAAACCTCAAGAGTGAAGCTCGAGAGGTTTTATATTGTCACAGTGACCTTGAGAAGCAATTTCAGTGGAGTTACTGATGAATTCCCATACATTATATTTTATAGTGTATGGGGCAAAAAAAAATCAAGTGAGCACCTGTTTGACAGAAAAAAAGCCCTTACTTTGCCATTTCCCCAATGCCGCCACTCTCTGTAAGGGCCAGCTCTCACCACTGTGGCCATTCATTCTGAGCTGCTACTTAAAATGCACACATGTGCGGATCAAATCAGGTTATAATTGCATTGATATGGTGTATTCAAGAGGAGTTAACAACCCCTGATGTCGTAGCGATGGGGTTACAAGAAAATAATCTTGCCACTTTTTAGTGGTAATAAGGGCTCCCCATACATTATAATGATATTATATGTTGCATTAAGGTCAAGAAATCTGTATTTCTCTAATCTAGCAAACATTTCTTTAAAGAGGGACTGGGGCCAAATGTTTTGGCATCAATAAATTCAGAATTTGGATCAGCATATCCTCAATCAGCCTCATGCCAAAAATCAGATCTGTAAGTTACTTTGTTTAAAAGTTATAAATCATGTTATAACCCTTAATTCACTGCCTGTTCAAAAAAGTCAGTTTCAGAGAAGAGCTACTGATGATGTCACAACCTGAACTCACAGCCTAGTCCTCCCTGCAAGCTACCTTATATGACTCATTTCTCCTATGTTACTTAAAACTGCAGTTGTAGTAAACATCTGAAAAAGGACAACCGGCACTAGGTGGGTCAGCACATGCATTTCTATAATGTGCAGATGCAGGGCACAGTACTTCAGAATGTGATGGCGGGTTGGAATGCAGTGGCAAACATGGCTTTAGAATGACAAAGTCGTGTGCAATTTTTTGAATACTGCAGCTGTGAGATTTAAAAAAGTCAGCAGGTTACAACTGTGGAACACAGCAATGACACAATCTCAGAAAGCAGCTGGAATACATAATTTCAGAATGCAGCGGTAACTCACAATTTTGGAATGTGGCAGTGACACACACATTTGTAATGCAGTGGTGATGCACAGGTTCAGAATGCAATGGTGACACTAAGGTTCAGAATGTGGTGGTGATGCACATGTCGGAATGTGGCAGTGATGCACAGTTTTGGGAATGCATTGTTGGCACACAGTTCAGAAATGTGATTTTGATGAACAGGTTTGGAATATGGTGGTGATGCACAGGTTTGGAATGTGGCAGTAATGCACAGGTTCAGAATTAGGTGGTGACACACAGGTTTGGAATCTGACGGTGGAGCACAGGTTCAGAATGTGGTAGTGACACAATTTCAGAATGTAGTGGTGAAGCATAATTTCAGAATGCAGTGGTGATGCATGATTTTGGAATGCAGCGGTGATGCACAGTTTCAGAATGTGGTGGTGACATGCAATTTCAGAATGCGGTGGTGACATGAAGTTTTAGAATGTGGCGGTCATGCACAGTTTCAGAATATGGCCGTGACATAGAATTTTGGAACATAGCGGTGACGTACAGTTTTGAAATGTGGTAGGGACACATAGTTTCAGAATGTTGCGGTGACACATGATTTCAGAATGTGGCGGTGATGCACTGGTTCAGAATGCAGTGGTGATGCACAATTTCAGAATGTGGTGATGATGCACAATTTCAGAATGCAGCAGTGACACATGATTTCAGAATGTGGTGGCACACAGTTTCCAAATATGGTGGTGATGCACAATTTGGAATGCAGTAGTGAAGCTCATTTTTGGAATGTGGCAGTGATGCACAGTTTTGGAATGAGGCAGTGATATACAATTTTGGAATGTGGTGGTGACTACAGTTTTGGAATGTGGTGATGGTGACAGTTTCTGAATGCTGCAGTAACACATGACTTTGGAATGAGGTGGTGAAGTACAATTTCGGAATGCGGCAGTGACACGTGATTTCTGAATGTGGTGGCAATGCAGGATTTCAGAATGTGGTGGTGATGCACAGTTTCGGAAGGCGGTGGTGATGCACAATTTTGGAATGTGGTGGTGGCACATAGTTTCAGAACGTGGTGGTGACGGTCAGTTTTGGAATGTGGATGTGATGATCAGTTTCGAAATGTGGTGGTGACACATAATTTGGGAACATGGCAGTGACAATTTTGGAATGTGGCACTGAAACACAACTTGGCGGTGATGTGCAAATTTGGAATTTGGCAGGGATGTGCCATTTCAGGATGTGGCAGGGATGCACAATTTGCAAATGAGCAAGGGATGTGCAATTTTTTGGGGGAAATTAAAGTTTATTGAAAAGTGTTTTTTTTTCAACCTTTTCAATTGAATCTGTACATTAACAAACAGACATTAAATCTGTTCCTACTCAAGTACACAGGTTGATATTTCAAATCAGAAAGGAAAAAACCAAAAGAAGAAGAAGGAATTCAGAAAGGAGTAAAGAATAAGAGAAGGAAAGGAAAAAAAGAGATGAAAGAAAGAAGTCCTGGGGAGGAAGATGCCTTGAGTTCTACCAAGAAGTAAACAAGAGAGATAAGAAAAGCGAAGAAGATAGCCAGAGAATCAAACATTTACAAATCATGCCTATCTACTTACTACCATTGCTTAATACAATAACTAATTAATAAAAGAATAAAGAAAATGGGATCCACAACTAATAATAAGTAGACCATCACAAACTCCATATACTTAATTATGCAATGACATAACCAACACCCAAAGGGTGAATAAGACCCAGAAATTATTACTGTAGGTAGGATGTCACTTTAACATACTGAAGACTCCCATCCAAGCCCACCACTCGATCCTGTCGAACCAAAACTAGGAGACCACATCATGTATATCTAGCTAATATTTCTAATATGGGTCTCTTTTCCCAGGAGGCCATGAATTGCATAAAGGGAAACCATCTTTCCTTGAACTTTTCCAAGGAAAGTCTGAGTTTGACCGTTAAATACTCCATGTCTAAAATTCTAGTACAGATTCTAAACCAGGAGGAGGTGGTGGGCTTGTTGGGTGTCACCCACTGCAAATTGATGGCCTTATGTGCTGCCGTTATCAAAATTCCAAATAAAACACGGGATGATCTTGAAAGTAAGGAGGGAGGATGTAATCCCAACAACCAGTGTTGTGGTAGATCTGGCATGCCAGTCTCAAAAATCAACTCGAAGACACCCTTTATTTCCCTCCAGTATTCCCGCACAATATTACATTCCCAAAAAATGTGAGAGTATGTACCAACTAACTGACAGTTCCTCCAACATAGGTCGGATTGATGTAATCCATAATGCTTAGTCACCACCGGGACCCTGAAAAATCTCATAATAATTTTCCAGCGGAATTCCCGCCAGTAAAGGGATGAAGTAGTGGTCTGCACAGCTTTCCAAATTTGTGACCAGTCCATCTCAGATAAGCGATAATTACAATCTCTATGCCAAGCCTCTTTGATGCTCGGGACTGGATCTGTCTCTGCATTGTGAATCGCCTTAACTAGTTTAGAAGTCAGGTGTTTATGATGTGGGGGAACCGACCATAGATAATAAAAGTGAATGCACAGGGTTTGATATGGACTCCAAACTAAATTCAATGGTTTTAACATTTACTTGAATAAAATGTCTTAACTGGAGGTACCGAAAGAAGTCATTTTGTCATAAATTGAATTCGGTTTTTAATTGCTGGAAGGATTTAATCAAATTTTGCTCAAAAAATTGGCCTAAGCTAATTAGCCCCATTTTTTCCCACCTGTGGAAACCCAAGTCCCATCTAAGTGGTTCAAAATCAGAACAACTCAATATGGTTGTATTCGGGTAAAGCTTTAAAGTAATGCCCAGCTTAAGGTTCATGTCCCTCCAAGTTTGGGAGAGGACCCTTGTAAAAGGGTTTTGAACTCCAGTCGTCTCATTCTAAGAGAGTCCAAGTGAATTAAGTCCACCACCCTCCGTAGGGGAAGATCAGCTTCCTCAATCTGGACCCATTTTGGAGGGGGATCCCTAGCCCATGCCACCAGAGTCTACACCTGAGAGGCCCAAAAGTATTTCTGGATGTCGGGTATCCCAAAGCCGCCACTCTCCTTCGGGGCCACCATAGTCCTCCACCTCACGCGTGATCTTTTCCCCAGCCAGAGAAATTTAGAGAGGGTGGTTCTAAAGTCCTGCCAAAATTTTTTCGGGGGTTTATATGGAATAGAGCCCAATATGAACAGTAAATGAGGTAAAATATTCATACGTATTGTCTCTCCCCTGCCAGAGACAGAGAGGGGAAGCTCTTTCCGTCTGTTACAGTCCTCTCTGATCTCCTGAAGCACTTTTAAATGATATGTGGAGTATAGAGTTTGAAAGTCCCTAGGAATCCACACCCCCAGGCATCTGAACCCTGACCTACACCAATTAACTTGCTGTACCTTAGGCAAGGAGTGGCCCTTGATACCCCCCAATGGGAATAATTCCGATTTATCCGGATTAACTTTGTAACCGGAGAAAGATCCAAATTCCCTAAGAAAGGTGAGAATTCTCGGAACCATGTTTAATGGATCTGAAACATATAACAAAATATCATCTGCATATAACGAAATTTTAACCTCCACCCCCCTAATTTGGAGACCTGTAAAAAGATATGATTGTCTAATGTACATAGCCAGTGGTTCCAAACTCAGGGCAAATAAAAGGGGAGAGAGGGGGCAACCCTGCCTGGTACCCCTCTCAATCTCAGATTGAGAGGAAACCATCCCATTAACCTGGACCTTGACTCTAGGCCTGGAATATAAATTGGAAATCCATTTGCGAAATTTATCTCCAAACCCAAAGCCCCTCATTACTAAGTCAAGATATTGCCAATTCAAACAATCAAAGGCTTTTTCAGCATCTAGCGTTAATACTGCTGAGAGTGGTGAATTTAAGGGGTGTTGGGCTGAGGTAATCACATTCAATAATAACCTTATGTTGTCTTGTATGTGTCTCCTGGGTATAAACCCCGTTTGGTCAGGGTGAACCAAGATGGGAACAACTTTTTGTAATCATTCGCTAATTATCTTAGTGAAGATTTTGGCATTGTGGTTAAGCAATGAAATGGGACAGTATCCAGCGCAGAATGAGTGGTCTTTTCCAGGCTTGGGTAATACTGAGATAAGGGCCTCCCCCCATGTGTCTGGCAGGGCTTCTGGCTCCTGTGCCACATTACAAACTCTGGTGAGAAGTGGGGACAAAATATCTAAGAATCCTTTATAGAATTCCGAAGTAAACCCATCCGGGCCAGGGGCTTTACTGGACTTCAGTGTTTTAATAGCCACCCCAATCTCTTCCACAGTAAAAGGAGCCTCTAATAGTTCCCTCTGGGCCTCTGACAAGGCAGGCATTTCTAAACATTGTAAAAAATTCTGGATTCTTTCCCTGTGTTCTTGTGTTTCCTCTTTAGAGTAAAGTTGCCTATAAAATTCTGCAAATTCTTGTGCAATCTCTCCCGGAATGCTCTTATAATAGGATATGGAGGGGTCTTTATTAACTTTAGCTACATATCTATCAGCTGCTTGCTTGCAAGCCTCAAAGCAAGTAGTTTGCCTGCCCTCTCCCCTCCTCGTAATAGCGTGTGCCGGTATATCTCAGGGAGTTTTCCACCCGTCTCTGCAACAGAGTATTATAAGTGTTCCTGGTCTCTATCAGCTTTTTAAAAGTGGATTTGGACCCTGAGCATCTATGTGATGCTTCAAGGGTAGCAATTTCAGTAAGGACTTCACTAATATGGGCTTGATGTTGTTTGTACTTATAGGAGGAGTACGAAATTGTATGACCCCTCACCACTACTTTCAGAGCGTCCCATATATATTTGGGCTTAGATAACACCTCTGTGTTTTCCTCTAAATAACGTTGAATGATTTTTTTAGTGGAGTCCATGTATTGCTTATCATTGAGAAGTCCAGGATCAAACCTCCAGAGACCCCTTTCCTTCCTTATACTCCAGTGTAGTTTAGCCTTAACAATGGCATGATCTGAAATCGTGATCAGGAGAATAGAGATGTCCTTAAAAGTATGCAGATCACTTATATGCGTATAAAATCTGTCCAACCTGGAGTACATTTTTGAGGCTGACGAATAGAAGGTAAAGTTTTTTACCGAGGGGTTGAATTGCCTCCAGGGATCTGTTAATCCAGCCTCTGCCAATAAGCTGTGAAGCAGTTTAGAACAAGATTTGGAATTAGGGGCTTTGGCTGAGCTCCTATCTAAATTGACATCCTCCACACAATTCCAATCCCCCATTAGAATAGTTTGTCCCGGTGGTGACTTCGCAATTGAATCAAATAGGGAGCGTAAAAACTCACCAGAGGGTGGAGTAGGGGCATACACCCCAACTAGATGTATAATTTGACCCCTGTAATTCCCTGTGACTATCAGCTGGTGTCCTGTACCTGAGTGGTGTACTGATTGAATCTTAAATGGGAGACCCCTGTGAAATAAAATGGCTACTCCCCCTTTTTTAGATTGAGGATGTTCATCAGAGCACACCGTACCCACCCAGTCCCTTCGTAGTTTCATGTGTTCTCCCTAAGTTAACCTTGCCTCCTGCAGGCAGGCAATGTCGCACTTCTCTCTTTTAAATTCAGTTAATATCTTCGCTCTCTTAATAACGTTATTAATGCCCTTAACATTCAGAGAACCAATTATCATGTCACACATTTTGTTAATCCATAGTTGTTATAGTTACTTGTTATACATCCTACATTAATTTGTGTAACCATGGCGTAAATAAACGCCATGAGGCAACCTCCTCAGTACAGAAAGTAAGAGAAAGAAAAGATAAAGTAGACAGCATATAGAACCAAGATAAACATGACTTTTAAGACCAAGGTTTGGTCTGATAATCTAAAGTTTCCCAAAAAGGAGACCAAAAACATGCCTCCCAAGTGGGGGGGCAATGACAACAGGTTACTGCCAAAACTAGAACTGACAGCCAAAGTACCCTACCAAACCGTCCTTCTACCGCTTGGCAGGTGCACCAGCATGGGGTAAGGGGGAAAGATGTAACAAACCCCCTTAAGGGAACAACACTCTATCGAGAGTGAAAGGGCTGGAATAACCCCAGAGACCTGAGGTAATATCCGCCTGTGCCATCTATAAGTCTCAAATGAGGAACTTTCCGGGAGGGGCTGAAATACCTAGTTTACCCCTCATGGTACCAACATCTTTACAGAAATTAACCCAATCCATAATAAGAGAAACCAGTTTACTGAAACCAAAGACCAAAAGCACAAGAAAAAAAAAACAAAAAACCCTTCCCTCTTAACTTTTTCCCCGGGGGGGAGACTCGAGCTTCTACAGTGGATGGTCACTTTACAGTGGGATAACTGTAGTATTAATTACCCCAACATTAAAGACTCTAACGATGCCAGAGTCCCCCTTCAATTCTTCCAAGGGGGGATATTCCACAGACAAATATTGGCCACTGATACTCCAGCACCGGACTCCTATTTCAGTTGGTATACCGGGTGAGGTCAGTGGTGACATAATCAACCCCCTCCATTCCCTCCCAAACCCAGCCAAAGACATAGTGAACTCCACTTACAAATTTTTCATCCGAGCTAAAATTTAGCTCTCTCTCATTCTGCACCGATCCTACCGAAGGGGATGGGAGCAATAATGAGAGATCATTAAGGCCCAAATCTGACAGGGGGACCTTAAACTTTACTGGACTCAGGAAGGTGCCACCTTAAAATAATACCCATCTCCCCTAAGGGCTTAAGACATAATGGGCTGCCCCAAATGTCCTCCAGAGCGCCCATCTCCACTCTGGGCTCGCCCAGGGGGAAACGGGGAACCCCACAGGAAGTCGGGTCAGGAGAGGCAACAGCGGAGGGAATTCCCTCCTAAAATACAACCATATAGGACCTGTGTGCAACCCTTTTCTCTGCTGAGGAAGATTCTGTAATTATAACTAGTGAGTTTTCTCTGTAGTCAGTCCTTTGGCAATGGGCCTGTGATTAATCCTAAGAAACTGTAGGCACACAAAGTCTCACTTCTGGAAGCAGAAAAAGTCATAAGACCCCTATGTCCCCCTTCAACCCATAGCAGAGTTTCCAACATTGTCACTTAATGCAAGTTCACCCTTTTTACTTTGCAAGTTTCTCTCTTGAAATCCATCTGGCGAGGTCCGCATGTAAAGGCACAACAGAATCAACTCTCAAATGTGACTGAGTATTGCTCTTAGCTCCTGGCACTGTTGCCCATAACAGCTTCTCAATTTCCATTTCTGCTATCTCTTCTTTTATATCTGGGATCTTGATATCGTTCCAACTCAGAAACTCTTTAGCCATAAGAAGTGTGTCGAACATTTTTTGACCCTCTGATAGGTCTACCCACAGTCTGGCCGGATAACGTAGTTGAGCCCTGAAACCTCTCTCCTTAAGCTGTTTCACTACCCCGAGCACTTTCCTTCGGTGCTGGGCCAGGGAGGGGGGGGAATCTTGGTCCACATATACCTTCATTCCGTTGAAATTCAAGTCTTTCTTTCCCCATGCCAGATGTAAAACCTTTTCCTTCGTGTTGTACCTGAGAAACTTGACTAAGATTGCTCTCGGGGGTGCTCCTTGTTTGGGCTTAGGGGCAAGGGTTCTATGCACCCTCTCAATCTCCAAAGGGGTGTCTTCCTCGATCCGTAACTCCATTCTTAACCAACAGTCCATGAAGGCAATCATATCAGCCTACTCAGATCCTTCTGGGATTCCCATGACCCGAATGTTATTACGTCTACAGCGGGCCTCAGCATCTTCGGCTTTAGCTGTTAGTGCTTTTTCCCTTCTGTATAAGAATGCCAGTGATCTGCCGAATGCCATGTGTTCTGTCTGTAGCCCGTCTACGTGCTGCTCAACTGCCGTGGTTCTGGATTCTAACTTTTTAAAGTCCTTTTGTATGACGGACACTTTGGTGTCAATTTTATGCAAAAGCTTAATGATCTTCCTGGATTCGGCTCTTGTGTTAGTAGAGCCAGAGTCTGAACATGAATCTTCAGCGCCTGACATTGAGAGCACCAATGAATGCGAGGGTGCTGGGCTAAGGCCTACTGGCTGTTTGCTCGGGGTGCTCTTCGTTGACATGTTTGCCATTTGGGAACCCCTTTTTTTCGTGCGGACCATCCCAGATTCTTTCTTACACCTTTGTAAAGATCTACCGACGTAGGATTCAATCAATAGGCACCGGATTCTCTCCGAAAAAATAATGCTGGCAACCGGAGCGGGGAACTAAGCAGCCATTTCCGCCTGCTACGTCACTGGAAGTCCAGGGATGTGCAATTTTGGGATGTGACTGGGATGCATAATGTTGGAATTGGTGAGGATATGATGCACAATTCTGAAATGTGGTGGGTGCATACAATTCTGGAATGTGGCAGAGACAAGCAATTTCAGATTAATATGGTGTGTCCTGTCACATTTCAACAGCATGTATCCCACTATATTCCTAAATTGCCAGTCCCCACCAAATTCCTCAATGTGTGTCCCTGTCACATTCCAAGGCTGATTGTCCCACAATATATTGAGAATGTGACCACATTCTGAGACTGCGTGCCCCCCCAACAACATTTTAAAATTGAGCACCACCCTGACATTCTATGCCTTGGGTCAGTGCTGCTTTCTAAAACCACCTCCTGACGTATTCTAAAGTACAGTACCATGCATCTAAACATTCTGGAAATGCAAGCACTGCAACCAACTCTATGCCAATGTTTAAAGGATTACTATAGCTACAGTTTCTTAAACTTTGGAGAATCAGGTCATATAAGGTTGATTACAGTGAGGACTAGACTGAGTTCTGGATATGACATCATCAGCAGTTCTTTACTGAGATTGGCTTTTTTGAACAGGTAGTGAAATCAGGGTTACAAAATAGCTCATAACTTTAAAATGAAATAAGGCTGAAGTCTAATTTCTGGTATGAGATTTATTGGGGTTATGCTTATTCTAATTCTGCCATATAGTGCTTTTGGTGGGAGTCCCTCTTAATATTTACATCCTCACTTCGGTTGTTAGTAGAGGGCTCTGAATTATGCAGTTTACCTAATTGTTTTCTGGTGGTTAATTCACCAATGTCCTCTAGGCATGAAAAGCCCGTTTCTGGTGAGAGTTCTATGGAACAGTTTTCTCTTCTTATGCTCACCATATTTACTACACATAGGAAGACTGGCACTGAATCAGCAATCCCACTGTGCATCATTCCAAGTCTTCCCAAAATGATAGCACTATGCTATCACCAGTGGCTGCACCAACAATGCAATTAGCACAGCCAGACTGAGGAAAGGTGTGCACTGCAGTGTTGGGAGTCCACTGCCGAACAGAGGGTTGCTAACCTCTGAAAACACACACAACAGATCCAGGAAGTAAGGCACTTGAGCCTGGTTCAGCAATTCAACAAAACAGCAAACTACTCAAGAATGAAAGGCTCAGTGCTGGCAAGTACATACAAACATTGTTGATTTTGGCTCTGGTACATAGCGTGAGTGATTAAGTGAAGCTCAGTCACAAGATGCCCTCAGTCTTTTTTTTTTAACTTGCAAGTTTTATTGAGATAAACAAACAGGGTAATACAAAGTCTCACACCAATACTCAACATGTCATTGCAAAAATACAGTAAAAGTAGGCCATGAAATAAATACCCGCATTACATATCATGTTAATAATGCGTCCTGAATTCTATTGTCTATTCCAGGGATCCCGCCAAAGCAAGACCCTACCATTTGTTGGTGTGACAGTTCCAACAGAGATGAACTCTCAGTTACGGACATAAGCTAAGACTTGCTATATTGTCCATGATATGTCTCACTGAAATGCTTCATTAAAAATAAAATAATGGTAAAATAAAGATGAGTGTTGTGACAAGCTTCAGACATCCTGCAGTAATAAAACTGTAATGATCTCAGCTATGCTGGACTGATAGCTACTCATTAACAATAGAAGAAAACCATCTAGTAAAAAATATCAATCAAACATGTGTTTTCCACTGTCTGCTTTGTCCATAGTCACTATATTAGCAAAAAGGAAGCGTTGATATGTGGGTGGGTTATAACCACCCCAATCTACCTTGACTGGGTGGGTGTAACTAATAGAGCATTTGTTCTAGAATAGATATCCCTTCTGTATCTACCCTAGAATTATAGTAGGGCAGCCATCTTGAATTGTATGTATCTATCTGCAAGCATAGTCTAGCTGTTCTAGCTTCCATAGATTGCATGCAAAGAATGTTTTGGGACCACTGGCCATGGGTGTTTTTATTCTTTGTGAGCCAATTTTGGGTAAGCACTTTAAGCGCTGCTGCAATCAAAATATAAAATAAATATTTCTGACCTGCTGAAGATATTCCCTCAGGCGTCAATCCCAGTACTAAATGTTCAAAATGCATAGGGGCTTGCAGTTGGAAAATAGCATGCATGGCCTCCTGAACATCCCTCCAGAATACTTCCAGTGCAGGACAGGTCCAGAATATGTGAAATTGATTGCCCACTCCTCAGCAACCCTGCCAGCAATGGTCTCAGGGGTATATGGCATAGTGTTTAGAAATTGCTGGGGTAATAAAAAAATCATACAGCAACCTTTCAGCGAAACTCTCTCCAAGAATGGGATCCCGTTGTTTTATGTAGGCCTCTTCAAATTGCTGTCCATTGTTAATCAGTGAGCTTGTATACCAATTCCCCTTCCCACTTAGTTTGAATATTTTGTACCACTAATTTGTCTTCCCTTTCCATTAATAAAGCACATATTTGTGAAATAAAGTTCTTAGTAGCCACCAAATTTCTGGCCTTCCAAACCATAGTCACTCCTGCCGGAAGGGGGGGGGCAGCCTGAACTCCAGGTTTGGAAATTAAGCAATGTCTGCACTGAAGGTACTTAAAAAAATCTGTATGGGGAATCTGAAATTCCTGTTGTACTGCTGTAAAGGTTTTAATGGTTAACCACATTTTTAAAGTGTGCCTGGCCCAGGGATTGGTAAGTTTTCAAAGACCCTAGGCAATAACACCTATGGAAGGATATGTAAAGGAAGCTCCTGGTGGGCAGATCCCTCTAGGATCATCCAGCCTGTTTTATTTTGGGGGGCTAGAATTGGGATCAATGGCAGCAATTTTGCCGCTTTAGAATAGGTAGGAAGGTCTGGAAGTCCCCAATCCCCCCCCCCCGCGCTTAGGTTCAGTGAGAACCTTTCAATGTACTCTGGGTCATCTTCCTGCCCAAATGAACTCCGAAAGCTTTTTTCTCAGATCTTTCCATTTCCTTAGGAGGACAGACAGATAGCAGCAGCATAGAGAATAAAAAAAGATATCTAGGGAGTATATTAATTTTTGTAGTCTCAAGTCTATCAGAAAGGGATAGTGTAAACTTGTTGCTTTGTGGTGTCATAATAAAGTCTAACAGATTTGTGAGGTTTGAAGGGATTTGCTTGCCTAAATATCTTACTTTACCTTTGACCCACCTAAAAGGATGAGTGCACCTCAAGTCGGGGGTATGGGGTCTTGAATGATAAGATTTTCAGATTTGTCATAGTTTATTTTAACTATTAGGCTGCCAACAGAATTAGAACATATAGGCATTTTGGACTGATACATCACTCCATGGCCCTGCAAGGGTTAAAACCAGATAGTTCCCCATATGATTTAAGCAATTGTAATAGGGGAAGGAAGGATTGTTCTGGATCTGTTATGTAAAATAAGGTGTTGTCTGCATATAGCAAAATTTTGTTCACCACATTACAGACGGACAGCCCCCATATCTCCACTAGTGGTGGGCGAAGTGGGCTCAATCTGCTCCGTGAAGTGATTCGCGGAACAAGGGCGGATTTGCAGAGTGCTCCACAATGCGAGGCGGAGTACTTCACGTTATGATGAGTAATGCAAAGTCCATTGAAAACAATGACTTCACGTTACACTGCCTCCCCAGACTACTACTCTAAAAAATTTAAGGCAACTTCGCCTTGTTTTTGAGCTCCAAAGGCAAATTTTACAGTGATTCATGGGATTTCAGGTCACATGGGCTCTATATTGATCTTCACAGCCTCAGTTCAGGGTCATATGTGTAGGAAGGAGTAGGAGACACTGTGCTCTGAGAGTTGTCTGTGATTGAAACCATCTAAAAGCTGCTAAAAAAGTGTTTTTGCGTTTTTTTGGAGGCTCAAACGTTAGTTCATCGATTGTAGGAAACCCTCTTGTGCTAATATCATCGAGCATTTTTGTTTTTGTGTGTATTTTGATTGTTAATGTACAACATTGAGTGTGTGTAGTGAAAGACAGTGAAAGTGTGCTTTGGGGAGGGGCGTATCTGTGGTGTAGGCAGATTTAAGTTGGAGAAATAGTGATTTCTTTGTTTTTGTGGTGATATTTTTGTTATATAACTGACTGTGTTAATGAACACACAGTGATATTGTCAGTAATTGTTGACATTTTCTTGCTGTTTGTGTGTTGTGTGGATCTGGTGCAGCAGTTCCTAATTTCAGGTTGTTTATATTACAATACGTGGCATATTACTGAACTTTTGAATTTGCTACGCATTACTTGTTCAGCATTGTAGACAAACCATTCTGTGTGTGTGTGTGTGTGTGTGTGTGAGTGCGTGTGCAGTGTTGCATGACATCAAATAATACACCTTTCATTGTGCCACAGACTAGTGTAATTGCAGACACAGCATTGTGAACCTGCTATCCACTGCAGCTACCTGATTTTGTACTGCGATCACGGTACCTGTTCTTTGTTTTGCTGCTTGTACTGCCATAAAAATCTGCAGTCAGTGCTCCCCCCACCCCACCGGCAAAAGGAATTTTTTACCAGATTGGATTGTTTTTGTGACCTCATCAGTACCACTGGTTACTGAAGTTGTTTTCATGGCGTGATAGACTAGTCTCTTGTCTGTTGCTGAAGCTACAGTTGTTTTTTTGGCTTCACATCCAGCGTCCCCCAAACAGAGAGTAAACGTATCAAAATCTAAATTTGGTTATAATATTGTGGTTGATCCCCCAAAATGCCCACAAAGAGACATGCAAGCAAAGCTGTTTCTCACCATGGCAATTCGGGCAGTAAGACAGTCTGTGGGCGTGGTAGTACGCAGACTCAGAAGTGCATTGCTGCTGATGTGAGGAAAAGTATTTCTCCTACAATGTTTTTTATAGCCCAATCAGTAGCTTCACTCATAGTTGGCAGAGATAATGTTTTCCCAGCTGGTGGTGTTAGTGTTAGTGGTGTTAGTGGTGGTGGTAGTATTAGTATTGGTGCATCAAGTTCGAATTCTGACCAGTGTATCGTATCCAAAAATATTGAGTGTGAAGCAGTGCAAGTGAGTGGCAGAGTAGATGACGTCATACTTCCCAGTAACTGAGCCTGAGGATTCTGATAATCATGTCAATGATAGCATACAATGTGATATTCCGTTCATGCATTTTCCATGCAGTGATTCACAGTGTGGTGAAAAAATATCAGATGATGGCGGTGTAGATGCTGAGGATGAATGTGATGATGACGATGATGTTGTTGTTGTTGCAACATGCAGTCCACATGCTAGCATCCAAGCAGAAGATGTTGATGTATGTGATGTTGATGAATATGATGATGCTGTAATTGACCCCAGTTGGGAAACTGGAAAAAAAGAAATTCAAAGTGGCTGTGTCTGAGTCTGTTTGCAGGAATCCCCCCCCCCCCGTAAAAACATGTGATTTACTGATTTTAGTTGATGATGATGACCCAGTAATAAATATGATTGGTAGTTGTGGTGGTCAGTTGCAGACTAGGAGTGCAGTGCCTGAATCATCACGTGCCCCCCCCCCACTTCAGTGCTTAAAATAATGGACTTAAATAAGCCACCTCATGGACATGTCAAAAGCAGAGCATCACAATCCCTTGTTTTGGATTTTTTTGTTCAAGATGCAAATGATGAGCCAGTTGCCATCTGCCAGGTTTGCGATGTGCGTGTGAGTTGAGGTAAAAAGGGGAGCCATCTGGGCACAGGAGGACAGCATACACATCTTCAGAATAGGCACTTGGCACTGTGGACCCAGCGCAAGCTAGCAGCTAATATCACAGTGGGGCATTCACCCTCGTCACCGGTGGCAGCAACCATAGCGAGCATGTTATCCTCTTCCATGACTGTTAAGTCCAATACTAAATTAAACGTGTGCAGTACTGAAGTAATAACAGCAGAGGATTACTACAAGCATGATGAGGTGGAGGACCATAATGACTCTGAAATGTTGTCCAGTGCTGGTGAGAGTAGCAGTTTTTGTGGTGGTGGTGAATGCAGTATGTCTAGTGCAAGTGGTACATCAATCCCGGTTGGCAAATCTGGCAAAATAATTGCATTTCTGGGTTTGTCATCATCACCTGTGCAACCATCTTCATCAAATCTAGATTCATAGGTAATTTCAAGCTATTCTAGACTTTTGTCCATGATGCTTGCCAAACATTTTATTTATATCTTCAAAAGGAAATGATCCAATTTAACCTTAAAAGAGTCCATGCTTGTGCTTGATACTACATCTATTGGCAATGAGTTCTATCCAGACACAATTCTATTGCTAAACCAATGTTTGCGTTGTAGAGTTTGCCATTTTTTAACTTCAAACTGAAAGGGATGTCCCCTCTGTTTATATCTGGATTTTCTCCAAGCAAGCCCTAATTCTGACAATAATAAATCATCTTTAATAGATCTAAAAAGTAAGCAATAATCACCCACAAACGTCCACACTCCACCCCCTCCCAATGCCATTCATCACAGAGCACAACCATTTGTGATCACACCCCATGTAAAACGTTTAAGTCAGCCCATGATACAGAGTGTTTTTGCTCATAAGCTGAAGTACCCCCCGAATCATACAGTGTCCAGTGAACTTAATGCTGCTGTAGCGGAAATGCTGGCAATTGATCTTTTGCCCTTCTCCTTTGTGGAGAATTCTGGGTTCTGGTGGTTTGCGGCACGTGCCTGTCCAAAATGGAAGGTCCCATCCAGGACATACTTTTCTACCCGTGCTGTCCCTGAGTTGTTCCGCACTGTGTCCAACTCAGTAAGACATGCCCTTCAACATTCCTCTTCTCCATTCAACCATTTAAGTATGGCTACATGGACAAGCGGCAAAACAGTGGGGAGTTCATATTTATGTATAACTGCACACTGGGCGCAGGTGCCAGGGGTTGTTTATGATGTTGATAGTGTGAATAATCAGTGCAGTAAGGTGGATTGTCATGTTAGCAATCTTCCGGGAATTCGACAGCATGCAATGATTACTATGCACAATGTGACCTGTTCACACACTGGTGAGAACATGTTGGACGTGGTACTGACTGAAATTGACAAATGGCTAAACCTCTGTCCCTGAGAGCTGGGTTCATAGCAAGTGACAATGGGTCGAATGTGGTGAAATGCATCACAAATGGTGTTTTTTTTCGTGTTCCATGCATGGCCCACTGTTTAAATCTCGTGGTGCAGGAGTTTCTGCAGCAATGATGTAAATGAAATGCTGACCATTGCACGACATATCTGCTCTCACTTTTCAAGATCTGGAAAGGCCTGTGACCAACTGCGGCAGTTGCAGATACAAAACAGCCTGCCTCATCACTGCTTGAAGCTGGAAGTTGTCACCCAATGGAACTCCACTTTACTCATGGCAGAAAGGTTGTATGAACAATACAAAGCCATCTCAGAATATCTTGTGATGCACACTAGCCATGACAGTTCTGGGGCCTTCATGTCTATGATGACTGAACAGTGGCGCCTCATGGACTCTGTAATAACAATTTTGCGTCCTTTTGAACATGCCACACAAGCAGTGAGTGGCGAGTCTGCCTCCATTAGCCAATCAATTCCACTGCTGCAGGTGCTGAGGCAGACATTGGTGAATGTACAGCATGGCCTTGATGTTGCCAGAGACGGTGGTAGCAGTATGTTGCTGCAACACATGCTGACAGTATTTGACCAGAATCATCACGTTGTGAGCATTCAGCGTAGTGACAACTTTGCCATAGCAACAATGCTGGACCCACGATACAAACGTGGAATTGCATCAGTACTGGAGGGAGGGCCTGAACAGGTAAAAAAATATCAGTGGTCAGCTGGTGCACTTGGTTCATGGGGCACAGAAGTCATGTGCTAAAGTCAGCAAACCTCAGCAGCATAATCTGGCTGAAGGTGTACCTGTAGGACTATCAAGCATATCCTGCAAGGGGAAGGGGACAGCAGTTCCAGGTGGTTTGTCATCCAAAGTGGCTGGCATCATCCCACTTTGGGAGGTTTTGTCCCAAGTTGGTATTTTTGAAATAAATGATTCAGAAGAACAGGATGATGCATCAACAACTGGACTTTGTGCAGCTCAGAGAATGGTTGTCATATTTGTCTGAAAACAGGCATCTGACAATAACTGAAGATCGTCTTTTGTACATAAGTGGAAAGATCAGTGACTGGCCAGAGCTGACTGCAGTGGCACTGAAGTACCTCACATGCCCACCCTCCAGTGTAAGTGTTGAGAGGGTATTCAGCTCAGCAGGTGCAATAGTCAAGGATCATCAGACAAACCTGCCTCCTGCAAATGTTAGTTTGCTAACATTCATTAAAATGAATGAGAGGCACATACCAGCACAGACTGCAACCTCAGTATTCATACCCCAGCCTAGTCATGGTGGTTTTGGTGATGTGGAAATGGACCATCCTGGTGGCACTGGCAGTGGCTGCCTGAAACGGCCCACCACTGACGTAGATGGTGACACAATGGAGAAAGAATTTCCCAGTGGTCAGACTTCAGACAGAGATGACTGTGAGGGAAGTTTTCTTTATGAGGATGATGATGTGGTTAATGTTGGCAGGTTTTAACTGAAGTTGTTAAAAGGCGGTGTGCCACCCTGGACCGCCAACACCACCACCACCACCACCTGGACTGATGTTCATCACTGCCACCACTGCCACCATGAGTCTGTCTGACCCCCGGACCACCACCACTGGGACTGATGTTCGCCACTGCCACCACTGCCACCATGAGTCTGTCTGACCCCTGGACCACCACCACTGGGACTGATGTTCGCCACTGCCACCATGAGTCTGTTTGACTCCCAGACCACCACCATTGGGACTGATGTTCGCATTTGCCACTGCCACCATGAGTCTGACTGGCCCCTGGACCACCACCACTGGGACTGATGTTTGCCAGTACCACCACTGCCACCATGAGTCTGTCTGACCCCCGGACCACCACCACCGGGACTGATGTTCACCACTGCCACCACTGAGCATGATTCTGTCTGAACCACCACATCCATCAGCCACAGACACAAAGCTTCTTAATATTTAAACCATAAAGTGAGTAGGTGTACTCATGTTTGTTATGCTATTTCACTTCCTTTAGTTGTATGTTTTATTTTCTGTAGCTTTTCAGAGCCACAATGATAAAGCACATATGGTACACTTTTTTTTTTTTTTTACAGGTTAACAAAAAAAGTCTCAATCGCTGAAACGCAGCTCAGTGGGAATGGTACTGCAGCTGTACCATGCAGAGAGGAACCTATGGACTATCCATGTGAAAGCCATTCTAGTAAGCATGAAGATTTTATTTCATCGATTTCATTGTTTTGGAAAGACTGCAGCAAATATTGCACACAGATTGTGTTAGTTGACAAAATGTGGGTTTGAAATGTAACTTGACTTGAAATTGAGAACCAAGGAGGGACAAATAACAATTAAGTTGTAAGAAGTCATTCAATTGTTTTTTTTAGGAAACTTACAGATGCTTTGTTGTTCTGTCAAAGTGGCTTTATCCAAAAAAGTTCTTCAACATCATCAGGCACCCCCCTCCCCCAGGATTGGGCACACATGCAACATGCAGAAGTCATTTCATTAGATGACCATGACCATCATTAAGAACCGGACTCCAGAAGGATGCAGATGAAATCTGTGAAGAAGTAACAAAATAAGAAACCATTACAGACAAACCTGCAAATATGGTTCCCCCAAAAAAAATACTTACCTTCATGTACTTGAGAGTTATCCATTTCCAATTTCAACGCAAAAAAATCTCATTGAGCACTGGAATGTGCACACCAACAGCTTCTGTGACCTGTGTGTGATACAGAACAATACCATGAGTACATGTCCATGTCAACCCCCCTCCTCACCTACAAAACACACAAACAGATATCTATATATATATCTACTCACCAAGGCTACTATTAGTGTACAGCCAAAGGGCACCCTTCCATCCACTTGAGATGATCACATTGCATTTGCTTGAATCACCTCGCAGAACACATTGGACCAGCAACAGGACACTCACGGTCATCATTTTATTCTGGGGGATGTGGTATGTGCTGAAACAGTCTCATTTCACTGTGTTACCACTTGTCAGTTTTCTGCACACAAGGAGGATGCATTTTGGGCCTGCAGAGAAAATCTGAGGACTCTGTGCCACCACTGCATGCATGGCAGGAATTTTCAAGCCTCCCCCCACAAAACATGGCAGGTAGTAAGGTAAACACTGAGGTACAGAGCTCAACAGAGGGCAGGACAGGGGTAAATGGAAAAATAGACAAGGGCAATAAGAGCAGGGATGGGGGAAAAAAGGATAAAGCCAACATTAAATGGAGGGCAATGAGTGCCAATGCCCGTAGTCTGGGAAACAAGCTTCCTGAGCTAGTAGCCCTGATGGAAGATGAAAAATTGGATATTGTGGCAGTCACAGAAACACGGTACACGGAGAACCATGACTGGGATGCCAACATATACTGCACAGTCTGCAGTAGGGACAGGGAGGGTAAAAGAGGAGGTGGAGTAGCTCTATACGTAAGGGAAGGGATCAAAGTTACAGAACTAAAAAGTAAAGGGGGAGGACAAGAGGCACTCTGGGTCACCTTGGAGACAGGGAATGGCATCACAATCCACACAGGGATTGTATACAGACCCCCATCTCAAGAGGAGGAAACGGACAAGAAAATGATGGAGGACATTCTCAAAATGGCTGAAAAGGGGGAGATACTGTTGATGGGGGACCTGAATATGCCAGATGTTAACTGGATGACATGTACTGCAGCCACATCCAAGAGCAGGGTCATTCTCGATGCCCTGCAGGGGGCAGGCCTTAGACAGCTAGTGTTGGAACCCACTCGGGAGGGAGCAATACTAGACCTGGTACTCTCAAATGGAGAGAGGATCACAAATTTAGAAGTCAATAGACATCTGGGAACAAGTGACCACTGCACAGTGTGCTTCACAATAAGCACAACCATGGAGACAAGCCATACAAAAACAAGGATACTGGACTTTAGAAGGGCTGACTTTGGCAAAATGGGTGAATACCTGAGGAATGCACTAGAAAATGGCCAAAAAGGATGGGTGGAAGAACAATGGAGAAAAATCAAAACTGCTATCATAGAGGCAACAAGCCTTTGTGTGAAACAAATAAAGAAAACAAAGCAGAGTAAAAAACCAATATGGTTCCCAAAAGAGGTGGCAGGGAAGGTTAAGGAGAAAAAGGCTGCATTCAAAAAGTATAAGGAATCACAGAAGGAGCACGACAGGGAACTGTATCAATTAAAGCAAAAAGAAGTGGGAAAGGCAGTCAGAACAGCAAAGGCCCACACTGAGGAAAAAATAGCCAACTCAGTTAAGAAGAGGGATAAAACCTTCTATAGGTACATTAGGGAGCATAGAAAGGTTAAGGGAGGGGAGGTGGGCAGAGGGAGACAGTGAAAAGGCAGAGATACTGAATGAATACTTTTGCTCAGTATTCACAAAAGAAGATGAGGAGGAGTTACCTAAACCAGACAATAGAAGCACTTTGGGTAGGGGGGTTGACACCAGTCCATTTACAGAAGAAACAGTCCTGAAAGAACTCCTAAAACTCAAGGTGGACAAAGTAATGGAGCCTGACAGGATTCACCCCAGAATCCTAAAAGAACTAAGGGAGGACCTAGTGACACCACTGACCAAACATTTTAGCAAATCATGGGAGAATGGGGTGGTACCTGAGTACTGGAGGAGGGCAGATGTGATTCCCCTTCACAAAAGTGGGAGCAAGGCAGAAGCAGGAAACTACAGACCTCTAAGTTTGACCTCAGTGGTAGGGAAAATGATGGAATCACTTCAGAAAGAAAGAACTGTTGAGTACCTAGAGGCCAACGGGGCACAGGACCCAAAGCAGCATGGATTTACAGCAGGAAGGTCATGTCAGATGAATCTAATTGATTTCTTTGACTGGGTGACCAAAGTAATAGACCAGGGAGGGGCTGTGGATATGGCCTACCTAGACTTTAGCAAGGCATTTGACACAGTCCTGCATAAAAGACTAATAATCAAGTTAGCCAGCCTGGGAGTGGATTCCAGGGTGGTAGCCTGGGTAGCAAGCTGGCTGCATAACAAGACACAGAAGGTAATAGTGAATGGAACACATTCTGAAGAAAGGGGGTTACTATTGGAGTACCTCAGGGCTCAGTACTGGGTCCAGTCCTCTTTAACATCTTTATAGGTGACATTGCAGAGGGTCTGGAGGGAAAGGTATGTCTCTTTGCAGATGACACAAAGATCTGTAACAGAGTTGATACACAAGGGGGGGTAGAAAGGATGAGAAGGGACTTGGCAAGGTTGGAGGAATGGTCAGACATATGGCAACTTAGATTCAATGCAAAGAAGTGCAAAGTAATGTACCTGGGAAACAAAAACCCAGCAGAAGAATACATAATAGCAGGGGTGGTACTAACAACAACAAAAATGGAAAGATACTTGGGGGTAGTCATATCATATAACCTAAAGGTGGGTAAGCAATGTGAGAAGTCATTAAGAAGAGCCAGGGGGATACTGGAATGCATAGGACGGGGCATCACAAGTAGAAAAAGGGAAGTGGTTATCCCTCTGTACAGACAGTTGTGAGACCCCATCTGAATACTGTGTGTGTTTGGAGACCCCATCTATGCAAGGACATAGACAGGATGGAAGCAGTCCAGAGGAGGGCAACTAAAATGGTGCAGGGTCTGCATCAGAAACCATATGAAGAGAGACTGAGAGAGCTTAATATATATACCCTGATGAAAGGAGGGACAGGGGGACATGATAGAAACTTTTAAGTACTTCAAGGGAATCAACAAAGTCCAGGAGGGTAGCATCCTTCAGTAAAAGAGATGTGTAAGAACAAGGGGGCACAATTTAAAGATAGAGGGGGATGGCTCATGGGTAATGTGAGGAAATTTTTTTTCACAGAGAGAGTGGTGGATGCATGGAACCGCCTTCCTGGGGAGGTTGTTGGGTCTAAAACAGTGGGGGAATTCAAACATGCATGGGACAGATATAAGGCAATTGTAGTGGGGGGTTGCAGGAAGTAGACTGTTGGTTAAATAGAATCTACAGCTTATCCAATAGGAAGGGAAGGGAAATGGGCAGACTGGGTGGGCCAAGTGGTCCTTATCTGCCGTCAAAGTCTATGTTTCTATGTTTCTATGTGACTGAGTGCGTTATTAATTCTGGGGGACTTTGTATGTGCTGAAACAGTCTCATTTCACTGTGTTACCATTTGTCAATTTTCTGCACACAAGGAGGATGAATTTTGGGCCTGCAGAAAAAATCTGGGGACTCTGTGCCACTACTGCGTGCATGACTGAGTGCGCCATCAATTCTGGGGATGCATTTTGTGTGTTGTGTGATTGTTGTGAGCTCATGATGTCATACTGATATTATCAATTAAAGCAGCATTGCAAGAATGTTGTGTTAATTTTGAACTGTACTTTTTTATGCTACTTTACATTGCCACAGCCACTAGTTACTCCGAGTTGTATCTTGAACGACACGTTTCTTTTCACAATTTCTGTCTGCTTTACTTAGTTGACTACTTTTTTCATGTATAAAAACAAATGAGCATGACTTTCAATAGTGTTCTGACCAGGTTTGTATTTATTTGCAGCTGCTTTTCAATAAATATTGTTCCATGGTATCATAAAACACTGCCTGCTGGATAACTGTTAATTTACAACATAAGTGATATATAATAACTAACTGATGTGATGGAGAAAAGCAGAAGAAAACAATGACAAAGACCTGGTCAACACCAATTTAAAAGGAATGCTTCTTTCATTATTTCACACATGAAGAAAGGTAGTACAGCAGACTCAACTACTGGAAATTCTCGTATCATTCCAGTCAGGATGTAAGTAAAGGAAGTTGTAACATAGCATTAAAAAGTATAGGTCAGAGTTCTCAACAGATTGTTGCGCTGCTGCTTTATGGAGATTCACCACTTTACATAGCTATGGTGATGCACATAACCTAATATGTGGGGGCCTTACTTCTAGTGGAATATTTCTTGCTCCACAGAGTGCAATATATTTCTGAGAAAACCACCTGTAATTTCATTACAGTGTGTCACGTGATGGAGGAATTCCCGTTCAGAAAAGCCACCCACAGTCTGCCCCCCTTTCTCAGCAACATTAGGATGTGATGCCAGGTGGAGCGCAGGTGCATGCTCCAATATAGTGAATGTCAGGCAGCTATCCCAATATTTCGTCATGTTATACGGTTCACTTTGTGGTGAAATGTGGGAACATTTCCACTAACAAGGCTCTTCTTACTGGAAATGTGCCCACATGTTTCACCACAAACTGACCATTGTAACGTAAAGAAACATTCGGAAAGCTGCCTGACAATTGGACATACACTGTAATGGAGCACACACCCATGCTCTCCCTGGCATCACGTCCTAAGGTTGCTGAGAAGGCAGGCAGAATGTGGGCAGCTTTTCAGAATGGGAATTCCTCTGTCACGTGACACACTGTAATGAAATTACGGGTGGTTTTCACAGAAATGTATTGCACTATGTGGAGCAAGAAAGATTCCCCTGGAAGGGAAAATGTGTATTATTAAGCAACAACAAAGAAAAAAACACAAAAACAGTACAACACAGTAGTGGGGGGGGCAGAAAACAATCCCTTACTGTGGCCGTGGGATGCCATGGTGGTCCAGCAGCAGGTGCAGCATTGTCAGTATTTGCTGCTGCTGTTCTTGTACTGTGTTAACCTGCTTCTGCAAAGCACTGACCCTCTGATTACTCTCCTCCAGGGCCGCCCACACCAGGGCAAGGTCGGCCTTTGTTGCAGAGACTGTGGTGGGGTCCACTGCAGGTGGAAATCCAGGTAGTGGTGGTGGTGGTGCAGAGGGTGGTGCTGGTGGCTGTGGTGGTGGTGGTGCAGCTGCTGTACTGGCCCTCCTCCTGCTGCAGCAAGGCACAACTTTGACCCCAGCAGCACCCTCGGCCACTGCCACAGAAGGGCCAGCAGGTGGACGCCTGGCCCCTTCCGTAGCAGCCTGCCACTCCACCTTGTGGTGGTGGTGGTTGAACATGTGGGTGCGCTGGCCACCAGTCCCCAAATGTGTCCCCCAAGGGCCACAGTGCACCAGCACACCACACAGATGACACACCACAACTGTGCTGTCTCCCCCCACAGAGTTAAAAAACTCCCACACTGGGGAGCTGCGGGGGGGTCCAGACACAGTCTTTGCACCACCTATGGTTTCCAGGGGCACCTCCTGTGGCTGTGAAAGTGGTGGGGGGGGTGCCTCTGGATCCCTACAGATGCTGCTACTGGTGGTGATGGTAGTAGCAGAGAAAGTGGATGCACAGCAGCCACTAGTGGCACTGGTGCTGCTGCTGCTGCTGTTGCTTCCACTGGGGGGAAGCAACACTCAGGAGTCAGGAGCGATCCAGCATCACACGACCGCCTCCACGTGTCCAAAATTCCCTCCTCTGACTGCGCTCACGGGCCAGCGACTCTCCTTCTCCAGGGTCCACGTCCATCCCTCCCACACAAGTCCCCGGCGCACACACACACACACACACACACACACACACACACACACACAAAACAAAACAAAACTTGTAAAAAAAAAAAATTAACTACCAAAAAAACAATCACAAACACAATACAAATAACTAAATAAAGATAGCTTTTAAAAAAGCTGTCGTTTTAGAAAGGCAATGAAGCACTTTGTCACAGACTCCTCCACTGCTCTCTCACAAAGCCTTCTCCCTCTACGACTGCAAAGGAGAAAGTGAAACTGCTTTTCTGACTCACTTCCTTCCTGCTTGGCTAAAGCATGTGACTTACAGTACTGTAAGCCATGTGATGTGTGTGGGGGGGCTGCCTGTTTACTTGTCACTTCATCTTACTTCACGTTAAGGCATAATGGCAATGCAGAGTAATAATGATAACGCGAAGTGAGCGCGTTGTGCTCCGCCAACACGAAGTGCCCACTTTGCATTCACTTTGCCAGCGGATTAAAAATTCACTACATCTCTAATCTCCACTGATTCCAGCACAGCTGCTGCCAAAGGTTTGATGGTCAAGGCAAAAAGCAGGGCGGACAGAGGACATCTCTGCCAAGTTCCCCTTTCTATAACAATAGGTGCAGAAAAAGTGCCATTAACCTGGACCCTGGCCTTAGGGCCATGGTAGATAAATGAGACTCATTTCAAAAAGTTCCAAGATGCCATTAGTCTTCATGAAAGGGCGGGATCTTAGTGGCTGTTAGATCCCATTTTATAGTAAACCACCCTTGAGCACAATGCCACTTTCTGGGTGCATTTTTAACATTCAAGCTTGCAGGCAAGAAGTTCTAGTGGGATTCAAACTAAAACATGCACAGTGAACAAATATGTAGAGTGTGTTAAAACGATAGGGCCCGATGCACAAATAGCCTGGTAGATTGGTGCAAACTTGCACTGAAGCCGCATTTGCCAGGCATCCTGCACCCAATTCACCAACAGGAGGTGCCCCGGTGCTAAAGTCCCAGATGCAGCCAACACTGTTCCCCTGTGCTAAACCAGCAGTGCATGGGAGGGGAATGACAGAACCTTGTGGCAGCCTCTGGCCACTGACAGTCCAGCCCTGAGATTGCCACCACGGGCTGCCCACTGCCACATCCATGCCAATGGGTGGGTGGGTAGGGTACCCCGATCCATGATGTCATCACTTTGAGCACATTGTGCCTAGTGCCACATTCGCATGCACTGTGCTCAGATTGCCAGCTGGTGGACATGTGTCACCAGAACCACATGCCACAGGAATACCCACCACCACCTGACACCACATGTGGCGCCAAGTCAGGCTCAGCATGCCAGGGTCATGGGGCTCCAGGGAGGTGCAGACCCATGTATGCCTGCATTGTTGGCATGGTTTCCTGGCAGAGTGGTCCTACAGGTGTCCTGGACCAGCCATCCATGTAGTGTGGGGTGGTGGGTGACTGTGCAGTGGACCACCTGTGCCACCCTCAGACATGCCCACCACTGTGGTGCCAACTGTGTTTGACTCTCAGGTATAGCCGTCAGTGGTGCACTGGCCTATAGACCAGCCTCAGGCTAATCTAGGCTCTGGCAGAGCCAGCTGACTTCCTGGAGCCAAAACACAGGGATGTTGTGGCCTGCGTCTGCCGCAAGTCCCCTAGTGCCATGGCGCACCCCCCATTCAGGTTCTGGGCTGGCACAGGACCTGTTAATCACAAGTGGTCACAAATTCACCTTAGCTTGCATATCTGAATCAGACTCTCTACAATTTTCGATGCAAGGTGCCCTTACATCAATTCTGAGTGCCGCAGGTACCTTGCGTCACTATTTTATCTTTGTAAATCATGCACATAGTGTGCTGAGTGTGATATAAACTTATATACAACTACCCTCTCTTAAATTCAAAATCACAATAGAAACATAGTGTACTAAATGTAATATAAGTATAAACAGAATTACACTCAGTAAATTACACACTCATAATTAAAGGTATAAAAGGTAACCATTGTGAGGTAACAATACAACATAATCCTAATTGTGCTAATGCCTCCAAAGTAGTAAATACCAGTGAAGCACCAAATCCAGCCTAGAATGATTCTAATAATAAGCTATTCTTTTTAAACATACATGGGGCTGGGTAGTCACTTCATACAGCACAAACTGCATAAGAAGGGAGAAAGACAGAAACAAGGCATTTCAGTGGGGCTATGTTTGCCCCTATTTTCTACTGACTCCAGTTCATGGACTGGTGGATCAAACTGCCTAAATTCACAGATTACTACAAATGGATGAGTTGCATAGGTGCAGGAAGAGGGAGGGCTACTAGGGTTATGGCCCTACCACTTCCATAAGTGGCCCTGTCAGTTTTTGCAATCATGTTAATTTATTACTAGGGCAGAAGTTACCCCTTACATCCTTGTCTCTACCACTTTTCAGATCATTCCAGCACCAAGGATGAGCTGTAAAGAAAGAAATGAGAGACAAGAGAGGCAATATACTAATAAATTATTAATTAAATTCATAACAATCATATAATCAGGAACTTATACATAGAGCAACATCAGAATCCCAAAACAGGGAAAGGGTGGAAAATGGAGGATGCAACAAGAAGGAACAGTTAAAGTAGTGTTTGATATAAAGCATACCAGGTCCTTCATAGGTACAGTTTAAGGTCCCAATCTGTATTCAACCCCTGAGGTTCTAAGGAATCTAAGGAGAATATCCAGAAACTTTCTCTTTATAAGATTTTATTCTGCTACCTCCCCCCTTGGATTTCAAACTATTGATTCACTTCTGCAGCCACACATACTAATGCGCACTGCATGACATACACACACAGGTGTATATGCAGCCATGGATATAAATTCACAAAGGCAGCACATCAGTGCTACTGCATTTGTGCCATCTGGAAACATTTGTATGTTGTTTGTCTCACCTGGCGATGCCTGTCTGTGGTTGCTTGTGTGGTCTTGTCCTTTTGCTGCTTGGTGGGGTGGGGAGATGGGGTTGGCAACCCTAAAGCCACATTTCCCTACTTTTGTGGCAGAAAGTTGAACCCTAACTGATGCATTAATGCAGTTTTTTGCAAAGAATTTCCTTTCTTTTTGAGATAGTGGAATCATATCTTCATTCACATAGGTCCCTTCAGGACCTGCATCAAGAGTTGCAGATGTGCAGGGCCCTCTGAATCATGAACCAAGGGAATACTCCATCTGCCTACAGAAATGCAGTGAGCCCTGCATTTCCTTACAGCAATGATGTCAATAAATCATGGGGCTGTCTGGTGGGTTGCAGAAGTGCAGGCTCCATGCAGTCACAAATACAAATGTAGAGGACAAAGAGTCCATCTCTCAGCCAAAGCACATGCCCAGTGGCACCCATAAGTTCAGAGATGCTGGGTCCTATGCCAAGAGAAGAGTTCTCTTCATTAACTGGTAATTGGGCCTGTGTGGGCAATCCTGCACCTTCCCTTCCCAGGCTAAAAGATGGTGCCATATGACAGCATCACTTCCCTGCCACAGCCCATTGAACTGGCTCACTGAACTCACCCCAAACTCAGCTCACCCGGCATGGGATTACAAGGTACTACCCAGTGGAGTAAAGGCTGACACTACACACAATGTTTCTTAATAATTATTTTTTTTTTATTTTGACCCCTCATTTTCAAGATAATCATTTTAGGACTCCCCCTTATAAATATGACACATGGCCTTTATAGAACACTGGTCAAAATCTAATTTTGCACTACATGTGAGAAAATACATGTCATCCAGAATTTAGAAAAGAACACCTGTCACGTTTATGAGACTGTGTTAAAAAGTGGCTATGTTGAAAGTTTTGAATCAAAATATTGAAAATTAAGAGAGTTGAGTCAGTGTTCAATTATTTCAATGTTCACTCATAACTTTGTAATTTTTCTTGTATTTTTACAGTAAATTTTTCATATAGTCTTCTTATGACCTCACCTCAGGAAGCCGATAGGTGAAAACTTTCAAATCCCTCCCAAAACTTGATTTTGTGTCATAACTGCAATATTTTTAATTATTTTTTATTTTAGTCTTTGGTAACTGGGTAAGGCCCAATAGGCACACATGCTTGTTAAAATCAACTTTTAGCACATATTTAAATAATGTCACTTTTCAAGTTCATGAGCTGTGGAGTCCAAAAACAGCCATGTTGAAAGTTTGGTGGAAAAATATTAAAAATTAGCAAAATTATGAGTGAAAATTAAAATATTTAAATGTTCACACATAATAACTTGGTCATTTTACCATATTTTTACACCACATTTTCTACATAGTCTTCTTATTACCCCACCTCATGAACCCAGTAGATGAATATTTTGAAATCCCACTGAAAAGGTGATCTCATGCAGCAACTACAAAATCATCTTTTGTGATGAATCTGAAAATTCTTACCTACTTTGATCATGTGAGTATGTGTGTGTGTGTGGGGGGGTCCAAAAATGCCATGTTGAAAATTCAGTATAAAAATATAAAAAAATGACAATACTATACTCACCAGTTCCGTCAGTAAGATGTATTTTCAATCAGGGAGTAGATCTACACCATGGGAAGTTTTAGGTGAGTGGGTGTATGGGGTGGGATGGTAGGTACTGAGTAAGGGTTGGTGTGGGGTGGTGGGTGGGATCTGGGGGCAGATCAGGGATGGACTGCTTTCTTTTTTATACAGGTTTTGGATGGGAGATCAACAAGGGGTGCTGTTCTTAATTTCAGAGGGACCTAGCCAACACTGTGGATTGGGCACCCCAGTGTTGGGATTTACTTTTTGGCAGCACTGGAGGTGGGCACATTTGTGCTGCCACAAACATCTTAATCTTAGGGAAAGTGAGTTAGCATCCTGGAAGGGCATAAGTAAAGAGAAGTGGGGGTTGGAACATCAATCCACTTATTACATATTTACACTGGGGGCAAGAACAAGGGAGGGCTGGCTGAGCTGTGAGGGGAAGTGAACAATAAACAAAAAATGAGATAGAGATAGATAGATAGATAGATAGATAGATCGATAGATAGATAGATCGATAGATAGATCGATAGACAGACAGACAGAGAGAGAGATAGAGACAGAGAGAGAGAGAGAGACAGAGAGACAGAGAGAGACAGAGAGCAGGCAATCGCCCACTCACTGCTCCCATTCCAGCAGTCAGCACAACTCCAGATGTGGCTACACTAACCAAGAAAGTCCTGCTGTTCTCATACAGAGAACATGAGTGAAGAGCTCCTCTCACTAAGCTGAGCACCCTGGATTTTGGGGTGCTCAGAAAATATATATCTGGCAAAAAAAAAAACCACACCATACTCTGGACACACAGGTCCCATTTAGCTAGGTTCAGTTGTTTGTGTTTTAAATATTTGCCGTGTTTTTTAGTTGGGGGGGAGGACAAGGTGGTGACCATCATGAACTGAAAAAAACATTTTTGGATGGTGAGAACTGTTTTTGGCTCATGAAAACTTAACGATGGGATCTAAAAATGCTCACATGAATCGAAAAACTTTAGGTTTGTATCAGAGGGTTATATCAAAAACACTACTGAACATGCTCAGAACAGCTCAGAAAAATATTAACATCCCTATAACTTTAGAACTGTTTAATATTTTTTTCACAAAACCTTTGAAAGGAACTACAGTACCTCAGCACAGGCTGCTTTTACTTCTATACCATCTAGGCTGTGTGTAAGAGTAAAAAAAAAACCCATGTAAAGTATAGGAAAAACATGAACTTTACCAAAATAAGGGGTATCCAGATCTCAGAAACTGCACAAGGTGTCAGCATGAAACTTTTCACGTCGTAAGTCTTTGCAAAGTTGACCATGCATGCAAACTGTTGGAATATTTCGTCAAATGCTACCAAAGTTATTAAGGTGCAAAAACTGGGTTTGACATTGAGCACTCCACTCAACCCTAACAGTACTAGTGCTACCACACCAGTATAATATATATAGATATGTAGAAGACAAAGAACCTCTGAGCGCAAGCACTGAGGCAATGGTTACCCCAAAGGGCATTTGGCTGGGAAGCCAAGTTTCAAAGAAATACAAAATCACACATGCCGCCACAATGCAAAGCATCATGGGTTACATATGTAAATCACCACAGAATATTGTGCTAGTTTAACTTTAAGCAGAAATGCATGGCTCCGAAAGGCCTCTCACACAGTTTGCAAAGGGTGCCAACAGAAGACATAGACACGTGTTTCGTCCCACCAGGACTCATCAGTATGCCTCATCTGTTTGACTCCCCAGTGGAATGAACCAGCTACCCTAAAATGGTCTCTCTGGGTCATGTTGTGGTGAACTCAATTAAAACAAAAAACTGTTTAAAAGACAAAGAACCTCTGAGCGCAAGCACTGAGGCAATGATTACCCCAAAGTGCATTTGGCTGGGAAGCCAAATTTCAAAGAAAAACAAAATCACACATGCCCCCACAATGCACAGCATCATGGGCTACATATGCAAATCACCACAGAATATTGTGCTGGTTCAACTTTAAGCAGAAATGCATGGTGCTGAAAGGCCTCTCACACAGTTTGCAAAGGGTGCCAACAGAAGACATAGACACATGTTTCGTCCCACCAGGACTTATCAGTAAGATATGTATATATGTTCTTTGCAAAAACTGCATTAATGCACCAGTTAGGGTTCAACTTAACACCATAAAAGTAGCAAAATGTGGCTTTAGGATTTCTAATCTTAACTCCCACCCCATTCCCCCTTCCCCAACAATGAAAGTTAAAAACATTAGGGTTTTGGGTCTCTGGAGTCTTGGTGAATCAGTGGTGGGTTCTTCCTCGGGACTGTCAACCCTAATGCTCACCTCTCTCCCAACCTATAGCATCCTGTCTGAAGCACAAGGTGCAGCTCCAAGCCAGAGCCTCATAGTTATACACTCTTTTTTTTTTGCAATTAACATTTTATTAAGCATTTCAAGCAAACAAATGCGGGAACAATATCAAGATAAACAGTAAGACAAAAATAGAATCATATAGTCGACAGTCAGAATACTTTGTAACAGAAAAGCGAACCAAATATTTCCGCAATCCTCCCATCCCTCCCACCCATCCTCCCACTCCCCTTATAAGGCACTGCAATTGGTAAATACATAAGAGAAAGAAAAAGAAAAAAAGAAAAGAGAAAGGGGTATCTGTAACATGAATTCCTTATAAATAAGTGGTTACTAGAGAAGACCAGATTTTCTCATAGCGGGGCGCCATTATGCAGTATGGCAATCATCCTCTCAGTTCTAAGAGAAGAAAGGAGTTCGTCAACCATTCAGAATATGAAATAAGGCGAGGATCCTTCCAATATCTCAACACCAGTTTTTAACTACACAGGCAATCATGGATATATGAAATTTCCTCTGTTTAACCCTTACAACCCAACATATCACCTAGTAAACATACTTCTGGAGTAAACAATTCTTCTAAACCCAGTAAAGGATCTGTTTTATTTTTGATTTCGTTCCATAGAGGGGTTAAGTTAGGGCATAACCAAAAAATATGGAGAAGGTCACCCCCTTCCCTGCCACATCTATAACACAGAGAATCCTGTGTTAACTTTAAGTCCTGTAACTTCTGAGGTGTATAATAAATATTATGTAGTATTTTAAATTGTACTAATCTGAGATGATCTTGTTGGATCCATTTATGGTAGTTTCGCCAGATAAGCGTCCAATCCCATGAAATATCAGGAAATATTTTGGCCCAGTATGAAGTAGGTGCAAGGTTATCCTTAAAAGTCCAATTAAACAATATTAAATAAATCTTGAAATAGCATGGGGCACCAACGAAGGCACGGAGATCATCCCAAAAGGAGATGGAAGGGAGTAAACCGTTTGTTACCAATCTCTGAATCAAAGCATGACGTAATTGGTATATTTTAAAATATCTCTCTGAGACAGATCGAACTTCACCAAGATCTGTTCTGTCGAAATCACCCTCCCATCCATGTTTATAAAATCCTTCAGGAGCAAGAGACTAAGAAAGGCAACCAATTCCGCTTTAATAGACCGATATCCTATCCTCCATTGTGGGTTCCCCAGATAGGCTGCCCCAGTCCCATATATATTTCGTATTTCAGAAAATTACATAATTGGTTATGTATTCTAAGAGAAAGTCCAATATGGGGATTCTTTCAACAAGGAAGGAAGCAAACGGGCAGGAACATAAGGTAAAGCCTTAGGGTTAATATCTACACTTTTAATGAGATTAAGCTCCAAAGGAACCCACAATGGGGTATATCCCGTATTCATAACAGCGTTGTCATAATACATCCATCTCCCATATTTATTTAAATGTGCCGCCCAAAAATAAAGCACAAAATGAGGCATTCTTAAACCACCGAGAATCTTGGGAGCTGCTAATTTAAAATATGACATCCTGGTCTTTTTGTAACCCCAAATAAAATCAGCGAGTTCACCATGAAGCCTCTTAAACCACGAAAGGGGAATCCAAATATTTAGCATAGATAAGGGGTATAGTTATACACTCTTCAAAGGTAGGAAAACACAATATGTCTCACCACATGTTGCCAACAGAATGTGTTGTAACTTTCTTCATTCAGGGTCAGGGCAGGAGGCTACAGGCTTCAGACTGGGGAGAGGGGTGAGCATTAGGGTTGTAAACCCCAAGGAACAACCCACCACTCATTCACCAAGACTAGAGACCCAAAACCCTAATATTTTTTCCTTTTGTTGCTTGGAGGGTGGGAGTAGGGCATCAGAGTAGAAAACCTTGGAAACCATAACATGACAGTTTCTAATTTAATGGTGCTAAGTTGAACCTTAACTGGTGCATTAATGCAGTTTATTGCAAAAAATGTCCTTTCTTTTTCAGATAGTGGAATCGTATCCTCATTTGTGCAGGTCCCTTTGTGACCTGCATGAACAGATGCAGACACATAGGGGCCTGTGGACCCTGCGTCAAGGAAAAATGTCATCCACCTATGGAAGTGCAGCAATGGATGTGAAGGGTTCATGGTGCTGTCTGGTGGACTGTGGAAGTGTAGAACTCTCTGGAGATTCCACATGACTGCAGATACAGACACACAGTGCATAGAATTCATCTCTCAGCCAAATCACAGGGTCCTTTGGCACCCACGGGTGCAGAGGTGCAGGACCCTATGCCAAGAGAAGAGTTCTTTTCACTATATGCTACTTGGGTCTGTGTGGGCAACACTGAACCTACCCCTCCCAGGCTGCAGGGTGGTGTCACATGACAGTGCCTTCCAACCTACCCTTGGTCCATCCAGCTGGGTCACCGAGCTTGATCCTGAACTCAGCTCACCCAGTACAGGATCACAGAGCACTATCCACTAGCATAAAGGCTGGTACTACACACGTTTCTTAGTACTTATTATGCTTTTTTTATTTTGACCCCCAAATTCCAAGATAGTCATTTTACGAGTCCCCCTTATAAACATGACATGCAGCATTTATAGACTATTTGTCAAAATGTAATTTTGCACTACATATGTGAAAACGTATCTCATACAGGATTTGAAATACAACACCTCTCATGTTTATGATGTGGTATGAAAATGGCTATGTTGAAAGTTTGGTGTAAAAATATTGAAACTTGGTGAAGTTATGAGTGAACTTTGAAATATTTCAATGTTCACTCATAACTTGGTCATTTTATTATATTTTTACACCAAGGCCTGGATATTCATACTGCACCAGGCAGGGACGCAAACCTGGGTGCAGCTCAACTGGGATGTGCCAGGGAGTGAGCTGGGCGATATTCTACGGTGCTGCACCATGGCTCAATACCATTGAATATAGTAATGTGGCCACCTGCATTGTGTATGGTGCAGTGGCACTGCGTCAGCGCAAGTGGCAAGAGAGGAGCAGGAGGATGCGCCAGCACAAGTGCGGTTGCGCTAGGTGCAGGAACCATGATATTCAGCGGTGGATATGAAAATGGGGCCATAATGTATGCAAGGCGCAACTGGAGCTATTTGCATGTCATTATGGCCCTATTTGCATGCAGGTGCGCCAATACCCAGTGACTTGCACCTGGCACCCTGCCAGGCTGCAGCCGTCAGGGACCGACGCCCCCTGCACATCACGACAAAGTACCCAAATGCCCGTTCGTGGGCATATGCAGAAGAAAATATATTTTAAAGTATCCCTGGTGGTCTAGTGGACCGCTCCCAGCCTGATCATGGGCATATGTATGATATAAATATTTTAAAGCATCCCTGGTGGTCCAGTGGACTGTATCCAGCCCGATCGTGGGCTTTTTATGTGGAAAAACCCTGGTGGTCCAGCGGTATCCCCCTCCTCACCCACCCACTCAGACCCGCCACCCCACTCCCCCCAAGTCAGCAGCGGGCAGCAGCACCCCACCCGCAAGCCACCTGGCTGCCTGCCAACTGACTGCGTACAGTACTGCTATACACCCATTGGTCTAAAGCATGAGCCAATGGGCATGCACACCGTACCGTAATACACAGTCCTGATATGTGACTGGACCCATTCACATATCTGGACTGTGTAGTACGTTATGGTCTGCATGCCCATTGGCCCAAGCTGTGGACCAATGGGCATATAGCCATACTGTACGCAGTCAGTTGGCACGTGGCCAGGTGGCTTGAGGGTGGGGTGCTGCCACCTCCGCTGACTGGGGGGGAGTTGGGTGACGGTTATGAGTGGGCAGGTGGGGAGGGGGTTACCACTGGACCACCAGGGTTTTTCCACATAAAAAGCCTGTGATCGGGCTAGATATGATCCACTGGACCACGAGGGATATATCTTTTATTACAATGCCTGCGATTGGACTGGAAGCGGTCCACTGGACCATCAGGGATATATTTTATATTACAATGCCAGCAATTGGGCGGTGGGGGGGTGCGACGCCAACAGACCCTGCTCCGGAGCTTGGGTGGCCGCCCATAGCTGGCAGCTGCCGTGTTGTGCCCTGCAATACGGCAGCTCATCTGTGGGTGGCCAGCCCTTGCTCCTTTTATTTTTGGCTCATCTTTGAGAACCAGTGTGCGGTGCAGTAGGGTTGCACCAGCATATGCTCAGCACATCTCAGGCTGAATATCGGGATGTGCCAAGTATGCACGGGCACGCCCCCCACACTTGCGCTGCATACATTACTGGTGCACCCCGGCACATTGGGATTTGAGAAGCGCAACATCCCCTTCTGAATATTGCACCGGGGCACATCAGTGGGTTTCACCTGGTGCAACACTGTTACACCATGCACAACCCTTTTGAATATTTGGCCCCAAATGTTCAACACAGACTTCTTAAGACTACATGAACCCAGTAGATGAAAATGTTAAAATCCGGACCAAAATCTGATTTCACACAGTGACTGCAAAATCACCTTTTGGGATGGATTTGAAAAATTTCACTTGCTTTGTTCATGAAATGTGGTCCCAAAAAGATCTTGTTGACAGTTTGGTTGAAAAAATGTCAAGAATTAGTGATGTTATGAGTGAATGTTGAAATATTGCAATGTTCACTCATTACTTGGTCATTTTAACTTATTTTTATGCCAAATTTTCAACATAGCTTCCTTATGACCCCACCTCATAAAGCCGGTAGGTAAAATTTTCACATCCCACCGAAAAGGTGATTTCATGTAGCGACCGTGAAATTACCTTGTTTACCAGATTTGAAAAATTCCACCACCCTTGTTTACGAGGTGGGATCCCAAAAACCCATGTTGAAAATTTGGTGCAGAAGTGTCACAAGATGAAAATATTTTGAGGAAAAGTTGAACCCAAATTGAAATACATTAAACCAGATTTACCTTATTTTCTCGTGTTGCAGTCACTGGTTCCAGTACTAAGATGTGTCTTCATTCAGAGAGTGAGTCTATGTCATCGGACATGTTCAGTTCAGTAAGGATGTGTGTCGGGGTGTGGGGTGGTGGGTGCTGGGTGGGGGGTCATGGTTGGGTGGGTGAGGGTCTGTGGTGTCAGATAGGCGATGGACCATTTTATTTTTCATAGGAAGCAACACAAAGAAATTGGAGGTACTCTTTTCTTTTTTTTGCAGGTATACATTAAATATTGGATTTGACAATGAGGATTGAATATCCCAATGTCTCCAAAACTCCATGGTGGCCCTGGGGGAAGGCACTCCAGTGTCATCACCTATTCATAGTGGGGCAGGTGATCTGGAGGGCAGGGGGTTGGTAAATGGTACTGGGCCTGGGCACCCCATCCACTTTTGTTTAAAGAATACTGGACTCATATTGGGTAAACAAGAGGGAGAGCTAGCTGAGCTGGGAGGGGGAAGGAATAAAAAACTAAAAAAAGATACAATAGATAGATAGGTATTTACTACAGCATACCAAAGTGCCATTGCCCAACACCCAGGAGCCTGAAAATTATATCCCAACGGTTGGTATCCCAATAGTTGGGAATTGCCTGTGGTGGAGGTTTTTTTATGTTTCAGATTGCTTTACCCTCTGCACACCCCTTATATTTGATTGCCAACTCTGCCGCGGGCAATTTCCGACTGTCAGGATACTAACTGTCAGGATATAATTTTTGGGCTCCTGGGTGTCGGGCAATGGCATTTCGGTATGCCATAATACTCCTATAGACAGATAGAGGGGGGCAGAGCCCTTTTGTTGACAACATCTGGGGAGTAGTGCTTCTCTACCTTTGAGAATGTATCACTATGAGGCACTGGCTTGGAGCTGTACCTTGCACTTCAGACAGGAGGCTATGGGTTGGGAGGAGGGATTAGCATTAGGGTTTGTTGCATTACGCTGAACCCTAACCAGTGCATTAATGTGTTTTTTGTTTTGTTTTGTTTTTTTGCAAATAAAATTGCAAAAAATGTGTTAATGCACTAGTTAAAGGGACAGTAAACACTGTAGGGATTGCTCAGACTGTGAAAGCCCATGAAAAGTTATGCTGAACAAGGTATCTGGCTTCCTTGTAGGTGTCAAATGTCCTGAGATACGAATATTTAAACATTCTGAAAATCAAAACAAGGCAGTAGCCATTTCATGCAATCTTACATAGAAACATAGAAACATAGAATTTGACGGCAGATAAGGACCGCTTGGCCTACCTAGTCTGCCCATTTCCCTATCTAACGGACAAGCTGCAGATCCTAGTTAACCAACAGCCTACTTCCTCCTACCTCCCACTAGAATTGCCTTATGTCTGTCCCATGCATTCTTGAATTGCCCCACTGTTTTTGACTCTATGACCTCCTGAGGAAGGCTGTTCCATGTATCCACAACCTTCTCTGTGAAGAAATACTTCCTCACATTACCTCTGAGCCGTCCCCCCTCTATCTTCAAATTGTGCCCCCTTGTTTTTGCACATCTCTTTTTCTGAAAGATGCTACCCTCTTGGACTTTGTTGATTCCCTTGAGGTATTTGACAGTTTCTATCATGTCCCCCCTCTCCCTCCTTTCCTGGAGGCTATACATCCTTAGTTCCTTTAGTCTTTCTTCATATGTCTTCTTACAACAGAAAGTGATGTCACTGAGGGGCAATCTGTAATTAACAACATAGAGCTAGCCCCTCAGTGACATCACTTCCTGTTTTTAAGACTGCATGAAATGGCTGTTGCTACAAGATGATTTACATTTTACTTAACTTTCACATCTCAAGACTCCTGTCCCCTACAGGTAAACCAATACCTCATTTGAAAGATCAAGTTATGGGCTTTCACAATTTGAGTGACCCCTGCAATGTTTAGTGCCCTTTTAAGGTTCAGCTTACAACCACAAAAGTAGTGAAATGTGATGTTTGGGTTTATAACCCTAACTCCCCGTAAGCAGCAAAAGTGCAAGACCTCACAGACAACCACAGACAACCATCATCAGGTAAGGCAAACAACATACAACTGTTTCCAGATGACACAAATGCACTAGCACTGATCTGCTACCTTTATGGATTTGTATCTGTGGTACACACACCACAAGACATACACAATCGCAACTATCTGCAGTTACAAATCCTGGATACTCAGGACCCTGTAGCCTCAGATACAAATCCTTGATACTTAAACTACAAGAGTTATTTTGTTTACAGAAGTGCAAGGCCCTATATGGCCAACACTTCTGTAGCTACAGGTATGGGTTCACACTGTAGGACATACACAGATTTCTGGCAGCAGAACTACAGGCCCCTATGGGGACTGCACGTCTCCAGCCACAGGTGTAAGACATCCACACTGACCTCTGGCTGTAGAAGTTCAGGTCCCACAAAATCTATGATACCAAAATGGCAACAGTACTTCTGTCTGCAGAAGCACAGGCCTCTGAGGGGCTGGCATTGGACCCCTGATTGGTAAGTTAGGGTAGGGGTTGTTTGACCTGGTAGGTAAGTAAGGGGTAGAAGGGTGTGTGGTGGTGGGTGCTGGTGGGATCAGTGGGGGAGAGTAACAACAGCAGCAACAGACATCGATGGACTATTTTCTGTATTACAAGGAATAAAAAATTTAAAAAAGATGTAAAGGAACCATTTTTTCATTGTAAGTATTAACACTGTAAATTGAGCACCTCAGTGTTGGTTTGATGTTTGGCAGCACTGGGGATTGGTTCCCTGGTTGTTGCATACTTGTAGTAGGCAGGGTGAGCAATGATATAGCTGGTGTCATAGATTGGGCACCCTGATGTTGCCTTCTGAGTCAGGCAGGGAAGGGGACTTAACCATCATCAGGGATTGGGCACCTCAGTCTTGGCTATGAAAAAACTAAGGGGGGGGGGAATTAACCAGCAAGGGGAGTAGTCACATCAGTGTCAGACTGGCACCACAGAATTGGGTCCCCAGAGTCTGGTTTAGTAAAGAGGCTGCAGATGTGGCTAATGGGGGTCAAAGGACCTGGAAAAAACAGAAACCATGCACAACTCTGTTCAGCAGGGCGGAGCTATGCACAGATACATAGCCCTGCTTGCAGCAAATGAACACTGTTGAAATTATTACAGACACTGGGCCTGATTCTAGAAGTGTTATGCCTTGTGTAACAGCAGTTGTTCCAAGCAGAATGGTGCATGTAGCAACTTACGCCAGCAGTTGCGACATACGCAATTCTACAAAGTGGCCTGCAACATGTCGCATGAGCCAATTGCTTCGAACAGCTATTCATACATAAACCCCCTGCGACATAGCATTAGGGGGTTTACGGCACAAGTTGCGCCCCATTCTAGAAGGCAGTCACAAAGTGCTCACATCTGGATTCTACAAGAACCCCTGGAGGAGATACAGCAACGTAAGTTATACCAGCACTTAGTTGGTATAACTTACGGATGCCCCCTGGGATCCTGTAGACCCATCAACTGTCCAGCAGACAGTGCACCATTTCCCTCCCCCCCATGTCCAGCACACCCCAGCGGGGCCCCACAGGGCTACCCATACCCCTAGCCCCCTGAAACAGCCATTGGCTGAAGCCCCTCAGGGCAGTGCTACCATCCCCGCACCCATGCCCCAAATCACGAGTCGTCCACCGCAAATGCGGCACGTCACCTGCCCTGGTAGTCCAGTGCCCCCCCTGAACTGTATAGTAATAATATAAAAAGTCAGAATCCCAGTTCCCTGGCAGTCCCCCCCGAACTGTACAGTAATAATATAATACAGTAGAGCCCTCTTAAATGCATACCCTCGGGATAAAAGATTTTTGTGCACTTAAGCAGGCTGTGCATTTAACCAGAAAATTACTTCCAGGTACATTTCAGTGTTTCTGCAATGCATTTTATTAAATACCGGGTGCTCAAGTTAAAATGACATTACTGCACAGTCCTACAGCTCATTGATTCTTGAAAAAATCAGTAATCTTCTGCTTTGTGTGTTTCAGTGTATAATTCAAAATTAAACAGAAGGCTGAAGTTAGTCTTTTCTTTTGACAAAACAAATTTTCTTACTGTGGCCATGCTAAACAGCACAGTGGTTGAAGCTACAGTGGTCAATTAAGATGTTAAAGTGTACTGTTTAAGGTGGTACATGTTCAAAATGTGCTCTTAAAAGCTAGGTTGGACTGAAAATCAATAGGCAAAGTAAAAGAAAATGTGCATTTAACCAAAATGTGCACTTATATGTAGTGCACTTAAGAGATAAATTTAAAACTGGATGAACAGAAAAAAAATTGGGACATGAAAAAAATGTGCATTTAAGAGGGATGTGCACTTTTCTGATGTGCACTTAAGTGGGCTCCACTGTATCAGAATCCCGGTTCCCTGATAGTCTAGTGTCCCCCCCCCCGAACTGTACAGTATTAATATAAAATCAGATTCCGGTTTCCCTGGTAGACTAGTGGCCCTCCACCCCCACCCAGCCATGCCAGCCCTCAGCACCCCACCCATCCCACCTGGCAGCTGGCACAGCCACCTCCCACCTCCCTAACCAGCTGCCGACTGAATGCAGTATTAGTGCTACTGCTCAGACATGCTTAGAAATTAATTTCTGAGCGCATCTGTGCAGTAGCATTAATACTGTACTTAGTCGATGGCTGGCCGTGAAGTGAGGAGGTGGGCTGTGCCAGCCAGCTGGGGATGGGTGGGGGGTGCTGGGGCTGGCCTGGCTGGGTGGGGGAGTGGGGGGCCACAAGTCTACCAGGGAAACCTCATTCTGATTTTATATTATTACTGTACAGTTCGAGGGGGCACTAGACTACCAGGGAACCAGGATTCTGATATTATATTATTACTGTACAGTTCAGGGAGGGCACTAGACTGCCAGGGAACTGGGATTCTGATATTATATTATTACTGTACAGTTTGGGAGGGGGGCACTGGACTACCAGGGAACCAGGAATCTATTTATATTTTACAATTGGGGTGGCACTGGACTTCCAGGGAACTGGGGATCTATTTATATTTTACGGTTGGGGGGCACTGGACTACCAGGGCAGGTGACATGCCACAATTGTGAAGTACCCGGGGTTGGGGCATGGGTGGGGGTGCCTGTACAGCAACAGCAGGTTGCAACATGCTGGCCAGGTACGCCCACTGTGCGGCGTGCATTCTTGCCACACGTTGCAAGTCGCAGGACTTTGCTGCCGAGACCCTTCCCCTTTTAGAATAGGGTGCAGAGTCAATGTCACTGTTGTGGGTGGTGCAAGTTGCGTTCGGTGGCAACTTGTGCCACCCTTCTAGAATCGGGCCCACTGTTTGCAATGTCAGACTAGCCCTGCCCCCCTCATACACACATGTATTTTCATCAAATGACCACATTTCTTAATGTGGTCATAAAAATTCTGTAATCCTTATAGCACTCATTTTTCTAACTGTGCATGCTGAGAAAGGGATACTGTCAAAATCATGCAGCATTTATAGCGCAGTACACTATAGCATGTACAAAACAGCATGTAGCTAATATAGTGCGTTACCTTCTCAGCGCATCCCAAAATAGCTAAAGCGCAAATAGCTGCAGTATAGTGTGCTCTGATTTCCCCAATAATTCATTGTTGTCTTCCCAACATGAGACTCAATTACCAGTGCACACTGTTGTCCCACAGTTAATTGTGTCCCCATAGTGGAAGTGTTTAGTTCCTAGGTCACCATACAGATCTACTGATCTAATGATACACTGATTTCCCACATTTATTGGATTTTATAGCATTTAACCTGTGGATTCCTGATAAACTGATTTTCCTCCCACCTACAGTTCTTTACAGGATTGAACATAAGGATTTTTGGACATTTTTATGTATCAGCAAGGTGTTGTTGTTGTGTCTCATTGTGTGGGAATGCTTGTGCACACGGCACCTCACTGCACCACAGTTTAAGATTTTATCTTTATTGAAGATTTTTTTTAAATTCTGATGTGTTTTTTTGGTTTGTATACTTTATTATGCCAGCAATTGAAAATTGTAGGCTATACCATGTAGGTACTCCTCTTTGGAGCACATATGGTACTCTGCCGCAATCACTGCGATTCTCTTGACTGAGTCTTTATATTTCTTTTTAGTGCCAGTAGCCACAGTACCAGCTAGTAGCTGTTCCATCTGAACACTGCTGTAGTGTTGTTCTTCTTTGAGTACTTGAATTAATCGCCAGATAGATGGATGGTGTTCCCCAATGAAATGATTGAATTTGCTGTGTCAGGCCTCAACAGCATTTGTTGTTTGTGGTATGTCATGTTGTACTGCATCAAAGCAATTCCATAATTGGATTGGAAACATTGGTCATCTACGGCCTCTCCTTCCCAGTGGTTGCCCCAACCAAGTACGTATCTTCAAAATTGTCTGTTAGGTTTGATAACAGGTCTCCATACTCCAGATAGAATTGGGTGTTCACAAGCTCCTCAAAGACCATTATAACATCAGCAACAGGGACATAAGCAAGTGCAGGCAAAAGATGTAGATAGAGTGCAAATTTTGGATCAGACATACTGTGCACATACATCTGGCTGCTCCAGTATTTTTTGCCATACTGACTGACACATATGGAAAAAGCAGCCATGAATTTGTGCAGCTGGGAAGGCTAGTTTAAAAGCTTTTATTGCTGCCAACTCGTAGTCAACCATAATTGACTGTGGATGGAGTGTGGAGCAGAGATTGTGTAGCTCGGTAAACACTTTGCCATAAGTGGCAGCTGTTCTGTTTGCCATCAGAATGTAAACTAGTGGCACCACCATGTTGTTGCAAATGGCATGAATGGTATATAACTACTGGAAAATGTTAGGGCAAGATTTGAACGTGCCATCAGCGAACCAGTGTGTGCTGTTTTTGAGGTGCTGTATGTCTTGATAGGTAGAAAACAGTAGAACATGGTCATGAGAAGCACCTGAACCATACAGCAGAAACTTTTCTTTCTACATCATCAGACAAAGATCCACTGGAAGTAGAGAGGCAGCATCTGCTGGTTCGGGTGGAGGGCAAGTAGCAGCCCTACGAGTACGCCGCACCACACGCTTCAGTAATGTCATTGCAGGTAACCGCGAAGAAACAGAGGGGCAGAGTTCTGCTACACCACCAGCTACTATCTGGTGTGTTGTTTCATTACTGCTTACTGCTCTGTCCTTCATTGATGCCACAGCTTCTTTAACTGCCACCATTGAAGGGTCGGGGACATGGTTGTGCTCATTGATTTTCTTGAGCACAGTCTCCCCATTAATATGCAGTCAGGCTGAGCAACGTCCTTTGTCATACTCTAAGCATTTAAAGTAAGACTTGCTGGAAGTAAACTCTTTCTCTGCAATATAGAAATCCATCGAGAACAGCAAGTTCTCTTCCCTTCTGACTCTTGATAAACTTCATGGTCTCCATAATACTGACTACTGCTGCAAAATTTAATTAAGTAACCATGACAATTGGTCAGGTGACTTTTGATTTTTTAACCTGGGACACGTAGGTTAGACATTTTGACAAATCTTCTTTTATTGTTATGTCCTGTATTGTACGCTATTATGTACTATGCGACATTATCCTATAGCATCTTTTTAAGTCGTGCTACTATGTATGCGCCATTTTAATGCATGCTACTCTGGTTGTGTGATTATGACCGGATACCCTGAAAAATGGAACTGTTTTTCTTCAATATTATAAAAAAGTACTTTAGTTTGAGAGATAAAAAACTTAAAATCACACACCATTTTGGCACACTCTATCAAACCTGTTAGTTTCAGGTTTGAAATCATCCTATTTTTTTTAAATTATTGGTAAACAAAACAGGTCTTAATTATAATCTTTTTTGTTGTTTTTTCACCTCTGTGACTTTCCTAGATGAACCGATTGCTATGAAATTTTTAGAATCCAGAGATTCTGGCACCAACAGTATGCACTTCCCAAATGTCAAGAAAATCATTTGATCAGCTGAATGGTAGCAGAGTTATTAAGATGCAAAATCAGGGTTTAATATTAAAGTGCTTACTCAACCATAATATAGAGGTGTTACTGCATATATATATATATATATATATATATATATATATATATAGGCAAAAAGCTCTGTTAATGCATCAGTTAGGTTCCTAGCACAGTGACAAAAGCATGGAAATGTGGTGTTAGGGTTACCACCCCACCCCCACTCCCAACCTTCCACACACCCACCAGGCATCAGGGTGTGTGTTGGGGTTGTCAGCCTAACTCTTACCTCATTCCATGTGTAAAGAAGCTGAGGTGGTGCAATGCAGGAGAATGGGGTGAGAGTTAGGTACTATGACCCCAACGCACATCCTGATGCCTGTTGAATGTGTGGAGGGTGGGGGGGTAACCCTAACATTACATTTCCATGCTTTTGTCACTGTGCTATGAACCCTAACTGATGCATTAACTAAGTTTTTTGCCATGAATTTCCCTTTTTTTTGAGAAAGTGTAATGTAAATTGAAAGTGGCATGTGTTAGTGGGAGCACGGGCCCTCGAGGCCCTGTACTCTATTCATATTGCCCATTTTTTGCATAATGGTATGTGTATGTGGGAGCACAGGCCCTCCAGGCCCTGCTCTCCCACTTACACATAACTACGGAGCCATACAGTAGCCATACACAACAAGGAACCCTTGTAACAGTATTTGCTAACCGAAGCAGCTAGGAAAAAAATTCCAGTGTTGTTGTAATCATGACAGCGAGTACTCCACACAAGTTACATCAACCAAGTCTGTATCTTGCATTGTTTACAAGATATGGGCACCAAAATACACTGAAAAGGCACCCTTGGAACCCTTGTGACAGTAATTAGCCAGTATCTCCATAACCATAGCAAGTAGGAAAAAAATTCCACTGCTGGTGTAATCTATGATTTCCAAACTTGTTTCAGCATATTAAGTTGTAAGTACTAAAAACTCCGTATCTCACTTCATTTTCGAGATACAGGTGCCAAAAGGTGTCACAGGCGCCGCAATGTTATCCTATGGGAAATTTCTCAGCTTTGGAATGCTGTAACTTTGGGCCAGTTGAATGTTTTGGCACCAAACCACTAAAAGGCAAATATGTGGGACCAGGGCTTGTCACTCTGCAAATTTCAGCCCAAAAGACCCAACTGTTTTGTTGCAGGGGGGTAGCAAATATTTGCAGTTTTTTGGCAAAGTTCTTTCGCAAATCGCAAAAGTTTAGAAAAAAACAGCACAAAACTTTCACATTTCCAAAAGTTTTGTGGACATTTTTCCTGTGATCTGTGAAAGTACTGGGGTTCTGAGTTTCAACACGGCATTTCTGAGGGGTTTTACCCCCAAAAAATGATAGGGCTGGCATCCTCAGGACCCGACTAGGTAAACCCAGCAGTCAGTGTTTACTTAGAGGGTCCCAAATTTAAATACCAGGCATTTTTCTCTCCCACTAAATGAAATCAAGATGGTGGCAGCATGTAAGTAAAAGGGCCATTTGCAAAAGGAAAATTGTACTTGTAACACTTTCGTAAGACACATATATTTTTTCCCTATTGACTATAATGGGAAATTTGTTTTTTGAATAACTTTTAAACAGCTTAATATTTTTACACCAAATCTTCAAAAGTTACATTGGTGACCCAGACTGCATCTTTCCTGAATATTTCAGACCAAATGGATAAATCATGCGGGCTGTGGGCACAATCAAAAAAATGCGCAAAAAGTCCATTTGTTTGTGTTTTTGGCATTCTGCAACTCTGCACCTGTACATCTGACCATAATGCAACTTTCCAGATCCAGAAATCTGTGGTACCAGACCATGTATGCAAAATGTCAGGCAAATCCGTCATATGGTGGCAAAGTTATTAAGGTGCAAAATGTGGTGTTTAACAATAAAGTGCTTACTCAACCCTAACTACAGTATAATGCCACTACTGTAGCACTATAATGTATGGATTGAGTAGCACTTTTAAGGTTAAAGGGTCAAATTTTGCACCTTAATAACTTTTCCACTGTTCAACAGATTTGCCTGACATTTGATATGCACAATTGGGCATGGTAGATCTTGGGATCTGCCAAGTCTTGTACCAGTCAGATATACAGCTGTGGAGTTATTAAACAACAACCAATTGCGCAATTACGCTTTTTTGCAATTTCTTTGCTCTCGCCTACAGGTCGCACAGTTTGCACGACTGGTCCGAAAACTTCAGGGAACGTGCAGCTTGGGTTCCCAATGTGTCTTTTGAAGATTTCATGAAAAAATATTGAACGGTTCAAAAGTTATTCAAAAAACAATTTCCCATTATAAGTCAATGGGAAAAGTTAATAAAAAGTTAGAAAGTGTTGCATATGCAGTTTTTACTTTCGCAAATGGCCCTTTTACTTTCACAAATCCACCATTTTGTTTTCAGTTGCTGAACAGAAAAATGCTTGCCATTTAAATTTGGGACCCTCTAGCACCCTAATAATTTTTGTTTTAATCTAGTCAGAGCCTGAGGATGCTAGCCATGTCTTTATTTTGGGGTAAAACACCCCAGAAATATGATTTTCAAATTTCTGGAAAAAGTACTTTCACAAAGTACTTTCGAACCTGCGACACTTTCGAATGAATTTGCGAAAGCTTTCGTAAAGTTCAACAGTATTTTTCTAGACTATGGCCAAAATGACAGGAGTTCTTTGTCACTCTGCTGCAAAAGAACTGTTTGGTCTTTTGGGCTGCGATTTGGAGGGAAGGTAGCCAATATCTAACAGATGTGCCTGTCACTGGCTTGGTGAAAAAATATTGCATGGCTGCAAAGTTACAGTACTACAAGGTTGGTGTTTTTTCCCATAGATTAACATGGTGGCATATGCTGTGCCTTTCGGGGCTCGTATCTTGAAAACAGTGCGAGATATGGATTTTTTGTCATGAGTCACATAGCTCTATGAGCTATGTAATGAAAAACAGTAGCCAGGAAAATAATGATTTCTGTGAAATTTAAATTTTTTTTCCACGTCATGCAGTTGCTGAGATATTACCAAGTAAGTACTTCCAATGTTCGTTTTACACTTCGATCCCCATTATAATGCATACATTCTTTGTACAGACTGAGTTTCTGTATGCACCTGTTTGGAAAGCACAGGGTATGGGCTTTCATTACTCTTACAGTTACTGTTTCCACTTGCGTTTATGTCCCCCTTTGCGTTACCGTCTATGCCACCATGTGCGTTACCCTTTGCATTCTCATTTGTGCTTGCGTTACCATATGCGCCACTGTTCACACTTCTGTTTGCATTGCTGTTCCTGTTACTATGTCACAAGACATCACGTGGTGGGAGCTGGGGGCCCAAAGGGCCCCGCCCTCCCGCCGCCGCAGTACATTCACTATTTCTCATCATCATTCTCAAAAAGAAGGGAAATTAGAGGCAAAAAACTCCATTTAATGCATTAGTTAGGGTTGTTCCACAGCAACAAAAGCGAGGAAATTCAGTGTTAGGGTTAAAAGTCCCCCTTGGACCCCCCACCCACACCCCCAGCTGACATTGGGGTGCGCTTTGGGATTGTTGGTTCTAACTCTCACCCCATTCTCCCATATCTCTGCTTCTTCACATGTGATGGGGTGAGAGTTTGGGCAGCGACCCCAATGTACCGATGCGGTTGGGGTGTGGTGAGATCAGGTACTAACCTAACACAATTTTCTCACTTTTGTCACTGTTGAACAACCCTAACTAATGCATTAAACTGAGTTTTGCCTCTAAAATATATATATATATATATATTATATATCTACAGCATGTGATTTTGAAATGTTTAAAGGTTGCTTCTCTTTCTCTTTCGCCAAGTTTCCCATGAAAAAAATTACACATCTCGGTGTGGCGCCATGCTGTTTACCATCAGAAGCATGTGCCAATGTGGCTCCACCTTATTCAGCCACAGTATGAGTCTGGCACATACAGACAAAAAGGAACATTAAGGGAAAATGGAAGACATTTTTAAAATGTGCTTGTGGTTGTGGCAGCAATATTCCTTGGCTTCAGTCATTAATTACGAAACTAGTCATATAAATGGCTTTAAAACTATCTAAGGGAATTAAAACTACACTGATACTGATAAATCAAAGATTGTCAGGAAACATTATTGCTAAAAAAGGAAAATGCCATTTTTCTCAACTAACAAATACTGCTGATTTAGGCAAGTCTCTTGACCTCCATGTGTAGAAACTAGGTCTAATGCTGGAACTCACTTAAAATGAGATGTATCTAAGTTGAGCTATCCTGGGTAAGTAACTTGTTAAAATAAAATACCATTCAGATACCCACAATCATCCTGACAGGCTGCACTATCAAAGCCTCCCCAGCTGGAGTCCTTTTATATTTTGAATTGAAGAGATCTATAGCTAATCTGCTGTAGATTTAAAGCAGTCAGATGTAATCACTGCATTCAGCTAAAGAGCTGCACTAATCTTCTGTGTGTGTGTCCAGAAACAACAGCTAATATTGCCTCTGGGCCCATATTTTCAATGCAGTCCCGTTATGGTGAATGATTTTTTTTTCTTTTCTTTTGTTTATCTGATGACTCTATCGTATAAGAAAAGAAAAAAAGTACTTAATAAAGGCATTACTTTAGAACCTGAAGTTTACCATTTTTTAGATATGAAATTTAAAAGTTTTCATGAGGAAAAAGAACAAAATTTGAATTAGCTTTGGTGTCAACCAGAAGACTAATTTTGGGCATCTGGAAGCAGGAGGATCAAAGTTTACTATTTCCATATATAAAATGGAAAAATAATTTTTGGATACTTTAAATTTTGAGGGGTTTTCAAAAATTCTGAAATATAGCAGAACTAGTCAAATGGAAGTTAACAGACTGGAACCAAAACGTGTTCTTTGTACACTGAAGGGCCAGAAATCCCTCTTACGTTCATATTTAAAAATTGGAATTTGATATAAATGATTGGAAAAGATTTTTCTGTAATCGTGTTGAACAGGCATTAATTGGGTTGATACCACCTTTTAACATCTATCAGTTCTTATGACTTGTATTTTTTTTTATACCTATCTGTTGCTGCCTGCTCAGATTCCATATACTATGCTGTGGGGAAAGGGGACATTGTGGAACCAGGCCCATGCAGACATGCAGACATTATTTATTTATTTAGCTTTTGTTGACCGAGTAAGTACACTAGACAAGTATTATGCCTATTTTCAGGAACGACCCGGGAGAATACAACATAGGGATACAGAGATTGTACAGAAAAAATGCAAGTACCTCATGTCAGTATAACAACATATAGGAGTAGTAACATTGTCCAAGGGAGTAGTAAGTCATAATATAACTTATAACTTTATAGTTAAGACACCACCAGGGTGAGTAGGTCACAGACAAATTTTAACAAGTCATAAAACACATTAGAGACATACAAGTTAAGGCACGACAAGGGTACATAGGTGTAGACAATTATGCCCACAGTCGAGTACCCAGGTAAGTGATGGAATCATGGGAACAGCAAGAAGTTTCAGGCAGCATCTGTAGGAGGCAGCTTGGGTCAGGTTGACAACAGTTGATATTACTCTATGGAGGCTTGGGGCAGTCACACACTGAGGCTAGTTTCAAGAAACCCCACAGGGATTTGCGAAAACTCTGATGGGAGGGGGCCGAACGGACATACTCAGGGAAGGAGTTCCAGAGTCTGGGCGCACATACGGCAAAGTCCCTATCCCCCATGAGGGTACGGGTGGAGGGGACTTTGAGCATCCCTGAGGCCTGGGACCTAAGGTGATAGGGAGAAATGTCAGTTGGCGACAGAAGTTGGGCCAGCCCTGGGGAGGTGCCAGTTCTAATCGCTTTTCCTGTGAGGCACCCCACCCCAAAGTCGAGGTACTTGGCTGGAGAGAGCCAGCAGAGTTTATCGTATAGCTCACAGTGATGGGTGAGACGGGGGGCAGCCAGGGCAAAATGACAGATGTTGTTATATGACGTGTGCCACTGAGTGAGGTGAGTCTTGGGGGAGCGAGCAAATTGGTGCAGACCATAGCTAAGGGAGGGAAGAAGTACACCTCTCACAAGGGAAAGTCTGGCCACTGGTGTGAGGTTGTACTTGAACCTGTAGGCCAGGCCCAGCTTACAGTTCACTGCCCTGCAGACATTTAGGATGTGACTCCCTATGTCAAGTTGGGGGTCAAGTGTGACCCCTAGGTATTTGACAGAGTTCACTAGTGGGAGGGAGGGTCCATCAGGACTGGTAATATTTAGTGAGGCTGACGAGGCTTTGATTTTGGTTGCTGAGCTGAATAACATAGCCTGTGTTTTTTTCAGGTTCAAGACCAGCTTATGGTTAGTAACCCAGGTCAGGACATTGTTAAAGTCCTCGGACATGCACTGGTTTAGAGTAGCAGTGAGCCAATATCACCAGGTCATCTGCATATAGGGTGGCACTGCAGCTGGTTGTCACCATTGGTAGTTGATTGATAAAGAGGGAGAAGAGGAGGGGGCCCAGTACCAAACTCTGAGAGACACCAGAGGTCACCAGTAGGGGCTCGGAGAGGACTTTATTGAAGCAGGTCCGCTGCATTCTTCTGTGCAGGTAGCCTGTGAGCCATTTCATAGCATGGGGGGAGAGGCCAAGTGACCACAACTGAGAGCAGAGCAATGCGTGATCAACAAGGTCAAAGGCTTTGGTCAGGTCAATAAATATGGCTCCAGAGAGTTTGCCTTGGTCCTTAGCTGTTCGGATGCTTGATGTGACAGAGACCACAGCTGTAATGGTGCTGTGCCCCTTTCAAAAAGCATGCTGAGCCAGGGACAGCAGCTCATGAAGCTGAATATACTCTGAGAGCTGCTCAGCCACTACCTTTTCTAGGAGTTTGCTGAGGGATGAAAGAATAGCAATCAGACGATAGTTATCTGGTAATTTAGGATTGCCCTGCTTCAGGACAGGGACTATCCTTGCCTCTTTCCAGATATCAGGGATGGTCCCACATCCAAGGGATAGGTTAAAGATGTGAGTTACTGGGGAGGCAATGTGTGCAGCACCAAGCTTTAGAAGTTTAGGCTCCAGGTTATCTAGGCCGGGGCTGGAGTACTGGGAGAGGCCAGCTAAGTGCCTCTGCATGTCCAAGACTGACACTGCCCTGAGGTAAAACATTTGCTGAGGGAGGTGATCCTCCCGCTGAGTAAAGGGGGGGAGGCAGGATGTACTCTCACCAGACGGGAAGAGTGCAGTGAAGGCTGAAAGGACTGAGAAGTGGGTATTTAGGGAGTTGGCGATGGTGTGGGGATTGTTACAGGAGACTCCTTTGATAATCATGTCAGATACCCCCGGATGGGAGGACCCACTGACAAGGGTTTTTATATTTCTCCAGAACCTCCTGGGGTCACTGGCGGAGCTAAGTAGGGTGGACTTGCAGAAGTCACTTTTTGCAACACTAATGGCCTTTTTACACTTGTTTCTAAGGTGTCTGTATTTTTTGAAAATAGTGAGATCACAGGAACTTTTGAAGTGGGCCCAACACTTGTCTCTCTCCTGCATTTGGGCTAGGAGATTTCCATGCAGCCAGAGGGTAGCGGACTGCCTCACCCTACGGGTGACCTTAGGAGCATGATTGTCTTGCAGGGCCCCGAAGGTGGTAAGGAAGTGGGAGGTTGCCACTGAGGGGTCAGTGGCTCCAAGCACCCAGGACGTCAGTAAGCCTTAGGTCCTCCAGGAACTCCCCAGGGTCAAACCTAGGGAAGTTTCTGATATGCATGATTTTGTGAGGAATTTTGAGGGAGGGAATTTTCCACACACAGAAGACCGTGAAGTGGTCAGAGATAGAGTCTGATAGTGTTCCCACTGAGGAGAATATGTCCGGGCGGTTGGACAGGATCCAGTCCAGTAGGGTGCTGGAGGATCCATTTGCCAACCGCCTGGTTGGTTCCTGGATAAGTTGAGTCAGGGTATGGTTAGCAAGTAGAGGCTCAAACTGCTTCACATTACCACCAGCCCAATTGATGTTGACGTCCCCCATGACTATGAGTTCGTTGTCCCCAATGCTGGGACCAACTGAGTCCAGGAGGTGGGTCAATCCAGGTAGCCCACCTCTTGGGGGCTTATACGTGCACACCAGATGCAGTTTCTTGGTGTCCCCAAGTAGGAGTAGCACATGCAGTACCTCACAGGGGGACACATGGGATTGCTGGTGGGCAACTTGGGAGACCTTAAGATGACTCCTGTAGTAAATCAATATGCCTCCCCCCATTGCTCCCAGCTCTGTCCAGTCGTGTGAACTCATACCCAGGGAGTACACAGGCTGAATCAGGGATCGAGGGTTTGAGCCAGGTCTCAGTCACTGCGAGGATATCGGGTTTATAGAGTGACATCCATGATACTAGCTCATCACGGTTTGGTAGCAGGCTCCTAATGTTAGGATGAGCTACTTTTAGGCCCTTGCCCATGCCCCATACAGGGGGATTTTGTGGGCCAGATTATTTGACCCAGGGTTAGTTTCAATATCTCCGGCCAGTAGTAGTGTTAAGAGAAGGAGCCAGGGGAGATACCACCTCATGGGGGATAGGCCATTTGAGGGATTATGAGCATGGAAACGCTTAACCCTGGAGGAGTACATTAGGCACCTGAAGTCTAAGAAGCAGGTAAGACAGTGGTAGGTCTTGGTGGTCACAAGGATATTTGAGAAGGAGAAGTCAGGTACCTCATAGGAGGGAGACCTCTCTCAGTTTACCCCCAATGTCAACGGGGGGGTAATGACTATTTGGAGCAAAGTAAGTCCCAGTGCAAGACCAGCTAGGACCAGCATCCTGTAAGTGGCAGGCAGCACACCCTTACCCACTACCATGGGAGTCTCCCTACCCTCCTTGGGTGGGAGGTGAGGGTGCCTGTTCCACATCTTGGCTACAGGCTTGGACCAGCTAGTGAGTTGTGCCCGGTCAGCTGGAGTGGAGCTGAGGGGAAAGTAGGGGAGATTGATGCTTTATAGAAAAAATAGGCACTTGACACAGTTAGTACCAGGCTTTGTAGATGAAAGTGAGCAGTGCAGGTAGGGCTAAAAGCTAGGGATCAGTGAGGGACCAGACTAAGCTTCTTGGGGGCAGCTCCTTCCCAGGCACTGTGTAAGCTCACGCAAGACTGTTGTCAGTACTATACTGGCCGCTCTAGGCAATTTAAGCAGGCATCACTAGGCACTATAGCCAGGTGTGAGTTTTGGACTTACGACAGTTGTACAACACTGGCCTCTCTAGGCTCAATAGATAGTTGGAAGCTCTAGCAAGTTATAAACCTACTCCCATCAAACAGGACCTATCCTAGACAAGAGGTAATCAGTGGGGACCAGCAAGTATGATAACAGGCTAAACACAAAAATTGTTCACAACACAGTCAGTAAAAAACTAGGCTTAGTCAATAAAATAGCCCAACACAGCCTAGGAGGTGAGAGTGGAGAAGAGCTTCTCTGTAGGTAATAGCAAACTATGCCCCTTGAATGTGATCAGAACCACCCTCACTAGCTGATAGGGTGAGACAGCTCTCAGGAGGCAGAGCCTACGGGCATTTAATGGGAGGAGGGAAAGGGGTGGGTGGTTGGGCCAAAAATTCAAACACTGTCCTGCACCGGGGCAGGGGCCAGAAACTTTCTTGCCTGTTCAGCCGCCGAGGAGGCCTGCCAGAGCTGCAGAAGCCCACAGTACCTCGCTACTCGGCTTCGGGGAGGATTTCTGGTGCACGAGGGGGGGGGACCTTCCAGGAGCAGGTCACCCTCGCCTCCCCTCCAGCACAGCGTCTTTAAAGGCTTAGGGACAGTGGGACTAGCTCTCCCTATGTAGGAGACAGAGAGAGTGTCACCACCTTCAAGAACCAATGAGGATGGGCGCTTTCAGTGCCAAGTTTGAAAAGTTTCAAAAGTTAGTGTCCTTTGTTCTATGCTGCGATGGGGGTCATGGTCACGGTTCAACAATGGAGCTCCCACAGCCACCCTTCTTGCAGTGATTCCCTGGGCAGCTGAACCTTGTTGCGGTGTCGTGTGGATCTCAGTGATGGTCCGAATTGAGGTAAGGCAGTAAACACAAGGGGTTCACGGTAAAAGCATGCTCCTGCACCTGGGCAGGGGCCAGAAACGTTCTTGCCTGTTCAGCCGCCGGAGCTGCAGAAGCCCATGGCACCTCGCTACTCAGCTTCAACCGGCTTCAAACAAATTATTGATGAAAGAAAGAAAGAAAGAAAGAAAGAAAGAAAGAAAGAAAGAAAGAAAGAAAGAAAGAAAGAAAGAAAACAGTTGTATATAGCTTTCATAAAGATAGTATCCCAAAGTGCTTTACAGTCCAGAAGAGGGAAGGGGAAGAATGTCATTGCTATTTCAGTGCACAGGGAAACTCAAACATGACAGATATTGAACAGAGATAGATTAGCACAGGTAGGTTAAGGGATTTGCCACAGTGTCACACAGTGAGGAAATGGTGGTTGTAAAACCCCAGATTTAATCCCATGTCTTCAGGTTTACTGCTGTGTGCTGTAACCACTATATGCATATTTACACAGCCCCAACCTGCACCACTGTGAGTGGTGCACGTGCACATGAACTGCACTGGTGCAGATCAGGCCATGTAAACAGCCTGTGGAGCATTGTAGGTTGTGCTGTTGCAATGCAGCACGATCAGTGTTTTTGCTGGGATCATGTACCAGTGCAGGTGTCTTTTTGCTAGCATGTAAACAGGCTGCTGCACCTACACCAGTGCAGTCCTTCAATACTCTGTGCCTTTTATTTCCATATATTTCTCTTGCTACAGGTTTTTCAGGGCATGGTGCTTATATAACACAACTAAGCTGCAAAGAGCAAAAAGCATATAATTACTGGGTCACATCACATCGTTCCCTATGGGAAACCCGGTTATAATTTGCCATTGTAACCAGCTGGTTATAGTCAGTGATGAAAGTGAACAGGAACTCACAGGAACTCAGTTCCAGTACCTTTTTTGCAGCAGGAATGGAGTTCCTGTACTTCTGCCCACTGGCACTGGAACTGAAACTCTTAAATCAGCAACATAATGACAGTTTCTGGGCCTGTGACCTGAAATCAGAGTTTCCATAACAACATTTGACTTTTTCAACAGTGGCATTTATTTATTTTATTTATTTATCTATTTCATTTGCAGATTAACACCTTCAAGCCAACATGCTCTTTTACAAAGGTTCCATGACAGGTATAACAAACAGACAGAACAAATTACAAGGTTACATTTCAAACAGACAGAACTAATTAACAAGGTTACATTTCATTGGTGGAGAGACAAGAATACAGTGGTATTTTGATGGGCATTGCTGATGCTGTTTGCTGATAACAGAATACGGACAGGCTGTACATGCAGGCAAGTAGTCTATAGCTTTTCCTAAGTTGTACAGGTAGTAGAAGTGCATTTGGTAAGTGGTTTAAGTTTGTATTGCTAGCTCTTAAAAGAAGGCCTCATGGAGTCTAGCCTGAAGTTTGGGAGGAGTGGCCTGAGTGGGCTTTGTCATATGTTGGAAAAGGGGTGAGGGGTGGAGCTGGAGATGGGGACAGCCTCCCAGAGGCTTTGTCAAGAGGGTGCTGGAGTGCAGAAGTGTGGGGGTGGGGTGGGGTGGGGTGAATCTACTAGTGTCTAAGCAGATAAATGTGTCTTGACACAGCTGTCCTTCAGATTGAGGATCTTCAGTCTGCATTTCATATTTGCCAATCGCCGAGTTCCTGTACTTCTTGTCTACCACTTGCACCACTGGTTATAGTGGCAGACACGTGCAAGGTTTCCCCTCACTCAACACATGCACCAGCTGGCCGTCCCCCCGATGTCACAATGAGCACCACATCGCCACTCACTCTTGGCGGTAAGTAAACTGTCTTTTTTTAAATAAGCAAAACGGACTACCACCTTTGCTCCCTACAGCTATTTAAAGAGTGCCCGAGGAAAGGAGTCTGACAAATAAAAAAACGAAAAACAAAATGTCTCGCCAGCCATGGACCGCACTTAAGCCAGACAGGACTGTGACTGAACAGGAATGTGGTTTTATTTTATATAATTGCTGTGATGAAAAAATGAGCCCCAGTAATTATATAAAATAAAGTCTGGGTAGGTGTGTAAAACTCAAATGTTAAACACATCCTTGGTGTGGGATGCCATAATAAATTTCTCAAGTTTCACTCTCAGGGTTTATGTGGCATCCCACACCTCGGGTGTGTAAAATAGACAATAAAGGATGGGGTGGTGTGTGTAAGTAGAGGTTACACACACCTGAGTCATCCTCAGGATTTATAAAAAGCATCCCCTTTCAGTTACTACGCTTGGCCCATTTAAAAGGCAACTGCGATTTCACCTCTCTACTACCGCCAATGTGACTGCTTCTCCTAATTGGTCATCCTCTACACTCATGCCTGGCATTGTGTGGCCCTAAACTCCCTCTGGCCAATTATCCTTGTCCTTCACTTTCTTCCCCTACCTCACCCACACCCTCCCATCTTTTAGTACTTCAGACTTCCCCTCTACTTTGCACTTCTCATACCACCACCCCAGACAGTGGCCCTTCAGCCTGCCCAGTCCTTCCTGACTCCCACCCCTCCCCACCCCTACTGGTTGCTCATCTGGCCTTACTATCCTTTAGCTGTCTCTCCGCTTGAATTACAGTATTTTGTTTTTTGCGACTCTGTATTAATGTTTACCTTTGTTTGTATGTTAACTTTTCATCCTTTGACGTGGAACCTTTGTAAATGAGCAGTTCTTGCTCAAAGGTATTTGTAATCCTAGAGTTTATTAACTAAAAATAAAAAAATCCCACACTGAGAGTATGTGTAAAATAGAGTTTTACACACAACCCCATCTTTTATTTTATATAATTGCTGGCCAGTGCTTTTTTGCCACAGCAATTATGTAAAATACAAAAAAAAAAAAACAGAGATCAGTGTTGAGGCAGTCACAGACTGGTCGGGATTCAGCACGGTCTGCCAAAATGTTAAATTACTTTCATGTTTTTGGGTTCCAGAGTGGACCTTTACATTTTTATATTAGTTCTTGTTTTTTTTTCCATTTTTGAGATGTTTTACTTACCACTGAGTGGCGGTTGTGCCGTCCAGCTAGCAAGAGAAGTGGAGAAAGAGAGAGAGAGAGAGCAGCTGGCGCATGTGCGGAGGCAGGGAAACCCAACGTGTGATTGCTGTTATAATCAGCTGGTTATAATGGCAAATTACAACTGGGTTTCCCTATGGGAAAAAGCATTGGCCGGTTATTATATTCTCATTACTACCACCTACCCAGCCATTATTCTATACATATTTGCACCACAACCATACTAACTCTTAAGCCAAACTTACTGTGGTTTAATTTTGCCTACTTTATTTTGCAGGCTGTAAGCTGAATAAACTTCATTTTTTAATTAAACAGTTCAATGTTTTGGTGAATAGAGTAGTGCTTGTGTATACTTGGAGTATGAACTTTTGTCCTTTTTCCATTCCCACCCTTGGTAGGTAAGCTGGGTGCTGGGAATAGAAGGCCCAGCACTAAGGATGAGTAGTGTACCAGATGAGGAGGAGGAGGAGGAGGAGGAGGCAGCGAAGGATGGTGTTTTTTTTCACAACACGCTAAGTGGGGAACTACTGAGGGAGGTTGGCCTTTATTGGGGATGTGGGAGGAACTATTTCCCCACATTAAACCTTGGGCTTTAGACCTTCCATTCAATGTTTTGGTGAATAGAGTAGTACCTGTGTATGCTTATAGAATTTGAACTTTTGTCCTTTCCCTATTCCCACCCTTGGTAGGGAAGCCGGGTAGAAGGTAGGGAATAGAGGGCCCAAAAATATTACCTCCTCCAACTGACAGAGAGTATGACCAGTAACAATCAGGAGAGGAAAACCCACCAGGTGGAGGAAATCTCTGAGGACCCATGGCTACTGACCTGCCCATCCTCAGAGCAAACTAAGAGGAGATGATCCTAGATGCTTTGAACTAAGTCCAAATTCTAGTATAGTGTTTAATGTTCATAGAGATGGTTCCACAGGGGTCAGTGTTGGGCCCAGTGCTGTTTGGCATATTTATTTCAGACATCTCAGAGGGTATCACCTGCAAAATCAGCCTATTTGTGGATGACACCAAGATGAGATTGGTGGTGGATGACCAGGGGGGTGGCGGGGGCCACAGAAGGATCTGGCAAGGCTGGAGGCATGGTCTGACAGATGGCAACTGGGGTTCAACGCAAAAACATGAAAGGTGCTGCACTTCGGAACAAAACATCTGAGGAGAAACTACCATCTGGAGGGGTTGCAGCTGGCGGTAACAGAAAAGGAGAAGGATCTGGGGGTGCTCATCACAGGAGCAATGAACAATTCCACACAATGCAGAAAGGCAGCAGTAATGGCTAACAAAATGCTGGGATACATTGCAAGGGGCATTACCTTGAGAAGAAGGGAGGTTATTCTACTGTTGAACAGATCATTGGTTAGACCCCACCTGGAAGCCAGCCTGGTGGCACTGAGGGTTGCGGTGCTGGATGCCACACCTCGCACCACGTCAGTGACCCAGGTTCGGGAGCAGACTCGGGGAGCTGGGGTCGGCCGGGGGCAGAATGGCTGAGCATCCAACGACGGCTCGCCTTCTCCGGGGGAGGGTGGGGATTCAACCCAGGCACGTGGTGACCTCTGGCGGAGGCTGGGGGCATGACAGTGCATCTGCATCTCGGGGGTTTGATTTGTTGCGGGTGGAGGCCTGCAGACCAATCACCTCTAGGGGCTGCATCGTCTAAGGGGGAGGATGTTGCGGACATCGGCGCTTGCGCCTTCACGTCAGGGGCTGGCAACGTCCTTTACAGAACAGGAAAAAACACCCCTCAGAGCCGGGAAGATGGAGTGCCTAGCTGGGTCCCAATGTGCCAGTGCCTGCCTGCCACCCAATGGACCCTGACAAGACCTGAAGGATTCGGGGGCTGCCCAACCCCGACCCCGCCCCCACCTGGGGGTCTTGCCGAGGCTGGATGGAGGGACTGGAGGTTGCAAGGTAGGCACTGGTAGGGGCAGGCTTAATGAGTGACTCCTAATGGAGCAGCTCTATGGGGCAGTAGAAAGGGGAAAAATAGAAATTAAAAAAAAAAAAAAGACCCCACCTGGAATACAGCATGCAGTACTGACACCTGTACCTACAAAAGGACATTAGGCTGCTGGAGGAGGTGCAGCGTTGGGCAACAAAGAATATTCAGGGCCTGGGGGAATTGTCATATGAGGTCGGACTAACAGAGTTTAACGTACACACTGGATGAGAGGAGGGATGGGGGGGACATGATTGAGACCTTCAAATACAAGAAATGGATAATCAAAACAGATACAGAATGTCTATTCAGGAGGGGTGGGAGAGACACTAGGGGCCATGACATGAGACTGGAGGGGGGTAGATTCAGGAGGGAGGTGAGGAGGCATTTCTTTACAGAGAGGGTGATGGCAAAGTGGAATGCACTACCAGCTGAGGTGGAATGCTTCAAGAAGGGGTGGGCAGGGTAAAGGGGAAGGTAAAGTGTGGTAAGGGGGTGGGGCAGCTGTTGAATAGGGAGCTAGCTGCAATCTTGAGCAGCCTAGATAGACTGTGATGGCCTTTTGTTGCTTACAATTTTTGTATGTTCATGTGAAGTTCCATCTTCAGAGTCTGTTGAATGATGAGTTGAGAAGAGGCCACCCATGAGGTTGAAGAGGCAAGTCCAATCTGAAGGAATATACAGATTCTGAATACGGATTACGTCCAACTGTAAAAAGGGGTTGAACAAGATCCAGGATTTATTGTGATATTAGTTAATACTTTTTTTTTCTTTCTTTTTTTGTATGTAAAAGTTTTTATTAGAACAACCATCACAGTAAAACTGTACAACAATACCAAAGCCCTGAAGCCAAAAACTGTAACGTAAGATATTAGTTAATACTTGCTGAAGATATGGAATCAAGAGAGTGTGGGAAGCATGAGTTTGATGAAATTGGCTACCAGACTCCGAATTACGGGATGCATGATGAGTTGTGAAATCCTTAAGGTAATCTGTCAGTCTTTAAAGAAGGAGAGGGCAGGATATAATAGTTAGTTCCTTTTGCAGATTAGCAAAATTTCAGATGTTTGCGAGATTCTCTAAATGCTTGTTTTCAGTACTGTTTAGGAAGAATGCAGGACTCAAACCGAGGCTGAACAACAAGGTGGTATAAACTCTGCTGTTCAGGGAAGGGTCTAATGTCTTTGAATTCAGTAAATTTGCAATGTTTTGCTATGTATGCATCTGTGGGGATAGAGGATTCAGAGGGAGTGAATCTTTGAGTACCTGGTAGAAGCGTGTAATTGATGAAGACAAGGATGAATCATGCTGTAAAGATAGTAACTGGATAGTTACAGTTGTAACTGAAATCTTCAGTACAATAAATTTGAGGTTGGAAGCAAGTTAGAGTCACTATGATGAAATTTGTATGGGCTCATATTCTGGAAGGACTGCTAGTGCAATATGGTGGTCATGGTTGATGTTGTAGCATAATAGCCCAGGGGCTGGAGCTTAAGTGGCCTTGTGGTGTTGACTTGCTTGTGAATCCAGTGTCAGTATGCTGTGTGAGTACATGAAAGAAGAGGTCTTTGACTAAGTTTACTGACCGATGAAACAATAATGAATCAGACTCAAAAGTAGAAATTAACAGGTGCATCGACCGCTTAATCCAATACAGAATTGTTGGGAGTATATCTATAATAGGGAGAAAGTCTGGTCGGATTTTCAGGTATGCCTCCCGAACAGTGACATTTCTACGGCAACATGCATTGACATCGACAACAGTGCCATGCCACTGTAGAAGTGCTGCTTGGACTGGGCAACCCCTTACCCCGACCTGCACCCCCCTCCCTGAACTAACTCTGACCTGGAGTTAGAATTTATTAGTATGGGGGTGCGGGGGGCAGAGCCCCCTGTGTGGGGGATTTGGGGGACAAAGCCCCCCAATGGAAACACACATACCGATGTGTGCAGCTCCATGCTGACTGCAACTCGTGGTCAACATGGAGCATGGCGCTGTGATGCCGGTCGCCATGTTTCTTGCCAAACCAGCATTGTAGAGCTGGGTTTTCATGCACTGGATGATTAATCAATGAAGGCCTGCTCTTGGTGGTAGTATTCACTGGAAGGAGTATGAAGGAGACAGGTCTTGTCAGACAAGCTAAAGACCACTAGATAGGTAGCTGGCATAATTAGAGTGTCATGACCAAGAGGTATAGGTAACTTCATGTAATATGGTGATGTCAGAGGCTAGGAAGAAGTGAACTTTGGATAGTATAAATTTAGCAGGGTAGCTACGCATAGGAATTCTGTCAGTACATATTCTGAGATACTAGATGGAAGAAGGGGTGTTAGGAGGATTGAATGGCTATTCCAAGACTTACAAGTCAGAAGATGTGGTTGCTCTGAGTCAACACTGTAGAGAATAGACTATAAGTGGAAGGTATAACAGATGATAACAGTACTGCTCTGTAGTATACTACAGTTTCCTTTATCCTTGAAGGATATGTCTTTCATGGAGTTGGTATGTTTCAGGAGGGAAATAATTTCACAAATCCAGTGTAGGATAATGGGTATGAGGGAAACTCGACTAGAGCTTGGATCTGGGGAAGATATGGGGCGGTAGTGACTTCAGTACTGTTTGAGTTAAACGGAATATGTAAGAAATGATCCTGCAAAGTTGATTGAGATGAGATCTTATATGGTCCAGTCAAATGAGTTTCTAGAAATTGATCCTGGGAAGATTATTAGAAGGTACTGACATTTTGTGTACTGACTTGGACTATATACACATGCTGGTCTAGATATGTCACTGGATGAGGGAGTCTTTGGATGAGAAGATCTGGTAATACTTGGAACGTTGGATGGGAGCAATTATGCCAGCTGAGGTGGGGGCATGAGGCGGTTGAACCAGAAGAAGTAAGTGCACTGATGAGTGGATGCTGGATGTCGGAGAATGTGAAGAACGCCCCCCAAAAAGATCCAGAGATTGGAAACATGGTAGGGCCCTGAGCCACGTGAACAGTGAGATGGAAGCTGCTCAAGATAACAGAAGGCCAGCCAAGCATGAAAATCCTGGGATAGGAGACAAGGAGGGAAGCCAGATGACATCTGTCCCCAAAAGGAAGTCCCAAAAGGCTGGAGAAACAAAGGTGCACAGGAGGAAGGTGGAAGACTGTCTAGTAGCAGTTCAGTGAGGAATTCAAGAATAGTCCAATCTTCCACAGAAAAGTTAGAATTGGAAGTCTTCCTATGGGAGGGTGGAGCTGGAAAGGACGTCTGCTGAGGGTAAGTAGTACCATCTTCAGGAGTTGCAGGTGAGGATTGGGTGGCAGGGTAGTTGCCACAGAATGGGGAGAAAACCTGAAAGGATGCTGAAATGGGCTCCAAGGTGTTAGATCCAGACAGATTAGAGATGAGTATCCAGGTATGAAGGTGCCATGGGAGTGAACCTGAGGTTCCCACCTCCAATGGAGATAATGAATTGAAAGTGCTGACAACAAAGGTGGGGCATGCTGGGATATGATTTCCCACCTCTGAAGGTAACGGAAAACGTAAATCACCGAGAGCAAAAGGTGCCACGTGATGGGGTATGTGGCTCCCACCTTCTCCAAAGATGATAAACTGGAATAGTTGAGAGAAAAAGGTGGTAAGTGTTGGGAAACAGGGTTCCCACCTCCAGAGGAGATGGTGAACTTAAATTGCTGCTAGAATACAGGTGTTGCAGTAAGAGGGTAGAAGGTTCCTGCCTCCGAAGGAGATGGCAAATTGGCATCACTGAGGGTAGATCCATGGTTTGAGACAAGTCCAGGATGAAGGCTGTAGGGAAACAGGGACATCCAGAGTAGCATGAACAATGAAGTGGAAGGCAAGTAATAATAAAGACTGGGAGTCTGGTGGACCAGGAGGGTCAGAGATCAAACAGACAGGCGAGGTCCAGATCCAGAATGGAGGGAAGCCAATGGTGAGGAACAGTACTCAAATCCCAGGCATGAAGAGAACCAAGCAGAGGAGGCAGAAGGGGAAGGGCCACCATGAGGCCAAAGCAGTCCAGTCTTCCACAGGGTAGCTGAAGGCTGAAGCCCGGGGACAGGCCAGAGCAGCAGAATGGAAAGGCGAGAGAGAGAGTTGGAAGGACATGCAGCAAGGCTGAGGTACAGGTACTTGAAGGCTGACAGGTCCAGAGTTCCATTACCGAAGGAAAGTGACAAGCTTAGTTCACTGGCAGAGAAGTTGGGTGGTCAAGGCAGGAAACTGGAGATTGTGGGGGTTAAGTGGTCCCAGTCCTGAAGGGAAGTGGTGAACCCACATTGAAGGTACAGAATGCTCGGTGTACTGGTATAGAGGAATTGGAAGAGTCAGGAGATTGGAGGCTGATGGTGTACAATGATCCTGTTCCCGAAGGGAAGCGGCAACCAGATAGCAAATATAGAATAAAGCTGTATGATATAGTAGATGAAGGACACAGGCTCCCATCCCCGGTAGTAAGGGCAAGCTAACCTTCTCTCAATGCCATGCCAGGCAGTTAGAGATAGAGACTGAGGGAGTTGGCATGGTATGGAATCGGTTGAAACTGAGATTGAGGAAACATGCTCCCATCTCTGGTAGACAGGGCAAGCCCACCTTCGCTCGATACCACAGAAGGCAGAGTTAGGAACAGGGGATGTCGGGGTGCTGGTATGACTGGTAGTTGTTGGTAGAGAGTCCAGTGGGGTAAAATGGTATATGGATTGAAACGAACTTCCATTCCCAGCAGATAGGGCAAATCCACCTACACTCAATTCCTCAAAAGGGATGAAGATTGGAAAACTGCTGGTATGGGCTGAGCAAGAAAAGGGCAGCCAACTACTGCATAGTAAAAGGCAAGCAAACAAAAGAGAGTGGGATGAAGGGACGGTAAGTAGAGAACAGAAGGAGCACAAGCATATGGAGAACATGAGACAGATGAAACATATGAATAACAATAATGGACAAACACCAAAATACTGGAAAGATATGGAAAAGAGTACAAAATCAGAGATGGATGAAGGAAACCACCACTTGGGACCCAGAAGGGAGGTAGGAGAGTTTAGGAGTCCTATCAAGAAGGCAGAGAAGGCACAGAAGTTGAGTGCTGGAAGGGTACGAATTACTAGGGTCTAAGCAGAATAGGGTAAATTCTGAAACAATAGGCTGAGCATGGTACACAAATGCTGAGACTAGGTAAATGGTGCAAATGAAGTAAAAGCATGAGTAGCACTGGTGGCACACAAAACTGCTATGGAAGGTTGCATATGACAGAGTACAGGAAATACCATGGAAATGCAGTGCCGGATGAGGGGAAGTATGGAGCAGGGTTGCTGTAATAGAAAAGAGTGGCGAGGGTGACAGAGTGCTGTTGCGTAGAGCGAGAAAGCCCAAAAAGAAAGCACTCAGAGTAAGGGACAAGGGTAAGAAGGAAAGGTGGGTTTTTATTTGGTTATTGTTTGTGCATTTGAGAGAGGAAACTGCCAACCAAGTAAGCAAGGGACCGAAACAGTAAAAGAATGAGGAAGAATCAGGAAAAACTGTGAGGGTATGAATTGAGCTAGTCCATGGGAACCCACTTCTGGACATCAAGTAATCCACCGCTCATCCCCACACCACATGCGCCCCAGTTTATCTCAGGAGATTCACAGTCCCCATTCACTGTAAGCACAGGAACAGTCAATACCAGTTCAAAATGGGCACCTGAGGGGCAGTAGCAAAATTGCAAATAGGGTTAAGACCTGTAGAGTAAATAGAGATACTGACACACTGGAAAGAGGAAAGCGGAAATCTGGCAACAATTACACCCATCCCAAAACAAAGTGAAGAATGGTGTATGGTGCCTTTAGCGATACATGGTTTCCACAACACACCTAAAATGTAGCATAGTTCTTAGGTTTTGGCAGAAAAGCATCTGGCAAGCAAAACACAGGGTCCATTGGAAGGTGCAACAATCAGCAGGAAGAAGGAACAGCGAGCGAGGCCCCTTGCAGCCACCAAAGGAAGAGCACACCCAGCATCATGAGCAAGTTGGTGTCCACAGTCAGGAGCTAACAACAAAGGACTGCTCGCACCAGAGATTGGAACCTGGGAGAAGGTGGACCAAAAGGGAGACAAACACCAGGCAGGGAAGAATTGGATGACTACAGGGAGATTGTGTGCTGAAACACAAAGCTCTGAACACCACAGCAGGTATCCCATAAAGCCCAGAGAATTGACCCTGGGGTGGGGGAAGCAGAGCGGCAAGGATGGAAGGAGCAAAAACCAGGGGAAAAAAGGGGAATGTGGCAGGGAAACTATGTGAAGTGGAAGAGGTATGGTGGTAGAAGGCTAGTACAGGAACATACAGAATAGGAATGGGGGAAACAAAAGACAAAAAGGGGGACAAGCACTACAGGGGGGCTTAAGAAACAAAAGATAGTGGGGGAAAAAGAAAAGTAAAGGCACTGAAGGAGTAGAGGGAGAGAGAGAGGAAGGGGAACAAAAGAAGGCAGGCAGAATGGGAAGGAGGCACAGCCCATGAGCCATGCAGGAGCCTAGTACTTGCGAAGGGTGAGGAATTCACAGCACACTAAGTGAGGAACTGCTGAGGGAGGCTAGCCTTTATTAAGGATGTGGGAGGAGCTATTGCCCCACATTGAACCTGGGGCTTTAGCCCTCCCAAAGTAAACTATTCCAGGACTTAGTAACACAAAAGACCCCCACTTTATTTGGTACAGACCACAAGTGCTATGCACATTTTCCAATTAAATCAAGTAAACTCAGTGCCGATCCTACCACCCATCCCCAGCTTAACATGCTGTGCAAATGCCCAAAGTACTGTCTGCCACCCTGCAATAATGCACAGTCATGAATAGCAGTCACAAGTGCTGCGTGTGGTGTGCCAGGCGAGAGGCGCAGATGGATGTGCGACATCAAGGTACATGTAAACACATCTTATGTCACAATGTCTACCTAGTTCAAAATGAAAATAAAGAGGACATCAGCTTCATAAGTGAAATGAAACCAGTGTGGGGGTTTGTTGCTTGACCTGTGGTGACATCTGTTTTTATAACTGTGTGATATGTTAATGTGGCTACTGTGCATATTGTATGAGGAAGAAATCCAAGAGACTTGTTGTGGATAGAAACATAGAAACATAGAAGCTGTCAGCAGAAAAGGACCTCCTGGCCCACATAGTCTGCCCTAAAGTCCCTACCTTCTGTGCTACCGTAAACTCTAATTGATCTCCAGCACTTTCCCCCAGCAGCCCTGTTACTGAGGTCCCCCTGTGTCTATCCCATGCATGTTTGAAACCTGTTGCCATTTCAATACTCACCACTTCTACTAGGAGACTGTTCCAGGCATCCTGCACCCTTTCCATGAAGAAATATTTCCTCACATCCCCTCTAAGTCTCCCCCCATTCCAGATTCATGTCATGCCCCCTCATCCTTGAGCTGTGAAATATGCCTCTCTCCTTTACCTTATTGATACCCTTGAGGTATTGGACTGTTTCTATCACATCCCCTTTCTCTCCTTTCCTCCAGTGACAACATATTTAGTTCCTTGAGTCTTTCCTCGTAGGGCTTCTGATGCAGGCCATGCACCATTTCAATCAATCAGTCAATCAATCAATCAGACTTTATTTAACCAGGCATTTACATCGTTGAGCAAGCTCATTTGTAAGATGGTCCTAGACACACAGGACAAATTCATTACAATAAACAACATCAAGCCATAACACAACACACAGGGAACAGGCAAGTTCTTAAATTACAGTTGATTACTGACTGTGTTGCGGTAGGTTTGGGGACTACTGTGGGAAGCAGAAGAGAGGAAGTTGTAGGAGGGAGAGAGGAGAGGAAGGCAAGGAGACAATGGAGACAGTAGGATGGCAGACACATGGGGGGGCAATCCTGCTATGGAATGGACCCCCTGGAGGACTTCCGCAGAGGGAAAAGGGAGCCAGGGAGGAGGCTAGTTATGTTAAGAGGAAGCCAGCCGCAGGAGGAATAGGCGGTCAACAGGGTCCAAGAACTAGGTGAATTCTGTCTTTATGTCCATGGTTACCTGAAGCAAACACACACAGTAGTCAGGCACTGATAAAGCAGCTGTCTGAATGCATGGAGACTGGGTAGGAGGGAGCATTTAAGTAGTTTCTGAGTGTTATTCCAGAGTGATGGGAGGAAAGACCTGATGGCAGTAGAGCTAAGGCGTGTCCTCATCCTCGGTAGGCTGAAGACGACAACAACGGTGGAGTTCCGTAGGCCATAAGTACCAATGGACTATTCAAACAGGTTACCAATGTAAGGTAGCAGTTTGTTTGAAAGCGCCCTGAAGAGCCACATGAGGGTGTTTCTTTGCCTCCTCGTGGAGAGGGATGGCCAATCAATTGCCTGGTAAAGCAGGCAATGATGAGTCCGCAAGGGCATGTCAAGTATGAATCTCAAGGCATGATGGTAGAGTTTATCAAGCTTTTGGAGTGCATTCTGGTGGCAGTGGCTGTATAGAAAGTCAGCATAGTCAAGCAAGGGCAGAAAGGTTGTTTGGACCAGCCACTTCCTAGCTTCAAGAGTGAGAAGACGTCTTATGCGTAGGCTATGCCAAGTCACTGTCTTAGTTTTTCTTGATAGTTCACTTAGGTGAACACTAAAACTAAGCTTGTTATCCATTTTGGTTGCACTTCTGTGTACCATCTCCACCCAGTCTATGTCTTTCCTAAGATGGGGGCCTCCAGAATTGGACACAGTACTCCACGTGTGGCCTCACCATTGATCTATATACTGGTAACACTACCTTTTTCTGCTGGTGATACCTCTCCCTATGCAACCCCAGCATCCTACTAGCCTTTCCTATGGTCTTATCACAGTGCTTTGTTACCTTCAGGTCATTGTCAGATATGATGACCCCCAAATCCCTTTCCGGTTTTGTTGTTGTTAACCCCCAAAATTATGTGTTGCCTTCGGGTTTCTGTGCCACATGTGCATAATTTTAAATTTTTTGGCACTGAAGCCCAGTTGCCAAACCCTTGATCAGTCTTCCAGTTTTTTAGCTCTTCATTCATCTCCACCCCCCGTGTGTCCACTCTGTTGCAGATTTTTGTGTCATCCGTGAACAGGCATACATTTCCTTCCAGACCCTCTGCAATATCACTAATAAAAACATTGAAGAGAACCAGTCCCTGTACTGACCCCTGTAGCACCCCGCTGGTTACCTTGCCTTCCTCTGAGTGGACTCTATTTGCCACCACCCTCTGAGCGCTGTTACATAGCCAACTTTATACCCATTTTACTATCTTTGGCCCACTCCCATGCTGCCTAGCTTGTTTACCATTCTTCTGTGTGGAATGGTGTTGAAGGACTTACTGAAATCAAGGTAGGCCATATCCACCACTCCACCCTGATCCACCTCCCTGGTAACCCAGTCAAAAAACTCTATCAGGTTTGTTTGGCAAGATCTACCACCTGTGAACCTATGCTGCCTCAGACCCTGCAATCCACTGGTGTTAAGGCATTCCCCTTACAAAAATGTCTTCAAAATACCATTGCAATACCTGTTCTTTACCATTGTACTACCACTGTGATTTCCAATGTAGTACCATTGTGGGTTTCATAAATGGTATCACAGTGGATTTGTTCCAATTCCATTGTGATGCCATTGTAACCACTGTAATACCATGCAGACAGTGGTAGTGTACTGGTAACACCACCTCTGCTGGAACCACAGTGGTAACAATGTGCACCACTGCGATACCACAGTTTGCTGGCATCACAGTGGTTTTGTTCCAATTCCAGTGTGATACCATTGTGTCCACTGTGATACCATTGACACAGTGGTGGCACAGTGGCAGACACTCGTGCAGTGGTAACACAATGGCAAATATAAGTGTGATACCACTGCAATTAGTATCATAATGGATTTGTTTCAATTCCATTGCACTACCATTGTGACCACCGTGGTACCACGTGTCAGTGGTAGCACAACGGGTGCACTTGCAGTGGTAATACAATGGTCTCATTCAATGCCTTATGCTGGTGATACCACAATGGTCATGCAGAATGGTATGACAATGGTCTGTGTGGGTCACTGGTATCACACTGACCATACTGTAGGGGAAACACCTGCCTGTGGAGTGATCCAGAAAAATTATTAAGGCACATCCAACAAGATCAGACATCCTCACATCTTTAATGTAGGTGCCATCCAACATTAGCTAATCATCAGCTGTACTTTAGAAATCCCACCAAAGTTATCTGTACACCAGTCATGCTCCATCTATGCTACACAGTGTCCACCTAGCCTCACAACATGGTGCTGCATGGTGTCGCCTCAGTGCAGGAACTCTCCTTGTTCACATGGTAAGCACAAAATGACCTTGTAGGACACCCCTTCTCCCTACAAAAATGAAAACAATAAAGTAAATGTCCCTGAGTCTACATGTTCCTAGATGTACAGGAAAGGGTCTTCCTGGGAATGCAGACAGTTTCAGTCCATCCTCACAGTGCCACCATGGGTTGCTCCAATGGCTTCTTACTGCAACAGAATTAATACAGCAACTCAGCTGAGAAAGTACAGTTGCATAAGAACTTACCATAACAGTAGATCTTTGAGAGCATCTCTTACAGTAGGCCATAGCACATGGGATATCAGCCTCAGGCATCACAACCTCTGGATAACTTCTCAGCAGTCGACCAAGGGACCTCCCCTTCCTGTCACCTGGTGTGCTCTTGCACATATATAAAGGGGAGCTCCATGATACTCCTCAGTTCTTTTCCATCTTAGTGATCGATATGAGGCGTGACTCATAGGTCTCCAACGGAAACCAAGCAGAGGAACAAAAAGGCAGCAGCTCGAGGCTTCCATAAGAAGTTTGAGCAAGGTACCCTTCTGAAGCAGGAGTAAGGGGGAAGGCGGGCAGGGCAACATGGCCTGCTGCAAGAGATACTATCAAAGATTTGAGCTAATCTTTAGCAGCAGGCAATAACACATGGCAAGAATCACAAGCAGTTATAATGCCCATGGGAGAAGGAAGCAAACTGCATCAGATTAGGACAGGAAGCCGTAGAGGATGGCCTGTCCAAAAGCGGCACTCTTCTTGGAAGCAATGTCTAGACTGTAATGTTTCATGAATGTATGTACAGTAGACCAGGTGGCAGCCTTGCAAATTTCTGAAGCTGAGGAGCCTCTAAAACATGCCATAAAGGTAGCCATGCCTCCAGTGGAGTGGGGCTAAAAAGACCCTGTGAGAGGTTTATCATATTTGTTATATATGAGCATAATGCAGTTGGCCAACCATCTGGACAAGCACTGCTTTGAAGCCCGATCATCCAGTCATCCTGGGGCGAAAGAAACAAAATTTGCTCAGTTTTTTGCAACTGTTCAATGCGGAGTAGACAAAGCCTCAATGTTTTTTGCACATCAAGAGTATGAAGCAGGGCTTCCCCTGGATTCTCAGGCTCTGAAAAATATACTGGCAACTGAATGGACTGATTTAGAGTAAATTCAGAAACCACTTTAGGGAGAAAGGTGGGGTTAGTATATAGGGACACCCGATCCATATGAAACTGTAATTAAGGTGGCTTGCACATAAGTGCCTGTAATGCTGAGATATGTAATCATCATAAAAAAAATCATTTTCCATAACAGAAATCAGAGCTCACATGTAACAGAGGGCTCAAAAGAACTTTCAGTCAGTTTTTCAAGCACAAAATTCAAATCCCACACCGGGACCGGGTCCCAAATAGGGGGATGCAGATGCTGCATACCGTTCATGAAGGTTCTGATCAGAGGCAACTGGGACAATGGTTTGTTGTCAACAGGTAAATGAAAAGCAGAAATAGCTGCTAGATGTACTTTTATCAAGGAATATTTTAGGCCACCCTCGGACAGAGAGAGCAGGTAGTCTAGGATGCTGTTTGGAGAACACACATAGCGATCCAATTCCAGGGAAGAGGCCAAAATGGAGAAACATGTCCATTTCATAGAGTAGGATGACCTAGTAGAGGGCTTCTGAGTCACCCTCAGGGTCTCTGCTACCTCTAGGGACTCCTGATAGCGAGAGAGGACTATGTCCTCAGGAGCCAGATGTGCAGGTGCAGGGAGTGAAGGTCCAGGTGCAGTAAGGAGCTGTTCTCCTGTGATAGGTCTGGAAAAAGAGGCAGAGAAAGGCGATCCTGATCCAAGACTTGCAACAGCAAGGGGCACCATATTTGCCTTAGCCAGTAGGGGCTATTGGAATCATAGACACCCTGTCCTTGACCAGTTTTAGGAGTACTCTCTGTAGGAGAGGAAAGGGCGGGAAAGCGTAAAGAAAGTTTCCTGTTCATGAAAGAGATAAGTTGTCCAGCCATAAAGTTCCAGGACCATGCTCTAGAGAGCAATAGAGATGCAGTTTTGCATGTTCCCAAGAGGCAAATAGGTCTAAGTTCAGGCTATCCCACTGCAAGAAGATGACTTCTAAGACTTCGGATTGGAGTTCCCATTCCTGGGCCCGAGTAGTGGTTCTGCTCAGGGTGGCCGCTAGGGTATTCAATACCCCTTGAATGTGGACCGCCAGAAGGTAAGTGCCCTTCTGGATCACCCAATACCACACTCTCATGGATTCTCAGCAAAGAGGGTATAAATGGGTACTGCCTTGTTTGTTCAGGTAGTGAACTACCACTTAACTGTCTGATTGCACTTGAAGGCAACCCTGAGGGAATAAGGTCTTGAATGTCTGTAAGACATACAAGACAGCCCTCATTCCAGGATGTTGATGTGGAGATGAGCTTCCAGCTTTGTCCAAGAGCCTTGGGACTGAAACCCCTGAAGATGGGCACCCCAGCCCTTCAAGGAGGCATCCATCATTAGAACAAGATCCAGGACTGGGGGATGGAATGACCTGCTCCTTAGTAGATTGCCCATGGACTTCTACTATTGTAAGGCGCGAAGTGCCGGGGAAGACAAAAGGACTGAGGCATCGAAGTCATCCCACTTCTGATCCCATTGTACCCGGAGGGTCCACTGAAGAATCATTCATGTTGAGACTGGCATGAGGGACAATGGGAATGGTAGCTGCCAAATGTCCCAAGACCCAAATGTAGTCCCTTGCCGAGATGTACCAACAAATCTCCAGCCACATGATGAGGGTCAGAATGGCATCCCCCCAAGCCTTGTGAAGAAACACCATGCCCTAAGAGGTTTCTAGCACTGCTCCTATATACTGGAGAATTTGTGATGGGTTCATCATAGACTTTCGGTACTGTGATGCTCAATGTGGAGAATATCTCTAGGGTGCGGGTCAGGGTGTATTCCAGCTTGGGGTGTGTGGATGCCTTGAGGAGCCAGTCATCCAGGTATGGAAAGACATACAGAACTTCCTAGTGAAGGGCCCCTGCCACCACCACCATGTATTTCGTAAGTACCCTGCTGGCCGAATAAAGGCAGAAGGGGAGGGACTGAAACTGAAAATGATGGCCCTGAAACTGGATATGGAGGTATGTGTCCTTCATGTCCAGAGAACAGAGTGAGTCCCCTGTATTCAGCAGGGGGAGCAGGGTGAAGAGAGTCACCATCCTGAACTTCTGGTACCGTATGTAGAGGTTGAGACCTCTGAGATCTAGAATGAGATGCAAGTCCCCTGTCCATTTGAGAACCAGAAACAAATGAGAGTAATATCCCGAGTCTCTTTGATAGGTGGGTACTGGTTCTATGGCATGTTTCTGTAACACAGCATCTGTTTCTGCCTGTAATACCAGACCATGGTCCAGAGGAGAGTGTGATACCAAAGGAAGCAAGGGAGGAGGAGGACTGATCAAGTCCAGCATATGACCATACTGGATCAATTGAAGGAGCCAGAGGTCTGACGTGATCCCTTGCCAGCCTCCGAGATGCAGGGAGAACCTACCCTGATGGCCGTGGAGGGGGTATCTGCCACCATGACCAGAGACATGCCTTCAGGCTGAAGGCTATCCCTGCTGAGGAGCAGGAGGGACATCCCTGGACATTTTAGGGCATTTCTTGGGCCCAGCAGAGCTAACTGAGCCTTATGTTTGTTAGCGGGTTGCTGCTGAGTAGTAGGTCTACCTCTGATGGAGCATCCCCAAAAGGAAACCCTGTATGTATCCATGTATGTATGTAGGCTTTGCCTGAGGGTGATATAGGGCCCAAACAGACTGAAGGGTATGACCCAAATCTTGTAAGTCTTTCAGAATGTCCTGGACCTGTGACCCAAAATGTTTGTCCCCTTTAAAGGGAGATTGTTGTACATCTTGTGAGAATCCTGAAACCCTCAGCCATGCATGGTGTCTGAGGCAAACATCCGCAGAGGAGGCTTTTGCCGAAGAATCAATGGCATCATAGGCAGCCCTAAGCAGGTGGAGGCAAACAGCCACAGCAGTGGAAAGCTTCGCATTAAGATCCTCTTGAGACTGACCCAGTGGAAGGGACTGGACTGATTTTTGAGTAGCTTTAAGGATCTCCTCCTGATATTTGAGGAGGTGGCCCATATAATTTAGAATATGAATTGACATAGTAGCCAAAGCACAGACTCTTTTACCCATGATATCCAATTTCTTGGTTTCTTTATCTGGGGATTGAGCACTCATATATTGTGGTCTAATGGATTTATCATGAACCACATTTGTAACCAAAGAATCTGCCTGTAGTAAGGTAAGGATGGTCCACAGTGGCCCTATAAAGTCTCTCTGCCTTGCGAGGATTGGAGGAAGACTGAAACAGTTGTTGCCAGGTGGCCAATATGACTTCCTCAAAAGCATCCACAAGGGGAAGAATGACCAGAGTGGGGCTTTCCAGAATATCAAGGTATTGGGCCAACTTTTTTCTGGAGGCATCCTGTTCTGTAGTTTGAAAACTAAATGTTTTCCGCAGATGTACCATAATATCCGAGAAGGAAGGGTCATCTGGAGAAGAACAGGGGCGCTCCTGAGGAGTGACTCTTGAAGGAAAGCACCTCCAAAGAGGACAAATGGGATTGATAATCCTGATCGATCTCTTCCTCCTCTTCTTCCAGGTCCACCATTTCCCATTCTTGCAAGAACAGGTTGGCCACATCATGGAGAGGAACTTTCCATCCTGGAGGCTGAGGAAGGCCTGAAGGTGGTGGAGGTAGGAACCACAGCCTCCTCGGAAGGGCAACAAGAGGACCTGGTAAGGTCCATAATACACTGTACAAGAGCCTGGATGTCCACCATGGCGAAGTTACCCCCTGAAGAAGATGCGACTTTCTTTAGCATGGTATCCTCTGCTTTGCTGCAGGTGGGGCAAGAATTGTTAGAGATCACGATCCCATGCCCCCCCTTAGACTGTCATATCCACCAACCCCATGCAAGTCATCACACCAACTGACCTTATGACATCATGAACCCTGTCACACCTCACAATCCCATACCCCCATGAATGTTGTCCTCCCATACTCCTGTGCACGCTGTCACACGTCATGATTCCATACTCTCATGTATGCTGTCACATCCATCTACTGGCCAGGTGCCCCCATTCACATTGTCAGATGAATGACCACATACACCATCACACCCATCATCTCCCATACACCCTGTCAAACTCACTGACCTATACCACCATGAACGCTATCATACCTCACGACCCCATGCTTCCCCATGCATGCTGTCATGCCAACTGGTCCCATAACACCATGCCCACTGTCATACCGCATGATTCTGTACTCCCATGCATGCTGTCACACCCAACAATCCTATGCATGTTGTCACATCCACTGACCACACACACATGCTCCGCTGTAAACAAACAACATACGTGAGCAGTGAGATCAGAGCATAATTTGTAGAGATATTATTGTAACCTACCCTGCCACATGGCAGATTACACAGAATAAGAAAGAAGACTAGAATGACAACATCCCTCAATGTTTCCAGGTGCCAGTACATTTTTTTTTTTAGATTCTATTTATTTGCTCCGGTGGACCAGGGCATCTCTCAGAAGTGTCCACTCGACCGTCACCTCTATTCCCTGCCTGGTACCTCCCTCCTCTGGGACCCCTTTCCAGGACCTTCCAGCCCCCCAGATCACCCCCCTTGGGAGGCCCACCTCACCTACCTTGCGGCCTTTCTGTAATTAAAGGGTCAGCCCTGGTCGAGGGCCTGGAGGACTGTTGGAGGGATAGTCCAACACTGGGGATGTGGGCTAGGTCCCTGAAGCCTTCATCACCTCCCTGGTCCTCTGTGGTATTTTGGCATTGTGGTTTCCCTCTGTAGCACGGACATGCAATGATATCCAGGCACTGATGTGCCAATGTACGCTGCTCCACCCACTAATCACTGCACTGCTTATTCCTTGCACTGCCCCATATCTCCATCAGGGGCAACTAAGGAGCAGTGCTTGGCCTGGGATCCCCCCCCACCCCAGCAAGGGAAAGCAGTCTTCCAGAGGCTCAATCCCTTTCCTCCCCTGCTGACCCCCAGTGGCCTGAGTCTGTTCCCGAGGTGCGAGTACATTGAGAGCAGTACCATGTTGTGGACGGCAATAAGAACCAGAAGTGCTACTTATCTTTTGTTTTTTAAGTAGTAGTTTTCTCCTTTTTTTTGTCCCCATTTTTTCCCCTGGACCCCGTCATGTATGTGCGCATTCGCAGCAGCGCACGCCAGGTACCAGCTCAGCCCCTTCCACCCCACCCCTGGCTATCGCTGCTACCACCTCCCTCCTGCGCTTTCCATCAGACCTCCACATGGTGGAAGTGGAACTACGGGGGGGGGAGGGCAACCACCCCGGAAGGGGAGAGCTGCCTAGCGGCTGCTCAATCCTATTATCCCCCCCCATGCCAGCTCCCAGATGACCTTAGATCATTCCCAAATCCAGGTCACTGGCGTTAACGCGAGGTAAGGCATCCAGGGCCTCAGCCCTCAGCACCACTAGGCTGGCAAGCACTACTTATCTGTAGCATAATTGCTGTGAGCCCTTACATAGACTAGTTCAATCACAACTCCTCCTTTTTTTATGTTCTTTCTAGTTGTGTGGTCCCACAGATGACAAGCTGACATGTGGGTTGTGAATCTTAGATAAAGTCCATGAGACACCTGCTTGCTTGCCTCCCTTCCTCCTTCCCTCAGGGTCACAGAGTGAGCGCCCTGTTTGAAAAGCAACAGCATGTGCATAGACACCAGGATAATATTAAATATAATGATTATACTATTTGAGTGCATTCCTTGCCCAACTGTTGCGATGAAGCCACTTGCGTTTCCTGTTGTATTTTCCTCACAGTCAGAGATATAGCAGCAGCTTATCTCTCACTCACAGTACCTCCAATCTCTTGCTGCACCTGTTCCTCAGCCTCTCCCAGTGTGCCTGCCATATGTTAGGATGAGTCTGTTCTCCTTGATACTACCTAATCTGCCCCCACATGCCAGCAACAGCTCTACACTTCCCTATCCTGCCCTCCAGAGGCCAACCTCTTTCCTGCTGGAAAAATTCTGTGTTGTTGCCCTGGACCAAGGTGTCAGCCCAGGCTTGGCCCATGGCCTGCAAACCCTTTTGGAGGCAGCATTCCAGCATACACAAGGGGTCACTATCAGTGTGTTACCCTACTCAACCCCCTCAGTGCACCTGGAGCAACAACACCCAGCACCTCTTCCAGTGGGTGTGTAAGCCTCCTGGCATCATGCCATCCTGTTCTTCAAAAGGTTCACAGACAAAGCTTGCCTACTACCCAGCCCATGTTTTACCTCAAGAGGCTACCTCTGCCCATGGTGGAAAATCAGCTTTTGCTGGCATTTATTTATGTGTTTATTTAGTTTTTGTTGACCTGGTAAGTGCACTAGACAAATTCTGTCTGTTTTCAGGCATGACCCAGGGGAGGGGAATACAGATAAATGTCAACTGTTCTTGAACCAGATTAAGCTGTTGGTGGTATTTTTAGTGAATGGGGTGAAATGTGGCCAGGGCACCAGGGAAATTCCCCTACTCTTGCAGTGGGGACACTGTTACCATGGAAGCCGATGTCATGGATGTTCATTCTGCTGATGTACCTGGGGGAGAGCAGGTCTCCCTGCCCTCAGGTCCAGCTCAGGAGACCACTATGGAACTTCAAGAAAGTATTGTTATGGAAGAACTTATGGTAGAACCTATCTCTACAATACCCTGTGCACCACAAGGTTTGTTTGGTCCAGACTCTGCATGGTTGGAGAATATTTTACAGCAAAATCAGTTTTTACGTATTCAACAGACTGCAGTTCAAGCAGAGGAAAAAATGCCTGGTGAGCTGCACTTTATTTCGGTTGATGAACAACAAACTGATGTTAACACAGACCTTACTAGAGACACTGCAAAGTTGATTCTGGCAGAACTTGTGTCAGATGCTGCAGGAGGGAATTGCTTGGATGGCAGCATGAGTCAGCCTAATGATGTACCAGCATCAAAGGGTGGCGTTCTGACAAATACTGCCCTTGAAATGCCAACCCTGACAACTGAGTCTCGAGAAGATTGTGCAGCTCCTTCAACCTCCCCGTCGATGATTCCACAAGACTCTGTGAGTACGACTTCCTCTCATCCACTTAAACACATTAAAAATAAGAAATTGAATTTGGTTTTGCAAAAAGGTAGACCCAATGATACTCTTCCCATGGCCCCGAATAAACACTCACAGTCCTCACTTGAACACTCCCTGCTGAGTGCTGGGTGGAAGCTGGGTGAAGCCGGTGTCTGGGTCCCTGACCCAGCCCAATACCTGGACAATGGCCTAAAGCACTGACTGACTCTGTGACTGTTAAAGTGCAACAAGAAGGCATTGCACCTTTGCATTCTACGGTGCACGACAAATCTGATTTTCAAACAGCTTGCCCTGTCTCTTTGTCTTCTGATTCTGAAGGCTCAGTCCCTGTGCATACTGACTGGGGTGATTCGGTGGTTACTCCATTGCAGCAAGAAAATGTTCGACCTGACTTTCCACAACAGGCTAAGGTTGCACGGGAATCTTTTCGACGAAAGGATCCTTTTTCGGCTTCCCTGCCTCCATTACAATGGAGAATTGCTGTGCGTTTGGAGTACCAGGGAGGATTGGATTTAGTTCCAGATAGCCTATATGTAGGAAAGATCTAATTAAAGGGCTCAATGGTTTTTTTTCTACAGAAATTCATGCTCTCATACATGTATCTGGATCAGTGTTCTATGATATTAGTTTTGTTACTCCTCAGAATTTAGATCATTTCTGGACTAAATTTGATGCACTTCGATATACAGAGTTGTGGATACCTTTTAAAGTTATACCCCTCACAAAGACATCCATTAAGTTAGTCACTGTTTTATTTCATAATGAATCGGTTCCAGTTCATGATATTATTTTTTGGTTACAGAAACAATGTGAAGTGCTTGGTTTCCCCTTCCCATCTTTGATGAGGAATACATATGGAATGGGGATAGGTATTTTGGGTTCGACTGAGAAATAACAACTTAGGTCCTGTCCATTTACCTAATAGTATATTTCTTGGCACATAAAGAGGGCATTGCTTTTATCCTGAACAGCCAACAGCATGTTTTAAATGTGGAGCGCTTACACATCTAGGCTCCACGTGACAGGTTGAGATGCAATCTCTGTTTAGATTTTGATCACCTTAGTCCTGAGAGTCAGGCAGAGTTGAAATGTAATTTGTGTCATGAATCTGGTCACACATATAGATCCTGTTCATGGGCTACTCATAATCGGACTGATAGGAAGAACCAGGATACTATTGTTCAAGAAGCTCAAAAAAAAGAAATATCTAAAAGGAAATCCCGGCCTAAGGGAGACCCACCTGGTCCCAGTACGGAACGCCCCCCCCTTCCCCTCCTCCTCCTCCCTCAGTAGAACTTTCTGCAGAACTTACTCAGGGAGCACTAGATGGCTCAGGTCTGTCTGAGGTTCAGACACTTGGTATTGATAATGAGCCTTCCCCATGCCACAGGGCAGCATTCCTTCAGAAATGCCCCCCCGAGCCTAAAGTGTGGCAAAGAAACGGAGTTTAAAACAAACTAAGTACAGCCAAAGGTAGCTAAAGCTGCGAATTATACAAATTTAGATGTCCTACTTTCCAATAAATATGAGATTTTACAGTTCCATTCACAGGAGTCAGAAACAGGGGGGGACTCAGAAGCCTCGGTTTTAGCCCCACCTTCTTCTTCTGATACAGATGGTGAAACTCAGGATAAGGGGACCTTACTGATTGGTGACCCTCGAGTTAGAAGAAGGGTACATAGAAGTCCCAGAGTAAAGAAACCTCCTTGAACCCTGTGACCTCTTCCATGTTGACAAGCTTTATTCCACGGTTGTGAATTGCCACCATTAATGTCAATAGTATCAGGAATCCTAACAGACGTCTAGTAGCTCTTTCTGTTTTTAAAGAGTTAGACTGTGATGTTTATCTTTTACAAGATACTAGATTAAATGCTACCTCTTTAATTAGATCAGCACAGCAACTATGGTGTTGGGGGGCCATCTTTTTTTTCCTTTGGTACTGCTATTTGCGAAGGGGTGGGTATACTGTTTAAAGGGGATCATTTTAGGATTTCAAGATTGGTAGAGTTTTTTTTATGAATAACTTTAATAATAGATTTCACCTATGAGAATGTTGGATGGTGGTTAATAAATTTTTATGCCTCTCACGAAAAAAGGAAGAACAGGATTGTTTGGTTTAATTAAACCTTTTTTATTTACATTCAAATCTGTTATATGGTGGAGGACTTTAATTGTGTAGTGGATATAGGAGATGGGGTACAAAAATGTCTAAACTGTATTGTGATACTAACTTTCCCCTTAAGACCCTATCCCAAGGTCAGTTAATCGATACCTATAGGGTAATTCATAAGACAGGAGGGCATACATATTTTCGGGGTTCCCTATTAACCAGAATAGATTTTGTTTTTACCAAATCTAACATTGGACTTGAGAAAGCACTATTGATTCCCTTTGAAATATCGGATCATGTTATTTTGATGGTTACCTTGGGCACCATTAATGGTCCAACGTCTGGGAAGGGATACTGGAAATTAAATACTGCAGTCTTACCTGAGAAACTGTTACAAGGCCAAATTAAGGAGTTTCTTAGGGCTAGAATGTTGGTTGCTGGTTTATCGAACAATATGAGTACATGGTGGGAGATTATGAAATCAGGATTAAAGGGAATATTTCAGAAATACTCATTATACAAATGTCAGGAATGATATAGGTAATATTTGAAGTTACATACTCAGTTATGTAACATATATTCTAGTATTAATCTCCACCATCATCCTTTAACAACACCGGCCATAAATGTGAAAAAAGATATGTTTGCTTTGCAGTATAATAGAGCTGCTACTATGTTACATGAGCATAAAGTATGTACTCAAGGGGAAAACAGGCTTTGGGGATCCTTATACAAATTCTTCTCAGAGGTTAAATGCCCGTTTTATGACTCCTCTTGTTTCACCTGCAGGTACATTAGTTCAGGATGGCCCAGGTATTCTAGACACAGTAATGACTTATTTAAAATCCATGTATTCCACGCCTTCTCTTGATGAGGGACTTTCTAAAGATGTTCTCTCTTCCCTTGTGATACCTAATGCACCTTCTGATTTATTATTAGCCTTATATCAAACTATATCCCCTTTAGAAATTGAACAAGCAATCTCATGTCAAAACAAAAATACAGCCCCAGGTATAGATGGATTACTGGGTGAATTTTACCAAACATTTACAGACGTGATGGTACAGATTTTGGAGGTAGTATTTAACTGGGTATTATTATCTTTGCAGGTGGATTTTCACTTGTGTATAGCTGTACAAATAATGATATACAAGAAGAGTGATAAAACTATACTGGATAATTGAAGATCATTGAGTCTCTTAAATGTAGATTACAAAATATTAATGAAAATACTGCATTTTAGATTACTGCCTCTAACTTCCTACCTCATTACATCAGCTCAAACATGTACTGTACTGAATAGATCCATACAGCACAATCTACTGTTAATTAGGGAACTTGTAGAACAGGGTAAGGAGGACAAGCTTACAGGTTTTATAATGGCTTTAGACCAGAAGAAGGCCTTTGATAGAGTGCCTCATTCCTTCATCACTTAAGTCTTACAGGCTTATGGTATTCCAGATTATTTTATACGATGGTTAGAGACTTTATATACTCATGCTTGTGCAATTCCTATGGTGAGTGGACACCTAGGAACCTATATTAATGTTTCAAGGGGTGTACGTCAGGGATGCCCTCTTAGTCCATTGTTATATGTTTTTTGTTTAGATCCCATTTTGCATCTCATTCAGCAAGACACACATGTGAGAGGCATAATACCCCTAGGTGGAGGAGTAGAGGTTTGTGTCACTGCTTATGCAGATGACTTACGTGTAACAGTGGCTGATGAGAAGTCAGGGGACAGAATATTGACGTTGTTGGATGATATTTCCCACTCTATAGCAGCAAGTTTGAATAAAGCTAAAAGTATAATTTTAGAAACATAGAAACATGGACTTTGAAGGCAGATAAGGACTGCTTGGCATACCTAGTCTGCCCATTTCCCTACCTACAGGATAGGCCGCAGATCCTAGTTAACCAACAGCCTATTTCTTCCTACCCCCCACAAGAACTGCCTTATGTCTGTCCCATGCATTCTTGAATTCTCCCACAGTTTTAGACCCCCACAACCTTCTCAGGAAGGCTGTTCCATGCATCCACTACCCTCTCTGTGAAAAAATACTTCCTCACATTGCCCTGGAACTGCCCCCCCATCTTTAAATTGTGTCCCCTTGTTCTAACACGTCTCTTTTTCTGAAAGATGCTTCCCTCTTGGACTTTGTTGATTCCACTGAGGTATTTAAAAGTTTCTATCATGTTCCCCCCTCCCTTCTTTCCTCAAGGGTATACATATTATGCTCCTTTAGTCTCTCCTTGTACGGCTTCTCTTGCAGACCCTGCACCATTTTAGTTGCCCTCCTCTGGACTGCCTCTATCCTGTCTATGTCCTTGCAGAAATGGGGTCTCCAGAACTGTACAGAGTACTCCAGATGGGGGTCTCACCAACTGTCTGTACAGAGGGATAACAACTTCCTGTTTTCTGCTGGTGATGCCTCTCTCTATGCATCCCAGTATACCCCCAGCCCTCCCTACTGCCTTCTCACATTGCTTGCTACCCTTAAGGTCATCTGATATGATTACCCCCAGGTCCCTTTCCTTTTCTGTTGTTGTTACTACCTCCCCCCCCATTGTGTAATCTTCCCCTGGGTTCTTGTTTCCCAGGTGCATTATTTTGCACTTCTTTGCATTGAATCCTAGCTGCCATACTTCTGACCATTCCTCCAGCCTTGCCAAGTCCCTTCTCACCCTTTCCACGCCTCCTTGTGTATCAACCCTGTTGCAGATCTTTGTGTCATCTGCAAAGAGGCATACTTTTCCTTCTAGTCCCTCTGCAATGTCACTTATAAAGACATTAAAAAGCACTGGACCCAGTACTGAACCCTGCGGTACTCCACTAGTAAACCCTCTTTCTTCAGAGTGGACTCCATTTACAATTACCTTCTGTGTCCTGTTGTCCAGCCAATGTTTTATCCAGGCTACCACCCTGAGACCCACTCCCAGGCTGGTTAATCTGACTATTAATCTTTTGTGTGGGACTGTGTCAAATGCCTTGCTAAAGTCTAAGTAGGCCATGTCCACAGCCCCTCCCTGGTCTACTACTTTGGTCACCCAGTCAAAGAAATCTATTAGATTCGTCTGACATGACCTTCCCACTGTGAACCCATGCTGCCTTGGGTCCTGTGCCCCACTAGCCTCAAGGTACTGAACAATTCTTTCCTTCAGAAGTGACTCCATCACTTTCCCTACCACAGAGGTCAAACTGACAGATCTGTAGTTTCCTCCCTCTGTCTTGGTCTCACTTTTGTGAAGGGGAATCACATCTGCCTTCCTTTAGTCCTCAGGTACCACACCATCCTCCCATGATTTATTAAAAAGAATAGTCAGTGATTTCACTAGTTCCCCCCTTAATTCTTTTAGAATTCTGGGGTGAATTCCATCAGGCCCCATTGCTTTGTCCACCTTCAGTTTTAGGAGTTCTTGCAGAACCCTTTCTTCTGTGAAAGGGCTGGCACCGACCCCCCTATCAAGAGTGCTTCTGTTAATTGAATTAGGCACTTTCCCTTCCTCTTTTGTGAATATTGAGCAGAAATATACATTCAGTATCCCTGCTTTTTCACTCTGCCCACCCACCATTCATTCTATTCAGCCTCACTATCCCTCCCTTTGTCTTTCTACTCTCTCTGATGTACCTATAAAAAGTTTTATCCCCCTTCTTAACTGAGTTGGCTATCTTTTCCTCAGATTGGGCCTTTGCTATTCTGACTTCTCTCCCTGCTTCCTTCTGCCTTAACTGGTACAGTTCTCTGTCCTGCTCCTTCTGTGTTTCCTTATACTTCCTGAATGCTATCTTTTTCTCCCTAACTTTCCCAGCCACCTCTTTTGAGAACCATAGTGGCTTTTTCTTTCATTTTGATTTGTTTATTTGCTTCACACAAAGGCTTGTTGCCTCTGTGATGGCAGTTTTGATGATTCCCCATTGTTGCTCCACCCCTCCTTCTAGCCTGTTTGCTAGTGCTTTTCTGAGGCACTCTCCCATCTTGCCAAAGTCAGCCCTCCTGCAGTCCAGTACCCTCACTTTTGTATGACTTGACTCTGTAGCTGAGTTTAACGTGAACCACACTGTTTGATGGTCACTTGTTCCAAGATGGCAATCCACTTCTAGATCTGAGACCCTCTCACTGCCCCCATTTGAAAGTACGAGGTCTAAGATTGCTCCTTCATGAGTGGGATCCGAAACTAGCTGTCTGAGGCCTGTCACCTGTAGGGCATCGAGAATGGCTCTGCTCTTGGATGTGGCTGCAGCAAATGTGCTCCAGTTAACATTCGGCATATTCAGGTCTCCCATCAACAGTATCTCCCCTTTCTCTGCCGTCCTAAGAATGCCTTCTATCATATCCTTGTCCATTCCCTCCCCCTGACATGGGTGTCTGTACATAACCCCTGTGCAGATTGTGGTGCCCTTTCCAGTCTCCAAGGTGACCCACAGTGCCTCCTCTCCTCCCTGTTTACTATTTTGTTCAGTTGCTTTTATCCCTTCCTTTACATAGAGAACTACTCCTCACCCTCTTCTCTCCTGCCTGTCTCTCCAGTAGGTTATGTACCCTGGTATGTTAACATCCCAGTCATGGTTCTATGTGTACCATGTTTCTGTGGCTGCTATGATATCCAGGCATCCCTCTTCCATCAAGGCCACCAGCTCAGGGAGCTTGTTGCCCAGACTACGGGCATTGGTACTCATTACCCTCCATTTCCTGATGGCCTTACTCCTTTTTGCTCCATCCCTGTCCTTCTTGCCTTTGTCACTTTCCCCATTTACCCCAGCCCTTCTCCCTATCGCCACCTCTATGTTGGCGTTTACCATACTTACTACCATGATTTTTGGGGGGGGCTAGGATTTCCCTGATCCTTTCCAGGGCCTCCCCCCTTGGCTAGTTTAAATGCTTGCCAATGAAGCATATAAACCTATCACCTAGGATCCTTGTTCCCCTCCTGGACAGATGCAGCCCATCATGCCAGTATAGGCTTGCATCACTCCAGGTGGACCCCCAGTCCCCAATGAAGCCAAATCCCTGAGCTCTGCACCAGTTTTTCAACCACTGATTGAATCCCCTTAGGAAGGTCATCCCCTGACACACAGTCATGGCATGGTATAGCAGTGTCTCATAATCCTTTCAAGTATTTAGGAATTTGGTTTGGGAAAGATGATAAGAGTATATTTAATTGGCAGAAAAAGTTAGATGAAGCAACAGCTAAAATGGTCCTTTGGAAGTCATGGGATCAAATGAAAAAGAAGAAAGTGATGGTAGTCAAAACCAATCTTTTATCAATCTTTCTTTTTCTTAGTTCAGTTTATCCATTACCTAGAAGTTTGGAAATGGTTCTTTTAGGCCTAGTTTTCCAAATTATGTGTAGAGATGCAGCAAATTTAAATTCCGCCGGTGAAGTGAGCGTGAAGTGGGCACTTAGTGTTACCACTCCGCTACATGGAGTGGGCAATGCAAAATGCTCATTGTGCCTTGTCATTACCACTTCACGTTAAGGCGGAATGGCAATGTGAAGTAAGGTGAAGTCATTGTTTTTAATGGACTTTGAGTTCCTAGTTATGCTTCTAAGTGACCCACTTGGTGTTTCAGATTTGGCAGCCCCCCACACATCACATGGCTTACAGTACTGTAAGTCACATGCTCTTTAGCTATGCAGGAAGAAAGTGAATCATACAAGCAGACACTTTTACTTTCTCCTGTGCAGACGGAGAGAGAGAGGAGTGTGTTTTGTGACTGCTGATACTTTGAGATCAGAACGAGGAGGAGATTTAAACTTTGATTTAGACCCAACAGCTTTTTTAAAAGCTAAGTATTTTTGTCTTTTCTGTCTGTACTCTTTTTTACTTAATTTGTTCTTTCTGTGAATGTTATTTTTCTTACATAGAGGGACATCAGTTGCAAATTATGTCCATGCTGGAACTGCTGCTGGATCACCATGGGATCCCACATTAGTTTTTTTTTCCTCACACCATGTGCCCCCCCACACCTTCCTTGCTGCGTTATAAAATGTATTCCTCCACCATCCCCGATCCTTGTATGTAACTTTTTTTGTTGTCTTCCATATTTATTCTGAGCAGTGGAACTATAATGTGCTAAACTGCATGGGTGCAGTTTTCTTTCCAGTCTGTGTATGTACTGCAGACACTGTTCAACTCCCTGACTTAAAAACACTTATTAATGAGTACAATGGTGGGGTGGTGAAGCCTGGAGAGATACTGCAAAACAGGCTTACAATACATCCAAGTAACTAGTAAAAATATTAATGTTGTGATTCGTGACATAATCGTAAATCATGATTTGTGACTGCATTTGTGATAGTGATGATAAAGAAATGCAAATGCCTATGGCTGTACTTCCCCGACCCCTGATGAGGTGTGGCACAAAACTCCCTGACTTAAAAACACTTATTAATGAGTACAATGGTGGGGCGGTGAAGCGTGGAAAGATACTACAAAACAGGCTTACAATACATCCATGTAACTAGTAAAAAGAATTACTGTTGTGATTCGTGATGTGATCGTAATTTGTGACTGCATTTGCGACCATGATGATGAAGAATGTGATTTGTATCACGAGTGACTCCTGATAAAGGTCCTGACTTAAAAACACATATTAATGAGTACAATGTTCATGCTGAATTATGCACCACACCAGTCCAGTACTCTGAAGGGAAGCCAAAGAAACAACTGTGACTTAAGTTAGAGATGGAGATTGGGCCCTAAAGAGATGCAAATGTACAGACAGATTAAGATTGCGCTGGGCACTGAAGAGATGCAGATGCAAAGGCACAACACCTAACCTGTGCTCATCATCAGAAATTCAAATCTGGAAAAGAATATCTTTGCCGGTTGGGGTGGGCCATGGGGGGGGGCAGTGTACTGCACTGCAGCAGTAGGAGTCACTAGTATGAGTACCAGTAAAGATACCACAAAGAAGTACAAAAATTACACAGCTGCAGTGGATAGCAGGTTCAAATTGCTGAAATTATGTGGCACAATACAAGGGGTCTGATTTGATGACATGCATCACACACATACTCACACACACACTAAGTAATGTGTACCAAATTGAAAATTTCAGTAATATAACCACATATTTTAAACAAACTAAAATTATGCACTGCTGCACCACAACAATCAGCAAAATATGGCAAGAATTATTGAAAATATTACTATGTGTACATTAACACAGTTATACGAGAAAAATCACCAAAACAGAAAGCACTGTCTTTTTCTCCAAGTTAATCTAACTACACCACAGATACACCCCTCCCAAAGCACACTTCCACTGTCTCTCAGTGCACAGACTGAATGTTGTACATTAACATTCAAAATACACACAAACAATAAACACTCTATGATATGAGCACAGGAGGGTTTCCTATAATCGATGAACTAAAGTTTCAGCAAAAAAAAAAATGACTCAAAAAGGCTTTTTTAACAGTTTTTAGAAGGTTTGAATCACAGAGAGCTCTCAGCGCAGATTGTCTTCTACATCTTCCTACACACACTACCCCAAACAGAGACTGTGCAGAACAATCCCTAGAGCCCATGTGACCTGAAATCCCATGAATCACTGCAAGATTCGCCTTTGGAACTTAAAAACAAGGCGAAGTAAGACAAAGTACATTGTTTTCAATGTACTTCACCTTAAGAATTATTAGAGTAGTGGTTTGGAAAGGCGGAGTAACGCTAAGTCATTGTTTTCAATGGACTTCGCGTTACTCATTAATAATGCGAAGTACTCCGCTTCGCATTGCGGAGCACTCTACGAATTCGCTTTCACTCTGCGTTCCACTTCATGGAGTTGAATTGGGGCTTCTTCACCCATCTCTAATTATGTGGGGCAGCTGACTGAATCTCATAAAGAGAGAAATGTTGTATCTCCCTATAGATAAAGGTGGTTTGAATTTAATAAACCCCATAGTGTTTTATTTTACTACATTTTTTCGTCATAATTTACTAGATTTGTCTAAACCACAAATAGCAGTATGGGTTCCATTTGCAGATCATTGGCTATGACCTATTTACAAAAAATTGGGAGAACAGGGAATAGTAACTGCCCAAGTTAAGACTAGCTGTGTATTTTTTAGGCCAGCTCTGGGGAAATTGAAATTATGGAAACTGCCCTTACACATATTGAGCTCTTCTGCAAATAAATTGTTATATAACACTATTCAACAAAGTTTTCCAATATTACCAGTGGTATTTAAGGGTGTTGATGCCATGTATGTACCACAGTTATTAGAAACCTTGAAAGATCCTGGTTTACCACCACGTGTATGGGATATAATTTGGCTAAGTACACATGGAGGTTTAAACGTCAAGGGTAATGCAAAACATAAAAAAATGTGAAGAAAGATTATGCCAAAGACAAAGTTGTATCAACCAAGAAGAATCAATGGTTCATTTTTTGCTCCTTTGCCCATTTGTGAAAGTAGTTTGGGGTTTGTTGGCAACAGAATGGAACCAGCCAAACTGGAAGAGATTTACTTATGCTGAAGTGGTGGGAGGTTTTTAGTAGTGAAGATTTAGGGTTAGTCCCTACTATGGTTCGATCAGTATTGTCGATTATCAAGTTTGTTTTATGGCATGTAAGGTGTAAATTTATATTACAGCAAGTATTTCAGGAACCAAGGACAGTTGTCCGAATTATTGAATCAGAACTTTGTAAACAGTGTTATTTTGGACAACGATGTGCCTGCAGATGTCTGGAAACTGAAATGGTTAACTGTTCCTTTTTTGACAGATAAAATTGGATGATTTGTTTGACTTCTTCTTGCTATGATAGGAAGTTCTCTGATATATTGCTTTTGTTTATGTCTTATTATTATACTTCTGTATGCATTTGTTGTAATCTCTGTTTAGTTTTCTTTCAATAAAATGTTCCCCTACTCATTTTGAGAAGTGCCATGGGATCTTTAACATCCACCTGGCCAGATGACAGTGACCGGTCCCCCGCCGGCATGAAACCCCAGGACAGCCAAGACTGACCCCAGCAGTACCTGGGCCAGGTTGGATGTGCTGGCCTTCCCCCACTGGTGCCTTCTCCTCCAAAGTGCAGGGGGACCCATCTGATGAAGGGATATGTCGGGTTACCCAGGGGGCTGCAATGTGGGACCAGTAGCCTGGCAGCAGGGGGAGAGTCAGCAGAGGTGCCCTAGGGGACCTGAAGAAGTGGCCAGTCAGGGAGCATGGGGAGCAGAAAAAACAAAACAAAAGACTTTTCTTCCTGCAAGGTTAGGAAATGCCATGTGAGAACCTAAATACACCCTTATTCTGCTTGTTGCATTCCTGCTGGTTCTGGCATTCTGATTCCTGATGTTCCACTGCAAATGCATGAACATTGTCAGTGTCAGTGGCTCAGTAGGTAGCATACTCGCCTCTGAGGCCAGGAGATCAGAGGGCTGTGAGTTCAGTTCCCACATCTGGCACTTGGGTTAATATCCCAGTACTGACACTGTAGTGCAGCATGAGAGGGCTGCTGCACTTCTGAGGTGCCATCTTTCAGATGAGACTTTAAACCGAGGTCCCATCTGCCTGGATTGGTGGTAGTTCAGGTGGATGTTAAAGATCCCATGGCACTTATCAAAAAGAGTAGGGGAACTTTTATTGAGAAAGAGGACTCCAAACAAGTAATGCAACTGGTACATAAAACAAATATACACTAAAACATAACATTTAGCAACAAAAATAAACAAAAACAACAGAGAAAATCAGTAGCATAGCCATGCTTCACAATTAACCCATAAAAAATAACATTTCACCTGGCCATAGATATGTAAATCAGTCTCATAAATATTTCGTAAAGTAACAGTAATATTAGAAAGGAGTTCCTCAAATGAAACTGTACGCTGCTGAGTAGACCAAAAACATCTAGATTGCCATATATAAAAATGAAGAACAAAAAAAACTAATAGCAAAGTGTCAGCAGGATACTTAGACCATTCACCCCTATGTGCACCATACATTAGTGTACCATAAGAAAGAGATTTAAATAAAGGCTCATTCCATTTCACTGCTAAAGTGGCCCAATAAGGTTGGATATAGGGACATTTCAAAAAAAGATGTTCTTGCGTCTCTAACAAGGAGACACAAGTCACATGTGTACAACATCTATCACTAAGCTGTTTGTGCTTATGTGAGTTACCCACTGGTAATCTACCATAAGAACTCAGCCAAGCACTATCCCAAATAAAGTCTGGCAAACGTTTATGTGAAAGCAACAAAAGAACTTGTTCTTGGGACTGAGAAGGACAATCTGGAAAAAGCAAACTGTCAGGAAAATCAGAGGAAACAATATAATTATACAATTGCTTCCTATGCATAGTTTCCAAGTGAGAAATAGAGATCTTCCATTTCAACAAATGATGAAAAATTTCCATTCCATATATGGGAAACAGGGAAAGTCGAGCAAAAGAAGTTGACTTTCCTAGTTTCCAAAGGGGTAAACCTACCAAAAACCACAATCGAACATAAGGGAACCAAACCTTCCTACCGGGGTGTAGTAGAGGACTTAAATTGTAGGAAATAAAAATACTAATAAAAAATGCCACTGGATGGACCATTCCCACTCCACCTTGTCATATACCCCTATAAGTATATCCCCGTTTAATGGGATTCAATCGGCTACCCCAAAAGGCCTGAAAAAAAAACACTAAATAGGACAGTAAAGAGAGACACTGGAGGAGGAAACACATAACTAACATACAAAAAAATAGGCACCAACAAGGTTTTAATAAGCAAGACACGTTTTCTTTTAGCTATTTGTTTACACTTCCATCTAGCAACCAATAACTGAGCAGTACCTAATTTACGAGACCAATTTGCAGACACCATATCACCATCACTAAATTAAATTCCCAATATAGTTATCAGATCTTTAGAAATGGTAACACCAGCAAGAGTACCGGTATCCGGGATAAAAGAATTACCAAAAGTAAAACCTCTACACTTCACATAATTAATCTTAGAACCAGAAATACAAGAAAATAAAGTCAACACATCACCCACAATAGGACCTTCAGTAACATCTGAAAGACAAAGAACCAAGTCATCTGCGTAGGCAAGAATCTTAATGGGAGAGACACTATCAGCAATACGTACCCCTGCCAAACCAATGTGAATACTAATCATACGAAGTAAGACATCAGTAAAAAAAACATACAAACTGGGCTCAAAGGGCATCCCTGCTGAATGCCTCTTTGCACTGCCACTGGAGTACCAATCCAGCCATTCACATTCGGTAGAAGAAAAGCCGAGTGATATAATTCCTTAATCCAATCAATAAAACCCAGTGGCAAACCATAGGCACGTAGCACGGAAAACAGAAACATATGGGAAACACGGTCAAAGGCCTTTTCCTGATCAAGACTAAGAATATAACCCTTCAGGAAACCAGACTGTGATGCAGAAAAAAGTTCACATAATATCAATAAATTATCATACTGGGTCCTACCTGGTATAGAACAAGTTTGGTAGGGACTTATCAATTTGTCTACAAATAAAGATAATTGACGTAATAAAATCTTACTCAAGATTTTTAAATCTGCATTGAATAAACTTAATGTCCTCGAATTACGCAAATCAGTCTTCATCCCTTTTTTATAAAGCAAAACAACCAATGCCATAGTCATCGAGGGGGCTAACACAGAAGTAGACAACATTTGGTTGAATACCTGAGTCAAAATGGGAACCAAATCCTCTTGAAAGGTCTGGTGAAAAACAGCACCAAAACCATCCATACCAGGCGAGGAATCCACATTCAGTGTAAAAATAGCATCACGTAATTCAGATTCAGAAATATCTCGTAACAATTGCTGACCTTCAACTTCAGATAACTGTGGTATCTGTAAGGAATCAAAATCAATCAAACCACCCAGAACATCGTCATCCTTTTGATACAATAATCCCAAATAACGCCCAACAACATCAAGCAAAGTCGAAGGAGCCGTAACCAAGTCACCTGTTTCAGTAGCCAACTGCGTGATTAAATGTTTGCCAACCCTATCCTTACAATCCTGAAATGGATCCAAAGCACCCTTATGTAATTTCAGACCAAATCTGTGTTCATGGTCCAAAGACTTGGCCCTATCATATCTATATTCCAACATACGGGTCTTGACATTTCTAATTTGAACACTATAATCAATCCTCTTAGTCTCAGCCAAAGAAATTAACTTCTGTAATTGAGATCTGAGACGTAAGTACTCCAAATACTGTGAATTGATCTTAGAGTGAGAAAAAGCTTAAAAAAAAGATTTCCAGTCTTTCTTAGTATCCTCCCACCAAGAAGCAGCATCACCATAAAAATCAAAAACAGAAAGTCGAGCACTTAATTCTGTCCTCCAAGCTTTCTTAAGAGATTCCTCAGTCAAAAGGGAGGAGTTCAACCTCCACAGATTCTTTTTACATCTAGGAGTACCTGCCCAAGTCAAGCAAACCGTAAGAGACTTGTGATCCGAGAATTCCCATACCCGTAAAAAAAACGAGGTGACCTGTAGAACAACAGAAAGAAAAATGAAATCAATCCTAGTGGATAGTGTATTTTTAAAAAAAGTATTGCCGCCTGCAGAATGGACACTACGGTAGGCATCCTGAAGCTGGACAGCGTCCAGAATCTGTAATAGCTTATGAGAATAACAGAATAATTTTGACGTCTTCAGACCCCTATCCCCAACACTAAGTGCACAATTAAAATCACCAGCCCAAACAATTAAACGGGAAGTATACAAATAGGGTTGAATGTCTTGAAAAAGTGCAACACGTAGTGCCTTGGTCGCGGAGCATAGATGTTGATTAATCGAAATCTTTCTCCCTGAAAATTAATATCCAGGAGTAAAGCTCTACCCGGACAAATGTCTACCATTCTTGAAACCTTCAATGCTGAATTAGTAAATAACACCCCAACACCCTCACAAAGGGATTCCCCATTAGGCCAAAAAGAAACCCCCGAAGACCATAGGTTACGAGCACGTTGCACTTCACAAATAGTTTTTAGTCTTGTATCCTGGAGACAAATCACATCACTGCTCAGTTGTTGTAAACAGGACAAAGTTGTAACCATCTTCTTGTGACTCTTTATGCTATTAACATTAATAGATGTAAATGTTAAAGAAGCCATAATTGTGGTGAGACAAAGAAAAAAAAGATAACCGACAAATACCGGAAAAAGAATAAACTAGAAATCATGTAACTTTGGAAACTCGTCTACACTGAGAGCATCTAGGAAGACTCTCAACTGGTGTCACTTCACCATCATCACCCTCTGAAAAATTATCCATGACTACAGAAGTTCTAGAGGAACGGTCAGAGTCCTCTCCTTCAGATTCTTCTCTAGGAACCAAAACAGCAAAACTGTTACCCACTTTCCATGACTCAGAAGCATCACCGCTGTGAGAGGCCATAGATAAATGTCGAGAAGGAATAGTCTTCCCCGATCTATGACGTTTCTTGGCAGTAACCTTTTTAAAAGGCAACACTGGGGAGGGAGGAGGGGGCATCACAAAGTTGTCAGACCTATCTCATAAAGATAAGTTAGACGTAGAGGACAGAGGGATGGCAGAGGGAACAACTACTGGGGGAAGCTGGGCTGTTTGATCCAGCAACCCGACTGAAACAGACTCACCCAGACCTACGTCTAAAACTTCTAAAGAGGATCCACTAGGGACCGGTGACTTAGGAAGTATACCACCACCACCAGGGGGTGGTAGAGGGACTGAATCCATATGCTGAGCAACAACAATCAAGCCCTCATGAGAAGGACAGTCTTCCCTATTATAGGATGCCCAAGGACATTTGGCATATCCATGTCCAGTCTGTTCACATAAATTGCATTTGAACAAATTAAGGCACGTAGAGGCCTGATGACCAAAATCAAAACAATGTGAACAACGAGGGGTGTCACAGACCGTATTGAGATGTGTCCTAGAACCACATTTAAAACAGGACTTAGGCTGACCAAAATAAAATAAACTACCCCTATCCTTCCCTAGAAAAAAACTATTGGGTAGGTGCTGAAGCCCATTATTCGTAGCAAAAAGTTTTACTCATAATTTCCTACCCCCCATTCCAAATCTTCTCACTGTCAAGAATCGGTACAGGTTTATCCAAAACTTCACATCTTCTAAGCAACCAGAAAAGAATATCTTCTATATGAACCCCCCTCATTACGAAACATGACAGTAATCAACTTAACAGATGGTTTAGTTAAAGGCACAGTTAAAAAAGGTATCCAGAGAGGAGAGTTCTTAACAGCATGATAAGTCATCCAAAAATGTTCCAAACCTGAAAGAGTGTTAAAACTAATATCATAGTTTGAGTTACCAATATGAATCAGTGCATAGATATCTGCAGACAGGAATTTCAGAGAGCCTTAAAGCAAAACCTTTGCAATATAAAGTCGATCAGGCTGTTCTTCCAAGCCACCTTTATAAATCAAATGTACAGGATTCCTACAGGGAGCAGGCTCACCCTTATTAGAAAACAAATCAGAAAGTTTAAAAGGGGGGACCCTTATCAAACTTCAGTGGGTCAGGAACAGTTTTTTCAGAAGCAGGGTGTGAAATAGACAATGGTTCATCAGATACAGAAACCTCTGTAACAGGTGCAGCTGAAATAGGCAGGTTAGGTGGCAAGGAATTAGAAGCAGTACATTGTAAGGCAAACGAAGCCGCAGTGCCAGCAACAGGAGAGTGATAGCATTTCACCTCCTCATCAGTAGGGTCAGGTATCCAGTTACCATCCGCACATCGTAACCACCCAGCTTCAGATATCGCTTTTTCGGCTGACCGACTATCATGAGTAGGAGGAGGTAAAGAGGCTATGGAAGTCTGCACAGGGGGAGAAAGTAGCACAGGGGGGAAAGCTGCAAAACAGGTATATTCTCAGTCAAAATAGTACCTGCAGCTATTGTCAAATCACCCTCCATCCCAGTAGAAATTGTAGACCCATGAGGCACAACTTCCCCCTGCAATACAATACCAGTCATTCCCATCCACTTCATAGAGAACTGTGGTTTCGGAAAAACCAGACCTGGCGTCATAGCAACTTCTCCCTGCCGACTGCCAGTATCAGAATTCTGGGCAGCCAAGCTTGCTGTATCAGACTGCGGCGGAGAAGCAGGCATGCTCAGTGTGGAGTCAAAATCAACGTCACTAGGCAGCGACCAGGAAGTACGGGGAGCAGGCAGAGCCGAAACAGGAGAAACAGAGCACAATGTAGCAATTTCGTGCAACAACTGTGTTCTACAATGCGTACATTGTTCTGCAGCAGAAAGCACTTCATCCAACAGACGTTCCTTTTTGGTAAGCTCCTGAATCCTTTCCATATTCGAACCACACATTTCCAGAGGCTGAACCACTTCAGGGTTCACTGTCTCAGATGTTACAAAAAATTCCACAGGCAAAGAAGCTTCCTGGAATTCAGCAACCAGACTAGCAGCCTCATGTTCAACAGGAGCAGGGGAGGAGGCCCACTCCCCTGTCCCAGACACATCCATCTCCTCCGAAGGCAGAGCAGAAGTGGCCATCTTTCAACCGATAGCCAAAGGTTCCCCCTCTGATGAGTAGGGGAATTTCCCCAGTGTCCTGGCCAAATTTCCCTCATTCACTAAAAATATCACCAACAGCTTAATCTGGTTCAAGGTCTGTTGGCATTCATCTGTATTCCCCCCCCCCTCCGGGTCATGCCTGAAAATGAGCAGGATTTGTCTAGTGCACTTACCTGGTCAACAAAAACTAAATAAATAAATAAATAAAAAACATGATACATGGGTCATGGGCATAGGCAATGCAAAGGGTGCAGGAGACAGGCAAGGTGCAGTTGTGGCTGCATCATTACAACTTGCCTACCTGGCATATAGAAGAGATCTTACCTGGGTCCTGAGGAGCCTGGGATGGGTATCCCAGAGTGATGTTCAATCTTACCTGTAAAAAAAAAAAAAGAATAGCCATGGGGTCACAAAGGATCTATAGTTCTTCAAGAACAAAATGGGACCAATAGGGAAAGTTAAACATAAGCACCTCTTATCTGATATGTAAGGAGTCTGTGCCATATCAGACTGGGGTCATTGTCCTCTCAGACTGGTAGAAATAAAGGAAAAAAAGGATTAATATAAGGAAAAAATAAAAGCAATAGTAGAGACAGAGTTCCAGAGAGGTACAAAAGCTACAGGGAGAGCATAGGTATTACATACATGAGCCTGGTGATCCCTACTTTAAATTCCACCACAGTCACTGGCTCAGGATATGACCTTGGGAATGTCACATGACCTCCCAGCTTTAAAACTGGGTTGAAAATGGCTGTCATTGTGAACTGGTCAGGGGAGTAGCCAGGCCATAGCCTTAAAGTGAGGACCTTCATTTTGATGTAATAATTTTAACATAATAGGGCTTAATTCTGCTGCCCAAGGATACTACCTGACCTACACAGCATGTATCAATAGTTGGACCTTCAAGGGTGGATGGATGAAAATAACTGAAGCCACCACATGTCACAGCCTCCAGCCCATGACCAATGAGCAAGGGCACAGCAATGGTTATCACCAGGCACAGTTCAAGTGGAATCAGCAGTGTACATTGCACCAAACACTGACAACAGTGCAAGTGGCTCAGTGTGGAATCGGCAGCTCATTTGGCACAGCAAGTGGTGGCATTCTGCATAGAACAGCAAGCTGGCAGCTGCACAAGTGGCACCATGTGGTGATGACAGTGTACATGGCACAACAGAGTCAGCAGTGCATGTGGCAATACAGTGATGATGATACATGAGTCACTGTGTGGTGTTGGCAGAGCATGTGGCATGGCATGAAGTCAGCAGGGCATATGGCACTGCACAAAGATGGTGGTGCACATGATACAGCACAGTGGTGGCAGTGTGTGCAGAACAGTGAGGTGGTGGCAGTGCACAGGACACTGTGATGAGGGGAGTGCATGTGGCAAAGCACACACCCAGCAATAATAACTTATCAATTGAGGACTACAGAGGGAAACTATTGACCCTAATGGATGAACTACTGACTGACAGTTACCAGGCTTTTCCCCAGCTGACCACCCTCCCTGCATCTGGACCAGCCTCCAACCACATGGCAAACAACCTCCATGTAGCTGGAGCACCACCCAAGCCTCCCCTTCAACAGACCACAATCTCTGCATCTGTTCCCCCAAGCCCCTGGACCAGTACTCCCACAGCCAACCACTCTACCTAGAGCTGAACCCACCACATGCCCAGTTACAGCCCCTTCAGCCAACCACCAACCCTGCAACTGGGCCTCCCTTCCATCCCTATACTAGCCCCCCCACCAACCACCCTCCCTGCAGTTGGTTCACCCTTTCAAGCCCTGGACCATCATCCACCAGCAGACAACCCTTCTGCAGCTGGACCCCCTGGGACCATTGTTCCCTTCTATGGAACAGCTTCCCCAGTTGAGCACCATCCCTGGAGCTGGACACCCAGATGACCACCCTTCCCAGGAGCTGGACCCACCCTCCGTCCAGAGCAGAACCTCCCTGGACCACCCTCCCTTCAACTAGAACCCCCTCCCCAGATCACTCCGAAACCACAGACCCAATACTTTTTAAAGCAGTGTAAAGTGAGACACTAACATCCAAAACATACTCCAAAAATTCAAACTGAGCACAGCACCAAAAAACAGCTATATGGATTCAAAGAATCGGTTAAGAAAGGCATGCTCTTAAGAAACAGAAAAATTACTCAAAAAGTTCTTCCATACAGAAAGGGGAGATTTTAATAATCAGCAGTATTCAGAAAAAGAAAACACAAAAAAAAGCACGTACACTGATCACAGCATTACTGTTTATTGTAATAGATTTATATATTGTAATGTTTTAATTAAATACAATATCAAATGCAAAAAAAACCCCACAGCTTTCTCACTCCACCTCGAATCAGTTTACAAACAGGATATGCAACAAAATATAAAGTCTTCCACAAGTACTGTATATAAGGAGATATTTTCATAAACAACAGTCATCAGCTTTAGAAACACCAAAATAAGCACAATGATCCCAGCATTACTATTTAATTTAATGGATTAACACAGGCAAATGTTTTAATCAAATGCAAAAAAAAAAATATCCCCCTCCCACTCCTCCACACACATTCAAATACTTAAATATCTGCAGTAAATAAATCTTTATCAATCTGCAGGTTACTCCAGATTATCTCAGACACAAAACGGTAAAGTCGTCTCTCTAAATATAGTACTGTATCTGCAAAATGTGGGAATCCAAGCTCCATGCAGAAAAACTTCCAGCAATGAGCTGTTCTACTGCTAGTTCAAATATGGGGAAGGTTCGGGAAGTCACATGAGGAATTAAGTCACATGCATCTATTGATGCCCCATAGAATCTGGGGAGTTGTAGTTCTTTTTACTATATGACTAGATGGTCAAAGTGAAAGAAACATATTAAAAGTCTGACGTATAACTTGTATAATTATTTGATTCTTCCTTGTAGATAAGAACCAATGCAATGTATGTGATGTTCTTTTCCTCAATAAAAATGAGTTAAAAAAGGCCAGTTTTACAAGATGTACTAATTATTACAGCTTGAAGTGAGAAAGAAATAACGTGAAATAGAATGGATAGTGGGTGGGCAGAGAGGGACAGTGAAAAAGCAGGGATACTGAATGAATACTTCTGTTCAGTATTCACAAAAGAGGAGGTGGGGGAGGTGCCTAATCCAATTAAAATAAACACTCAGGATGGGGGGGGTCGATCCCAGTCCTTTCACAGAAGAAAGGGTTCTGAAAGAACTCCTAAAACTGAAGGTGGACAAAGCAATGGGACCAAATGGAATTCACCACAGAATTCTTAAAGAATTAAGCAGAATACTAGTGATACCACTGACTACCCTTTTTAACAAATCATGGGAGGATGGTGTGGTACCTGAAGACTGAAGGAAGGCAGATGTGATTCCCCTTCACAAAAGTGGGACCAAGACAGAGGCAGGAAACTACAGACCTGTCAGTTTGACCGATGTGGTAGGGAAAGTGATGGAATCACTTCTGAAGGAAAGAACTGTTGAGTACCTAGAAGCCAGTGGGGCACAGGACCCAAGGCAGCATGGGTTCACAGAGGGAAGGTCATGTCAGATGAATCTAATTGATTTATTTGACTGGGTGACCAAAGTAGTAGACCAGGGAGGGGCTGTGGACATGGCCTACCTAGACTTTAGCAAGGCATTTGACACATTCCCACAAAAAAGATTAATAGTCAAATTAACCAGCCTGGGAGTGGGTCCCAGGGTGGTAGCCTGGGTAAAATATTGGCTGGACAGCAAGACACAGAAGGTAATTGGGTCTGTTCATGAAAAGGGGTTACCAAGGCTCCTATAACTTGTTTTTCGTGCTAATAAAAAAATGAAAACCATTTTCTATCAGCAGAATGGTACATTTAATATGTGCTAGTCTGCAGAGATAGTTAACATAACACCACTGTTGAAAAACAGCCTTAAGTTATTTTTTTTTTATTATATAGCTTGATTTCTGCTGTTTTTTTCACTCCCAAGTGTGACATGGAAACCCTGCTCTTCCTGGTGTGCTACTGTGATAACACTGCACTTCATGGTATGCAAACAATGTGTTGGGATCATTCTTGACACACTAAATTTTGAATCCCTGAATGTCCTGTGGCCTTTTAACAATTCCTGTTTGCACAGTGCAGCTCTCCATTTACTGTGATGGTCATAACTCATGGTGTCTTGGTTTGTTACACCCATCACAGTAGCCCCCAAACGCAAGTGTGGTACTTTTTGCCCTATCTTGCAGTTTTCCTGCACAAAACAACCTCCCATCTTGCACAAAAAATTATTCTCTTCAGCGAGAAGTGCTGCATGGCCATGCAAAGTCACACTTTGACCCCCCACCTGACATGGTGTCTGAGAATCACGTCTGTTTGCACGTCACAGGTGGGGGGTCTATTGGCTTCTGATTGCGTGTTTTGTGCGGAAGTCTCGCTGGAGAGGTCTCTTTGCATAATGCCCCCATAAAAGTCACAGTTTCGGCGTGCTCGGTCGCTCTACGCTTGCCGAATTCAAAAAAGAAGATGTCATGTGTGACAGGATCCAGAACTGTTACGCCCATCGGAAGGTAAGCAGTTTTATGCCCGTCACGGTGGACAAACAGTTTTTTGGGACTTGGGCAGCGTTAGGGTCAGAGGGGATTGCCGAAAATATGATGAGGTTGCTTCTCTCCTGTTCCAGGAGCCGTTCTACTAGAATGCATGCTTAAGGTCACCAGAAACTTGGGGAATCCTGGAGGAACACATGAAGGCCTGTGGTGTGTATGTTCACCAGCCATACAGTGTGTTGCTTCGCCCATCACAGTATTACCTGAAGGTGGTACAAATAGTTGATTTTTGGCAGGGTATTGTGTTGATCAGGTGGGAGCTATTAATTTAAGTTGTGATGTGTGTATTTTGAACATTTGGGGTGGGGGCTGTATGAAGACCATGGTGAGCAGGTATTCTGTGGGAGCAAAATTTCATATGAGCAGCTTGAAATTCAGCTTTTGAAGCCATGTTCATTTTTTTGGGAGGAGGGGAGGCTGCATGCTTTCTTTTGATTTTTGGAAAAAATGTGGTTAAGGTCCCAGTGTTGGAATGAGCTTTGGGAGCTTGGGGGGGGTCCTCGATGCCTGTATTTAAAAAAAAAATAATGCTGGCCTGGGGCCTGGTCCCAGGCAATCTGTGTTTTGGCCTGTGTGAGCATTCATGTTCGGCCATGTTAAGGACCATGCGGTGTCACTTCTCGGGGGGGGGTGGTGGTGGTGGTGTGGCTTTTTCATGAATGTGCTGGTCTCATTCTGGCCGAACATGAATGCTCCGATGCCCTCGATGCTTTTGTTTGCTCAAATATTTGTGTTGGTTTGAATATTGCTGGGGTTCTTATGCTGTCTTGGGAGCCGATGTGGTTTTTTTTTTATTTTATTTCAAATAACTACTTGCGCCTTCTCTTTCCTTAAGTCATAGCTTTGTATTAAGCAATAAGGCATCACCAGGTGTTAGATTAATATTGTTAATCACACCCTAGGGGTGTAATGTGGCACATGCCACATCAGAATGTCATATTGCCCTGAGGGAGTGTCTAACTGACTACTATCTAATTTCTGGGAGTGCCTTATTGTGATTATTAAAATTATTCTAAAAGAAAATTGGTTTTCAATTTTTTGCTCATTTAGATGGCGATATTTAATGGAAAGCTGTCCTTGTTCCACCATCCCACCCCAGCCAAGCTTACCCTCTGGTTAAGCTTTTAATGTATCATTGAGTCTTTTTCTTATGTTGCAACATACATTATTTTAATGTTTAAAATTTGCATCCCAGAAGTATGGTGCATGTTGGGGAGGTGCCATAAAGGTGCTGCGATGCACTGCTCACTTCATTAAAGCGAGCAGTGCATCACCGCGCCTTTAGAGATAATGAAGCCTCCCCTCCGTGCGCCATACTTCCACTTTGCACATTTTTAAAAGATAATGTATGTTGCAGAGTGAGAAAAAAGACCCAACATACATTAAAAGCTTAACCAGAGGGTAAGTTTAGCTGGGGCAGGACATTGGATTTGGACAGCTTTCCTTTTTAAATTTCTTCCATCAACAGTTTAAAAATGCTGGTTCAGAATTAGAAAGCATCATTCCATTCATTCAGCGGTGCTAAAGGAATAATCTGACAGCCCTCATGCCTAACAACGCACCCATGGCATGCATTAATGCCCCAATACACCCATGCTATGTCTTGGATTATTGGAATCCTAACAGCCAATCAGATTGCAGCATTTTTTAAAGCCTTTTTATAATATCCCATCTTTCTTACTGTCGAATGGTCTGGAGTGTTCTGTGCAGCTCCCTTGATTGGAAGTATCACGTGGAGTGTACATGTTGGCTCTTTCTTACCGTCGAATGGTCTGGAGTGTTCTGTGTGGCTCCCTTAATTGGAAGTATCATGCGGAGTGTGCATGTTGGCTCTTTCTTACCGTCGAATGGTCTGGAGTGTTCTGTGTGGCTCCCTTGATTGGAAGTATCATGCGGAGTGTGCATGTTGGCTCTTTCTTACCATCGAATGGTCTGGAGTGTTCTGTGCGGCTGCCTTGTGTTCAGTGTTAGCATTTCCAGCGATTTACAGCATTCCATGTAGTGTGCCTATCCTTCACTATGCAGTGTGAAGTAATCGGAACTTTGTTTTTTTGCTTAAAGATTGCTGGAGAAATGGAGAACATGAGACAAAGACTGCAAGTATGTGCTGCAGTGCTTTTGCAAGATGCACTTAAAAATGTATGCAGCCCAATATCTGGAAGGGAGTGAAGTCAGCAATACAGAGATGACCTGAAAAAGAATCTTGAACGTTATGCAGAACTTAAGAAAAAAACAGTATTACGCTGCAGAAATTATAGGGCTTCTCTGACTGACAAGAAGAGAAAAGAATATAATGAAAAGCCACGGCTGCGAATGCAGAAAATGAGGGAATGGCAGAAGAACATAGTCTCTGAGCCTGCAGGGAGCCTAACAGGCTGGGGGACAACCATGAATTCAATAAGAGAAGAAGAACAAAAAAAGATGGAAGAAAGAGCACGCTGGAGGGAAAGCAGAAGGAAAGACCGTGCCGATATGTCTGCACAGAAATGCAGAAGAATAAATGAAAAGAGGAGAGTGAAATACAAAAAAAAGAGAGAAAAAGAAAAAAACAGCAGTGTAACTGTATCCTTCACAACAACCAGCATTGCCTCTTCATCAACCCCAACACCCTCCACAACAAGAAACATTGCCTCTTCACCAACCCCAAGATTTCCTGAGTCCTTAACAAATGGAAGCATATATGAAACCTCAGTGACTGACACACGATCAAACCAAGCCATCCGAAAGGCACTACAAAGAGCACGCAGAGGACTTCCAAGGTCTCCAAGATGATTTGCCACCACTGTTTCTAAACTTATTTCATCCTGCTCCCCTGCAAAAAAGGAGGCCCTATCCAAAGTGAACCTGAGCATGCCATGCTGCACAAACCTGCACGCCAAGCTGGTGGAGGCAATGAAAGACAACCTATTGGATTTAAAGCATAAAAACTCAAAGGCACAATGAGAATTGAAGCTAATATTTTTCAAGTCAAACTACCTCTTGCTGGAAGCTGCAATACTGAACATAGGATTTGCAAGAAAGCGAGTTGTGCTCACAACAGAGGGAGGTGAACCTTACAATTGTCTTTGGTTTGTAGCAGATATTCTGCAGGTGGAGGCTACTTCTAACTGAAAGTGAAATAAGGAACTTAGAATTATCAGGAAAAGACAGTCTTGTTACAATTCTTAAGATTTTCAGTGCAGGAAGAGTTTAAAGCACAGCTAACTTATTTTGGGGCTGACTGCTTTCAGAACACAAACCACCAGGCTGTTTTGGGGCTGGGGAGGTTTACCTGTGTCTGACTTGGATGTCTGGAGTTTTCTCTGTTTGATTAGCAGGGGATTTTCTCTGTCAAATTGTTGTGTATGGTATCTTGCTGACAGGAAGGCACTCATCGCAGCGGTGGATCAGAGCTCTTAGCTGACTGTTTTGTGAGGGCACAGTTTAGGCCCAACCCCTTCCCACCCTCACCACCCACCCTGAAATAGTTCCTTTATACCTGGGGTTCTGACATCATTTCCTCAAGAGTGCAAGGTGCATATCAATGTCATATCCTCTCTAGCACACAGCACTGAAAATATAAGCATACACATTGTATAATATATATATTTCGATATAACAAACCAATCACACACACAAAAAAAAGTACATAATCATGTGGGGAGCAGTGCAATGTAATGGCTGTGGGGCAGCAGTCTTCCAGGAGTCTTTCTGGAGGCTGAGATGCTGCCCTATTTGCAGACAACTCTCTGCCCTGAGGGAAGAATTTGCCCATCTTCAGGCCACACTGGACAGCAGTAAGGGAACCTTCTCCCAAGCTAGACTGGATGGTAGGAAGGGAACCTCCCCCATCCAGGGAGCACCAGAGCCACCACCACTACCTCAGAGGTTGCGAAGAAAGCACAGCAGTTGGACCACAGTGGGCTCAGGGAGGGTGAGAATGGTAGAACAGAAGCACACCCAGTCAGTTGTTCCACTCCATAATCCATACACCATTCTGGGGGAGCACAGCTCCCCTATGGATGCACCCACAGAGGAGATTAAGGAGCCTGAGGACACCTGTCACAAGGGAGACCCACAGGAAGGAGGCAGAGGACACCACAAGGAAAGGAAGCAGCTCCTGGTGGGGGACTCAATTATTAGGGGGATAGAACTGGGGGGAGCAGGGAAAACTGAAGTAAGGTGCCTGCCTGGTGCCATGGCTTGGAGGGACAGGAAGTGCATCCTCAGGATCATGAGAACAGCTGCACGGGAGTCTGAGCTGGACGTCATTGTCCACCTAGGGACAAATGACTTGGCTCAACATGAGATTAGAGCAGTGCAGAAGGACTTTGTAGAACTGTGGAGGGGCCTAAGACAAGTAGCGCACACAGTACCTTCTCAGAGGTGCTGCCTGTCAATGGCATGAGTGAGGCAAGGGTACTTTGCACCATGCAGTTTAATGAATGGTTGAAAAAATGGTGTGGAGCACAGGGGTTTGGCTTCATTGGGGACTGGGTTTCCACCTGGAGGGACATCAGCCTATACTGGCAGGATGGTCTGCATCTGTCCAGGAAGGGAACAAGTCTTTTGAGCAATCGGTTTAAATGCTTCATTGGCAAGCTTTTAAACTAGTCAAGGGGAGGCACTGATAAGCAGCATGAAAATCCCAGCCTCTCCTACAAAAACAGGGTACTAAATGAGAAAAAGACTGAGGTAGAAAGGTCAGTGGGGATGCTGCAACAGAAGGTAAAGCCATCAAAAAAATGAAAAGCAATGAGTACCAATGCCCGTAGTCTGAGTAACAAGCTTCCTGGAATTAGTGGCCTTGATGGAGGAGGAACATCTGGATATCGTGGCAGTCACAGAAACATGGTTCGCACAAAACCATGACTGGGATGTAAACATACCAGGATACACTATCTACAGGAGGAACAGAGAGGGTAAAAGTGGAGGAGGAGTAGCTCTTTACATAAGGGAAGGAATCAAAGCAACAGAACAAAAGGGAAAACATGGAGGAGAAGAAGCACTGTGGATAAATTTGGAGACCGGCAATGGCACCACAATCCGCACAGGGGTTGTATACAGACCCCCTTCTCAGGGGGAGGAAATGGTCAAGGAAATGATAGAAAGTATACTTAGTATGGCAGAAAAAGGGGAGATATTGCTGATGGGCGATCTGAATATGCCAGATGTTAGCTGGAGTGCAGTTGCAGCTGCCACTTCAAAGAGTGGGGTTATTCTAGATGCCCTACAGGGGGCATGCCTTAGACAACTAGTATTGGAGCCCACTCGAGAGGGAGCAATCTTAGACCTGGTTCTCTCAAATGGAGATGAAGAGAGGATCACAGATGTAGAAGTGGGTAGCCATCTGGGAACTAGCGACCATCGAACAGTATGGTTCACAATAAACACAGCAATAGAGTTGCAGGGTACCCTGGAACTCGGAACCCTTGGCACTTTTTTTCTCTATCTACTCCCTCATGCCACTCAAATAGTTGATACAGCTTTCATCATGGGCCCTTCTGAAGCCTTGGTCATCTTCTAAGCTATAAATGGTTTCTGAGGGCTGAAATGTTAATAATTTGTACCTTTCTATAGAGGCCTGGATAAATGTGTTACTTCAACTTCTATGTATATGAAGGTTGTATATGCCACAATAATGTTATGTGATGCATGTATGCTCTCACATGAATACTTAGAATGTATATATTGTACCTACCACTTATTTGTAAGTCGGTTTTTACCTTAGCACATTTTGTATACTGCACCTCTAATCTATGTATGTATAACTGTCCTTGACAACAGCAGGTCCACCTTGTAAATGAGCTTGCTCAACAGTGATCACCTGGATAAATAAAGATTGATTGATTGATTGATTGATAGAGTCAAGCCATACAAAGGCAAAGGTACTGGACTTTAGGAGGGCTGACTTTGCCAAAATTGGTGAGTGCCTAAGGAATGCACTAGCAAATGGGCAGGAAGGAGGGGTGGAAGAACAATGGGGAATAATAAAAACTGCCATCACAGAGGTAACAAGCCTTTGTGTGAAGCAAATAAACAAAACTAAACAATGTAAGAAACCACAATGGTTCTCAAAGGAAGTGGCAGTGAAGGTTCAAGAGAAAAGAAAGCTTTGAGGAAGTACAAGGAATCACAGAAGGAGGGACAGAACTGTATCAGTTAAAGCAAAAGGAAGCTGGGAAGGCAGTCAGAACAGCAAAGGCCCAAACTGAGGAAAAGATAGCCAACTCAGTTAAGAAGGGATAAAACCTTTATAGGTACATCAGGGAGTGAAGGAAGACCAAGGGAGGGATAGTGAGGCTTAATAAAGGGGGGCAGAGGGTGACTATGAAAGGCAGAGATACTAAACAAATATTTTGCTCAGTATTTACAAAGGAAGAGGGGAGGTACCTAAAACAAACAGTAGAAACACTCTGGATACAGAAGTTGATACCAGCCCATTTACAGAAGAAAGGGTTCTGAAAGAACACTTAAAACTGAAGGTGGACAAAAGCAACGGGCCTGATGGGATTCATGCCAGAAATTCTAAAGAACTAAGAGGTAATTAGTGACACCACTGACTACCCTGTTTAACAAATCATGGGAGGATGGGTGGTAACACGAGGACTGGAGGAAGGCAGATGTGATTCCTCTTCACAAAAGTGGGAGCAAGGCAGAAGCAGGAAACTACAGACCTGTTAGTTTAACCTCAGTGGTAGGGAAAATGATGGAATCACTTCTGAAGGAAAGAATTGTCTAGTATCTAGAGGCCAGAGGGCATAGGACCCAAGGCAGCATGGATTCACAGCAGGAAGGTCATGCCAGACAAATCTGATAGATTTCTTTGACTGGGTGACCAAAGTAGTAGATCAGGAGGGGCTGTGGACATGGCCTACCTAGACTTTAGCAAGGCATTTGACACAGTCCCACAAAAGATTAATATACAAGTTAGCTAGCCTGGGAGTGGGTCCCAATATGACAGCCTGGGTAAAAATTGGCTGGAGAATAGGACACAGAGAGTAATAGTAAATGGAGTCCACTCTGAAGAAAGGGGGGTTACTAGTGGGGTACCGCAGGGTTCAGTATTAGGACCGGTCCTCTTCAATGTCTTTATAAGCGACATTGCAGAGGGACTGGAAGGAAAAGTATGTCTCTTTGCAGATGACACAAAGATCTGCAACAGAGTTGATGCACAAGGTGGGGTGGAAAGGATGAAAAGGGACTTGGCAAGGTTAGAGGAATGGTCAAATGTATGGCAGCTAGATTCAATGCTAAGAAGTGCAAGGTAATGCACCTGGGAAACAAACCAGGAGAAGAGTACACAAGGGGGTGAGATACTAACAACAACAAAATGGAAGGGGACCTGGGGTAGTCATATCAGATGACCTAAAGGTGGGCAAGCAATGTGAGAGGGCAGCAAGGAGGGTTGGGGGATACTGGGATGCATAGGAGAGGCATCACCAGTAGAAACAGGAAGTTATTATCCTCTGTACAGACAGCTGGTCAGACCCCATCTGGAGTACTGCGTGCAGTTCTGGAGACCCAGTCTCCGCAAAGACATAGACAGGATGGAAGCTGTCCAGAGGGGGCAACTAAAATGGTGCAGGGTCTGCACCAGAAGACATATGAAGAGAGACTTAAGGAGCTTAATATGTATAGCCCTGAGGAAAGGAGGGAGAGGGGGGACATGATAGAAACTTTCAAGTACCTCAAGGGAATCAACAAAGTCCAAGAGGGTAGCATCTTTCAAAAAAAGAGGTGTGCAAGAACAAGGGGGCACAATTTGAAGATAGATGGGGGCAGCTCAGAGGTAATTTAAGGAAGTATTTTTTCACAGAGAGGGTTGTGGATGCATGGAATGGCCTTCCGGAGGAGGTCGTGGAGTCAAAAACAGTGGTGGAATTCAAGCATGCATGGGACAGTCATAAGGTAATTCTAGGGCGTTGGGGTAGGAAGAAGTAGGCTGCTGGTTAACTAAGATCTGCAGCTTATCCAGTAGGCAGGGAAATGGGCAGACTGGGTGGGCCAAGCGGTCCTTATCTGCCGTCAAATTCTATGTTTCTATGCCTTTACCAGTGCAATATTGGTACTGAAAAAGTACTGTATGCACCGTTGTGCAAGCCAGACACTTGGAATCAGCTGGAGGCAGATGATGAGGGCATCACGCAGCCAAAGGGTGAAATCCATCAACAGGCACAAGTCAGCATTGTCTGAAGAAATGGTGCAGAAGGTAGAAAACTTCTTTGAGGCCTCATCCACGCCATTACCACATAGGAAGGTCATTTCAAAATGAACAGGGATTGCAAAGGCTTTCCTTGACAAGCCTCTTCATATTCTGTACAATGAGTTCTGTGAGCAAAACCCGGGGCCAAAAATTGGATTAACCAAATTCTGTAGTCTGTGGCCCAAGCACATTAAACTGGCAAAGGATCAAAATCTTGAGCAGTGCTTGTGTGAGTACTGCACAAATGCCATCCTAAAGTTACAATCATTAAACCGATTTGCAGATGTGCACAGAGTCCCATACTGCAAGATTAAAAGTATATACAGTGCTGTCAACATGACCATGTGTCCAAGGTCTCCAGGTGAACAGTTCTTTGTAAAGAAATGCACTGAGAAGACCTGTGGAAACTGCAGTGCAGATGGCATAGAAAAAACAGCAAAGGAACTGTTGGACAGACATGGCATGGAAGAACTGAAATGGTACCAATGGGACAGTGTTACCATTACAACAAACACAGAAGGCAATGAGACAAAAAAGAACAGAAAAGTACTGAAAAGAAAAAGCAGCACAATATCAACATTTTTTGAAGTGGTGAAGGACGACATAACGTTTTTGGGACAGCACCTGCATGTTGCATCCTGGTAAGAAAGTCAGTCTAAGTGTCTAAAAACAAATGTGCCAGAAGGCTGTGTGCTCATGGTACTGGACTTTGCGGAAAACTACACGTGTACTTTCCAGGATGAAATTCAATCTGCCCATTGGCACCATGAACAGGCCACTGTTCACCCCATAGTGACATTCTACAGGTGTCCTACATGCCAAAGTATTATGAAAGAGTCCTTAGTGTTTATATCGAGTGACCTGAAGCATGACCACCATGCTGTTAGGCACTTTGTCGAACTAGGCAATGCACATCTTCAAAGCATCCACTCACTCAAGATCAAGAAAAAAGTGCACTTCACAGATGGCTGCAGAAGCCAATACAAATCAAAGTGGGCATTCCAGGACAGTTCAGAAGCACCCACTAAATATGGATTTACAATTGAAAGAGCTTTCTTTGGTTCCAGACATGGGAAAGGACCATCAGATGGAGAGAGTGCTGTGATCAAGTCCGGTGCCAGTCTAGCAGTGCAATCCCGTCGAGCAGCAATTGCCAATGCGAAACAGCTGTATGAGTTCTGCAAAAAGAACCTCCGCAAAGAATCTACCACTGAAGACTGCAGGCACAATCTGCGAACATTCTTCTGGGTGGGGGAGAATGCCATAAAGAGGAGTGCAAGACAACAAATCAGAGCAGTACCAGAGACATGCAAACTACATAGTGTACGCTCTGTGGCTTCTGGTGTGGTTGTCAGATGAAAGCATAGCTGCTTTTGCACTGCATGCTTGAGTGGCACAGGACACTGTGAAAACAGTAGCCGCATAGAACCCTGGAAGGCAACAAAACTTAAAAATATTGTGGGCACAAATTCTTCTGTGCCATGGACCAACAAATGCCATTCAGTCCACAAAATGGATACAGTCACTTATGATTCTGCACCACTGGCACCTTCTTCCTCCCAGGTCAGTCGAGATGGTACTGACATGCCAGATTTGATCAATGAACCTGAACGCTTACATCTTAAAGCTGCACAAATGCATGTTAATGTTGAAGTGCCAACTGTGGTACATACTGTGACTACTGTAGCTTCAAGTAGCAAAAACACCAACCAGCTCTTTGATGCAGCCAGTTCATCAGCACCATCAAGCACAGTGGTCTCTCGCCAAAAATTGGAGCACATAAAAATAAACCACTTTTATGCCATTTATTATTCAAGCAACTTTTTTATTGGAGAACTAACAATGATTGATGACAGGAGATGGTTCCACTTCAGTTTCTTGAGGCATCGTGGGGATGGCATCTTCACATGGCCACGCTGAAAGGACTCTGATGCTGTAAGGAAGACGAACCGTAGTTTCCATGCACTTATTTTTTTTCCGTCACCAGGCACATACAATATCCAACAGGAATAGCTGTAAAACAATGAAAAAATATGAAGAATTGCAAGCCCACCTGCATTAAAAGCGGTTCATACATAACCTTGCAATTCAGTTAGGGACACTGACACTGAACATAACTGTGATGGACTCTGCACACATAGAAACACTGGATGCAATTGTTAGACTGTAAATGGCTTATTTGTGGTGCTTGCAACTTACAAAATTCTACAGCTTACAAAATTTTGTGTTATTTTTTAGTATGTTCTTTGCATGGCTATTGCCTGTGATATTTAGGAGGAATAAGGGACACAATAGTTTGCTATTGGTGAAATAATGGACATCAAAGCAGGGACCCTTGAGAGGTATGCAGTGGTGTGTCTGTTACACTCATTGCAATGGAACTGCACAATGCTTTCTGCACATGAAGTGGACAGTGAACTTGTATGTGGCCCACAAAAACAATCTCACTATTGCTGGGAATTGTTGCACATAATAAAAATGTATAGCAGATATTCTCACTCCAATGCTGAATTGCACAATTGTAGAATTGCACAGTTTAAAATAGCGTAATTATAACAAACATGTTATCACTGTTTAACGTTACGTAATGTCTTTTACAACTTTCAGTCTATAAATAAAGGTGTTTTTCCTGCATCAACAATTGTGTGGTGCCCTTTATTACACTTGCTGGGATGTGTGGTGTCTTGTTACACCCACCATGGTGTGTCTTGTTACGCACACCATGGTGTCTTGTTACACCCACCACAGTGTGTGGCATCTTGTTACACCCACCACGGTGTGTTTTGTTACACCCACCATGGTGTTAGGTGTCTTGTTACACCCACCACGGTGTGTGGTGTCTTGTTACACCCACCATTGTGTGTCTTGTTACACCCATCACACCAGACCTTATTTTTCTTGGGAACCTTAACATTTTTTATCTTGCAACATACTGTTTTTCTCACATGTGAGTCACAGCATCTTAACCTGTATTACAAAATTAATTTATGGTTGATTTTAAAATTTGACCTTCATGCCACACTTTGGTAACCCCTTTTCATGAACAGACCCAATTGTAAATGGATTCCACTCTGAAGAAAGAGGGGTTATTGTGGGGTACCGCAGGGTTCAGTACTGGGTCCAGTCCTTTTTATTGTCTTTATAAGTGAAATTGCAGAGGGACTGGAAGGAAAAGTATGCCTCTTTGCAGATGACACAAAGATCTGCAACAAGGTTGGTACACAAGGAGGCGTGGAAAGGATAAGAAGGGAATTGGCAAGGTTGGAGAAATGGTCAGAAGTATGGCAGCTTGGATTCAATGCAAAGAAGTGCAAAATAATGCACCTGGGAAACAAAAACCCAGGGGAAGATTACACAATGAGGGGAGGTAGTAACAACAACAACAAAATGGAAGGGGACCTGGGGGTAATCATATCAGATGACCTTAAGGTTGACAAGCAATGTGAGAAGGCGGTAAAGAGGGCTGGGGGGATACTGGGATGTATAGGGAGAGGCATCACCAGCAGAAAACAGGAAGTTGTTATCCCCCTGTACAGACAGTTGGTGAGACTTCATCTGGAGTACTGTGTCCAGTTCTGGAGACTCCATCTCCGCAAGGACATAGACAGGATGGAGGCAGTTCAGAGGATGCAACTAAAATGGTGCAGGGTCTGCAAGAGAAGCCATATGAGGAGTGACTAAAGGAGCTTAATATGTATACCCTTGAGGAAAGGAGGGAAAGGGGGACATGATAGAAATGTTTAAATGCCTCAGTGGAATCAACAAAGTCCAAGAGGGTTGCATCTTTCAGAAAAAAAGATGTGCAAGAACAAGGTGACACAATTTGAAGATAGAGGGGGAATGGCTCAGGGCAATGTGAGGAAGTATTTTTTCACAGAGAGGTTGATGGATGCATGGAACAGCCTTCCTGAGGAGGTTGTGGGGTCTAAAACTGTGGGAGAATTCAAGAATGCATGGGACAGACATAAGGCAATTTTTGTGGGGGGTAGGAAGAAATAGGCTGTTGGTTAAATAGGATCTGCAGCTTATCCTCTAGGTAGGGAAATGGGCAGACTAGGTGGGCCAAGCAGTCCTTAACGGCCGTCAAAGTCTAGGTTTCTATGTTTCTATGACTTTGAACCCAGGCTTGTGATTTAAAATTCAGTGGTTAATACTGCAATAAGAAAAAACATCTGGTTGTCCTAATTATCACAGAAAATTTAATGGGGGCAAAGAATCAATAGGAGGGCTGTATTAGGGAACCCACTTTTTCAACCATTTATTTACCGAGGATAGTCAAACTAAGGCATTTCATTTTTGGCCAGCTCTTACAGGAGCAGTATGGGAATTTTTTTTAAGCTCCCCTCCCTATTTTTCCATGCTTTTGATTGGCTATGACAGCCTAGCAATTGTGCATTTATCTCAGCATAATGCCCACTGAAGAAAAAGTATCGGTGCCAGAGTGCCCCATAACATAAAATATCACTGTGTCAGTTTAGAACATTGGTCTCATATTCAAAAGGTAGTGCCAGCACTGACGTGGTTTACACCAGCACTACCTAGGTTTGTGGTTCTGCTTGGGGTGGGACCATAATCAAAGCCCGATGTAGGGCCCCCTAAGCCCAGCAGTGCCCATGCACTAAAGTACCTCCTATGCAAAAGAGAGGGTCCCCTCATACATATTAAGGCAGTGGAATTTTCAAAGGTTTGCAGCAGTGGTAAACAGCCCCCAAAGCGATGCTGTATCACCACTGAAAACCAGCTCTAAATGGGTCACTAATATTGCGCCCTCACCACAAAGGCAGGGCAAGTGTACTGCAGCTGCCTGCTCCCAGTCATCCATTCCCATCACTGTCAGTGCTCTCTGGTGGTCTACTGTGTCCTCAATCACCCATTCCCATTGCCATCAATGCTCCCTGGTGGCTAGTGGTACTCCCATCACACGTTCTGACACCTACAAGGTATCAGTGGTGGTCCAGTAACCCCCCACCTGATCTGCCTGCTCACAAACCACTTCCCAACTCCCCCCACACCCACACCAGGGTGGCCAGAGATTATCACAGCCTGATATGGTGACCAGCACAGCCCTCCATTCACCTCCTCAGCCGGCCACCATATGAGCTGTCAGCAAGTGTGATACTGTATGCACCTCCACTGACAGTTTATATAGCAGCTGGCTGAGAAGGTGAGAGGAGGGTTAGACTTGGAAAACCATTGACAGTGATGGTAACAGGTGACCAGAGGGGTACCACCGGCCACCAGGGCTTCCAGAACAGTGTCAATGGTGCCAAGTGGCTGCTGCACCCCATGCAAATGAACCCATATTGGGCTTGCAAATGTCCCCTTAGCACCTTGCATGCCACATGGACTCATTTACATGTTGGGACTGAATATTGCCCACAGGAGTCTTGGCACATCCTGTTTTGGGCATCATTATTCTCTATGGGCTATATATGGCACAGGTCCATGCAGGCAGCACTACTGCACTTACTTCTGCAACAATATGACCCAATATTCAGTCAGATAGTGACATGCACTATACAATTTAATATTGTAGCTTCCAGGTTGGGCACAAGAACAGCAGAAGTATTTGCATGATGTTCGTGCACCTATTTAAATATAAGACCCATTGTGTTTTAAAAGGACACCTTTTTTTTAATAAATTTACCTCCCCCTAAAGCTCCACTGCTCACCTTGTAATCTTCTCTCTTCATTCTTTACTCTGATAGAGCAAATTTGGCATTGTTTTTCCTTTTTACATCAGGGATTTTTGGCATATTTTAAATCACACTCCATCCCCCCCCCCACCAGTCTGCCACCTATCCGGCTGCAACACTGAGGACACTGCTGAAATCATGCATATTCACTCCTAGTCTTCAGGGCAGGCAGCAAGGACCAGAAATTGTCAACAGAAAACATCTGAAAGTTGCAATGAGGGGGAAAGATCTTTAAAAAAAGGGGGGTGGGAAAACTATACAGAGGGTGTGTCAACCCCTTCCAGTCCTCAGAGAAGGCAGGGGGACTGGGTAATTGCAAGACACAAAATCACAGCTCCCCTAACAACAGATAGTACAGGAACTATTTCATTTTGAAAATCAGACCTTTTTGTATTTTCTTTTTTAAAATTTTTTGTATTCTTTTCATTTTTTTAACAAAGCAACCTATTACCCATTTTATAAGTACAATAAGACACTGCCGGTGGGCATTATGCTGAGACAGACACCCTTCCAGGGGCAGTAAAACCCTCCATCTGCAGCATTGGGCCTCACTACACCCCGGGTAGGTGGTTATCTCAGCATAATGCCCACCCTGTCATATTTTATTGCTTGCTTATGTTTTCTGAGTGCCCTAATATCCCCACAACTTACCCCTTTTGGTGGTAGGGCCTTTGGAGTTCCACTCCACCTGGATAATTAATTGAAGCAAACTATTATGGACAGTAGCATGGGGCTTGAAAGTGTCAATGGCATCATTCTGCTGAATGGTATGTCTTTTTCAATCTCCCCATAGCACTCTATTCATCCATCCTACCTAATACCCAGCAACACAAATGAGAAGAATCCACACCTATGCCAGCTGCACATCAGCTACACACAATAAATAAAATAACAGTAGCCCTCTTTACTGCAGCCCACTAAGTAGACCATCTTTACTCTCCCATGTTATTGGCTACCCATAAAGTTTATTGACACATACTTGTTGTTTAATGGCCATTAGTGTATTAGCCACCACTGTGGCATTTGTTAATGGTAGGAAATGCTCATTACAATAATTTATTGTGTATAGATTCTGCCATTAAAAATGGCTTTTGATGAGATTTAAATAGAAATAATAAAGCAATAAATATTTAATGGGTTCTAGTCATTGTTCATTAATTGGGCATCTTAGGAAATTAATGCAGTAAGCAAACAATACTTTCAAAACTAATACTAATCTAATGACAAAAAACTAAAGCCATTAAGACATTGCAACAAGATATAATGGTGAGAATTAATGGGTTCAACTAAATTTAATGGAAAATTAATGGAAACTAATAGTATTTTAATGTATCTTGTGTGCTGTAGTGTTTAGATTCCACACAAAATAATTGTCTAAGTTTCAGTTGTATAAAGCAGAATGGGACTTGAGAAGGGATAATATCCTATTTTGTTTTTCTGTAAATATATTTTTTGCTGGAAAACAATGGAAATATTGTACTGCATTTTGAAACAGTAATACAAAAGAAGACTTCTGCTAAATTTGGGTCATACATTTGTTTCAGTTTCTCATAAGGAAAACTGGGAGAGACAGCTGATTGTAGTCTTCATGTATGATTCAGTGCATATTCAAAAAATTGTACTTTTGAAGATCATTGTAGATCTAGTTCTAATCTACATTTTGTAACAATTTTCTCTTAAACAAATAAACAGTCTACTTCTTAGAATGTAATGTTCTTTTGAGGTAGTACTCTTCTGATGACGATAAAAGATGATTAAAAATTACTAAAATTAGTCTTCAAAGACAAATTAATGACTGCTTTCATACTAAATTTAGCATTCAACTTTGGTGAGGAGTAATTTATCTTAACAATGTATTACTGAACAGAGTATAATGAGATTAATACTGATACCACTGTGCTAGCAAATGAGTCCAGGGTTGCTGTGAGAGGTGCCAAATCCCAAAATGTCAAAATAATGCACTACCATGGTGCTTCCATTGTGTTAGTGTTTGGAGGAACTAACAAAAATCTCAAAATTGCGTGATATCATTGTAGTACCAGTGTGTATGTCTGTGAGGGAGAAAATGGTAAAAACTGCCATAGGGATATCACTGTGCCAGTGCACTGCCAGTGCACCAAAGAAAATCTATATGTTGCCCACCACTGTGCTACCAGAGTACCACTGGGTAGTACCAGTGTGGATCTTTCAGCTTACCACAGTATTGCCATTGTTATATCACTGTATTGCCATTGTGACATATTTGGTAAGGGTCCCCAGTCCTTTCTTTTAGTAGAGTTTCCATAACCTTGCCCACCACTGAAGTCAGGCTTACGGGTTGGTAGTTTCCTGTCTTCTCCCTAGTCCCACTTTTGTATAGCGGGGCTGCATCTGCCCTTCTCCAGTCCCCTGGAACTTCCCCTGTATCCAGTGATAGATTGAACAGGGCCATTAGAGAACCAGACAGTTCCTCCTTTAATTCCTTCAGTATCCTAGGGTGAACCCCATCCAGCCCCATAGCCTTGTCTGCTATTATTTTTGCTAGTTCCCTGAGGATTCTGTCCTCTGTAAAGGGGCTAGTGTCCCCCTCCCTTAATGCCCTTCTCCACTGTCTGTGGCCTGTCACCTACCCCTTCCTTTGTGAACACTGAACAAAAGTACTTATTCAGTACGTCTGCTTCTTCTGGTCCTCTTCCACATTCTCTCCATCCCCTTTTAGTCATACTATCCCCTGCCTTGCTTTTCTTCTTTTAGCTTATGTACCTGAAGAAAGTTTTATCCCCCTTTTTTGCTGATTTGGCAATGTTTTCCTCCATTTGTGCTTTAGCTCTCCTAACTGCCTTCCCTGCCTCCCTTTGTTTCTCCTGATAACTCTTGCTATCCTCTTCCTTCTGTGTCCTCTTGTACCTTATGAATGCCTGTTTCTTTTCCTTTACTTTCTCTGCTACTTCCTTGGAGAACCACAGCGGTCACCTCCTTCTCTTGATCTTAGTAACCTGCATGACACAGAGGTTTGTTGTCTTCTCAATGGCCTGCTTTATTCTTGCCCACTTTTCCTCTACCCCACCCTTATTCCCTACTCCTGATGTAATGAGGCACTCTCCAATTTTCTTAAAATCGGCCTTCCTGAAGTCCTGGACCCTCCTTTTAGTGTGGCTCAGTTCTGGTCCTGTCCTTATGCTGAACCACACCATACAATGATCACTGGTCCCTAGGTGACTTCCCACTGTGATGTCGGCAATACTGTCCCTGTTTGGTAGTACCAGGTCCAATAACACCCCCTCACAAATGGGTTCTTTAACTAGGTGCCTGAGGAACCCCCCCAGCAGGGAATCTAGGATTTCCCTACTTCTAACTGATGCTGCAGTAGGTATGCTCCAATCCACATCTGGTAGACCTGAAGTCCCCCACTAACACCACCTCACCTTTGTTAGCCATCCCTTGTATTTCATCTGTCATATCCTTATCTCCTTCCTCACCCTGTGCTGGAGGTCTGTAGATCACCCCTGTCCTAATAGCAACCCTGGTTCCTGTCTCCAGGGTAACCCACATTACCTCCGCTTTACTCTGTCCCCCTTGTACTTCTGTGGCCTTTATGTTCTCTTTCACAGAAAGAGCCACCCTTCCTCCCTTATTTCCTACCCTGCCCCTCCTGAAAAGCACATACACAGGTATGGCTACCTCCCAGTCCTGGTTTCCATTTCACCAGGTCTCTGTAATTCCTACTATGTTCAGGTCTCCTACTGACATGGTGGCCTCTAGGTCCGCAAAGATGCAAAGAATCTGAATCACTCAGCAACAGGATATCTGAAAAAACACTAGATTTGTTCCATTAAGCAGCTGTAACCATTCTTCCATGTCCCTTTTACTCTAGCACCTAACAAGGATGACAACAGATGGTGTGGAGTGCATGTAAACAATAAGACATGACAGGGTCTGCATTGTGCTGAGATAAATGCACATCCAAGGGAATAGTAGGGTACTAGACCACAGGCCGAGTGCCTTCGACTCCTGGAAATGTGTTTATCTCAGAGCAATGCACACCCCAGAGTGTCTTACTGGGCCCTATTCACTAATGGGTGGGAATTATGCACAAAACATGTGTAACCCACCTGTGCAGCTCTACACCCCTGCACAGGCAGGCACAGGCAGTATGCATGACCACCAGCTGCCTGTCTATGCCCCCACCCTCTTGGTGCACAGCCGCATGGTGGAGGATCATGACAGTGCAGGGGCAGAGTGCGGGACACCGGTGGGCATCCAATAGGATGCCCAGCGCAGGTCCATAGTGGATCCCCATCTGCGTGTGGGCAGGGACTCCTGAGATGGCACGTGTCATCCATAGAATAAACAGCTGGCATATAATGGCCACCTCCCAGACTTCCCCAGGTGGTCCTGCAGGCAGTGGCAGCTGCTGTGCCCCGCCTGTAACCTGTGGGGGGCACACAAATGTTTACCACAGGGTCCCCACCTCTCATACAGTTTTTTCTGCCCCTAAAATGTGCACAGTGCCATTGTACACGGGTACTGCACAGGGCAGGCTCCCAGACACACCCCCTATCCATCTCTATGAACTGCAGCCAGCCGAGAGATCCACTGCACAGTGCACTAGTGCGCCAGTGGTGAATGCTGCCAGTGGTGTGCAGGTACCCACAGAGTGGCATTCAGACATGGGAATGCCTACATGCTGCCCTTATCTGGGACATAGGCATTTGAGAATAGACCCCATTGTGTTTATAAAATGGGTGTGTAGGAAAATGCAAAAATACAGAAGCTGTACATGTATGAGAGGATAAAAAAATAAATTATTGCCATGAAAATATAAAATAGTCCCTCCACAGATGGTTTCCACATGTCAGTCAACTGTGTTTCTACACGTTCAATAGATGGTGTGCTTGTTTATTATGGAATGCAAGAATTCAGAATTCTGCAGCATTCCACTAGTAGAATGCCCCACCTCACACACAAACACTGAATGTTTCTTGAATGCAAAATTCTGCAGAATTGCACTGGCATGCACACACACACAAACACATAGCCCTCATATGGAAGAGGAGTATACAGTACAAAATATGGAAGTGAAAACAAATAATGTAAGGTGCAAAAGTTATAAAAATACAGTAAGTACAGTAAAAATTCGCACAATAAAATAAAGTAAAAATAAATAGTGCACAGTTACAATTATTTTTTTAATTCAAACTTTATTAAGATTTTTACACACAATCTTGACATGTATATGTGGTAAAAGAGAGGTAAGAAACACACAACTTTCCATGTCAAACCTCTCCTCCCCAACTACCCTCAACCTCCCTTGACTTGCATCTGATTGTTGAGACTCTGTATGGCACCCATATGCCCTGCACAACTAAGTTGTCAATCTCGACAGGAGTCACTATTGGTAATACCCGAGGCCTACCCTGAAGAGGCCCCTGACTGTAAAATATATATATATATATATATATATATATATATATAGATATGGAATGCAATCCATCCCATACTTTTTTGTAGTGGGGTACAGATCCCCATAGACTAGCTTTCAGTTGTTCAGCTCTAAGATTGAATAACAGGTCCTGGAGCCATTCAGTGTAGGAAATGTTCTTCCCATCCAGCCAGTGGCATAAAACCAATTTCTTCAAGGTTAGGGATATCATTGCCATGTGGTACCTGTGATTACGTACTGGGATTTGGGAGAAGTCCCCAAGTAGACAGATTTCAGAGGTAAATAGTCCTTCTAACCCCAGTAAGGGGTCCGCTTTGCTTTTGATTGACTCCCATAATAATTTAATGGATGAACACTCACAGAAGATGTCACTAAGGGTACCTCCTGTTGCTCACATTGAATACACATAGGAGTGGGGACCCATCCCACTTTGCATAACTTTACAGGGGTCCAGTACATGTCATTTAAAATTTGATACTGGGAAAGTCAGAGTCTATCCTGGGATATGTAGGTGTGCATATCTTTCCAGATATTACCCCATCTGCCCTGTGAATAGGGGAATTGACTCGACCAATACCTAGGGTCACTATATTGAGCATCAAGTGATCTGGTCAGTAGTGCTGTATACAAAAGAGAGACAGCATGAGGTTTGCCACAGACCAAACTCAGACGGTTCACCCAATCAACCACATCATTCTCTCCGCTCAAATACTCCAAGACTTGGACCAACAGGTGTCGTAGTTGATATAATTTAAAGGCCTGACTCCTGTCTATCTTATAGTGAGTCATAACTGAGGTCGTAGTCATGCACTGTCCTCCTGGAAAAAAGTGTTTAAGTCTGGAATCTTTGAGTTGAGAGATCCAGGATGATGGAATGCACTTTCCTCCTATTTTAAAATTGGGATTAACTACCACTGGCTGATGAGTGTTCTTGATATTTTTGTGCCGCAAAAAGGAAAACAGCTGGGTATGTAGTCTCACCAAAGCAACAATGGGGGAATTGACTACACTATTTGGCAGGACCTATGGGGAAATATGCAACATAGCTAGTGGAGAGGGCCTGGCCTTGGAGATCAGTTCCCTTTCCAGAGCCAGCCTTGCTGGGATGTAAGGGTCAGAGAACTCCCTTTCCTGAAATGAAATCCATCTGAGGTATTTGCTCAACTGACTTGCCAAGAAATATACCCCAAAATGTGGGAGTCTCAATCCCCCAAACATCTTAGACACAGCGAGTTTACTATAAGCACATCTGGGAGATTTCCTGAGCCAAATAAAGGATGAAATGATAGAATGAACTTTCTTAAACCATACTAAAGGGTTCCATGAATTTAGCATACTAAGGGGGTAGAATAGTCTTGGGAGAACATTCATCTTAATTAGATTAATATGTCTCCAAAGTGAAATAGGAAGAGACTGCCATTGACTAAGGTCTTGTTGTATAGTGAGGAGCAGAGGGTCCAGGCTGAGTTTCCTCATCTGGGTTTCCCCTCTTGACAGAAGTAGCCCTAAATATTTTAAATTCTGCGGACTCCCCTGTAGCCCTAGGGGGTCTATATCCTGCTTGTTGAGGCTGCAGTTCAGGGGGGGAAACTATGGTTCTACTCAGATTTTATAATTTGAGACTGCACTATATCCATCTATGATGGAGAAAACCACCAGAAAAGATTGCCCAGGATACAACAGATGCAAGAGAACATCATCTGCATAAGCTGAGAGTTGTTTGAGACCCCACCTTAATGTCCTGAAAGCCCTTGTGTTCTCGCAGCAAGACTAATAAATGTTCGAGATAAATATTAAATAGGAAAGGGGATAAAGGCATCCTTGATGTGTTCCTGAGTGAAGTGTGAAATGATTCAAAAACACTCCGTTACAATAGATGCAAGCTTGGGGTATTTGGTATAGTGAGGAGATCCACTCTATGACTTTGGAGGGAAAGCCAAATTTAGTCATAGTACAGAAAAGGAATTGCCAATTAACTCTGTTGAATGCCTTCTCTGCATCCAGTGAAAGCAAACCAGCCAGAATGTCTGAATCCCTGGAATGCAGAGAAGATGTGAGCCAACTTCCGGATATAATCTGAGGAGTGCCGGACCATCATAAACCCTACCTGGTCTGGGTGTATAATGTGCGGCATAGCCAATCTAAGTCTGTTGGCCAGCAAGTTCACCAATATTTTAATACCACAATTTAGAAGTGAAATGGGTCTATAATATGAAACATTTTCTGTATCTTTTCCTGACTTGTGTAGTACTATGATTAGGGCTTCCAATACAGTACCATCTAGGGGATTAGCATTTAAAATCCAGTCAAAAAGTCAGGTTAACCAAGGACTGAGTTGTTTAATGAATTGTTTATAAACATTGGGAGAAAAACCCATCTGGTCCTGGAGCTTTATCTTCCACAAGGGAGGTTATGGATGCCAAAATCTCTGATTCAGAGATAGGTGCAGTCAACATCTCTAGTTGCTCAGGATGCAGAGAGGGGAGGGCATAGACTCGAGGTACTCTTGTACTTGATCAGTCCCTGGTAAGTGGGGCATGGGACTGTAAAGATCTGAGTAGTATTTAGCAAATTCCCCTGTTATTCTCTTAGGGGTATGATGGAGGGATTGTTCAACTTCAAAACTGACTGTTTGGGCACATCTACTGAAAATGACAGGAAGCACCAAGTGCCGGAGTGGAGGAGATCACCCCAGGGTCTATTTTGACATCCAGAACCCCTCCTAACAAGGCATGACTGATTAGAATGTAATCAATTCTGGACCAGGACATATGTACCCCTGACCTAAAGGTGTACTCTCTGACATCAGGGTGGAAGACCCTCCAAGGATCATACAGCCCTAGGTGATCAACTAGCTCCCTGATGGATCTCTGTGCTGGTGACAGATCTTTCCTTTTAGGGTTAGATTTGTCTAGGTCTGGTGAGAAGGGGAGGTTCCAGTCCCCTCCCATTATGATGGGAAAATTTGTGAGGGGGGGCCAACATTTGTAGTAGCTCAGTAAAAAAGCCGGTGGTGTCAGCATTAGGGCTATAAACATTCCCCAGTACTACCGTGGAACTGTCCAGAAGGCACTTCACAAAAATATATCTCCCATTTTAATCTCTTGCTATTAAAATAGCTACTCCTCTACTCTGAGTGCTATCTCCCGCGTTGAATGCCTGGCTGACAAACTGTCAATGAAATAAGTTGCCTTCATTTTCTAGTAGGTGGGTGTCCTGCAACAGGGAGATATCACTGTTAAGCAGTTGGAGATGTTTCAGCACTTGATACCTCTTAACCTTATTTCGAGCACCATGAATATTCCACGAAAGAATCTTTTTAGGGTATGCTATTAAAACCAGTACAATGTCAGAACAATAGGTATAATAATCTGGAAATCCTACTAAGCCTACCTAAAGTTATCCCACCATGATGCCAAGCTGACCCATCCCTCCCCATCCCTTCACAACCCACAAGATTGTCAACAACCCCCTTTCCAAATACAGTACCCAACAAACTTAGATCCCCCACTCTCTTTCCCCTTCAGAACCTTAACAATAATATTGAATATTAAACCAGTTAAGAGATTCATTCCCTCCCCGTGCACCATCTTTATTGTACGTGATGTACCCTCTGTGATAGCTAACCTCCCGTCCTCCCCCAACAAACCAAAACAAACGTATGCATCATTCCCCTAAGGATCTACTTCCCAGGGATAGAGTGTATGCTGCGGAGAATGGGTTAATCCCTTAAGGTGAAACCCCGATCAGAGGGCATCCTCTTCTCCTAGTGACCACTCCAAATTCTGTGCACTCCTGAGCAGTCCAGGGATTAGAAATAGAAACCCTTATCCATCCTGGCACAAGTGCAACGCAAGAGGAGGCACCTTACCCTGTGCATTACTCATCTGCCCTGGAGGAAGCCCAGAACATACCTGCGACCAATCCCTCTTATTCCGCTAAAAGTCGCAAAAAACGCAAAACCAGCTCAGTGAGGATTCCGCCTGGCATTGTGTGCTCACCCGGACACTGGGCCAGTTGTCTTCCCCCAACCACTAAATAACTTGTGTGGCCCATTCATTTGAACTACTTCCCTTTAACCTTGCCCCTCATTGAAACACACAAGATTTCTTCCCTGGAACAAGGAAGAGGAGATAAACATATTAACCACTAGAAACAGTATGAACAGGGTGTAAAAGGCTGAGGAAAGTGACCCACAACTGATAATCCCTGCCATTAAAAGAATCAACTAACTTTCAAATCCATTTTAACAGAGTTATATGTATGCGACAGTCTTAATTCAGGCCCCCCGTGAAAGGTAACAAAATGGGGACCTGGTCACACTCCCGAAACCAGCGAGCTGTTCAGGCTTCAAAAATAAAGTTTTAAGATTACACAACAAACCAGAAATACAGTCTCCGTATATAAGTAGGAGTCTGAGAGGGTGAAAGAATCTGCATCCTCTTCGCAGTCCTTTCTCACACATACTGCAGCAACACTTCTCTCCACTGACAATAAGTAGGCCTCTCATGGAACTCCAAACAACCATCCCAGAACTAGTCAGATAGAGCCTTCCTGAGCACTTTTTCTGCCTTCTTCGGGTCTTCGAAAGTGATCCATTTCCCATCAAGAGATACCTGGAAGTTTGCTGGGTATTCCATCCAGAATCTTTTGCTGGCTGCCAGTAGCTTTGTGACTACATTGTGGAAGGCCACTCTCCTCTGGCGAACCATAAGCAGTAGGTCTTGCATGACTCGGATCACCTTTCCTTCCCACTGCACCTCTTTAAACTCTTTTACCTTCATCATGAAATGTTCATGTTCATGAAAGTTAAGATATTTGAAGATGAAGGTTCTTGGCTGGGCACCTGGAGGGGACATCAGTCACAGAGCTCGATGAGTGCATTCAATTGTGTAGGCTGGCCCGAAGGGTGAGGAGCCTGCCAATTTTGCAACAAATTTCTGGGCAAATTGAACTGGGTTGTTTCCTTCTTCCCATTCGATGAGCCCTATAATGACCACATTGTTGTGGCAGCTCCTCCCCTCTAGGTCTTCTACTTTGGCCGCCAGTTTTACAATCCTTTGCCTCGTAAGTGTGAGTGCCAGGTCAAACTTCTCCACCTTCTTCTCCAGTGAGATGACATGAGCCTCGCAGTCTCCTGTGGGCTGTGCGAGATCTTCCAGTGTGTTAGATATTGGTTTTACTTCATCTGTTAAAGATCACACCTCCTCCCTAAATTGGCAGAAATTTTTCTAGGAATCAGTCTAGGGTTAGGAGGGTCTGCTCCTGGGAACTAGCCAAGTGTCACACGGCCAGCCCTGTTTGGGCCTTTGCTTTTTTACTTGACTTCTCTGGTGTGGTAGGCGGCATGTGTCACAGAAGAGCCAACCTCATCCCTGCTTCCATCCTTGTCAAAATGCTACCAAAGTCTCCAGCAAGCAGTACAGTGAGTACTTCATAGGATTAGCAATTTAATCACACCTGCAACAGTGGTTTTAGTTTAGTTTTTCTCAGTAGATGGGAGAGAGTAGCAGGAGTGCTCACAAAGGCAGCAACTCAGTAGGCTGCATCATGTGATCACCCCCACAGTCACAATTTATAGACAGACTATGCAGGGCTACAAAATAAAGATGATATAGTACAAACTAAGATACAAGTGCTATACAGTACAGGGAGCAATGTCAGACAATAGCAAGATTAGCACCACCCAGACTGCTAAGGTGCAAGCTAACAAAGTCAGTACAGAGGGTGGGCTCAGAGACACAATATTACCAGATGAATTAACTGATTAAAGCACAGTTAGCCTTGAGGATTACAAAGTTGCTCATAGCCGGGGGCATGGGTGCTGCCAACAACAGAGGAGGAGGGAATACAAGGGTACAGGATCAGGAACAGTTGCACCAGGAGGTGGCAGAGTCATGAAGAAGGGATCTGAGGGAAAAGAAGGATGAGGCTGAGCAGAAAGACAGGGGAAGGACCAGAGTTAAGGAAAATGATACGAGAAGGCAGCTTGGCCCATGGACATTTTCTGGGAGGAGAGAGAGAGAGAGAATGAGAGACAATGTTCTTACGTGGGTGTGAGGAAAGGACAGCAGAGAGGAAGGGAGGCAGAGAGCCAAACCAGAATTTGGAGGAGAAGGTGGCAGTGTGTGAGCTGTCTGGCATTAAAGGAATGAAGGGAGAGGGTGGAGTAAAGACAGAAGTGGTGTGTACATGGGGGGGCTATGCAAAGCAAAATGGCAGAAGTGGAAGGAGGGTCCTATCTAGCAAGGGTGGACTTGGGAGTAGTGCTGTGGACCATGTCACTCTCATCAAAGATGGGAAGGATCATCTTCATGACTAGGTCACTGCAGGCATGAAGAGGGGTACTGGCTTCGTTTTTTATACTGCACACCCAGTGTGGAGTGAAGCTTGTGGCAGACTGCATCAATGTACACTGAGATATCAAGGTACTAGTCCACCCAGACGCCAAAGTACTTAAAGAGGGGACATCAGTGATCAGAGTATCATCAAGGGTGTAGAAGGATGGCAAGAGAGGGTGTCTGGCAAGCCTCTGCTGCGGGCACTGGGTTTCAACATAGTAGGCAACAATGTCATCAGCAACAACAGCATGGCAAAATACGGTATTATGTTTTGCGGTGGCCTTTCCCCTGTACTTAAAGATCCTCCTCTGGGGAGGCATGGATCATGGGGCAAGTAAAATTTAAGGGGCCCGTGGAATACTGTTTCCACAGCCCCTTGTAAAGTCCCAATGTCAGCAAAATGGTAGGAGACCAGGAATAGAACCCTGGTCTCTACTGCCTCCCGGCCAAGCTGCTCCATGCCCCAGCCCTCCATGCCACGGAAGCAGCTCGACCAGTACACAGTCTTCTGCTGCCCTTGTTCTATGGCAGCACCATGGACAATGACCAGGGGAGTGCATATTGCAAGCGCTATAAATCCCTGGTTGCTGTCTGTGGTAGCGCTAGACAGACTTGTGTTCTGTTCAGCGATGCTATTAATGTAGTGCTAATCTAACTGGGTAACCTGCTGGGAGCCAAAGGTCTTAGAAAAGATAGGCAACTCTGTAAAGAAGGGGATAAAACCTTTTATTGGTACATTAGCGAGCTTTGAAAGACAAAGGGAGGGATAGTGAGGCTGAACAGACTGGACGGTGGGTGGGCAGAGAGGAACAGTGAAAAAGCAGGGATACGGAACGAATACTTCTGCTCAGTATTCACAAAAGAGGAGGAGGGGGATGTACCTAATCCAATTAACAGAAGGACTCTGGATAGGAGGGTAGATCTCAGTCGTTTCACAGAAGAAAGAGTTCTGAAAGAACTCCTAAAACTGAAGGTGGACAAAGCAATGGGGCCTGATGGGATTCACCACAGAATTCTAAAAGAATTAAGGGGAGAACTAGTGACACCACTGACTACCCTTTTTAACAACTCATGGGAGGATGGTGTAGTACCTGAGGACTGGAGGAGTGTGGATGTGATTCCCCTTCACAAAAGTGGGAGCAAGACAGAGGCAGGAAACTACAGTCCTGTTAGTTTGACCTGTGTGGTAGGGAAAATGATGAAGTCATTTCTTTTTTTTTATTATTATTCTTATTTATCTGCCTGCTGCGGCGACTACCGTGGGGGCATCCAGCCACTGGCCCTGACCACCAGGAGAGCACCATGCTCACTCACATGATGGGGAATCCGTCACGGCCGTCACCAATCTGCTGGAGGGTCTCCCCATACCCTATCCAGCCAGACCAGCTCTGGACCCCCCCCCCCCGTGTGATTCCACATGAGTCCTCCCGGCGATGCAGGGCTCGGCCATCAAGCTGCATGGTCACGCCAAGCCATTTCCATGTTTTCTCCCATTGGGAGCACAAACGTGCAATGATGTCTGCGCACGTGCGTGCTGAAGTCTGCCGTGCTCACCCCCCAGTCACACCAGCGCAAGCGGTACCCCTGGGCATCCACAGGGTTCGCTGTAGTGTGGTGTGGATTCCCCAGCCCTCCCCAGGACTAGAAGAGCTGTCTCCTGATGCTCAATCCTAGTCCTCCCCTGCCATCCCCCAACAACCCGGGCTCATTCCCGAACCCGGGTTGCCAGCGTAGCACAAGGTGTGGTGTCCAGCACCTCAACCCTCAGCATCACTGGGACAGCTGATGAAGTCACTTCTGAAGGAAAGAACTGTTGAGTACCTAGAGGCCAGTGGAGCACAGGACCCAAGGCAGCATGGATTCACAGTGGGAAGGTCATGTCAGACAAATCTAATCGATTTCTTTGACTGGGTGACCAAAGCAGTACACCAGGGAGGGGCTGTGGACATGGCCTACCTAGACTGTAGCAAGGCATTTGGCACAGTCCCGCACAAAAGATTAATAAATTAGCCAGCCTGGGAGTGGGTCCCAGGGTGGCAACCTGGGAAAAACATTGGCTGGATAACAGGACACAGAAGGTAATAGTAAACAGAGTCCACTCTGAAGAAAGGTGGGTTACTGGTGGGGTACCGCAGGGTTCAGTACTGGGTCCTGTCCTTATTAATATCTTTATAAGTGACATTGCAGAGGGACTGGAAGGAAAAGTACGCCTCTTTGCAGATGACACAAAGATCTGCAACAGGGTTGATACACAAGGGTGTGTAGAAAGGATGAGAAGGGACTTGGCAAGGTTGGAGGAATGGTCAGAAGTATGGCAGCTTGGATTCAATGCAAAGAAGTGCAAAATAATGCATCTAGGAAACAAAAACCCAGGGGAAGAGTACACAATGGGGGGGGAGAGGTAGTAACAACAACAAAAATGGAAAGGGACCTGGGGGTAATCATATCAGATGACCTTAAGGTTGGCAAGCAATGTAAGAAGGCAGTAGGGAGGACTGTGGGGATACTGGGATGTATAGGGGGAGGCATCACCAGCAGAAAACAGGAAGTTGTTATCCCTCTGTACAGACAGTTGGTGAGACTCCATCTGGAGTACTGCATCCAGTTCTGGAGACCCCATCTCTGCAAGGACATAGACAGGATGGAGGCAGTCCAGAGGAGGGAAACTAAAATGATGCAGGGTCTGTAAGAGAAGCCATATGAGGAGAGACTAAAGGAGCTTAATATGTATACCCTTGAGGAAAGGAGGGATAGAGGGGACAAGATAGAAACTTTTAAGTGCCTCAGTGGAAACAACAAAGTCCAAGAGGGTAGCATCTTTCAGAAAAAGAGATGTGCAAAAACAAAGGGACACAATTTGAAGATATAGGGGGGACGGCTCAGAGGTAAAGTGAGGAAGTATTTTTTCACAGAGAGGATTGTAGATGCATGGAACAGCCTTCCTGAGGAGGTCGTGGAGTCAAGAACAGTGGGGGAATTCAAGAATGCATGGGACAGACATAAGGCAATTCTAGTGGGGAGGTAGGAGGAAGTAGGCTGTTGGTTAATTAGGATCTGCATCTTATCCATCAGGTAGGGAAATGGGCAGGCTAGGTGGGCCAAGCAGTCCTTATCTGCCATCAAATTCTATGTTTCTAGAGCACTTCGGTCCTTTTTTTATTTGCATGAAGCCGGGCAGCAATCAGCTAAGTGGCTTTATGAGAGAAAAAGAGAAAGAGAGAGAGACAGAGAGAGACAGAGAGAGAGAGAGAGAGAGAGAGGAAGAGAGAAAGACAGAGGGAGGGAGAGAAAGGGATTCTTATAGCTATACAGCTCTTTACAGATTGAGTGACATCAGTGAAGCTGGTGGTACGGGCTATGGTTGACACCCATCCATCCCATTTTCCATGGGACATCCACAGTTTACTGCCAAGTCTCAGCACCCACATTACTTTCCTGTGGATTGCCAAAAACCCTGATTCAGCTGCTGCTTCTGCTCTCAGTGCTAGCCTGTGTCTGTCTTCCCCCAAAAGTGTGTACCAGCTGTAGAGTGGAGCATGAAACATGACACGCTCGATTAAAATACGAAAAAAACACCAACAGACTCCACTCCACTCTTTCCACTGATGATATCCTCATCACCTGGAATGTAATCTCTTTTGAGTATGGACTAGATGCTGTCCGTGATTGCTGGGTCAGGCTCTAGGGGTCCACTTTGCTCCTGGCACTCCAGCTTGAGGATTGGGTACTTTGTGTTGCTTGCAGGGGGGGGACGGTTAGATCGAAGAAGACAGTAGTCTAATTGGCATACTTCCTGCTGCCTGCAATGTGTCACTCACATTAATCACACAGAGCTCAGGGTCACAGGGATCGTGTTTATGTGTCTGGGTTTTGTTAGTGTGCATTTTCCATTTTCCTTATTACCACACCAGCACCATACAAAATGCTATTTCCACAAAGTGATTGCTGTACTGACTCTGTCTAGAGTACTGGATGAAGCAGCAGTGCGCTTGCTTAATTTTCTGCCAAGCTGCTCATGATAAGTACAGCAAATGGTCTCTTTTTGTTTAATTTCTCCTCTTTTTATTGAAGTTGAGCAGAAATTAAAAAATCCAACCAGTGCACTATGAATACATGTTCACGTGCTGATGTGCTGGCAAGGGGGTGGGACACACGATGAATACACATTCATGTACTGTTGTGCCAGCAAAGAGGGGGGCAGTTCTCCTGGGCTGGCTGTGCTGGATAGTTGAAAAATAAAGACACTTAAAAAGTCAACTGGTGGGCTTTCAATACACATCTCATGTGCAGGTGCCAATGGGAGGTGTGGGGGAGGGATAGACTATTTTTTGCCTACCTGAAAGCAATGCCCACAAGGATTTGAGAAAAAAAAACTAATCTCTCACTGGGCAGGTTTCTTTCCCAATAACAGTAGAGCATGCAGTAAGGGGACCACTGTGCCAATAAATAATGAGTGGGTGAGGATGTTTGTCCACTGTCCTCATCTGCTCATCCCCAGGAACACTGAGACAGCACATCTTGAAGAGACTACGGGGAGACAGAGACAGAGAGAAAAGGGGTTCCACCATGTCAGTCTGACATCAATTTCGTTGACCGACACTACAGTGACAGCACAATGCCGACAGTGACCATGTCACCTGGAAATCATGCTGTCCAACCGCAATTGCGACAAAGCACCTGGGCACATCTTGTCAGTTGGTGGCGGGGTTTGCCCCACACCCCCCCAACAAATAATATAATCACCTCCAGGTCAGAGGTGTTGGGGGGAAGCAGCATAATACCCCATTGGGTGGCAAGACTGCACAATCGACGGAATGACTGTCAATCGGGTTGCAGCGATCACATTACCATCGATGTAGGGGTTTTGCTGCACTGATGGCACACAGTTAGAAGGTATGCCTGCTTTTCAAACAGAGAAATGCAGAGTACTAAACATTTTTTTCTGTTCTGGCCTGCTTTTTGTTTAAGCAGCAGTGTTCCCAGGTGCAGCTTGCTCTGTTCTGATGATATTTGTTTTAGTTATTGGGAGACTTTTGGCCAGAAAACTAGGGAAATTCTCTTACTGTTTTCAAGAAGTGGCATTTGATCTTTAATGTTCACCTGAACAACCACCAAAAAAGGCAGATGGGACATCAGTTTAACATCTCATCTGAAAGAAGTCTCCTAAGAAGTGCAGCCCCCCCCCCTTATGCTGCACTACAGTGCATGGGCGTAGTAACACGTGTTCAAACAAGCCATAGCTTTACATTTATTAGAGGGAAGGCATTTGGGGCAATGACCTGACCATTTATTCTGGTTACTCCTACTGTCTGCTAACCACACCTACAGGTGTTATGACTGAGACTGTTGTGCTAATTTTAAATGAAATATAATGCTAAATTTAATTAACCAAGTAATATGTGGTATACAAGGGGTCTGAATAACAAATATGGGTATGTCTGTAGTGGGGCGGGGCAGCCAAGAGGCACCAAAGAGTTTTGACTTACAAATGTTATTTTCCTAGCTACACCACTGCTACAGTGTCAATATTGGGATTTGCCCCAAGTTCCCAGTGGGGCACACCGTATGCTTGGTTTGGTCATGGTATTGTGACAGCAAATTTTAGAAATGATGCACACCAGAAGCCTCCAAATGCACTTTCTACCATAGTGCTCACCAATTAAGATGAAAATAAAAAAATAGGTGCACACACTGAACGCAGTATACTTTTAAATGAATTTATTGCTCGAAGTGCATAGATAGCTAGCAGTATCGTCAATAGGTTAGAAAAACAATCTATGAATGAGCTTGGTCCATCCAGCAAACTGGGATTTGATTCTCACAACCGCCACTTGCATACTGTGTGATTCTGAGCAAGTCACTTAACCACCCTAGTTCTCCCAAGTCACCGCTGAAAACAGGCATCATGACTAGTGTGCCTTACCCAGTTATCAAAGAATAAAAAAAATACAGGGTCATCTACTGAGGCAGACTGAACACCCCAATTGAGCAGTACCATGTCTAAGGTTCATGGAAATATGTTTAAGGTTTTAAATGCTGTTCCTGGCCTCGATAACTCCGGCAGTCATTCATAAAGTCTTTACAATTTTTTAAGCTGTTTAGTTATCATCAGCTGAGTGTGGTTAGCTCTTTGGGGGCTTTGTTTGCCAGCAGAGTGCAGTATGTAGTTAAGCAAAAAAGCCTCGGCACCAAAGCACTGAGGCAAGAGTTATACAAAACGGCATTGGCAACAAAACCAAGTTAAAAAAACTACAAAATCACACATACACCCATAATGCAAAGCATCACAGGATATATATGCAAATCACCATGAAAACCTAGGCTGGTTCTGCTTTAAGCAGGAATGTATGGTGCCAAAGGGCATCTCACACAATCTGTTAAGTGCGAGAAAAATAGAAAAAAAGGCACCAGCAATGGATTTTGGGATAGCAAAACTTTATTAAAGTGCTATAAGTGAAGCAAAAGTGCATGAAATTGGCAGGGCACCCTAAAGAGAGCATACTTACTTGACCAGTTTCGCTTATTAGCTTTCCCAAGAGTCAAGGATGCATAGTCAGCTGATACATTTTAAACTGTAGGATTTAAAGCGACAGTGCTGTCAAAACAATGATATAAAAACAAGTCTGTATAAGTGGACCATACATCCAAATGGAGGGTGTTATTTAATGTTTTGTTATGTATCATCATGTATTACACATATCTAATACAAATCCATGTGTAGCTGAGTTGGCAAGCATAGCATTCTTCCGGTAGTCCCTATGTAGCGACACCACTTCTGTAGCTAGGAAGAAGGTATCCAGACATTTATGCCTGCTGCTCTTCTCATGCTGTAAAAAACAAAATAAAACATAACATTCAAATAGACTCAGTATACATCAATACAATCAGTTGCAGTCTTTGCTCTTTTGGTGTTAGGCCTGGCAGCTAAATCAATCTAATCATTCAGTCCGGGGTGATAATGATCCCCCAATTTAATAATCCATATAGCTTCTCCTTTCAGTAGAAGTTCCTCAGTATTTCCTCCTCTCCACCCCAGTTTTACTTTCTCTACCCCACTGAACTGAAACACGTGCTCTCCTGGATTAGCCTGAGAGTAAACATGTTGAGATAAAGAATTATTATCATCTTTTCTTTGGATAGCCCTCTCATGCCTGCCTGTATGAACTTTGAGTTGATATTACGTTTTACCTACATAAAATGAGCCACAGGTACATTTGGCTAATACAACACATTTGTACTGTCATAATTTATAAAGCTCCAGTTTTTGAATATCTTGTCTGAGTTAATTGAGATAATGTGTGTTGTTTTTTTTTTCTATCCTATTGCAGTGCTTACATTTACCACACCGAAAGGTGCCAAGGGATAGCAGTGATAGCTATGTGTGGGAGGACTGAGTACTGGGTAATTAGTAACTATTCATAAGTTGGTCCCTGAAATGTTGTGCCCTTTTGTATACCAGATGTGGAGGTACAGTATTTGTGTATGGTTTTCCAGAATAGGGTCTGATCTCAGGACACCCCAATGTTTCATCACAATGTCACTGACTGCTTTGGACTGACATACGTATGATGTAATGAAATTTAGGGGTTGATCTCTAGGGGGAACCCTCTCTCTCTTACTGTAAGAAGTTCTGATCAGGAAGGCTTCACTAGCATGCTGTACAGCTCTCTCCAGCACCCTAGTATTATAAACCCTGTCTTTGAATCTTGCCAGCATCTCCTCACTCTGTGTTTCAAAATCTCTGGCCTCTCTACAGTTCCTTTTGACTCTTAGGAACTGGGACTTAGACAAGATTAAACCATTGATTCCCTCAGGTATGCTGCCATTGCTAGTGCATGCCTTTGTGACATCACGGCTTGATTACTGCAAAGCCATTTACCTAGGGCTATCAGGGGCTGATCTTTGCCACTTGCAGCTGGTGCAGAATGCAGCAGTCAGGCTATTGACTGACTTTCTGAGGTCTTGTCACATTATGCCTGTGCTGCACTCTCTGCATTGATATACTACGATATCCCAGCACTGGACTGCACAACACCCAGCAACCCGACACCAAAATCCTGAAAGGGAAAATCCCGACAGTGGGATTTTGCCCATTTTCCTTGTTTTGGGGGTCCTCTTAATTAGGATTACTAACTTGGGGGGGTTAAATTCCACGGTCAGAATTCTGTGTTTCAGGATTTCATGCATCGGGCTACAGGGTGTCGGGCAAGTGAGTTCGGGATAATGTAGTGATACCCTCTGCAGTGGCTCTCCATTAGGTGGCAGTTTACCATCAGTGTCAGTTTGCTGACCTATAAAGCCCTACATGGTCTGTGGCCTGGTTGCTGTAAGACCTCCTACAGCCCTACCACCCTTCTCACCTCTTTGATCATCTGAGGAGGGCCTCCTAGTGATTCCCAGGGTTTGTTTACACTCATCAGGCACCCAGGCTTTTTCAGTTGCTGTGCCTACCCTGATGAACTCACTGCTTCGGTCACTTAGGGAGGCCCCCTCAGTTGATGCCTTTCAGAGGGATCTGAAGACCTTTTTATATAGTAAAGCTTTCTCTTCCTTCTAATTTATTATATTTAGTTTTTGTATATTTTATTGTAATTTTTGTTTATTTTACTAGGGCATTTTGTAAAGCACCTAGAGTCACAATGAGATAGAATGCTCTAACAAATAAATAAACTAAGCTTAGGGATGTTTTGTACCATATGGCATGGGTGGCAGCTGGATGCTAGTAGTATTATATTGCAGTCAGTAGCTTTGCAGTACAGTGTTGTGTTATTGGTACCATCTATCTTCCTAATGACCCTTAGATCTAAAAAGGTCACTTCTTAGTTACTGACCTGCACCAAAAACTTCAGATTCGGATTTGTACTTTCTAAGTACAGAACAAAAGAAGTAAGCTCTTCCTAGTGCACTTCTACACCACTATGATGTCATCTATATAGCACCGCCACATGTCAGTCTTACAGTAAAAGGACTGACATGGGGGCTATAGATAATTTCTTTCTCCCATAGCCCAAGGTACAGGTAGGGTGAGAACAGAAGACAAGACTAAGGGACCGGACAGGATACATTCAACGGTACTAAAGGAACTCAGGGTGGTGCTAGCTGCCACACTGATGGCCTTATTAAACAGCTCACTGGAAACCAGCATGGTTCTGGAGGACTGGATGTTGGAGTTTCCAGGCAAGAGGGCTCAGTCAGTGTATTGTATACTTGGCCCCTGAAAAATAGTTTTTTTTATTATAAGAAAAGCTGTTTTCCCCCTGATTTTCCAAGCAACTCTGGAGGCTGGAAGGAGAGTGAGCAAGGAGATGAAGAGGTCAGTAGTGTGTGTGTGGTTTGTTGAGGAGAGGAGCCAAAATGATCAGGATTGGTGGGGAGAAGAGAAGGACATGCATGAGCGGGAGGGGACAGCATGCAGCAAGTAGCAGTCATGGCCTGTAGGTGGGAGGATAACTGCTTGATATAACAATTTTGTTATGCAGTATAGTGGCTGGAGGACAGCCAAACTGAGAAATAGGAGCTCCAGGTTTGAACCTCATCTCATTAATTGGGTCACACTATACAATCTTGAGCAAGTGCTTGGTAGTACTCCTGAAATTTGACAGAAGCAGGATCCCATTGTTTTTTTGAACATTACTTTTTTTGAAAGTTTGAGAGAACAGTTGGGCTGAGGAAAAAAGTTCTCAATACACATACTCCCTGCCCCCAACTGTCTGTTTAGAATCACTGGAAATTGAGTTGACTGCCTAATTTGATTTAGCCCAGCCAAACATGTCAGTCAAAAGAAAGACAATTCTAAGAAAATTTTGTATGGTGAGTGACTAGCTTACACAATATTTTTTGTTTATGAACAGAATGTCACCTCTGCTACGTATACCAATGACTAACCAGCTTGTGATTAGTTGTAAGTTTCTGAATGAAGGTTTCTTGATGATAGCTTTTCAATAAAGTGTATTTCAAGGGACTGTTATACCGCCAAAGTATGCCATGCTTTGATATGGTTAACTGGTTCAGTAAAGTGGTGGCAAAATCAGTGGGGGGACAAGAGAGCAGCCTTTAGAAATTACAAGTGTACTCAGAAGGAGGAGAATAGGGTGGACTATGCAGTTAAGTCAAAAGAGGCGAGCAGTTGATGAGTAAGGCAACATCCACAAGAGAGATACAGCTAGCCCAGGGGGTAAATGTGGGTGAGAAGACCTTTTTGTGGTATATAAGAGAGAAAAGAAACAAAAAAGGATGAGATTGTCAGGCTAAAAAAGGAGAGAGGATTGGGCAGAGGGTAATGAAGAAAAGGCAGAAGTGCTTAAAGGGTACTTTTGTCAGCCTTCACCAGGGAGAAGAATGGATTAGTACCACAAGGGAATGGGGGTGGGAACTGGGAAAGGGGAAGTCACAGATGGAACAACTCAAGCTGATTGGGTACTCATGAACCTAAGGGCCTTAAAGGTGGACAAATCACCAAGAACAGATGGCATGCACCTGAGGGTCCTTAGAGAACTGGCAGAGGTTCTGGTGGGTCCTCTGGCAGACTTGTTTAACACCTCTCTGGAGTCTGGAAATGTGCCTCAGAACTGGAGAATGGAGCATGTAGTGCCTCTCCATAAATAAAAGTGGGCCAAAGGATTAACCAGGGAACTACAGACCAGTCAGCCTGACCTAGTGGGTAAGCTGATGGACGACCACCCTGAAAGAGAGACTGATTGACTTTCTGGAGGAAAATGGGCTCCAGGATGAGTAACAGGATGGATTTATTTCAGAGAGGTCCTGTCAAACTAACCTAATTGTCTTCTTTGATTGGGTCAGTTAGAGGTGTGGCAAAATAAAATTTTGTGGGTGAAATTCCCATGAAATCAGAAATTTGGCCACGTGAAACATTTCACGGAATTCGGCCATTCTGCAAAATATTTTGCAGGTGCAAAACTGAGAAATTCCATCTGCGAAATGTGAAATTTTGCCTGAAACCTTCGGAATTTCACCCATTTCACGGTTGAATTTCACACTCCACTGGCAATATTCTGCATTTTGCATCTGTGAAAAATTTTGCAAATTGCATGAATTTCACAAAATGTTTTTGGAATGAAATTTGCCAATTTCACCCAAGTCTAGTCACTGTGACAGTGGACAAGAGCCAGGCAGCTGATATCCCATATCTGGACTTCAGCAATGCCTTCTACTAAGTGCTTCATAAGAGACTCGTCAGGAAGCTGAAGGCCCTGGGGGTGGTCAGAAGCTGGTTCCAAGATAGAAGCCAAAGGGTGGTAGTTGAGGGAGAGTTCTCAGAAGCAAGGTCTGTGACCACTAGGGTCCCACAGGGCTCGGTGCTTGGTCCAATGTTGTTTAACATCTTCATCGTGGATGGGATCAAGGCTAAAATCTGCCTGTTCACAGATGACATCAAACTCTGTGGGACAGTGGACAGCGAGGAGGGAAGACAGGAATTCAGGGAGGACCTAGTTAAGCTAGAAAAGTGAGGGGAAAGGAAGTGGGGATGAGAGAGCAGTAGTAGTGAGTGGAAAATAACTGGGAGAGATGAAGGGCTTCCTGTACTAGAGTGGGAAAAGCAACTTGAGGAAAGAAAAGTCTGTGCCATGGCCAAAGCAACTGGATGAGAAAGAGCAGGGGCTGCCAGAACTGAGGGGGAACAAAGTGGGAGAGAGCAATTTATGTATGTACGCAGGAGGAACCAAACTGGGGGAAAGCAAGGACTACCAATACTGATTGGAAAAGTAACTGAAAAAGCAAAGGATACTAGTATGGAGGGGGATATTAACTGGGAGAAAGATATCACTGTACTGAGGGGAAAATAACTGGTTGGAAGCAAGAGTTTTGTACTGAGGTGAAAAGACATGGAAGAAAAGAAGGGCAGCCAGTACTAATGGTAAAGCAACAAGCAGAAAGAGTAAGGGCTATCTTTACTGAGGGTAAAGGAATAGAGTGAGGGCATGGGCAGACTTTAATAAGGGGTGAAGTTACAAGGAAAGAGAAAGGTATGTTTCTCTACTGAGGGGAAAGTAACCAGGAGAGAGCAAGGGCTGTACTGAAGGAAAAGTAGGAGAGAACAATTGCTGCACTGATGGGAAATAACTGGAAGAGAAAGACAACAAGAACTCAAGTACAGCACTGCCAGTACTGAGGGGGAACAAAAGTTGCAGAAAGTAAGGGCTGCCACTACTGCTGAGGAATGTAACTGAGAAAGCAAGGGTTACTAGTATGGAGGGGGGACAATAACTGAAAGAGAGAGTTTGTGAGTGAGTGAGTGAGTGAGAGAGAGAGAGAGAGAGAGAGAGAGAGAAAGAGAGAGAGGAGCTATCAATGTTTGTACTGAAGGCAAACTTGCATTTTGAAAATTGAAGGTCACAATCTAAGTAAAGGATGTTCCATGTGAGATCCTCTTCTTTTTCCGATCATGACAGTTTCACTATTTTAAATCATGTTATTAATTTGCTAATTATCGCCTCTACATATTGCATCAGGGACTAACTGGAGGAATGTGAGACAGAGGGAGCATCAGACCGGGCAGGGTGCAGTGAACTGGATTACAAAGTGGGTTAGGGAGCAGCTGGAGTAAGGAATGTATTTTATTTATAATTGATTTGTATAGTGACCACGGTGTCTTTGCTCATATCTCTCTTGCTGCTTTAAACAAGGCATGTGCCGCACCCTACCCCACTCATTACAGTGAGTTACAACCAAGGCACAAAGATGAGTACAGCACACATAAAGGGGAAGAACTCAACCCGATGACATTGCCTTGGCCTGTCATCGGCATTCTTTTCCATGTTTTCCCCTGCCACACTGCCTAAAGTTGTAGGCATGGGTGCACAGCCTTGTTTTGTGACGGGGGCTTCTTCTCCTTTAAGATGATGCCCCACTTGCATGAAAGTGCTCAGGACAGTGGCATCATTTCCCATTTTTTCCCAACCTTGCTGCCTGTATTGGAATTAGGCAACCCTGTAGTTATGCTGGGATGGCGCTTTTCTTCTGGTCTCAGCCCCACCAAGCAACTCATGGGGCCAAGAGTGCAGGTGTGCTTTGTGGCTGCAGCCGCTAGGGAAAATGGAGGCTGGTCTCCATTCGCACCTAAGGCTCCTATCAGCTGATTTTAGGATATCTCTGCCAGTCTCCATTGCAGCAGTCAAGCCTTCAGTAAAGGCAAACCTCAGGATATGTTTTGTGGCAGCAGGGCTGTATGAGCAGCAAGGGTTGGCAGAGAGATAACAGAAAGAGAATGAGAAAGATGGCAGGTTAGGGCAGCCAAGCAGGTAGTAGAGTAACAGCAGTGAAAAGCAAGAGAGGAGTCACCAGAGGAAGACACGCCCATCTCGTGGACTGACAGGTATGGATAGGAGAGCAAGAAGATCCATGTGAGTCAGGACCATGGCCAGTTACTGAGTGTTGTGTTTAAAACACAAGGGGACACACAGACTGTAGGGAATGGGTGAAATCTGGATCTAGACACAAAGCAGCAAAAAATGGACCAACTGTTCTGGACAGACGAGGCGCAACTTGCACCAGGTTTTACAGTTCTTGGTCTGGCTCTCTGGATTTTACCAAGTCCCCGGTCTGTGCAACTTACAACTGACTCAATAGCTATACATCAGCTAGCCTGTTCCATGGCAGGTAGGATTACCACCTATCACAATGGAGACCTGGGTTTTACGAATGGAACAGGGTTGTAGGGTGACCAGGAGAAGGACAGTGGATTAAGCCTCCACTGACTGCTCTCCTCCTTCAGGGAGAGGAAACAGTGTGTAGTTCCCTCCATGGCATGTGAGCTGAACTTGGGGACAGGGAGATTCAGGGCGGAAAATAACTTGACCTGGTTAGACTCTGCAGGGTATGCACCACCTCCAGTGGTAACAGCTCACCCATGGTGGTAAGTAAGTAGATGGGGTAAGCCTTGCAACAGTGGTTAATGGCCCTGTGGGTTGTCATCAGAAAAGGGTCCGGATTGGAGGAGCAAGAGGAGAAACAAATGGTAACAAAAAAGATATCTATACTTTGATAGCTTTCTCACTGGGAAAAGCCCTGTGTGTCCAACTAATAAGGATGTGTATATTTTATATTTAACTTGATTTTCTGACCAAAAAAGGAACACTCATCCGCTCATTCACTATTATAACTTGTGTTATTAATTTCTTAATTTTAGCTCTGTGCTACCTATGCCCAACAACCACACAGCAAGTACAAGCAAGCAAACATTCAGCATTGATAAATGCTTGTTATGTTATGAGCCACACAGGGTTTTCATTTTGGGGGGGGATTATTCAATTAGAGCACAGAGGATCCAATATTCTGAAGGTTAATACATTGCTAATCATGTTAGCGATGTGCTAACCAGGCTTTGTGTGATCGGATGGAGTGGTGGTCATATTTAACAGCCCCCAAATTCATGGCACACAATGGGCAACACATACTGTAAGCACAGAATATGCCACTGCAGCCATACAAATAAGGGAGTCGATCTGCATAAAGGGCTCAGTGGTATTTTTAAAGTGTTAAAAGGCTGACATTGCACTGCTGTTAAACATTTCCAAAACCCTAGTCTTATCAAATGGCATTGCACATTGGTGTGCAAACACCCTATCCCCCTGCCTCGTTGAGCAGCAGGACACTGATAGCAAGAGCTACCAGTCCCTGTCTGCCTAGTGTTCCGCTACCCTCTCAGTCACCATACTGATGCATGCCTGTGTAATTTAACCCTGGTAATCTAGGAGTCCATTCCATGGTCACTGTATTGATCCCTTTCAAATGCATTCCTGGCAGCCTAGTGGTCTCCCCACCCCTTGATCATCATACTGATGCGACGGAACAATATCTCATTCCCTGGAAGTCTGGTGCTCCCCACCCCATCATTGTCAACCCCCATCACGCGCACTCAAGACTCCCCACCCCCTTTGGCCCCCTGACTCACCCTGCCTTACAGTGAACAGTAAATACACTGCCAGGTCCACAAACAGCAACCAGCTCATCCCCTCCACTCACTGCCTCAGCTGTCCACTGTCAAAATGCAACAGGGAGTGAGTGCATGCATACTGTAGCAACATTCATTTCTACAGTGCACATGCTCTCAGTCCCTGTCACTCAGATGGCAGCCAGCCAAGGTGGTGAGTGCAGAGGCTGTGCCAGTTGTCTGAGGAACTAGCAACATATCCACTGTTCACCGTCAGGAGGGTTGAGTCATGGTCCGATGAGGGGTGGGATTGGGGATGGTGGGTGCTGAAGGTTGGGCCAGGAAGAGGAGTTTTGACAGCACTTGGGCAGGGGTTAAGGCAATGGGATATTATTCTGTCACTTCAGTATGGGGATTGGGGACTGGGGTGACCACTAGACTGCAAGGAAATATGATATTGTTCTGCCACATCAGGATGGTGATCGGGTTGCTGGGGGACTACTTGACTGCTAGGGATGTATCTGAAAGGGATAGGTATGGCAATCAAGGGGGTAACACCAGAATGACAGGAAAGACTCTTAAATGGATTGATATGGTGAACAGTGGGGTTGGAGATCAGTAGCATGACAGGGACTGACAGCTCCTACTGTCAGTCTGCTATTCAAGAATCTAGGCTGGGGGGTGGCCAAGTCTCTGCACGAGTGTCAGTATATTTAAGCATGGCAGCATTGTGCGGAGATGCAAACAGCCACATAATTACATGCAAATGGAAGCTTAACATATAACATGCCATATGTGACCATTAGCATGCCGACTACTGAATATGGCTCCCAGGATCTATGACCCCATCCTGTTTGGGACATGATATTTCCCTTTGTTCCTGTCAGTCATTTTCCAGTAGGAGACTGTATTACTGTCATGCACTGTCATTGTCACACAGCCCTATATGCAGACAGGTAGTACACATCTGTCAGGGTGCACTGCTTGTCTGAATATGACTCACACACAGCACTAATTGGTGTGCAGCAGAATAGGCTGGCTTTTAAAAATGGGGTCAAGACAATTCTATTTGTAAGGCAGGGCTAGTTTACTGTTCAGCAGATAGGTATTTAAGTGGACACCTTTACTAGTTTATGGAGGCCTTCCAGACTGGGGCAGGAGTTTTGTTACAGGACTGACAGCTCTATCTGGTAGGGAGGAGGGAGTAAAATGACAAACAACTTCAATATATATGGGCAGAGGGGGCATGGCTTGGCCACCAACAAAGATGGATGCCTGATTCTATCTCTCTGCTAAGCCCTCTGCATTATCAATTCAATACAGCTGCTTAAACTGTTCATTAGATGTGGGGTTACCATCAGTTTGTTTGCTGCTTAACTGCAGTACTGGTTGGTATCATGTAACGCTCTGCCTGCACATGGTAAGCTACTGTTTGCTCATCTGTCTTAGTCCACCAATCTGTCTGTGGAGAAGAGCACGGGAACCTCCAAGTCATGCAGACAGCCGCTGAAGCCTCACAGGAGAAAAACCTGCAAGAAATTTATGTTCCATCAGCTCATGGGCCAAATGTCTTAATTAGAGATGGCCATGTAGCAGATAAATGCAGACATTATAAACATTTCACATAGAGTCAATATCATGGAACAGTGGGTTGTGGATAATGAATCTAAGTCTGAGAGACTTATGGCCTATATCAGAGAGCCCTGAGACAGCTGTGGGATCTAGTCAAAGACATGGAGAATTGGGCTCACTGTAAAAATCTAAGGCTGGTGGGCTTTCTGGAGGAGTGCGAAGGCAGAAATGTCATTGAATTTCTTCAAGTGGGTACTGCTGCAGATTTTAGCTCAGCAATGGCAGGGCCCTCTTGAAATCGACCTCGCTCACCAGTTTCTAGACCTGAAGCCACCCACGGAAGCTGCTTTCACCCTATTCTAGCCTGCTTTCTTCAGTTTCAGGATAAGGCATGAATCATATCCCTGTCCAGGGAAAAAGTGGCTCTTCAATGGCAAGGTCATATCACCCATATTTTTTCTGACTTCTGTCAGGCCCTCTCTGATCAGCAGACAGCCTTTATGACAGCTCAGAGGGCCTGTGCTGACTTGGGCCTATCATATTCCCTCAGGTGCCCTGCCACATTCAGAATCAGCATAAATGGCATTGCTCAGTCGTTTTACTCCCCTGAAGTGGCTGAGAACTTCATTACTGCCCGTTGGCCTAAAACTGATCTACACCATTATCGGCCTTCTTGGGGTGGCCTCGGAAGGGGGATCAGTTACAAGACATGAACACCTGTAGTTCTTCATCGTGACCACCTCGGAAACAGAGTGCTCCCCCCCCCCACCAACACTGATCCCCATCAGCAATGGTGAACAATGGCTGCTCCCACCTACACAACAGCACAGGAATAAAACTAAAAAGACTGATTCAGGCCACAGAAGGGACAGGACCCCTCAACTTCATTCCTGCAGCTGAAACCACAATGCTGAATCAAAGAACTCATCCAGATCTGTGCCACTACCTTTAGGACCCAATAAATACATGGCCTTGACATCTCTTGAAGACCTAGGAGACTGTCCCTGATCACCAACACCTTCCAAGACTTTTCCCACCTCACCTTTCAAATCCTGCTCCTGGTCCAAGGCTGCCAAGGCTGCACCACTACCTGTAAGTGGCCCCAACAGTGCTGAAGAGTTGAAATCCTCCGGGAGCTCTCCCAAATGGCTTCAAGCACACAAAACATGAACTCCCTACTGTCTCACATGTGCTGAATGTATGCTAACCCTTTTATAGTTTTCTGTTCTCAAGCAGGTATTGGGCAATGTGGTACCTTTTTTTTAACAACAGGCCAGTCCTATTAGGACTACTGAGTGATTAAGGGTTGCAACCTCTTAAAAGGGCAATGGCAGTGGACCCCCTTTCATTGTTATTTGTACTCCATGATCACATCACCCCTTTTAAGATATTCCCAGATGACTTCTTTCAGCCTGTCTCTTCCCTAGCCCATCAGCTCACATGGGTATGCCTGAAGAGATGCCATTTTAACATACCAACTCTCTTCTCCTGGCACTCACTCCTAACAGTTTGAGCAGACAAGCACAGGTACAGTCCTCTTTTCTGTAGCCTTGTTTCTATGATCGTTATCTGTCCTGCTTCCGCTAGAGTGAGAGGATGAGGGGCATCTGGTCAGTACCAATCTTCAGTCACTGTTGACTGAACTAGGCCACAACAGGAGGGGACATCACTGTGGGGCTACCACATACTTTTTCTTTTAGCTCTTTCATCTGAAGTTGCATCTGGCTAGGACCTAGGGCTGTTTAGTCCCTGGATCCATGTCTACCCTTACTTGCACTGGCCCTTCTGCACTATTGATGTGCAAGGGAATGTCTGTGTTTGGTGGTGACCCCTACCCTTTTTGCCCTCACCCTTCATATACACCCATATTACCTTCAAATAGAGGGCATAACAATACACTTAGCAGCTCACTCAATCGTGGGCTCTGCAGGTTCTGTACCAGAGTTCTGTACACTGTAGTTTATCTCCCTTGGGTAGGCTGAGAGCATGTTGGTTCTGTGGAGCTAATACGTTACTTGGCCAAGACTCCTAGAATGGGGTGGGATGGAGGTCATGTAATAGCTGGAAAGGTTACTGTTCTAGTGATGTTGTATTTTTTATGTTTGGGACTCATAAGTTCTCTGTTTGTCATGTTCTAAATGTATATTCCAGTTGTATTTTTACCGTGTCTGGGAGGTTGCGAGTGGGGGGGGGGGTGAAGGCATCAAGGGGGAGCAAAGTCTTGTGCCTTAGGAAATAATATGCTTTACTATTGTTGGTGATGGAGATTACTTTTATAAGCTGGAACATCAGGGGACTCAACTTTCCGATTAAGCAAAAGAGGGCAATGTCTCATATTAAGCATCTCTGGGCCCATGTTGCCTTTTTACAAGAAACCAAACTCTCCTCCCCAGAACTGCTTAAACTTATAACAGACTGGGCAGAAGAAGAAGCTCATAGTATGGCCACTTCCTACAAATGAGGAGTTTCTATATTAATCCACAAGTCATGGGGTGGGGGGTGGGTGCATGGCTTGCAGACAAGGAGGGCAGGTGGGTAATGCTGAAGGTCTCCACCCTATCCAGATCTCTGATTTTGTATAATGCATATGGCCCCAACATGGATGCTGCCGCCTTCTTTCACACCTTTAGCCAACACCTCTCAGATTTTTATGTCACTGGTGCCCCCATTATGTTGGGAGGGGATCTCAACGTAACCCTTAACACCACCTTAGACAGGATGGGGAGGGTGGTAGAGCCACAGATGGGTCACAGAAAGCAATTACCAACTTGATGGAGGAGCATGTGTTAGCAGACACCTAGCAAGACTATCACCCGAATATCAGAGACTTATACCTACTACTGTCTGGTGTCAGGCTCTGCTAGCTGACTCGATATGTGATTGGTAAACCCACAGATTATGGCTCAACTTACAGAGACTACCATACATTAAGCAATCATTTCAGATGCTCCCCTGGAGAAGAAAGTTCTATGGGGTCCCAACCCCCATAAATCTTCCAGCTAGAGGTTAGACCCTCTGCTGCTGGAAGACAGGGATTTTTAGGTATGGTTGAAAACTGAAGTATCATCCTATTGGCAGGACAATGACACCAGAGAGATGTAAGATGCTATGTTATGACAAGCATTCGGTACCAGATCAATATAGCGTGGACAAAACCGTGCATGAAATACCGCACTGTAAGAAGCACAAATTGTTCTACAGTGACGGGTTGTTTCAGCATGCAGTAAGAACCACTACTCCGTTGCTGTAGGCTGCCATTAGGGAAGGTGAAGGACACTGCCAGGGCAGTTCCTGGATAAGCTGCTCCTCTGGTGGAGAAGCTAGAGCACCTGCCTCTGGCAGTGTTGGGGACCTGGGGCCGTGCTTCAGTTCTCCTCAGGTTCCACTGTAAAGCGGCTTTTTTTTTTGCAAAACCAAAAACTTTCCTCAGTCTGATTTGTTTTCCCCTGAAGTCCATGACCCCAGAGTTAATTATAATTAGTCCAGGAGGTGTGGGGCACAAAGCCCCCCACATCAGGGATGTGCAGGGGTGCAGCCCCCTGAAACAAAGATACTCCTCTGGTGTGTGCTTTTTTTGTGCTGGTTGGCGTGTTGTGTCAACATTATTTTGCCGCACGCTGATTTGCGTGCAGCATTCTTGATGTGCATGGTTTTGGCTTTGACATTTTGACCCCATGCCCAAGCATTCAAGGTTACCATCAGATGCAGTATCATAGCATATGCTGCCCATAGGCAAAAACAAAGAGAAGCAGAGCAATCACATTTGGTGAAAGAACTCCAGGATGCTTAGTGAGCCCTGGAATCATCCGCAGGTTCCCAGCCTAAGGCTCTTATTGCTAGGGTTAACAGCCTCAGAATTCAATTCGATGCCCTTCTCATCAGAAGGGCAGAAATTGCAGTTTGTTGTCTTTGCCATGCATTCTGGGAGTGAGGTAAAAAATTTAGTAAGCTTCTCACTTACCGACTAAAATGTAGGTAAATGAGCAAGTTGATTGTTGGTTTGAAGATTCATCCGGTGCCATGAGGCATGACCCTAAGGACATCAGCTCCATCATGCAAAGTTTTTATAAGGCCCTTTATACTTCCCCATCCCACCCCATGATGGCATCAGTAGAGGACTTCCTTAGACCCTTGCCTATACTGTCCCTACCCCTATACCTGTGATGGCACTAGATAGTCTCATCACCTTACAAGATGTGTCTCAAGCCATAAAAGCCCTGAACCTACACAGATCCCTGGGGGAGATGGTTTTCCAGCCAACTTCTACCATTTGTTGATGGAGGAGCCCTCCCCCTATCTCCTTAAAGTCTTCCATGAATCCTTTGCACAAGACACTCTTCCCCCTTCCACGAGGGAGGCAATAATAATGGTATTACAAAGAAAGGCAAAGACCCCACTTCCCCTGGAAGTTACCGACCTATTTCACTCATTAACACTGAAGTCAAAATCCTGGCAAAAATCCTTGCAGGCCAGCTTGAAAAAGTTCTTCCAGGACTTATACACCTTGTTCAGGTGGGCTTTGTGAAAGGAGGATCATCTAAGAACCCGAGTCTACATTATCCACAAAACACAAGAGATCAAGACCCCCCTCAACTACCCTAGTAGTGGACTTCAAGAAGACCTTCGATTCGGTCGAATGGCATTATGTCAAGACCACTCTCCAGGCTATAGGCTTTGGTCCAGTTTTCCAGTAATGGGTTCATTTGCTGTATACTTCACCCATAGCCTCAATCCTCACAAAGGGGCTCTAATCTGTCCTATTCCCCCTGCAGAAGGGTATGAGTCATGGTTGCTCCTGTTCATCTCTTTTATTTGTGCTTGTCATTGAACCTTTAGTTATTGCTGTAATGGAGCACCCACATATTCATAGTATGGAAATAGGCGACAAAGAATATACCACCTTCCTTTATACAGATGATCCATTGCTAACAATGGCTAAAATGTCCGAGGATATCCCCCATGTGCTAGAATTATTGGCAGTCATCACAAAAACCTCTGGTCTTAAAGTGAACCAGTGCAAGACTAGAACCCTCCCCCTGAACAGCCTCTGTACATCAGTCCCTTTCAACAATAGGGGTCCTGCTTGGGTACCAGATGGTATCACATACATCTGTGTCAGGCTTCAGAGAAACTTTTCCAAAATGGTGGCCCAGAATATAGAGACCTTGCTTGCCTCTACAAAAACAGAAATGCAGAGGTGGCGGGTGCTACACCTATGTCTGGTAGGTAAATAGACACTATTAAGATGATCACAGCCCTGAGATTCTTGTACCTGTTGACATATCTCCCTTTCTATATTCCCCAAATGTATTTATTTTTTTATTGAAGTCTTTGGTTACCGGGTAAGAGCAGTGATCTGAGAGACCGTTTTCAGGCATGACCCAAGCCAACAAAGTGGCACAACAAAATATGCATACAGGTGCAGTCATACAAAATTTACATACAGGTGCAAAATGGCACAAACAAGATATACAATACTGTAGTAAATCAAATGTACAGGCAGGAAAAATAAGTCCATGCAGGTGCAGTCATACAAAATATACATACAGGTGCACAATGGCCCAAGCAAGATATACAACACTGGAGTAAATCAAATATACAGGCAGAAAAAATAAATACAATACAGATGAAGGAAAGCAGGTTAAACAAACAATGGTGTTTGGGAGGACAAGGGATGCTAACAATTTACACTGGGTAATCAGGGTGGGGAGAAAATGCAAGGCGAGTGGGGAAAACAAACAAGATAGCAAAATACAAATATAAATCATATAGGGATTCCTTAAAAACAAGAAAACTAAAGTGAATTACAAACACGTGCAGTCAATGTACAGGCAGAACAAAAAAAGATTCAGTACAGCATAATTGTGAGGTTGCAGGGCAGATAACAGCAGTATGTGGAGAAACACAGAAAAGGCTTTAAAGTTGCATGGATAAACAGGATGGGCGAGAAAAGCGAGACAATTGGGGGGAAAAGTGCAAAAGTAGAAATACAAGTATGCATAATGTACTGATTCCCTCCACGAGAAATGGGAAGACGTAAAGAGCAGGAGCAGAGGGTATAGTGGTAGAGCAGTATAGGAGTATGGTTTCACATAATAGACAATGTCCTGGGTGACTTCCTCTGGAAAGCCAAACTTCAAAGGTTTAGTAAGGCCAAGCTTTGATGTCACTTGACCAGAGGGGGATGGGTACTCCCCTGGCTTTATGGATATCATGTAGCATTCATATCGGCACAGACCATACCCTGGCTCTAAGTGGAACAAACTGGCGATCCCCATGGAGAGCACTACAGGCAGACCTGACTGGTGGGCATTCCCCAGCTCATGTACTCTACACCTCTAAGGATCTCCATTGCAGCCACTTTCCCACTATCTCTGTTTCCAGAACCTACTGGAAAAAATTTTACCAATGGCTTGGAAAGGTTCACATCCCTTGGATGTGGCCCCCATGGGGTAACTTGACTTAAAAATTGTGGGTCATCCAGTAAGCTGACAATTATGGGAAAGGCAGGGCATCCTCCTGGTTAAAAAAAACTCTTCTCCCCAGATTACACCTATGTGGAATCATTCGATGGTCTCACTTAAAGATATCAGAGTCCAAGGCAGGATTTCTTGAGATTGCTACAGATTAGGGATGCAATCCAAAAACTAAAGCTTTAAAACACAAATAAATGTAAGGATGCCCTTTCTCCCCTAAAAGTGCATTCTCTACATCAACTCACGAAAATGGGTAGGGGATGGGCAAGCCTGATATACAAGCCACTAAGAAATGCCTAGCTGAATCCCTCAAAACCAGCCAGGCTGGCATGGCAAGAGGAGCTAGGCTTTCAGATCTCTCCTGAGAAATGGAACTACTGCTAGGATAAGCTCCGTAAGGCTTGTAAAGATGGCAGGAGCAGGCTTATTCAGAATAAAAGATCCGCAGAACAGGAGCACACCACATACAGGAACAAGAGCATTCACAGACTCAGAAAATTAAAAAAATCAAAGCTGAGCAAGCTTTATTACAGAGGGAGTCCAGACATTTGATCACCATAACATGAAGCAGGAGCTATAATTAACAATGCAGAGGCAGCTGCAGATTTTCAACATGAGCTGGATCAGCTAAGTGTATGGACATATAATCATGGTCTGGACTTCAACACTGATAAGTGCAAAGTAATGCACTTGGAACATAATATTGTGTTATGTTGTATCCATGATACTCCAGACATTACCTCTTGGGTTCTCAACCCACCTGATAAGCTAGCGATAAACATGTGACCCAGATCAAATTTTGCAGCATACCTTGGTCCCAGGAGTCCCCATTCTCCAGTTCAACCTTTGCATCTGAAGAGGCTATGAGCACTCCAGGAGTCCCTGTGCAATCAATTAACTAAGGTAGGCCAGAACCACTGACAATTCAGTGTGTGGCTCCCACAGCATTTGAATGATTATTTTATGCTTTCTAGCTTGCTTAAGTGAGAAGTGTGTGTTTTCAATGATTTCTAACTGGATTGGATAACTAGCAGATAGTTACTGTTGGCTGCAATAATATGCACCTCAGCTGTCTTTTGTCTGTGGCTTAATATTGCTGTTTCTAAAGGAGCTGGGGGAAAGAGAGAGAGAGAGAGAGAGACAGAGAGAGAGAGAGAGAGAGAGAGAGAGAGGGAGAGAGAAAGACAGAGAGAGAGAGAGAGAGAGAGAGAGAGAGACAGAGACAGAGACATCGGTTAGCTGAACTTTTGTGCCTCCAATCTGTTTAAATTTGTGTATGCTGTAAACTCGGTGATTTAGCCTGGAAGCGCTCTTAGTCTGTAAGCGCTGTAGTTCTCTCTCTACCAAGTTATTTTGTGTTTTCCAGAGGTGAAAAACGATAATTAGGCATTTTATTTACCAGAAATTATTTGCAAAAAAAGAGGAACGTGTATTTTAATCTTATCTCACACACCTGCAGCTCGATGCCTTCAGCTATGTTAGAGGCCGCCTCCTAGCTGGTGGCATATGCAAGGGCTTTATTTAAAAATTTGCACTCAGTAGTCCACTGAGCTGCTGGTGATCCTCCCTCCCAAGCAGGGCCCACTGTGCAAGCGTGGAGCATTGGCGGCATTTGCCTGCTTATGCCAAGCAAGCGATTTGGCTTTCTCGCTCCATGGACAAATGCCTGTAGCTGTGGCTTCCTTTAACAAGTGAAGTCCATGTGGTCCATTGCCATGCATCTCCGTGATACCACCTAGCTAGCGGGTAGCGCAGAGTTTTGGAATCAGCTCTCCTAGGCAGTCCCTAAGGCAGTACCCCTGCATGGAGCTTGGGGGCACAATTTGGAATTAAATCACTGTTTCTCCTGCTCATCCATGCAAGGCCCCACGTGGCAGCAGCCTATTGGTGTGGGAAGTGGAGAAGACATCATCCCACTCACCACAGCTGCATGATTTCATCAGCATGGTTTTCTTCAGGGACAAACAAACAATTTGGGCCTGATCATTAGAATTTGGACTGGGGGCTTGCTAAAGCAAACCGGCTCCACAACCAGGCTGAATCATGCTGGCTTTACACGCTGTTTTGGCCAACATTTTGTCCGAGCAGCTCCCAGACACTGTGGCCGCCATTTTAGGCATGAGGTCTGACCTCTCGTGGCTTGGCCACCATTTTGGGTTGGAGCCTAACCGTGGCTCACACATGCATGGCTTAGGCTATATCCCTTACAGATTAGCGCTACAATGATAACCTGCTTAGCAATTCGGGTATTCCTTGCAGTGTCCATTAGCATAGTTATTTAAGGCCTGCATTTAAAATGGGTTTCTTCAGTGAAATTAGCGACGATTGTGGGTCTCCAAGGGCAAGCACCAACATCAAGGCATCTCGGGGATTTAAATGGATACTGTCCCCCCCAAACAAAAAGTTGGGTGCTACTTTACTTTCTAACTTAACAGTCACACGTGGCTCTTTAGGGCACTATATATATGAATTTAAGAGTGTTATGACATCTTGTATATTCTTATATGTTTACCTGGATCGCAGGTACCCTGCCCCATCAGGTTATCTATCTAACCTTATCCTTCTGTCATCCTTTAGATGGTGAAGGCCAAGAAGTGGGTGTCCTGCAGTACAGCCTTGATGTCCCACAACCCAGGCCCTCAATGCCCAGCCTGCTTACATGAAGATGAACAATCAGTAGAGAGCCAACTCCCTAACACAGAGTTGGACAGTCAAGGGCCCAGAGCTTCCAACTCGATGAATCCAGGGACACTGCTTATTCAGACTCAACAAGCAATGGTGGCTATGATGGAAAGCCAACAGAATTTTATGCTGAAGGTCATGGAGAAACTGGAATCCTTGACGAAGGCGCAGCCACCCCCCACAGCTGTTCCAGCACCGGCTCCAGGACCAAGCACCCCCCCAAGCCAGATGACAATGATGAACCATCTACACCCCTTCCAGGGGATGAGGATGCTGGGGGGGACACCAGATGGTGGTGAGGATGTCGAGTCAGGAGACAAGGATATGGACATCGTACTTGAGTCACCTTCCCTGATGTCAAAGCTTTGTTCCTTCGACCTGGTCCCAGACCTGATGAGGACCATAAAATCAACAATGGGGTTCGACTTAGAAATGCCCAAGCCTGAATCCAAGCTCAATCCTATGATCCAGCAGAGCCACAAGGTTAAGGACACCTTTCCTAGCTGTCCTGCCATCGATGATATCTTCTCAAAAGAATAGGAAGCAACAGAACCAGGTCACCTGTCCGAGAAAAGAAATCTGGACAGGATGTACCCAGTGCAAGAGGAAAAAGAAAAGTTGTGGTGCACGGCACCAAGCATAGATCCCCAAATTCTCTCAGGGACCCCACTGACAAAAAGGTGGAACAGATGTTAAAGAAGCTCTTTGAAATCTCAGGTATTACAACTAGAGCTGCAGTGACAGTGGTCTACTCCGCCAGGGCACAGATTCACTGGCTGGAGAAGCTGATGGAAAAAGCTGACCCAAAGTCCAGGGAAGCAGAGCTCCTGGAATGTACGCTTCATACAGCTAAGTATCTGGGACACATGGCAGTGGATACCCTAAAATTTGAAGCTTGATCTTCTGCCCTGACAAACAGAGCCAGGCAAGTCTTATGGCTGAAACTTTGGGAAGCAGACAATGAATCAAAGGCACTCCTACAGAACCTGCCCCTCAAAGGGAACAACGTGTTTGGTGAGGGCCTTAAAGAGTTTCTAAAGCAGAAGGAGGAGGGCAAGGATCTTGCGAAAGACAAGCAGAGAACCACTTACTTGCCATCTGCTCACCGCAGGTTTTGAGGGGCCAACAGCTTTCAACAGAACAGAAGGCAGTACTACACTAACAATTCCTTTTGAGGGAGAGGCCACAACAGCAATAACTTCAGAAGCCCCTCTCAGAACAACTACCCAGCCTCCAGAGGAAAGAGCCCATGCTTTGAAGGACAGAGGCAGAGGTGAAAAGCCAAAGCAATATTGACTATCCCACCCAGGCCTCCCCACTACACAGGTCACACTGAGGCTACCCTCCCGTTGGGCAAGAACTGATGCCATTCCATCAGCAATGGCAACAAACAACCTCCGACAAGCGAGTGTTGGAGATCATATCCCAAGGTTACGCTATCGAGTTTTCAAGCAAGCCCTGCAGGGACAGAGTTGTTCTGTCCCCATCTCAAAGAGAAGGGCTACAGCAAACCAGGTACAGGAGGTTCTCCGAGACCTGATACAAAACAATGCAATTTGGCCAGTGCCAGACACTGAGGTCAGCACAGGTGTCTACTCCATTTTCTTCCTGGTGCCAAAGAAGAATGGAGATCTCAGACCAATTTTGGACTTAAAATTCCTGAACAAATTCATATCCACCCCTCGGTTCAAGATGGAAACCCTCAGGCCAACTCTGAGGAAGATACGGGTGGGGGACTACCTCACATCTGTGGATCTGAAGGATGCCTACACTCACATCCCAATCAGACCCAGCCACCAACACTTCCTCTGGTTTCACATACTGGGCCAACACTTCCAGTATCAAACACTACCCTTCGGTCTCACTTCGGCTCCATGAGTATTTACAAAAGTGTCCATTGTCCTGGCAGCCTGACTCCGGGAGCAGGGGGGTGGATATCATCCCATACCTAGACGACTGGCTGATATGGGTGTGCACCAGTGTCCAGTCACAAAGGGACACAGACTCAGTTCTATCAGCCCTGTCCCAGCACAATTGGGTGGTCGATCAGGAAAAGAGCTCCCTGCAGCCATCCTAGTACATAGAGCATCTCGGGGCAGAGATAGACACAGCCGAGGGGATGGCGAGACCATCATGAAAATGAATTGACTCGGTGATCATGGTAGTTTGGACACTGCAATCCACAGCTGAGCTAACAATGGGCCAAGTGGCACAAGTCCTCGGCTGCATGGCATCATGCATTGACTTAGTACCTTGAGCAAGATGAAATATGCGGCCCCTGCAAAACTGCATATTGCAGCAAGGTTCTCCATCGGAGGACGATCTCAACAAGGTGGTCCACATATCAAAGATGGTCCAGGACTCATTGGAGTGGTGGACACACCACCAAAACCTCGTGAGGGGTTGCCCATTGGAGCTCTCCTACAAGGTAACAGTGGAGACCGACGCTAGCCTATTCAGTTGAGGAGCATGCATACACAGCTCTACAGCACAAGGCAGGTGGACAATGACAGAGGCACGCTTGTCCATCAATGTCCTGGAGATGAGGGCAGTGTTCCATGCTCTGAGGGCATTCAGGGACAGCATCAGTGGTCGGACAGTCCTGGTGAAGTCCGACAACAAGGTCACTGTGGCATACATAGCAAAACAGGGTGGAACGCAGAGCAGGGCCATGCTCAGGGAAGCAGCAAAGGTATTAAACTTGGCTCAATCCAACCCTACCCATCTCCATGCTGTTCACCTGGTGGGAAAGCTGAATGTCAGAGCAGACTGGCTAAGCAGATAACAGATGCATCCAGGGGAGTGGCAACTACATCCAGACTTGTTCACTCTGATACAAAGGAGGTGGAGCCGTATCCCAATGGACCTGATGGCTTCCAAAGTGAACACACAGGTCAAAACATACTTCTCCAGGTACAGGGAAAGGCAGGCCCTGGGAGTAGATGCTCTCTCTCAAACATGGAACCAGAAGAGATCTTATGTCTTCCCTCTGATCCCCTTGATCCCACAGGTGTTGGCAAAGATCAGACTGTCCCAATTTCAGATCATCTTCATCGCACCTTACTGGCCATGAAGGGCATGGTTTGCCTCCACAGTAGCCATGACAATGGACAGATGGACCCTCCCATATCAGAAGGACATGCTGTTCCAGGGGCCGAGGATTCACCTGGCCCACCACACCCTAAAACTATTGGCCTGGCTCCTGAGAGGCAGAAACTGTTAACTGCTGGGTACCATGAGTCGGTCATATTGACCATACTATAGTCCAGGAAACCATCTACCATGAATACCTATGGCAGGCAGTGGAACATTTTTGCCAACTGGTGCAAATCCGTGCAACTCGATCCCATGCAAGTGGATATGTCTGTGATTCTGCTGTACCTGCAGCAGGGCCTGGACAAAGGTCTGTCTAGTTCCTTCCTAAGGGTGTAGATGTCAGCCATAGGAGCTGCCTTGGGGAAAGTCAGATTGTCACAGCCCGGGGCTCACCTGGATGTCGTCCGGTTCCTCAGAGTGGCACAGAACATTTGCCCTCATGTATGCACACCGGTGGCCCCCTGGGACCAGACCATGGTACTTGGATTCCTAGGGAAAACTCCATTTGAGCCAGGGCTTGCACCACTCTACTGGTTAGGCCTGAAGACCTGTTTTCTGGTAGCAATCTGCTCCGCTCACAGAATTAACAAGCTAGGAGCCCTGTCATGCAAAGAACCTTACACCATCTTCACTACACAAGGGGTCTTTATGAAAATGGCACCAGCCTTTAGCCCAAAAGTCACTTCCATGTTCCATAGGGAATAGACCCTAGAACTGCCAACATTCTATGCGCAGTCACAACAGGGGGAGTTAAGAACCCATCACTCCCTAGATGTGGCCAGGACCATATCGCAATACATTACACAAACACAGGCAATCCGTAGGTCAGAGAGACTATTTATAATAGCTCAAGGTCATAAACATGGAATGGCAGCCTCCAAAACTACCATTGCTAGCTGGCTAAAGAGGACAATACTGGAGGCATGCAAAGAGAATGGCCTCATCCCGCCAGAGGGAATAAAGGCCCACTCTACAAGGGCAGTGGCTACATCCTGGATGGAAAGAGCTAGTGTTTCCATGGAGGACATATGTAGAGTGGCAACCTGGACTTCCATCCATATCTTTGCAAGACATTACAGACTTGAGACTTTATACAGACAAAGAACTTTTTTTTCCACAAAAGTTTTTTATCCACAGCATGTCACACTAGTTTCCAGCCTGATCACCCTGTCCCACCCTGAAGGATTTTTTGAACTGCTTATTATAAGTAACCCAAGAGGTGATGTCTGGAGTGTCATGGATAGAACATAACACAATGGGTGTTTACTCACCTGGTAAAGGTGATTGTGTTAGTTGTATCTATGACACTCCAAGACCCACCCTTCAGGGCGATCACGGCACTGATACTTCACACTGGAGGGATTACGTCTACAGACTCTAAGGAAAATAAAAAATGTCTCGGTGCCTTGCTCTGAAGGCACTGTTTATTACATTCAGTGACTCTAGGTGGCTGAATCTAGTATTGTACTAATAGGGACTAAACAAAAGGTGATGGTTAAGCACTGATATGTCGTTTTATTCAACACATATGTATATATGGGGTAAAAAGGTGGGAGTCACAGTAAGAGTGGTTTGGCCAGAAACATTTGCCTTTCAACTATGGAAGAATCAAACTGGAGAATGGGAACTCCTGGGACCAAGGTATGCTGCGAAATTTGATCTGGGTCACATGTGCATCACTAGCCTATCAGGTGGGTTGAGAACCCAAGAGGTAATGTCTGGAGTGTCATGGATACAACTAATACAATTACCTTTACCAGGTGAGTAAACACCCAATATCAGGGCCCAATACACCCTGGGGAATTGCAAACTAACAGCTACGGTATTGGAAAAGGATTTAGGAATATACATTACTGACAACCTAAAATGTGATACTCATTTTAGGGAAATGGTGAGGAAAGGGGACAGAATTTTAGGGTGTATATTAAGAAATGTCAGAAGCAGGCAAAGGGAGGTGTCAATTCCACTTTGCACAGAGCTAATCAGGCCACATTTTGGAATATTGTGCACCTGCCGTATCAGTATATAACATAGGTAGCATAAAAATAATGGAAAGACTGCAGAGGAAAATAACTAAAAAAAATTAATGGATTGGAACGTGTGCCTTACAGATACAGACTACAAACACTCGATCTTTATTCAGTTACATACAGAAAACAAAGGGTGGACTTATGCTATGTTTACAAGGCATTCAAGGATGAAAACTTATGGACAACATCCGGTCTGTGTAGAGATGATGATAGTAGGGAAACAAGATGTCATGGGATGCAACTCAAGAGTGAAATATGTGAAATCAACAAGAGAAGTTACTGGTAGTAAAAGGGTAGTTTGAACCTGGAATTTGTTACTGGAGAGAGTAGTTTACAGTAAATCCATAAATCATTTCAAAAAAGAGCTAGATAACTACATAGGTATAGATAAGGTGACATTTTTCCTCTGAAATGTGGCAAGTCATCAAAAGACTAATGCCTATAGACTTGTAATACACTATGAAACTATGAAACCACAGTGCTTCACCTGCAAAAGGCTTCATCAGGAGGTGGAGACAATTAATGACAACAGGCATTAAATACCATGTCACTACCATGTCATACATTTAAGCCACCAATAGAAATAGAGTGAATAAATTCAAACAAAATGTAAAAAGAGTATACAAAAAATACAAACATCATAACGTGTCAGAAAAAAACAGTGCAGTGAACAAACATTATTACAATCAATTCAGTATAAATCGCAGGAGAATATCTTAATTTTCCCAAATATCATACACTATTGCATTGTAAAGTCTAGTGGAGTATTTCAAGCTGTAAATCATGTGATCAACCACTTAGAAGCAGCCCCAATACTGACTGGTGCAGCTGGGAATATGGAGTTGAGATTACTCCCAGAACTATACCTCCAGCACTATGGATCACAGTAGAGGTGTGGCTACCAAACACCTCATTTTGTGTAGATGTCAGTCACAAGAGTTCCCCACAGTAACCGAATGGCTCCTCGCTCTAAGGCAACTTGCAGCATACGAATACCTTTCTAGCTTTGCCACTCATACAATAAAGCAATATTATGTAAGCTGGGCACCCTTCCTTGAATCCCCATTCTACAAAACCTCAGATGGTCAGGTCTCTGGGTAACTCCCTTGCCACCTCAAAAGTTACTTTCCAATATCCAAACTCCTCACCTCCCTCCCACATTTCTTCCTTGACTAACAATCATACAGGACATGTGCAGGTATAGTTTCTTATTTAGTGTTAGTGTTTTGTTATTTTTAAAGAGTAGTAGCTGTGTTCTTGTTCTTACTCATAATTTTCTTTCCCTGAATATTTCATTTCATAAAATTTTTATTTTATACTGGGAAGACATGTGAGCAAATTGGCCGTTTTCACAAGCATCCAGTTGAAATGTTGAACACTGAAGTGGATATATACAATTTGTAACATATACATGGTTCAAAATATACAAAGCGAGACAAAATGTACAAAGCAGGAAAATTAGGCACATGCACAGTTATATACAATGAAGGACAATTTCATACATTTGTGAAGAAAAGGAAAAGCGGCTTATGTACAGCAACAACAATACTGGCAGCAAGTCTAAACAATATGTACATATTTACATCAGTAAGCCTAACGGGAAAGGGCAGGAACATAATACTGAGAAAAGCTTAGAAAGGGAGAGAGGCATGGAGACAGTGAGGTGGACATAGATTAGAGAAAAGGAGGTTTAAGAGGAAAACAAGAGAAAGATAATAGAAGAAATTGTAGGAGTTATTTGGGCAGGCTCCATTTAGGTATGATCTGGGCAGTAGTAAGAAAACTGTGATATACTACCTAGGGCAGTTGCAGGGGAGTTTATTGAGTAGGTCCTCCTTCAGTTTTACCTTAAAAGTACTGAGGGAGGGGCTGCTGACAAAGTTAGGCAGAAGAGAGTTAAAAAGCTTGGGACCTCTGTAGGTAAGCGATCTTTGCCCCAAAGAGGTGTTGCAGTAAGGGGGCCCACAAAGAGGATGTGGCTGCTGTCCTAGTGTGCCAGATGGGGCAAACCTTCTTGAAAAGAGAGGAGATGCTGTGAGAAAGATGGTTTTTGAGTATTTTGTAAAGAAACATGGAAGCCTTCCATGTGAGCCTGTCCTCCAGGGAGAACCAGTGTACTGTTTCGTAGAGAGCACAGCTGTGGGTACAGCAGGGGAGCCCAGTAACAAATCTGATAATGTCATTGTATGCCATTTTTTAGCTTACTGAATGAGATAGAGTTACTTTGAGGGGAGTTGATGATGGAACTGTAGTCCAGGAGAGGTACTGTAATAGTATGCTGGACGCATGCCTCCTTCTAGATTCAGGGATGAGAAATTGCCTGATCCTGTAGAGGAGCCCAAGTCTTTGGTGGATTTTGTTCATTAACTGTGTTATGTGTTGGCCGAAGGAGAGGTGCTTGTCTAGTGTTAGGCCAAGGTATTTGAATTTATGAACCCGCTCAATGACCAAGCCATCATTATCTAGGAGGGTGAAATTAAAATGTGATGATTTATGTGTGCCCGCAAAACCATACACTTAGTTTTTTTTGAGTTCAGGACCATTCCTTGAGTGGTGAACCAGGAGTGGAGGCTGTGGAAATCTGTTGGAAATATGGATAGAAGGGTGGAGTGGTTAGCGTCCTTGCAGTATAAGGTGGCATCATCCACATATAGGATGATGTTGGTATGCGAACAGACACCCCCCAATGACATACTAGGTGTACAAAACCAGTCGGGGCTTTGTTCAGCTTGAGCCCTTCACCTGATTCGTGTTTTTTGCTCCCTTTTTTACATTTACTATTTAAGTATTAAAGTATTTTTCAATGATTCTTCCTGCTGAGGAGTGCTGTGTTTTGATGTTTTTTAACATCTTGGTTATACACCTGTACCCTCCATGTGCTGCAGAGCTGTTTTGTTTGTCTTTTGAGCAGACAGAAGGTATATTGTTAATGAACAGAGACAAAAGGAGGGGCCCGAGTAATGACCCGTGTGGTACTCCATACTTAATAAGGCATTCAGATGAAGGATGTTCCTCAATAACTGTTTTGTGGAACCTCACATGGAGATAATTACCATACCAACTGACAGCGTTTGTAGAGGAATTCAGATGGGCCAGGGTAGATTGTAGAAGGTTGTGGTCCACCAGGTCAAAACCCTTGGTAAGGTTCACAAAGACCATGTCTATGTACAGACCATCCTCTATGGCCTTGTAAATGTCCTGTGTGAACCTAACGAGAGTGGTTTCAGTGTTGTGTTTAGCCCTAAAGCCATGTTGAGCCTCGGTCAGGATGTCATACTTGTTTAAGTGCTGTGATTTGTGAATGAACTATTTGTTTCCATAATTTTGGATGGGGAGGGGGAGGAGTGAGATGGGCCTGTAGTTGCTAACTTCCTGTTTAGAACCAGCTTTATGTAGAGGCCTAATGGAAGAAGTTTTCCAGACTATGGGAAGGGTGCCGGTACAGAGGGAGAAATTAAGAATATTGGTGAGAGATGCTGCAATCTCCTTTATCATGAGTTTAAGGATGAGAAAATCAAGACTGTCAGGACCAGTGTTGGATCTAGGGTTGTTTTTCCTTACAAGTTTTATAGTATCACTGGGTGAGAGAGCTTTGAAATAGAAAGTGGGGAAGCAAGCTTTTGGGGAAGGGGTGAGTTTAGAAGGCTGCTTGGGGGTGGCTGTGGAGAGAGGGATCTTATACTTGTCTAGGTCCCCAAAAAAGGAATTAAATACGTTGGCCACACATGTTGGGTTACTTGTCAGTTCCCCTTCCAACAGAAGTGAGATCTGCTCTCTTTTTGTCTTTACCCAAAAGGGGGTTTAATGTCCCCCAGAGTTGTTTGGAATTAGCTCTGTTGGCTGTTCTTAAGGTGGCTGATTTTTGCAGAATGAACCACTGACTTGCATCTATTGTAGAGTGTTTTATACTCTTGGAGGAGACCTGAGGAGGGTGATTTGCTATACCAAGCCCAAGCCATGTCTCTACCATGCATAAGTTTGAGGGGGTCCTGTGTGATCCACTCGCTAGGGCACCAGTGGACTGATTTTCTTTTTGGGGATGTGTGAGTCGCAGATATTGTTAAATGTTTTGGTGTTATGGTGAGGTCTATGATTTTAATATCAGACATGAAGGACCTGTCAGCTGATTGAAATGCAAGATAAGTTCTTCTTCATTTGCTTGTTTTAATTGTCTTGTGAAGATGTCGTTAGGAACAGATTTAGGGGCTCTGGCTGACCAGTGACAGAAAACAGCACAGTGGTCGCTGATGGAGTCAGGGAGAACACCCGAGTCTGTCACTCGGGAGGGATTCGATGCTAAGATGCATTCAATGTTAAAGCTGTTACCAGTTTTATCATTTGTTCTGGTTGGGGTGGATATAATTTGGTACATCCCACTACCAGCAAGAAGTTCTTTGACGCAGTGGGACTAGCTACTGTCCCAGTTTAGATTAAAATCCCCTAATACGATCCATTCCCTACTACTTGGGAAGGATGACTTGTTAGAGAGGAAGGATTCAAGCTCAAGAAACGGTGTTCGGGGCTGTAGGTAGACAGATGTGATAGTAAAATTTTGTTTTTGCCTACAATTAGATTTATGGAGAGGGATTCGAGCATGGGAGTTTCAGATTCCAGATATAGTTCAGTGTACGAGAGCCTCTCTGATATAAAGAACAGGCAGCCACCTCCTATTTTGTTCAGTCTTTTTTAATTAGTGAATAGCCTTTGAGCATGATTTCGAGTGAGGAAATTTTTGATGGTTAACCAGGTCTCAGAGAGGGCAATAATGTCAGAATTGTTATATTCAACCCAGGCTTCAAAGGGAGTTTTCTTAGCAAGGAGACTTTAAATGTTGAGGTGGGCAATGCTGATAAATTTCTTGTCATGGCCAACGCGGGGGTTGGGGTGAGATTAGCTGGTGCTGATCCTGGGTTGGGGTGAATGGAGCCAGAGAGGAGGAGATGTAGAAATATTAAATGAGTTAGCCTCCAGTTTTTGCATAGCCGCTTAACATAGAAACACAGAAACATAGAAACATAGAAGTTGACGGCAGATAAGAATTGCAAGGCCCATCCAGTCTGCCCATTTTTTTACCTTATGAGTGTGCCATAGACCTGTACTCTGTTAATGGCATATCTATTCATACTCATCTGTATTGCTCTCATGCCTATTCCATGCCTGTTTGAAGCCATGCACTGTATTCATATCCACCACTTCTTGAGGTAGGCAGTTCCAGGCATCCACCACCCTTTCTGCTTACTCACATTACCCTTTAATCAGCCTTCATCTAATCTCATGCTGTGTCCTCTTGTCCTGCTATTCTTCTTATATTGAAACATGTTAGACTCTTTCACCTTGTTAATGCACTTAAGATGTTTGAATGTTTTGATCATATCATCTCTCTCCCTCCTTTGCTCTAGGGTATACATAATGAGCTCCATTAATCTATCCTCATATGTTTTCTGATGCAGTCCCTGCATCATTTTGGTTGCCCTTCTCTGGACTGCCTCCATTTTGTTAATGTCCTTGTGCAGGTGTGGCCTCCAGTGCTGCACACAGTACTCCAGAAGGGGCTTAACCAGTGTTTTGTAAAGAGGGATTATTACCTCCCTCTTACGACTTGAGACACACCTACTAATACACCCCAACATTCCTCTAGCCTTACCTACTGCTTTAGTGGTCTGTTTGGATGATTTCAGGCCATCTGTGATGATGATGCCCAAGTCTCTTTCTTCCCTTGTGATTGCCAGCAACTCCCCTCCCAACCTATAGGTGGCTTCAGGGTTTCTCTTCCCTATGTGCATGATCTTGCACTTCTTTATGTTAAACCTCAGTTGCCACTTTTCTGAGTATTTTGCCAGTTTATCCAGATCTCTACTCATTCTGCCCACCCCATCTGGATCATCTACTCTGTTGTAGATATTGGTGTCATCTGCAAACAGACAAACCTTACCCTCCAGTCCATCTGCAATGTCACTAATGAAGATATTGAAGAGGACTGGCCCCAGGACTGATCCCTGAGGTAGCCCACTTGTGACTTGTATCTCTTCTGACTATATACCATTTACCACCACTCTCTGTTTTCTGCCCACCAACCAGTTTGCCACCCAGTTGACCATTTTCTGACCCACCCCAAGCCTACCCAGCTTATTAATCAATCTTCTATGTGGAACAGTATCAAAAGCTTTGCTGAAGTCAAGGTAGGCAACATCAACTGCACCCCTGTGGTCCACCACTCTGGTTATCCAGTCAAAGAAATCTATGAGATTAGTTTGACAGGACCTTCCTATTGTAAATTGTATACTCATGGTTAAGCTAGCCCTGGCAAAAAGAAACACAGGTGAGAAGGTACAGGCAAAGTGGGCAAGCATTAAGGATACAATACTTGAAGCAACATCCCATTGTGTTAGACAGAAAAGGAAGTGCAAAAGAAGAAGGAAACCACTTTGGTTCTCAAATACAGTAGCAGAAAAGATCAGAGCCAAAAGGCTGGCCTTCAGAAAATATAAGGGAACACAGCGGGATGAAGATAGGGAGGCATACCAAACTGCCCTAAGGGAAGCAGGTAAGGCAGGCAGGCAAAGTCCCAAACTGAGGAAACACTAGCACAAACAGTAAAGAAGGTGACAAGACTTTCTATAGATACATTAGTGAAAGGAGAAAGTCCAGAGGGGTATTGCTAAGCTTAATGGAGAAAAGGGAGCATGTGAGGAGGAGGACCCTGTAAAGGCATCTATCCTAAATAGATACTTTTGCTCAGTATTTACTGAAGAGAAGGTAGGCAGGGCCCACAGCTCAGCATCATGGACACAGGGGGAGGGAGGTGAGCACTACTCCTTCACAAAAAGAAAGGGTCCTACAAGAGCTTGCTAAGCTCAGGGTGGATAAGGCAATGGGACCTGATGGCATACATCCCAGGGTACTAAAGGAGCTAAAGGAGGAACTAGCAGAGCCATTAGCAGAATTGTTTAGTGAGTCTCTGAGCACAGGAGAGGTCCCAGAAGACTGGAGAAGGGCTCATGTGATCCCACCCACAAGAGTGGTAGCAGGAGGAGGCGGGGAACTACAGACCGGTCAGTCTTACCTCAGTAGTGGGCAAGATTATGGAGGCACTCCTTAAGGAAAGGATAGTGCAACACCTGGAATCCATAGGGCACAGGATCCAAGACAGCATGGGTTTACAAAGGAAGGTCCTGTCAAACTAATCTCATAGATTTCTTTGACTGGGTAACCAGAGTGGTGGACCAAGGGGAGCAGTTGATGTCGCCTACCTTGACTTCAGCAAAGCTTTGACACTGTTCCACATAGAAGATTGATAAATAAGCTAGGTAGGCTCGGGTGGGTCAGAAGTTGGTCAACTGGGTGGCAAACTGGTTGACTGGCAGAAAACAGAGTGGTGGTAAATGGTATACAGTCAGAAGAGATGCAAGTCACAAGTGGGTACCTCAGGGATCAGTCCTGGGGCCGTCCTATTCAACATCTTCATTAGTGAACCTGAGATGGACTAGAGGGTAAGGCTTGTCTGTTTGCAGATGACACCAAGATCTGCAACAGAGTAGATGATCCAGATGGGGTGGGCAGAATGAGAAGAGATCTGGATAACTAGCAGAATGGTCAGAAGAGTGGCAACTGGGATTTAATGCAAAGAAGTGCAAAATCATGCACATAGGGAAGAGAAACCCTGAAGCCACTTATAGGCTGGGAGGGGAGTTGCTAGCAGTCACAAAGGAAGAAAGAGACTTGGGCATCATCATCACTGATGACCTAAAATCATCCAAGCAGACCTCTAAAGCAGTAGGTAAGGCTAGGGGGGTGTTAGGGTGTATTAGTAGGGGTATCACAAGTCGTAAGAGGGAGGTAATAATCCCTCTGTACAAGACATTGGTTAGGCCCCATCTGGAGTACTGCGTGCAGTATTGGAGGCCACACCTTCACAAGGATATTAACCAAATTGAGGCAGTCCAGAGAAGGGAACCAAAATGGTGCAGGGACTGCATCAGAAGACATATGAGGACAGAGTAATGGAGCTCATATGTATACCCTTGAGCAAAGGAGGAGAGAGGTGATGATCGAGACATTTAAACACCTTAAGGGCATAAACAAGGTGAAAGAGTCTAACATGTTTAAATATAAGAAAATAGCAGGACAAGAAGACACAGCATGAGATTAGAGGAGGCCGATTAAGGGGAATGAGGAAATTTTTTCACAGAAAGGGTGGTAGATGCATGAATGGCTTACCACAAGAAGTGGTGGCTATGAATACAGTGCAGGGCTTCAAACAGGCATGGATAGGCATAAGGGAGCAATACAAATGACTATGAATAGATAGGTCACTGACAGAGCAAAGGCCGATGGCACATTTATAAGGTAGAAAAAGAAATGGGCAGACTGGATGGGCCTTGCGGTCCTTATCTGCCGTCAACTTCTATGTTTCTATGTTTCTATGTTTCTATGTTTCTATGTTTCTATGTAAACCCATGCTGTCTTGGATTCTGTGCTCCTATGGATTCCAGGTGTTGCACTATCCTTTCCTTAAGGAGTGCCTCCATAATCTTGCCCTCTGTGGTTCCCTGCCTCCTCTCTGCTACCACTCTTATGGAACAGGATCACATGAGCCCTTCTCCAGTCTTCTGGGACCTCTCCTGTGCTCAGAGACTCACTAAACAGTTCTGATAATGGCTCGGCTAGTTCCACCCTTAGGTCCTTTAGTACCCTGGGATGTATACCATTAGGTCCCATTGCCTTGTCCACCCTGAGCTTAACGAGCTGTTGTATGACTCTTTCTTTTGTGAAGGGACTAGTGCACACCTCTCTCCCCCCTGTGTCCATGGTGCTGAGCTGTGGGCCCTGGCCTACTTTTTCCTCAGTAAATACTGAGCAGAAGTATCTATTTAGGATAGATACTTTTCCTTGGTCCTCCTGCACACACTCCCCCTTATCCCCTTTGATCTTAGCAATACCCCCTCTGGACTTTCTCCTTTCACTAATATATCGATAGAAAGTATTTTCCCTTTCTTTTACTGTTTGTGCTAGTGTTTCCTCAGTTTTGGCCTTTGCCTTCCTAACTGCCTTCCCTGCTTCCCTTAAGGAAGTTTGGTATGCCTCCCTATCTTCGTCCCACTGAGTTCCTGCATATTTCCTGAAGGCCAACCTTTTGGCTCTGACCTTTTCTGCTACTGTTTTTGAGAACCAGAGTGATTTCCTCCTTTTGCTCTTGCTTTTCTCCCTAACACAATGGGATGTGGCTTCAAGTACTGCATCCTTAATGTGTGCCCACTTTGCCTGTACCCCCTCACCTGTATTTATTCTTGCCAGAGCTAGCTTAATTCTGTTGGCCATCTTATCCAAGTCGGCTCCTCCGAAGTCACATATTTTTGTTTTGGAATGGGATGATTTAGTTCTAGTGGTGAAACTGAACCATACCACATGATAATCACTGGCCCCAGGTGACCTTCTACCTGGAGATCTGTGTTCCTTTCCCCATAAGTCAGTACCAGATCTAGGATAGCCCTGTCTCTTGTGGGTTGTTGTACTAGTTGTTTGAGGCCCTCCCCCTGCAGGGAATCCACTCTGTGTCTAGTTCTGGTGGATGTTCCTGCTGGTATTGACCAATCTGTATCTGGCACGCTGAAGTCTCCCATTATCAGAACCTCCCCTTTAGCTGTCATGTTTTGTATATCTTCTAACAGCAATGTGTATATGTCCTCCCCCTGGTCTGGAGGCCTGTAGACATCCCCAGTTTGTATGGCTGTCCCATTTCCTGTTTCCAGGGTGACCCACAGTTCTTCTGGCTCCCTATGTGTATTCTAAATTTCTGTGGCTTTGATATTTTCATTGACATAAAGGGCCACTCCCCCCCCTCCCTTTTTGCACCTCGGTCTCTTCTGAACAGTACATAGCCGGGTACTGAAGTCTCCCAAGTGTGGTTACTGGTGAATCATGTCTCACTAATGGCTACTATGTCCAGTTTAGCCTAAATCTTGTCAGTGTCTGCATGTCTGATGTATTTGGTTGATTGGGGTGGCAAAACTATGAGAGGCAGCAGTGTTGAGGCAGAGAGTGATAGGAGAGTAAGCAAGGTCCTTGACTAAGCTAGGGGTATGTGGGAGGATGGCAGTCTTGGGGGTCTGAGAGTTCCTGAGGAAGCTGAGCATCTGGGGTCCAGCCCAAAATGGGCACTATCAACCTGTGGAGCCCCAATAGGAGGTATCTCTAAAGTCAGGGAGGGGATGGAAGAGCTTGGCAAAAAACCTAAATGAAAGAGTAGGATGAAAGGACGACATTGTGTGGGTGCAGTCATTGCTAAGTGGGGGAAAATTGCTTACTAGGCTAGGAGACAGGAATTTGGGGTCCAGTTACTAGACACTGAATTAGGGTGCAACTTGGAATTTCATCAGTCGGGGGAAAATTTTAGTGTGAGATGTCAAAGCAATAGGTTTCAGCTCAATAAATGGTATATGTATATGTGGACTAGAGGGTAGTCAACTAATTTAGTCCATAAATTGACTGCGCTTTTGCCTTATTTTTTCTTTCCTTCATGGCTCCAATTGTCTTGTGCAGAATTATATTCTATACTTTGCTTCTTTAATTATCATTCATCTCTAAACTTGCCTTGGATGTAGTTGACTATTGCTTGTTGATTGGTATATATTTCTTCAATAACAATTGACTGACTACAAAACTGTATATGAGAAGAGGAGGAGGAACATAAAAAATAAAAACATCATTCCATCCTCTGTGACACAAGTTCTGTATTGACAGTTACGTATACAGTAGCTAGTGAATTTGTGGCTGTTCTATTGATTGGCAGATGTAACAATGGACAGACTAGATGGGCCAAGTGGTCCTTATCTGCTTGCAAATTCTACATTTCTGTGTTTTTATGTTCCTATCACATCATTATTTTTTGAATTTTTAAAAATATTATACTGGTGTGGTAGCGCCAGCATACGTTAGGGTTGAGTCAGTATTTGTTTGTTGGATGCAGTGCTCCCTTGCTATAATGAACAGAAAAGGAGCCATAATGTGAGTTCCTTATAGCTCCAAGTTCATTACACAGTGGGACACTGAGTGGTGTCATAACTGCACAACACTAGGTACTTACTATACATTTACTTTTATTTTATCTTGTGATGTGTGTAATGTTGTACCCAAAATATGCCTTGTTGGGATTTAGAAAGAGTAGTATCAGTGATGAAGGGAAACGCTTGAGTGATGGCAGAAGGAAGTATTTGATGCATAATGGTGCTATTTAGAAGCACTGTGGTTCATTAAGTTTTGCTGAGTATAAAGTACATTTTGCACAATGGTGTGTAAAGGGACTTGGTACAAAGAGCTTTGCTGTTTAATTATATTGCAGGTGATGCATTGTTCACAGATGGCTCACAAAACTTAGCAGTGCTATTAGTGTGCTACTTCTGCCAGCATAGCATAGGGCCCTCCCACCTTGCCATGTAATGCACAGATAGTTCCAGAGCAAGGAACCACGCATGCCACTGATCACCCCCAGAAGTGCTGCTACTGGGCCATCAGGTACCAGAAAAAAAAGAAAAAGGCAGTGTACACACCAGTTTCTGCTTAAAAGTATTTTGCTCAGATAGGAGAAAAAAGGATCCCCATTGAAACAAACTCCCTTATGTAGTGCCTTCCATGTGAGTCTTTGTCAGGGAGCTCCTGAAGAAGCCTCACACAGGAGGCATTATGCAGGGGGTTTGTTTTGCTGTGGCACCTCTTTTCTCCCATCTGAGCAAATAAATTTAAACAGAAATTGATCAATGTGCATTACCTTTTTGCTGTTATTATGCAGTGCGCTGATGTCACTGTCTAGGTTTGCCAGTCAGAAGCATGGGAGGTAGAAACGTTGTCTCTTAGATCTTAGTCGATCTTTTCGGCTTTCACCTAAAATTACTACTTGGACTGTGCCCCCTCCCAATGTATACCAGGGGGCACTGCAGCAGTCACTCTGCACACAGCACCATTTACATTTTCTGGTGCTGAGCAGAATGCTGAGCTCAGAATAGATAATTTGATGGCTAAAGAGTGTGGTAGCAGTATAAAAGAAAAATCACATACTGTATTAAATTTGGAGGGGAAAAAGTAGCTGCACCCCAACCACACATAAAGGACTAAAAGAATTCACATTTTAATTAGGTGAGTGACTTTGCAACCACATTCACACTCAAAAGGGTATACAGTTATAAGGTCACGCAGACACTGGAAGTCAGTGTTAGGCCAGGAGTCCATGTATGTCTTGAGTAGAGGTGGGCGAAGTCGACAAAATTCGCTCTGTGGAAAATTTGCATTTTAGCTGGGGGGGGTCCCTAAAGTGTGGAATTTCCACACAAAACTACATACATTTTCAATCCCTGGTGCCTAGTGGTAGTCCCCTCCTGACGCCTCCATGGCAAACTACCCTGTGGTTCCTGCACTGCAGCAGATTGCTTTCCAGGACCACTCCACAATATAAAATATATACATATTTTCAATAAATCCCATCTCTTCCCTGGTGTCTGGTGCCCCCCCAACACCACTAAATGCTAGCCACAATAAATCCACCCTGGCTAGTGCCCTGCTGCTCTGGTGTCTAGAGACTGCCCCCACGGTGCTGATTCTCACCTACATCCACGACCATAATACTGTATTAAAAAGAAAATGTTTCATTTAATCCCTGGTGTTCAGTGCATCCCCCAACCCCTACCCTATCAGGAAGTTCCCCCACATCTCTCTCCCCCCAACCCTGAGAGGGCCACCAGCACAGTCCTCCACTCACCTCCACTGCTGGCAGCCCGACTGAGCCCTGCTCAATGAATGAGTGCCTGCTTGTACAAGCAGGCACTCATTTATTGACAGCTCATGGTCATTTTAATCACATTTCAGGGTTGTAGAGAAAATGAGGGGGGTCTGTGGGGGTGGCGCGATGGGAGAATGGTGTTGTGGACCCCGCCAGGGTCCACAATGCCATTCCCCCATCCTACCCCCCACAGACAACCACAGCAGCCCCCTCCCCTTCTCTACAACCCTGAATATGACAAAAATGACTGTGAGCTGTCGATGAATGAGCGCATGCTTGTACAAGCACGTGCTCTTTCATTGAGCTCAGTTGGGCTGCCAGCCATGGAGGTGAGTAGAGGGCTGTGCTGGTGGCCCACTGGGGGTCAGAGTTGGAGGGGAACTGGGTGGGAGCACTACCTGACATGGTGGGGGTCCACTAGACACCAAGGATTAAATGAAACATTTTCTTTTTTATACAGTATTGTGTCATGGATGAGGGCTGCAATCAGTTAGGGTTGGGGGGAGAATCACTAGACAGACACCAAGGCAGTAGGGTGCCAGCCAGGGTGGATTTATTGTGGCCTTTAATAGGTGGGTGGGGGGCACTAGACACCAGGGAAGGAAAGGGATAGATTAGGGATTTCATGAAAAAAATTGTATTTTATTTATATTGTTTGTGGATGGCAATTGGTGGGGGGGGGCACTAGACACCAGGGATGGAAGTTTGACTGCCGGCTGTAGGGGTGAGGGGGGATGCAACTTCTCTTTGCTTTGTTTTTTTTTTTTAAATTGCAATCTGTACTTAAAACACCAAAAAGCAAGGCGAAGTCACAAATGGCGAATTCCGGTATATTTCAGAAAATTATGCGAAGTGCTCCGCAGATGCAAATTTGGTGACTTTGCAACATATTCATCCACAGAAAAACACTTTGCTGCATCCTCTAGTCCAGAGCAGGGTTGGGCAAGGTGGAATTAGTCTGAGACATGACACATGCTGGGAACATCATTTGACTTATTATTCTTTAAATGGCCTCAAGCATTATCCTCCCTAGATTTATATCCCAAAAGGGTGCTATCTTCTTTCCACTCCTCCACCTGTAACTGTGGGATCTCATCCTCCTTTTGGAATCTCGATGTACTTCTAGCTTTGTAGTTAGGTGGGATATGTTCACTGTTCATTTTAACAAAAGTGAGCATTTCCACGAAGCAGTTTGGAACAGTGATTCTGTGGTGTGTAAATTGGCCCCTGTCACACTGAAGACTCTCTGAAAGGTCACACTAGCTAATAGAGAAGCTAGATACTTAATAACAACACCACACAGTGCAAGCCACACTGAGATTTCCTTACCGACTATACAGTAGGGGTTCATCATCGACTCATGGACCAAATGTAAATACACCCAATAAGAAGAGTAATAATTACAGGAGCAGTACACACTCACATTTTATAACTCTTATGTGTTTTCTTGTCATCAGTAAGCTCTAGTTCTATAGCAGTTGGTGGATATAAACATTTGTTTTAGTTTACTTTTACTGTTACCAGTAGTCATCTATAACTATCCTGGGTACCTCCATTTTCTAATTGTTGAAATATCAGTTTGTTCCTAGGAGCTGCATTAACAGCAAAAAAAATGGTGTGTCATCACCCATTGATTTCGATTTCTACAGTATGCCTGACTGCTGATTTAGAATAACAAAACAAATGGTAGGATTGGCATGACATATCTTCCATTTCCTTGCAATTAGCTTCAAAAACTTCTTAGGAGTGGTAGAGCTGGATTGTAACTTGTAAATCACTTTCATGATGTGCATTTAAAGGTTATTTAGACTTGCTGCATAGAGATGCATAGTGTAAGTGGTCTCATTGGCATCATCTTCTCTGCTACTAATGCAAGAAAACAGATAACATTTACAATATTTCAGGGTGTAGGTCTCCTTTAACTCTGAATTCCACAGAATAATCAGAGTAGTCAAAATTACTTTACTTGAAGCCTTCAAAAAGTCAGTACAGATCAAATCAGATTGGTTAATAATAATGTAGTGAGATGTTATACAACTTATTAACTCCTAAAACTGGAGCCAGCTTTACCACTGACCAGATGCACCAGTGCTTCTCTCATAGAGAATGCAGCGGGCAGGCTACCGATGGTTCAACTCCCCTTATGTAGGTTCCCTAATAAACCAAATGAGGAACAGCAGATCACTTTACTACTGACTACAGTTACAAGGCTGCCCATGTCCTATCAGGGATAATGTTATCCATCTTCTGTTAAAGGGGAAGTAAACATTACAGGGGTCTCTCAAATTGTGAAAGGCTATAAAAAGATATTTCAAACAAGGTATAGAATTTCCATGTAGGTGTCAAGAGTCCTGAGATATGAAAATCTAAATACTCTGTAAATCAAAACAGGGCAGCAGCCATTTCATGGGATCCTGAGACAGAAAGTGACGTCACTGAGGGGCAAGTTGTAATTAATGACATAAAGCTGGCCCCTCAGTGACATCACTTCCTGTTTTAAGATAACATGAAATGGCTGCTGCTTTGTTTTCATTTACAGATAATTTGATATTCATATCTCAGGACTCCTAACACCTACAGCTAAGCCTAGTACCTCATTTGAATGGTCTTGTCTTGCGTTTTCACAATTTGAGTGACCCCTGCAATGTTTACTTCCCCTTTAATGAGCTGGGGAAGTAGTCAAGTTCATTATCATTCCCCATTGCAACATCTGGGGAAAGAATCAAGATGCTCAGGAAACAACTGGCCCCAATGAAAATCTAGATGATGGAAACTCTCCAAAACCAAACACCTCCAGTGCTTCAAATAGATTAGTTTTTTATTCAAGAAAAACTAACAACAGATGAAAAAGAAAAACAAACCCCTGAAAAACAAAAAGGAAAACCAAAAGAGGTAAACAGGGCCAATGAATAGAGTCTTATCACTCAAACAATAACACAAAATAGTAAATTTATCAAATACTAAACTGTTTGTAACACAAATAAGACTGCAGTCAAAAGGGTTATCTTCAGTACCAACACCATGTTCTGACCCTTTCAAAATTTATGTGGATGTTTTCGAAATTCCTTTGTACACTGCTTTTGAAAGATTTTTTCATGAAAAGAATAATTGACTCAGAAAGGGGTGATTGGAAATCCAGTCTGAACAAAGCCTTGAAAAGAGTGAACTCTCTTAATGGATGAATTGCCTGAGGCATATGGTCATATGAGGCCAGACACTGAAACTATGGACATAGCACATTTGAAATGTTTGGAAGGAATGGATGTCGATTGGACAGAATTGAATTTTTGTAATTTGGAGACCTTGGGGGATCTTTACATGGAATCCAGTCATTGTGTTTGTACCCAGATGTTTGATGTTAATTGCTTTGACTTTAAAGGGACACTGTAAATCTTTTTTGCATCATATTATTTTTAGGTAAAAGCCCACATTATATGATTGCTTACTGTCTCTAAAATTCATTGATGATGTTGTTGGTTGTTTTGTCTGCCTCCTAGCTTATAAGAACCAAAATGCATGGTAAGGTATAGCTAAGCCCAGCTGTGTTTTGCTTCAAATCATTGAACTACTCTTAGTGAAAACTTCCTGAACGTTAGAAACACCCTCAAACAGTGCAAGCACTCATGATACAATAGTCTCCTCTACTCCCACTGTATAATGAGTGGTCAGATTGTGTTGGGGGTGTTCCTGAGTCCAGAAAAGATGCAGTGGGAGCTGGTCAAGAAATGTAAACAAACATGTTTTGGTGTGGTAGCACCAGTATGGTGGGCAGTCAGTTTTTCACTTTTTAAAAGAAAAAAGGGATCTGAATCAAACTACCAGCTACATCAACAGTCTCTATAGAATGTGGACAATCAAAGAATGTGTTTTTTAAACTAGGGATACTTTGAGGCCTAGGGGGGTTGACCGTGTCCCTTTAAAGGTGAACAGTCATGTACAAATAATGGTGGTGATATTGTTGCCAAGGGAAACCTATTTCAAATAAACTATTGGCCAAATCTGCAACTCTTTTAGTGCCAGAAACATAACGTGTTTATTTCCCCCTCCCTTTACAGCTGCAGGCATGTATCTTCTACATCACTAGCACAGAAAATGACATCAGAGAAGAGGATTAAAGACATAAAATACACAGTGCTTCCAGTAATTCCTAATGAAGATTTCATGATCCCCACAACTCTCATTGCCATTTTTAATAATGTGCTGATGGCATTTTCAGGCACCAGCACTTCTGCGAACTTGCAGATTTGTAAAGCACTGTTTCATGAAAACACATTTTTCTTCACTTTGAGAAATGTGTCATAGTTCCAGTGCCACCAGTTTCTGAAACTTGTGTGGTTTGATTGCTCTGCTATGCTTTATTTCTGTATTGCTCTGCATTGTCAATGAGGAAGATAGTTAATACATATGGCCTGCTTGTTCATATGTATTAATTCCCTTCCACATTGATGACATTGGGAGCTAACAGAAAAGGACATTTTTATTTATTTATTTTACTTTTATTTTAGTCTTTGGTAACTGGATAAGGCTCACTAGGCACACAAGTGCCTGTTTTCGGGGTGACCTGGGAGCACTGGGTGATTAAGTGACTTGCTCAGAGTCACACAGTATGCAAGTGGAGGCTGTGAGAATCAAACCAGGGTCTGGTCTGCTGGATGTACCAGGCTCGTTCACAGCTTGTTACTCTAACCTGTATGTTATACTGCCAGCCCAATTATGGTAACTATGAAGGAATTTCTCCTGTCTTCCCCATTTAATGAACAGCTGTGTGTCTGTGAGGTCTGCAAAAAATATTTTTTCTGAAAGTATTATTTTAAATCCCTTTCTTGCCAGTGTTAGTTTGCAGAGTTCTTTGTAGTGATATAAAGGTTTTCCCATGACCGAGAAGGTGATGCTTTAGACCAGGAAAAAGCCACCTTTTAAATTGCAGCCCCTGCCGCACAAAGCCATAAGCCAGTTGCCTGCTGACACCGAGGATGGGCTGACTGACCTCCCTAACACCAACTCTGCCACCCCGGGTGAACCTTGGACCTGCCAGCTGCCAAACTCCCCCAAGCCAAAACACTTCTCTCCTTAGCCAGGTACAGTTATGCTCGCTTGTGCTCCCTGAGCGGTTTGCTCCCGCCGGTGCTTTGCGCCTGCTCCCACCTACCTGCCCTATCTGGACTATTTTATTTATAGGTTTTGCTAGTCATGTGTCACTAACAGTCCATTTTTCCACTTGCATGTAATACCAGCTAACCACTAGGGGCCTTTTCTCTAGTATCTGCTTATAGTATAAAGGCAGTATTATCGTTGCATGTTTCCACCTCTCTCTCTGTCTTGCTTAAAGCTGATACCGTCATCTCCAATGGCTGTTCTTGTTCCCTAAGGCTGTACTAAAGCTACATTATTTTCTTTACTTTTCCTGGTACACAGACCTTTGCACCAGTCCCTACCTTAAGCAATATGATGGCCAGTCAAACCATATTACTGCTGTCTCTCAGCCTGTCTCTATTTTTCTGTGGTATCTGGTGCTACTAGCCCTCATACTATCTGGTGATATCGAGTTGAACCCAGGCTCCCTAGCCAGCCAATTATCAGCTAATGGTGTGGGTTACAACTCTAAGGGACTGCATGTTGTCCACCTCAACATCAGAAGCTTACTCCACAATCATGCGGAACTCAAAGTCTAGGCAACTACATACCAGCCAGATGTTCTTTGTATATTGGAGACCTGGTTAAGACACTTAATCCCTGATACATACTGCCTGCTACCTAACTACAACCTTATCAGACACGATAGGCTGCCTACAAAATGTGCTTGGGGTGTTGCAATTTACTATAAGAGTAACCTTAGTCTATCCGTAGTACCAGACCCCGGTACCTCCTCATGTGAATCACTCCACATCGTCATCAATCTAGGGACAAAAAAGCTTCACATTATCTGTGCCTATAATCCCCCCCAAATGTGGGCAATCTGGCCTGGTACAGTTACTTGTCCACTCATCCTCTACTATTGGACAAAATGAACTGCTTATTCTCAGGGGCATAAATCTAAATTGGCTTGGCAAATCAAATGAGGATTTATTATCTTTAGTGCAGAGCCATAATAGGCAACATATTATAGCAGACCCTATGAGAGTATCAATAAATGCAGGTTCCAGTACCCTTATTGACTGGATTCTAACTAATCACCTAGACAAGACTGTAGCTGCAGGCACTCTCCCTGACACAATAAGTGACCATTCACCTGTCTTCTGTATATGGAGTTACGTCATGGTCACTGAGACTCCTCCATGTTACGTCTCCTTCAGGAACTGTGCTAATCTAAATCAGGCCTATTGCCTACATGATGTCTCTTGTATTGACTGGTCCCCAGTCTACCTGTCCAAAAATACAGAAGAAGCTTTTAAATATTTTCTTAACAGTTTTGTAACTCTTCAAGGAAAGCATACTCCTTTTCTCACATGCCGTGTATGAGGCAAGCAAACTAGATGGTTACATAAAGACCTCCTCACCTCTCTGAAGGCCAGGTACAAGGCCTGCAAAAAGTTTAAAAGCTCTGGCCTTCCCTCTGATTTTAACTTTTATAGTTAGCAGTGTACTAAGTGCAAAAAATTAATCAGGCATGCAAAAAGCTCGTATTGTAAGGGGCTATTGGTAGACACAGCTGGCAACCCCAGGAAATTCTGGTAGCACTGCCATTGGCTTTGACTGTATCGAACCAACGCTCCAGAAGTTAGCTGCTTCTTTTATTGCTGGGCCACTATCTAAAATATTTACCATGTCCCTCAGTGAAGGCCTCATCCCAACTATATGGAAAACAGCCAGAGTCACTCCAGTTTTTAAAAAAGTGGACAAGACGGACATAGACAACTATAGACCGATAGCCATACTTCCGGTATTGAATAAAATCCTTGAGAAACTCATCGCCATGCAAGTGACTGAGTACCTCTCCAAGTACAATCTCCTATCCCCTAATCAACATGAATTCCAAAAGGGCCATAGTACCCAAACTGCTCTGCTACAACTGACTAATGATGCGTTTCATGCCATGGATCAGGGTCTCCTACCTGGTGCAGTATTTATTGACCTCACGAAGGCTTTCGAGCTTGTTGATCACCATCTCCTACTAGCAAACCTTCTATCCTTGGGTTTCTCAAAACAATTGGTAGGTTGGTTTAATGGTTACCTGTCCAGTAGGACACAAGTTGTCAAATTCAACTCTGCAACATCAGAAAAAACAGTCATTGACATTGGTGTACCACAGGGATCAATTCTGGGTCCTCTTCTTTTCTTGATTTTCATTAATAATATAATGCACAATGCCTCCTCCTGTTTGCCTTTACTTTATGCTGATGACCTGGTACTCTATACCAGCTCCAATGACATGCTTGGTCTTAACCATGCCCTATCTGCGGCTTTCCTCAATGTTCAAACCTGGATTACCAGCCATAGGCTTGTTCTCAATGCCAGCAAAACACAGTCAATGCTCTTTGACTCTACTGTCAAGCTAAAAAACTGTCAAGACCTCTTTAGAATCACCTGCGCTGATGGTACCTCACTGGAGGTTGTGAGCTCTTCAAATACCTGGGAATCCTGTCAGTCTGTCAGTGCTAAACTAGGGATAACCTACAAAACAAGTCATGGTCTTACCCCCTCAGTGACATTGGCAGTAGCCACGGGTATCCTACTTCTGTCGCTTACATGAGGGTCAGTCATCTACAGCAATACATCCAAGGCTTCCCTACAGAGATGGAATACAACCTATAATAATATATGTCGATATATAGTACTTCTGCCTCCCCTAGGCTAAAACATCACTGCCTGCTATATGCCAAACTTAACTGGCCCTCCCCAATGGCCCACCTTCTCCTCTCTCTCTCTCTTTGTACTCTACTATACAGTATATTAAGCTCTAACATGCCAAGTTCCCTTGTCTCCTTGCTTACCCCTCAGACCACCTCCTACATCCTCTGATCTGCTGACTTTTCCCTACTTCACATTCCAAGATGTAAAACATCCAAAGGCACTTCAGGTTTCTCCTATGTGGCACCCAGTTATTGGAACTCCCTGCCCCTTGATGTATGCCTGGCTCCTACTCATTCTGTATTTTAAAAAAAAGCATTACTCACTCCTTGTTGAGCGCACCCAATGCACCTGCTTCAGTCCTCCCTAGATTCATCATCCCAAGCTGTACTGCACCATAATCTCCCCTGCTAATAGTTTTCTTGCATCTACCTACTTTTACCTCTTTCTCCTGCCCATGGTTTTCTTCCCTGTCACTTTACAAGCTATCCCATGCTGACTTTCTCACCTGCTAACCTGTCCCTTTATTCCCTCTCCTACAACATCTCCTTAGACTTGCGGCTGTGTATCTTAGTCAATACACTTTAGAAGTCAATTACATTTTTTGCACTTATGTAATTTCTAACAACCTACCGTTCTCTGGTATTGCAAAGTCAAATATTGCTATTTTTGGTTAAATTGTACCACTGTATCTCTACTATGTTGTATTTTGACATTGTCCTGCCTTTCAATTTGTTGTACTGTTATCTTCTCATTGTTGTAATCTCCTATATCGTGCCTGAAAATAGTCACTTTTGTGTCTAGAGCACTCACCTGGTTATCAAAAACTACATAAATAAATAGTTTTGTATAATTTGTTCTGCTGGCATCAATTTGAGTAATCTGAGACAGTGAGGTCTAGTGGTTATAACATCAGCTTGACAACTGATGGATCACAGGTTTAAACATCAGCAGTGCCAAATAGTCACTGTGTGACATTGAGAAAGTCACATAACCATTCAGTGTTTCAGTTAATCCATCTGTAGAAATGGGTAGATATGGAACTCCACAGGATATGAGAGGTACTATCTCAGCTGGGAAAGCCTGGTTAAGTAGATTTTATAAAACGCAACAACTGTTTTGTGATGATGTGTGACAGGGTCCATGGCTGGTGTCACAAACCCACTCAGCAGGTCAGATCTCTACTCCCAAAGTGCCAACCTCTGAGCACAGTCTTGCAAACAGTTAACAGAAACAGGGTAACCCTCCTGTCTGTTTTGTGGGTTCAAATCAACCTTTGGTCTCAAGTCTTGGAAGGATTCAAACTGTGAAGCTCTTGCTAGAGTACCCAATGCATAGGCTCAGATAATTCTGTCTTCAGGGGGCCAGATATCTTTGCCTGTGGACACCTAACCAGGTGTCTAGAAATGAACCCTTAAAAACTGTAATAAAAGACCTCAGATTAAAAACGCTTACCTTTTTCTAGTTTGGTATCACCATTCAAGCTTGTGTACAGTGTCTGCTTTTACCATCTCTACTCCACTTGTAAAAGGAAAGAAATCAAAGACAGACCAAGTAGGCTCTAAAAATAGAGTTTTACTAAAATAGAAACAAAATATGTTAAACATAAAATACAGAACCAATATCACAAGAACCATACAAATCTTTTAAAAGAACAAGGTTTAAACAGTGCAATTCCTACTACAGTACTTAGATTGGTCTCTCTCTCTCTCTCTATACATATATATATATATAAAACTGTTGAAAGTGCTCATAGATGTTTCTCTATCAGAGTCTAGATAGAAGTGTATCTGAAGTAAAATAGAATGTTTCTTAAAGAAAACTGTATTTACCAACCCCTTTGTGTGAGGTCACTTAGCTCCTCCTCTGTCAGAATACATAAAACAATATATCTATACAAAACAGGATGTCTTTTCAAAGTATTAAATTCTGTAATCCTCAGCACAACTCATTTTCTCTTTCAAATGACATTTCTTTGATCTGTGAGTAGAAACCCCTCTCACACAGGCACCAAAGCATTTGTGATTTCACACCAGTGTACTAAACCTGGTTTCCCCCTTGAAAAGTCATAAAAGGGATACTGATTTTCCCTCTTAGCAGTCAAAGCTATAATTAACTTAGAAATGTCTGTAATTAGCTTCTGGCCTTCCATGTAACACCTTGTATCTAAAACCTGTGTGTGTGATCTCACATGCTGTTTCAGCATTTCTCAAGACAGACAGTCCATAACCCATTTTTATATTACAAAAAATGATACAGTGATCAGAACCAGCTGTCCAAGTGTCACAATTCCTCCCTACCTAGACTGAATTTGGGGGCTATATCCCCAGCAAGGGATGAGCTTCCCAAATCATTTCACTCCTCAAAGACCCTAGACAGCCCATCTGAGTTCTGATTTTTTTTGGCTCCAGCCCTATGTACGATTGTCATATCATACCCTTGCAAAGCAAGACTCCATCTTAGCAATCTACCATTGTCCTTTCCCATCTGCATCAGCCAAACCAGGGGGTTGTGGTCAGTCTGCACCATAAAATGCTGTCCATATAAGTATGGCTCTAATTTCTTTAGGGCCCACACTATGGCAAGACACTCCTTTTCTACCGTGGAGTATGCTTGCTCCCTGGGAAGTAACTTCCTACTCAGGTACACTACTGGGTGATCTGTCCCTTGGCTGGATGTCTGACTCAGTACTGCCCCAATACCCATATCTGAGGTGTCAGTCTGAACTATGAAGCTTGGCAGAAGACACCAGGAGGAAGGAGTGCTGTGTGACTGGACTTCTCTACTGGGACTAAAGAAGTAGAACTCTTGTACTGGGACCTTAAATTTAGGGTAAAAAAACAAACAAACAAAAAAATTAGTGTGTTGTCTGAGTTAACTGAACTGAATGGTTATCTGAACAGTCATGTAGGTGTAAATCTCAGGTGGCAGAAAGGGCTTGATAGCTGTGCAGTTTAATAACTTGTAGAAAGATTCAGTAAGTAGGGGGAGTGGCGTAGCTAGACGGAAAGCTAAATTTAAACACTGTCTTAGAAAGATTCTGCTAGAAGCTTGGCAGAGGACAACAGGAGGAAAGAGTACAGGATTTGACTGACAACACAAACTTACTGTTTGGGAGCAGGAAGTGAGTGATCACTAAGCCACCAAAGACCCACCATCCTAGAAGGGCAAGAGTAGCTCTCTGGCCCCATCTAGCTGCTGGAGGTCTGCCTCTGAGCAAGTAAGAGGTCTACTGAGAAATATAGGATCTTCTTGTCTCAGAACAGGACAATCAGGATCTTAAAGGGCACAGAGGTGGAAAGTAAGTAGACAGAGAAGGAAAAAAACAGAGGAAAGAGTAAGGATTTCAAACAACAGTTAAGGGGCCAGAAATAAGACATGATAGGAGTGGTGCAGTGCAGTGGCTGTGGAGCAGCAGTCTTCCAGGAGATGTTCTGGAGGATGTGATGTTGTCCCATCTGCAGGCACCTCTCTGGGCTGAGGGAGGAGGTTGCTCATCTCCAGGCTGAGTTGGCCAGGATTTGTGGGACCTCCTCTTCCATCCAGGGACCACCAGTGCCACTGCTGTTGCCTCAGAGGATGTCAAGAAAGAGGAGTGGTTGGACCACAGTGGGCTCAGGGAGGGTGAGGGTGGTGGAACAGAGGTGCATCTCTCCAGTTGTACCTCTCTATAATTCCTATGCCATTCTGGCAAAGTATGGTTCCTCTATGGAGACACCCACAGTGGAGACCAAGGAGGAAGCTGGGAACTTCCACAAAGGAGACCCACAGGAGGGTGGCATGGGACCCCACAGGGGAAGGAAACAACTCCTGGTGGGGGACTCCATTGTTAGGAAGGTAGAACTGGGGGAGGAAGGGGAGAGGAGGTAAGGTGCCTGCCTGGCACCATGGCTTGGAGGGGCAGGGAGTGAATCCTCAGGATCACAGGAACATCTGCACAGGGGAGGGAGCTGAATGTCATTGTCCACCTAGGGACAAATTACCTGGCTAAGAAAGGGATTAGAGCAATGCAGGAAAAGTTTGTGGAATTGGGGAAGGGCCTTAGACAGGTAGCACGCACGGTAACCTTCTCAGAGGTGCTGCCTGTCTATGGCATAGGAGAGGCTAGGGTGCTCCGCACTATGGGATTCAATCAGGTTGAAAAACTGGTGCAGAGCTCAGGGATTTGGCTTCATTGGGGACCGGGGTCCACCTGGAGTGATGCAAGCCTATACTGGCATGATGGGCTGCATCTGTTCAGGAGGGGAACCAGGATCCTAGGTGATAGGTTTAAATGCTTCATTGTCAAGCATTTAAACTAGCCAAGGGGAGAGGCACTGGAAAGGAGCAGGGAAATCCTAGCACCCCCCAAAAAGTCACAGTAGTAAGTGCAGTAAACACCACCGTAGAGGTGTTGATAGGGAGAAGGGCAGGGGTAAATGGAGAAAGTGACAAAGGCAAGAAGGACAGGGATGGGGCAAAAAGGAGTAATGCCATCAGGAAATGGAGGGTTATGAGTACCAGTGCCCATAGTCTCGGCAACAAGCTCCCTGAACTGGTGGCCTTGATGGAAGAGGGATGCCTGGATATTGTAGCAGTCACAGAAACATGGTACACAGAGAACCATGACTGGGATGTTAACATACCAGGGTACATAACCTACAGGAGAGACAGGCAGAGAAGAAGAGGGGGAGGAGTAGCTCTCTATGCAAAGGAAGGGATAAAAGCAACTGAACAAAAGAGTAAACAAGGAGGAGAGGAGGAGAGGAGGCACTGTGGGTCACCTTGGAGACTGGAAAGGGCACCACAATCCACACAGGGGTTGTGTACAGACACCCATGTCAGGGGGGAAGGAATGGACAAGGATATGATAGAAGGCATTCTTAGGATGGCAGAGAAAGGGGAGATACTGTTGATGGGAGACCTGAATATGCCAGATGTTAACTGGAGCACATTTGTTGCAGCCACATCCAAGAGCAGGGCCATTCTTGATGCCCTACAGGTGGCAGGCCTCAGACAGCTAGTTTCGGAGCCCAGTCATGAGGCAGCAATCTTAGACCTTGTACTCTCAAATGGGAACAGTGAGAGGACCTCAGATCTAGAAGTGGGTTGCCATATGGGAACAAGTGACCATCAAACAGTGAGGTTCACGTTAAACTCAGCTACAGAGTCAAGCCATACAAAAGTGAGGGTACTGGACTTCAGGAGGGCTGACTTTGGCAAGATGGGAAAGTGCCTCAGAAAAGCACTAGCAAACAGGCTAGAAGGAGGGGTGGAGCAGAAATGGGGAATCATCAAAACTGCCATCACAGAGGCAACAAGCCTTTGTGTGAAGCAAATAAACAAATCAAAATGAAAGAAAAAGCCACTATGGTTCTCAAAAGAGGTGGCTTGGAAAGTCAGGGAGAAAAAGATAGCATTCAGGAAGTATAAGGAAACACAGAAGGAGCAGGACAGAGAGCTGTACCAGTTAAGGCAGAAGGAAGCAGGGAGGGAAGTCAGAATAGCAAAGGCCCAAACTGAGGAAAAGATAGCCAACTTGGTTAAGAAGGGGATAAAATCTTTATAGGTACATCAGAGAGCGAGAAAGACAAAGGGAGGGATAGTGAGGCTGAATAGAATAAATGGTGGGTGGGCAGAGGGGGCCACTGAAAAAGCAGGGATACTGAACGAATATTTCTGCTCAGTATTCACAAAAGAGGAGGGGGATGTGCCTAAGCCAATTAACAGAAGCACTCTTGATGTGGGGGGTCAATCCCAGTCCTTTCACAGAAGAAAGGGTTCTGAAAGAACTCCTAAAACTGAAGGTGGACAAACCAATGGGGCCTAATGGAATTCACCCCAGAATTCTAAAAGAATTAAGGGGAGAACTAGTAAAACCACTGACTACCCTTTTTAAAAAATCATGGGAGGATGGTGTGGTACCTGAGGACTGAAGGAAGGTGGATGTGATTCCCCTTCATAAAAGTGGGAGCAAGACAGAGGCAAGAAACTACAGACCTGTCAGTTTGACCTTTGTGGTAGGGAAAGTGATGGAGTCACTTCTGAAGGAAAGAATTGTTGAGTACCTAGAGGCCAGTGGGGCACAGGACCCAAGGCAGCATGGGTTCACAGTGGGACGATCATGCCAGATGAATCTAATAGATTTCTTTGACTGGGTGACCAAAGTAGTAGACCAGGGAGGGGCTGTGGACATGGCCTACCTAGACTTTAGCAAGGCATTTGACACAGTCCCACACAAAAGATTAATAGTCAAATTAACCAGCCTGGGAGAGGGTCCTAGGATGGTAGCCTGGGTTAACATTGGTTGAACAACAGGACACAGAAGGTAATTGTAAATGGAGTCCACTCTGAAGAAAGAGGGGTTACTAGTGGGGTACCACAGGGTTCAGTACTGGGTCCAGTCATTTTTAATGTCTTTATAAGTGACATTGCAGAGGGACTGGAAGGAAAAGTATGCCTCTTTACAGATGACACAAAGATCTGCAACAGTGTTGACACACAAGGAGGCATGGAAAGGATGAGAAGGGACTTAGCAAGATTGGAGGAATGGTTGGAAGTATGGCAGCTAGGATTCAATGCAAAGAAGTGCAAAATAATGCACCTGGGAAATGAAAACCCAGGGGATGATTACACAATGGGGGGGTACTAACAACAACAAAAAAGGAAAGGGACCGGGGGTAATCATATCAGATGACCTTAAGGTTTGCAAGGAATGTGAGAAGGCAGTAGGGAGGGCTGGGGGTATACTGGGATGCATAGGGAGAGGCATCACCAGCAGAAAACAGGAAGTTGTTATCCCTCTGAACAAACAGTTGGTGAAACCCTATCTGGAGTACTGCGTCCAGTTCTGGAGACCCCATCTCCACAAGGACATAGACAGGATAGAGGCAGTCCAGAGGAGGGCAACTAAAATGGTGCAGGGTCTGCAAGAGAAGCCATATGAGGAGAGACTAAAGGATCTTAACATGCATACCGTTGAAGAAAAGAGGGAGAGGGGGGACATGATAGAAACTTTTAAGTACCTCAGAGGAGTCAACAAAGTCCAAGAGGGTAGCATCTTTCAGAAAATGGATGTGCAAGAAAAAGGGGACACAATTTAAAGATGGAGGGGGTGATTCAGGGGCAATGTGAGGAAGTATTTTTTCACAGAGAGGGTAGTGGATGCATGGAACAGCCTTCATGAGGAGGTTGTGGGGTCTAAAACTGTGGGAGAATTCAAGAATGCATGGGACAGACATAAGGCAATTCTTGTGGGGGTAGGAAGAAATAGGCTGTGGGTTTACTAGGATCTGCGGCTTATCCTGTAGGTAGAGAAGTGGGCAGACTAGGTGGGCCAAGCGGTCCTTATCTTTGGTCAAAGTCTATGTTTCTATGTAAAGGTTTTGCTATAGTCAGGACTTGTCAAAACAGGAGCACTGCAAAGTGCCTCCTTTAATCTGGTAAAGGCTTTCTCATATGCTGGGTCCCACGTAATTTTCTTGGACATCCTATTCTTTGCCAGGTCAGATAGAGGAGCAGCCAGGGCACTGTAATTGGGTACAAATTTTCTATAGTACCCTGCTGTCCCTAGAAAGCTCCTGACCTGCTTCTGTGTTTCTGGTCTGGGCCATGCCTGGATTACCTCTATCTTTATTTGGTTAGAACGGAGCTGTCCCCAGCTTGCCACATGCCCGAGGTATGCCACTTCTCCCATGGCCACCTGGCACTTCTCAGCTTTGACAGTGAGCTTGGCCCTCTGTATCCTGCTCAGCACTTCCCTAAGGTGGGATAGGTGTTCCTCCCAGCTGGTACTAAAGATGGCAATTTCATCCAGGTACACCACGGCGTACTCCTCAGCACCATTTAACACCTGGTTCACCAACCTTTGGAAAGTGGCCGGGACGTTCTTCATTCCAAAAGGCATTACTTTAAACTCAAATAAGCCTATCGGAGTGATGAAGGCCGATCTCTCCCTAGCTCTTTCTGTCAACTCTACCTGCCAATACCTGTTTGTCAGGTCAATGGCCATAAGGTAGGTCACCCCCCAACTTGTCCAGGAGTTCGTCCATCCAAGGCATCGGGTGGGCATCTGACCATGACTGCATTCAGTCCATGATAGTCCACAAAGAAATGAGTAGAGCCATCTGGTTTGGGCACAAGGACTATGGGTGAGACTCAGGGGCTGTGGGATCTCTGGATTACCCCTAAATCCAGCATCTCCTCCACTTCCCCTCCTAATGTCCTTTTGGACAGCCTCTGATACCCGATATGCTTTCAGCCGTATGGGCATCTGTCCCTGTCTCCACATTGTGCATTGCTAAGGGGATTAGTCCAGGCTTGGCACTAAACAATGGGGCAAAGTCTGCTAAAACCTCTCTTACTTTCTGAATCTGGTCCAGGACCAGCTGGGGAGAAAAGTTTACTGCCTCCACAGAAGACTACTGCTTACTTTCTTCCAGCAAGTCCAGAAGGGGGTCTCCTTCATCCGTCCCCTCCCCATGACTACACACTGCAAACACCATGTCAGCCCTATTTGCATATGGCTTCATCATGTTGACATGGTACATCCTTTCTGTCTGTCTTCTGTCTGGTAACTCCACAATGTAGTTCACATCATTTACCTTCCTAACCACTTTGTACAATCCTGCCCACTCAGCCTGCAGCTTGTCTTTCCGGACCGGAATAAGGACCATGACTTCCTGATCCACCATGTATGAGCAAGCTCTGGCTCTGTGATCGTACCACACTTTTTGTTTCTGTTGGGCAGCTGCTAGGTTTCTCTGGGCTGTCCCCATAAGCTCCTTTAGCCTTTCCCTATACCTAAGGATGTAATTCACAATGGGAGTTCCCTGGGTGGTGTGCTTGCCTTCCCAGTCCTCCCGGATCAAGTCTAGGGGCCCACGTACCCAGCGTCCATATAAGAGTTGAAATGGGGAAAATCCTGTCAACTCTTGGGGTGCCTCCCTGTATGCAAACAACAGGTGGGAAAGGTATTTCTCCCAGTCTCTCCCATGCTGTTCAGCAAATGCCCAAAGCATTGACTTTAGGGTACCATTGAATCTTTCCACAAATCCATTGCCTTGTGGGTGATACGGTGTCATGCATCTCTACACCACCCCACACTTCTCTCATAAACATTTCATCAGGTCCGACATGAAGGAACCCCCTTGATCGGTGATTACCTCCTGCAGAAACCCAACATGGGAGAAAATCCCAAGTAAGGTATCTGACACTTTGTCTGTCCTCAGTGAGGACAGGGTGACTGCCTCTGGGTACCTGGTGGCATACTCCACCACAGTTAGGATAAATCTCTTCACTGAGGAGCTGGGGATATTGAAAGGCCCCACAATATTCATTCCCACCCTCTGGAATTGCTCCTCTACTATGGGCAATGAAATCAGGGCAGCTTGGGTTTTCTTGCCCGCCTACCCTATTTCTTGACACCGGTGACAAGACCTGCAATACTCCTTCACCTGCTGGGTGAAGTTAGGCCAATAGAAATTCTGGGCCAACCGCTGCATCATGCATGTGATTCCCGGATGACCAGACAAGGGAATATCATGTGCAATCTTGAGCAACTGTTCACGATACCCCTGGGGAATGACAAGCTGCCTGCCTAGCACCCCTCCCTCTGTCTGTACTGCCTGAGTATACATAAGTCCATTTTCCCAATGAACCTTATGTCTGCCATCACCTCACTGTACATCATCCGAGTCTGCTCAAGCCCTCAGCTTCTCTAAACTAGGGTCACTTCTCTGAGCAGCTGCAAATCCCTCACACATTCCCAAGGCATGGGACAGGTCCCCTTCAGTCGCTAAACTATGGTCCCTAGCACTAGCGTCAGGGCACTCAGGATCACTGTCAATCCCAACCCTCTGACAATGGGTCACCCCTTCCTCTTTGGAGTAACCCTCTGTAGCTGTGTGGTTACTTGCTACAGGGGAAATTTCTACCCCCTTTTCATTAGTCTCCCCATCTGGAGACACAGGCTGGGGAACCAGCCTCTCAGTGGTTTCCACAATGGCTTCTGTGGGGTTCAGGGAACTACAATTTTCCCTTGCCACTTGTCTATGAGTAACTGCACATACCATCCCCTGTTTTAGATTGTTGCCCAGGATCACATCCACTGCTAAGGTTTTGGCTACAGCCACCTGTTGCACAGTTCCCCCTGTTTCACCCCAGTCTAGGAGAACACTAGCAAGGGGCAATATTTTTGCCTCACCAGTGAAGTCCTGTACAATGACGTAATTATTGGGTATAAGCCGACCAGGCTCTACCAGATCCCCCTTTACCAAGGTCAGAGATGCCCTGTGTCCCTTAACCCTTGCGTCTGTACACCATTCACCATGACTGGGTGCATGTGTTCCCTCATGTTCACTGGCATGCTTCCAGGAACACACAAACAACCTACTTCCTTTCTAGCACCCTGTTGTGTATTGCTTGCCTTTTTGGGACACTGTCTAGCAATATGCCCAGTTTCTTTACGCAACCAACATTAATTTCTTCTCTCAGAGAAATCTTTTTCTGAAACCTGGGGCTAACAAGTTTCGGTGGAGGCAGGGAGGGTTTTAGCTGCCCTGAAGGCACGCCTTTCCCTTTCTGTACTGCCATGCCTGCCCTATTTGCTCTCACAGCATGTCTGCTCTTGGCATAGCGGTCTGAGAGTTCAGCAGCCTCTTGCACTGTTTTGGGATCTTGGTCCTCTAGCCAGGTTTTTAGCTTGGCTGGGCATGCCCAATAAAACTGTTCTAATAAAATCACATTTTCAATTTTATCAACAGAGTTTGCTTCAATTCCTTCCCACCAACATTTTAAAAACTGACATTGTTTCATGGCTAGCTCCTTGTAGTTCATATCAGGGCTTTTCCTGAGCTTACAGAATTTAGCTCTGTATGATTCAGCAGCTAATTCAAAATTTTTTAACAGTGCAGCTTTAAGTTTGCTGTAATCATCACTGTCCTCATTGTCCATTTGACCCAATGCATCCTGAGCTTTCCCGGTAAGCAGCGGGGATAGCTGGAAGCTCCAGGACTCTCTAGGAATTTTAGCCTGAATACAAACTTTTTCAAAAGAATTTAAAAAGGCATCCATATTTTCCTTCTCTTTACATTCGGTTATTAATTTGGAATTCAATTTGTAACCCAGTCCTGTAGTCCCAGTTAAACCCAAGCCACTTACCTGCTCTGGGGCTGCTGGTTGGAGTCGTAGCTCCTCCAGTTCATGTTGCCTCTGGCTCTCCTGCTCTTCATGGTCTGCATCTCGGTGTTCTCACTCTGTCTTCTCCTCTGCAGCACACTGGCGCTCACACTCCTCACGGTCTGTGTCTCGGCATTCCCGCTCTGCCTCTCGGTGTTCTCGCTCTGCCTCATGGTTCTCTTGTTCTCTCTTCTCCTGGAACTCCAACTCCATCCTACACAACTCAGTTTGCAGTCTCAGTACCTCTGGATCCAGGATACTGGTTACCATCCCCTGCTGCTATGGCCCTTCACTGACAGTGGCCCTTCTGTCATCCTCACCAGACCTGGACACTGCACTGGCTGCTAGCCCTGCCACACTCAAGGTTTGGTCCTTTTCAGTCACGGTCTGTGACTCGCTGCTCTTGCTATCTGCTACCATCAGGGCATCTATGTGGTTCTGCTTGCTGGCTTTCACTGCAAAAGGGACTCCACTGTCCCCGCATAACTGCTTTAAGGAATCTACAGTGTGCCTGCTGTAGTCAGAAGCCATCTTCTTCCCTCACTACTGCTACTCTGACTTGCATTTTAGAAAAAGAAATAAAACGGGTAGGAACTTGACTGTATACCAAGTGATATAGTTCTGTTCCTGTTTTAAAAATAAATCACTGCCTTTTTCTTTCTTTGCAAGTGAGCTTACGGTCTCAAGCTGACACGCTGAAAAATAAAAGCTTGTGATACCAAAATTATGCTACCGCTGCCAACCAATCTGTCACAAACCCACTCAGCAGGTCAGACCTCTACTCCCAAAGTGCCAACCTTTGAGCGCAGTCTTGTGAACAGTTAACAGAAACAGGGTAACCCTCCTGTCTGTTTTGTGGGTTCAAATCAACCTTTGGTCTCAAGTCTTGGAGGGATTCAAACTGTGAACCTCTTGCTAGCGTACCCAATGCACAGGCTCAGATAATTCTGTCATCGGGGGGCCAGATATCTTTGCCTATGGGCGCCTAACCAGGTGTATAGAAATGAACCCTTAAAAACTGCAATAAAAGACCTCAGATTAAAAACGCTTACCTTTTTCTAGTTTGGTATCACCATTCAAGCTTATGTACAGTGTCTGCTTTTACCATCTATACTCCACTTGTAAAAGGAAAGAAATCAAAGACAGACCAAGTAACCTCTAAAAATAGAGTTTTACTAAAATAGAAACAAAATATGTAAAACATAAAATACAGAACCAATATCACAAGAACCATACAAATCTTTTAAAAGAACAAGGTTTAAACAGTGCAATTCCTACTACAGTACTTAGATTGCTCTCTCTCTCTCTCTCTCTAAATACCTGCTTAAAGTGCTCATAGCGGTTTCTATGTCAGAGTGTAAATAGAAGTGTATCTGAAGTAAAACAGAATATTCCTTAAAGAAAACTGAATTTGCCAACCCCTTTGTGTGAGGTCACCTAGCTCCTCCTCTGTCAGAATATATAAAAAAAATATCTATACAAAAACAGGATGTCTTTTCAAAGTATTAAATTCTGTACTCCTCAGCACAACTCATTTTCTCTTTCAAATGGCATTTCTTTGATCTGTGAGTAGTATCCCCTCTCACACAGACACCAAAGCATTTATGATTTTGCACCAGGGTACTAAACCTGATTTCCCCCTTGAAAGTCATAAAAGGGATACTGATTTTCTCTCTTAGCAGTCAAAGCTATAATTAACTTAGAAAAGTCTGTAATTAGCTTCTGGCCTTCCATGTAACACCTTGTATCTAAAACGTGTGTGTGTGTGTGTGTGTGTGTGTGTGTGTGTGATCTCAAGTGCTGTTTCAGCATTTCTCAAGAGAGACAGTCCATAACCCATTTTTATATTACAAAAAAAAGATACAGTGATCAGAACCAGCTGTCCAAGTGTCACAGCTGGTATAAGCAATTCTTGGAACACTTAATCAAGGGCCCTTTTTAGGTTTCAAAATTAAAAGCATTTGTTTGAACATTGTGGCCCAGATATTCAAAAGGGTTGAGCCATGCACAACCCACTGATGCACTCCGGTGCGATATTTAAAAGGGAAAAGTGCACCGCACAAATCCCAATGCACTGGGGTGCATCAGTAATGTATGCAGGCACAGGTAGGGGGGCATGCCCATGCATAACCTGCACAGCCCGATATTCACCCCGGGTCATGCAGAGTTATGCATGTGCAACCCCTATCTGCGCCTGCACAAAGTTACGCCTAAAATAAAAGGAACAAGTTGAGGGCCACCCACAGGTGAGCTGCCGTATTGCAGGGCATAATACAGCAGCTGCCACCTGTGGGTGGCCATCACCTGTTCCTGCCACACCTGGCGGCACCCCCCATGCCCCGATCATGGGCATCTGTCATCCCCCCCAAGTCCAATATCCCTGGTGGTCTAGTGGACCGCATGGAGCCCAATCACGGGCGACATTCAGCACCCCCCAGCCTGATATCCCTGGTGATCTAGTGATCCCCACCCACCCACCCACTGAACCCCACCACCCGCTCCCCATCAGCCAGAGGGTGGCAGCACCCCACCCACCTGCCGCCCTGCTGCCCGCTGACTGACAAGTTGTAGGGCTGCACGCCGTGGTTTGGGAGCATGAGCCAATGGGCATGCAGCCCATACCATACTAGTCAGTCCAGATGATGGAAATGATTCATTCACATCTGGACTGACTAGAGGGAGGCTGCATGCCCATTGGCTCATGCTCTGAACCAATGGGCATGCAGCCCCACTGAGCTGTCAGTCGGTGGGCAGGCGGCAGGTGGTGGTGCTGCCACCCACCGCTGATAGGGAGCGGTGGTGGGGATCAGTGGGTGGGTGGGGTGGGGGTCCACTAGATCATCAGGGATATTGACATTCTTTGTCCCTTATGGGACGTCCCGCAATCAGACTGCAGAGGGCGTCGGTCCCCGACGGCTGCTGCCTGGCAGGGCGCCAGGCACAAGTCATTGGGGATTGGCGCACCTGCATGCTAATGGCATGCAAATGGGGCCATAATCAGATGCAAATGGTGCCCTGTGCACATTGCATAAATTATGGCCCCATTTGCATGTCCCCCTTTGAATATCACAGGTGCTGTGCATGGCACAATGGCAATTCTGCCACCGCATCTCAATGCTCCACTCTGACCACTTGCGCTGGCGCAGTGCCACTGTGCCATGCACTGTGGGGGTGGCCAGGGTGCGATATTCAAAGCAGTTGCTCCATAGCACAGCTCCGTTGAATATCGCCCTGGCCACACCCGTGTGCAACAAATTTGAACTGCGCCCAGGCTTGCACCACAGCCTGGCGCAGTTTGAATATCTGGGCCTGTCACTTTAAGATAAAAGAATTAAGCTTTCTTCAGTGAAACTAAATAAAACAGCAGGTTTTGTTGTAGCTTTTTCCCCTCAGAAACTCTTTCAGTCTGTCGTTCCAGCATGAAATCTACAGCAGACCCCTTCTCTCTGATACATGACCTTTTTAGTTCCCTGGCCCTCACAGGTGCAATCGTTACATTATTAGATAGCTGATGGTTTTTGAGCAGCTTAGCAATTGACCCAAACACTTAGACATCATCCCCAAATTCACATCTCCAGGAACAAGGGAACAATAATAACAAGGGCTGGCAGCAGCCACGACGGCTGCAGGTGTACGCGATGTGCGTGCATGTGCAATGTGGCCATGATAGGCGCACATGAGCACAGAGTGCACTCGGCCATATTTGGCATGATGGGCTCTTTTGTGCATGTGTATCGTGCCCACAATACTCATGCACAGAGCACACAGTGGACATCTTGGGCAAAGTGGGCTCTGCTGCGCATGCGCATTGCCATGCGGAAGTGACGGCCAGAAATAATGCTCAGTGCGTAGACAAAATAACACTGTGGGACTGCTGCAATCACTTAAGACAGCAGACCAATTCAGGTACTGTGGCGTGATTGTGCTTCAACTCCAGATATGTTATTCAATCTGAATCCAGTGAGTCATTTTTACTTTCTGATCACAAGACAACTGCTGAGCTCCAGCCTTGCAGATGTAAAAAGGTTTTATTTTCCTTTTACTTGTCCTGTCTGTGAGATACCTACTTTGCTGGTTCACACTGTTTGCAGGGCATCTCCCTGACAGGACTGATAATGCTGGTGAGCTGTGTTTCTGCTGTTAGCACTGTACAAACTGTTTATATTAGTTAGGTCTGCTACCAGACTTCATCACAAAACAGTTACTGTGTTTCAAACATACTTAACCAGGTTTTCCCAGTTGAGATGTAACCTTATTTTCTGTGGGGTCCTCTATAAACCCATTTTAACAGCTGGGTTGACTGCAGAACTGAGAGGCTATGTAGCTTGCACAAGGTCACACGGTGACTATGGCATATGGTACTGCAGAGGTTTAAACCTATGATCTCCCAGTTCTCAAGCCAGTGAACAATCCATTAGACCATACTGCCTCACATTACACAACATGATGCCAGCACAACAAATTATACAAAATTATATCATTGCAAATAAATATGCAAAATTGCACTGGCATAAAAATGATTTAGAATAATACTAGTAGAAAGAAATTTTGCAAACCTCGTGGACACAAAGCTATTCACAAAAAGAGGGTGTTGTAAAACATTATGCAAGCAATGAAACCACAGGTGTCTTGGAAACCTCTGGCACTGAAACTATGAAACATTTCTCAAAATAGTGCAAAACGTATTTCTATGAAACAGGGTTTTACAAATCTGCAAGTTTGCAGAAGTGCTGGGGCCTAAAAATACCATTGGCACAAGTTATTAAAAATGACACTGAGAGTTATGGTAATCAGGAATGTTTCAATAGGAATTACTGACAGCACTTGATTTAACCAGTTTATCCTCTTTCTGTGATGCCATTTCCTGTGCTAATGATGAAAAAAATAGATACCTGCAGCTGTAAAGGGAGGGGGACTAAATGTGTTATGTCTCTGGCCCTGAAAAAAGAGCTGCAGATTTGGCCAATAGCTTATTTGAACTAGATTCCCCTTGGCAACAATATTGATGCCATTCTTTGTACATAAGGGGGTCCCTCTAAATTTGGGTACATTGCCTCTTACCCACCTTTTTGAACCCCCCTCACTCAGCCCTCTCTCTCTTTCCTTACTCCAATCAAAATCATTCCTTGTTGTGATGTAATCACGCCCCTTCCCCATCCCCTCTCTCCCTCTGTGACCTCATCTAGCCCCGCCACCCTTCAGGTCTTCTCCTATATTTTTCCCTTAATCACTTGCAGACCAAACTCCCTCCACCCTTCTGAGCACCAGTTGATAGAAGGACCTGTTGAAAATAGTGCTTGCATCTTAATCAGACAAGCCGCCTTATCCCCAGATCCCCCCCTTACAAATAAAACATAGACAACCGTTGTGTGGGTGCTCAGTTGGCAAAATTATTTTACTCCAAGTTTAAAATCATCCATCTATATTTACAACACATTTACATGAATCTAATCCTCCATGTCATTATTACATTTCAATCACAATACATATTATTAATGTCATCTCTTCTTCCCCCGGATATACATCCAGGGTCCATTCTCCTCATTTCTTTTATGTCAGGGTGCGCGAGTACATGCATAACCTTCTTCTGTTTAATGGTCCTAAAGGCCTTACATGTCTGCTGATGCCCCTTCCCCCACCTCCCCTTTTCTTCCACTAGCCCATCTCCCACTTGTGAAGGATGGCAGGCTTCCCCTTGATTCCTTTGCCCCCCCCCCCCGCCTCGGTCCTTGTATTATGTGTTGTTTTTTTTTTAAATCTGCCTCTCTTTTTTCTCCATAAATCAATGGTGTCAGCCATTTCTGAGTTAAAACGGCCAAACCCACCCTGGAGAGGTGAACTCTGTTTCTCCTATAGTATTTATCTATGCCTTCCTCTATCCCCCTTCTAATACAAAAACACAACACTGACGTAAATAAAGCTGCTACCCTACTGTTCATCCATCTCCTTGCTTTTTCAATAGCCTTATGACTGTGAGCATTATGCTACACTCTCCTGGGTACTATCTCTGACCAAACTAATGTTACATACAGCCACCACTCTTTAATCCTGGCAATATTGCTCTTTATTTGAAAGAAAATGTCCAGCCATGGCCATGTTTCAAAATTGTTTCCTCCCAAGTGTATGATGACCATGTTAGGCCTCACATGTTCAGCCTTCATTTCCCGCAGCAATGGCCCATTGCATCCCCAGTACTCCTTTCCAGGTCAATTTAATTTTGGATGGGTCCTGATAGAGTTGTCTCCCCTAAGCCTCCTGGATGCCCATTATTTGGCCCAAAATATGAAGCAGTGTCCGTAGATCCGCACCTCCAATCTCTGCCTGTGCCCTGTTAAAATATAAGGAAAAGTGAGTGACATGTACTCTTACCCCTAAACCCCCCTGCCACCCTCTCCAGGATGATTCCCACCCCTTCCTTTTTTAAGCCCCCCCACCAATTTTCCCTTGTCCTGCAATTGCCTTGTACCAAAGTTTTTTAATAAACCGTGCAATTCTTCTGTGCACTGGTCCTGTAGGGAAAAAAAAAAAGCAAGGATATTGTAGTTGTTTTGCTGCATTCCTTCCATATTTCTTAAAATAATTTGAAGCCCATCTACCTTTTTGCTTTATCTCCTCAGGAGAACCTCCCTGAGGTGCTATTTCTATTGCCACTCCTTTCCGAAAGGAGTGTGATGAAAATACGTTAGGGTCTTCCCTCAAGAATTCTAGGGCTTTTTTCAGGATGCTGATCAGTTGCCTACTAGAGACCCTTGCCCCATCTCCATGGATAAATAATGCCATTACCCCTTTTGGCTGCACTGCCATATATGCAAACTTTGGTGCCACTGTGCACACTGCTGTGCCTTGACATTATTTTAAGGTTATATTGGCCCCCTTCCCTACCTGGTCCATTCTGGATTTTCTTAATCTCAGCATTATGGTCTCAGCCCCCCAAGTAATGCCTTCCCAGGTTAAACCCCCTATCTCGTACCCTTTTCCCTGTCCTAGTAACTTGCTGACTCTAAAAGCCCCATGGTACATCATGATAGAAATGCCCTGAAACAAAATTGATTCATTCTGAGATTGGCAAACCTTGCCCAAAGCCCCCATTAATTTTTCCAACAGTGCCTCTGTGATCGGGTACCTGGTATCTTCTGGTTTGCCCACTATCCTTATCCAACCCTACATCATCCTTCTTACTAAATTTCCTTTCATCGGGTCCCTCCACCCTTTCAAGATGAAGACTAAGCCAATGGCTGCTAAATGCACTACCATTGTGGCATGCACCATCTGCTTTCTCCAGCCCTGAACTACAAACTTTGCCACCTGGTCTTCCATCACCATCTCACTTATCTCATGGCTGAGGCTCTCTATGAATGCCTGAAAGACCTGTCATGAACCTTCGTATCCCTTCAATGTTTTAGGGGCCCAAGAGTTGCGGAAAGATTTCAGCTAATTCTAGCCAGTCTCCCATATGTACACTGGTACTGGCATCCATACATCCTCTGCTTCCACAGCTACATCGTGGAAACTGTCCAGCTGTAGACGGGAAAGGCAGTCAGCTATGATGTTCTTGACCCCATCCATGTGCCTGGCCCTAAAAGACATATTCAACCTGAGGCCCTGCAGCACCAGCTGTCTCATTACTATCATCATCATCTTGGACATGCCCCCCTCTTCTTCCGTACCTGTACCACTGCCTGATTGTAACACCAGAATGTGACCTGTTGGTTCCTGAGATCCTCCCCCATACCAGCGTGGCCATCCAAATGGGGAAAATCTCAAGAAAAATTATGTTCCTTGTTATCCCCCTAGATACCCATTCAGCTGGCCATGGTTCTGCTAGCTACCTGCCTCTAAAATAAGCCCCCATCATGATACCTCCAGCTGCATCAGTGTATAGTTGTAGATCAGTGTTAAAACCCCAATCATCTTGCCAAAAGGTTTTCCCATTGTATTTGCGTAAGAATAACTCCCAGATATCTAAATCCTGCCGTGTCCCTCTTGTTATACTTACCCCATGATGGTAGTCCATGACCATAGCGATTGAGATTGAGTGCCTAGAAAAATGTCTACTCAATGTCGACGACTGTGATCATGGCTACCCAGGGAGGAGGGCGACCGGATACTGTGGTTGACGAAAACTGCAACATGAACTAGTGGGTATACGCATGCATGCACCCGCAGGGAAGAGAGGTAGGAGATGGATGACATGTGGGAGGGGTTGCAGCGAGCAGCTGCCAAGCTGGATCACTGGTGTCATGGGGAGGGTGGTCAGCTGGGAAGCATGGGGTACTGGGTTCTGGTCTGCCATGGTGCAGGGTTTTTTTTTTGCCACCTGGTGGCATGTATTTTTATCAAATTTTACCCCCCCATCATGCACCCCCCTGGAGTTGTGAATCCATAAGTAAGGGGGTGCAGGGGGCATAGCCCCCCACATTAAAAATGAGACCTGTACATCTTGGGTGCCTTTTGTTTCTGCGCTGCAAGTGTGCATCACCGAAATTGAGTTACGACGATGTACACTCACCATAATAGCAATCACTGTTTCTCAATCGCTGTTATGACATGGAACCCCCAATGATATGGCCTAGTCACTCCCCTAGTTGGCCTTGCCAGATGACATGTAAACGTCATCCCGGCGCTACAGCCCTACAAGTGAAATTCAGGTGGCCCAGTAGTTGTTGGACCTGATGCAGCTGAACCCTCTTACACTGCTTAATCTCCCTCATCAATGCTTTTATCTTGTTCAGTTTTTTGCCAGGTAGACTGAACAATTACCCATCCATATCTATTTCTATTCCCAAGAGTTCTAGATACCAGTTGGGGCCTTCCATCTTATCCGCTGCCAGTGGTATGCCCAATTCATTAAACATAGCCATGAAGTTGTCTAACATAATCCCTATCCTTTCTTCTCCTTCCCCAATTAATAAGAAATCATCTAAATAGTGAATAACAGATGTGTTTTCATGCCTATCCTGGAAAACCCACTGCAACCAAGTACTGAGTGTCTCAAATGTGGCGCATGCAATTGAGTAACCAATGGGCATGGTTTCATCAAAAAAGTATTGTCCTCCTACCTGAAAACCTAAAAGATCCCAATCTTCTGGTCTAAATGGTAACAGTCTAAATGCTGATTAAATATCAGTTTTCGCAAACCATGCCCCTGGAGTTGCCCTTATTAACCGTACTGCCTCCTCTAGTGTGGCATATGTGACCTTGCTGTCTGCCTCATCTATGTGGTCATTAACTGAGTCTCCCTCTGGGTAGGACAGGTGATGAATGGCCCTTCCTGTTTCTTTGGGACCAAATCCAATGATGAAATCCTCAAGTTCAGCAGTGGAGGGGCCCTGAAGGGGCCTTCTACTCTGCCCGCATCTACCTATTTTCTTATTTTTTGTTCTAGCAAATTCTCTTTCCCTTTTACAGACTTTAAATTCTTTGATTTGGTTCACTTCCTCTGTCCTTTAAATTGTAAACTAAACCCCATTTGAAACCCTTCCTAAGTAGTTTAGCTGGTTCCCTGTTGGGGTAATGTATAACCCATTCCGTTAATACTTACACCTTTATGGGTGTGTCAGCCAGCTTAAATGCTTTAGCACCTAGGATCTCAACTATCCTTTTGTCACCCATATTGTGCATATCCCTACCCACTGCTGTACCCTCTGCCCCGGCCCCCCTTCCCCATATCTGTCCCCTATACCCAGACTGTCCAGCCCAAAAGGGCTGGTTGAAATTGTTATTATTATTGTTGTTATTATTATTATTATTATTACCCTTATCCCATCCTGCACTTTGAGGCTGGGTGAGTGCCACCACACTTGGAGCAGGCGTGCCTGAAATGATGAGAGGCCAGGAGCAGAAAGTTCTATTGTAACCCCAGCAACAATTTTGCAGGGGCCCAGCCTTTCTGTCTCAATCCTCACCTCCGTTCATGCCCATGCATATCTCCAACCACAAATCCACCTGTCTGGTGTCCCAACACACATCTCCAAAATGAGCCATTCGCTTTCTAAACTTCTTATCATATTTCATCCTGCTATGCCCACCTTTTGCCTTGTAGATATTCTTTATTAGCAGGGAATATGTTAATGGGGGGTAGCCAACTTGGGTTTCTTTTCAATAACTATGGTGGTATAATAAGTGAAACCCGTGGACCAGTTATCCCAAGTTTTCCTTTTAAGGGTCTTATCCTCCTTCCCTTTACCCGGTAGGACCATGGCTGCTGCCATATCCTTCTTTTCAAAACACTCCTTTTCTTCGTATTTATGTAAGTTGTCTGTGTTGGCTAGGGCAAATATGTCAACATACTCCCCCTTTCAGATTTTCTCCTTTGTTGTCAAAGGAACATGATCCCTGATTTTGAAACCCAGAGCCCCTATTTCTGGTGACTCAGCCTTCTTACTGTCCAAAACAGGCATTGTCCCACTTCCTTCTCCCGCCTTTCCTTTTTTAATCTCTCCTAGAACCTTCTCTAATTGACCCATCCCTGTGTCATCCATAGACTTTAACATCTGTTCCACCTACTCCTTTATACTGATGTCTACTGAGAGATCCAGATTACCTGTTTTGAGGTTCTATCTCAGCTGGGAAAGCCTGGTTAAGTAGATTTTATAAAACACAACGACTGTTTTGTGATGATGTGTGACAGGGTACATGGCTGATATAAGCAACTCTCGGAACACTCAATCAAAGACCCTTTTCAAGGTTCAAAATTAAAAGCCTTTTTTTGAACACTGTCACTTTAAGATAAAATAATTAAGCTTTCCTCAGTGAAACTAAATAAAACAGCAGGTTCTGTTTCAGCTTTTTCTCTCACAGACTCTTTCAATCTGTCTTTCCAACATGAAATCTACAGCAGACCCCTTCTTTCTGAAACATGACCTTTTAAGTTCCCTGGCCTTCCCAGGCACAATCATTAAATTATTAGGTGGCTGATGGTTTCTGAGCAGCTTAGCAATTGACCCAACCCCTTAGACATTATCCCCAAATTCACATCTCCAGAACAAGGAAACAATAACAACAAGTGCTGGCAGCAGCCATGATGGCCGCAGGTGTACGCGATGTGCATGCATGTGCATTGTGGCCATGACAGGCGCACATGAGCACAGAGTGCATGCAGCCATATCCGGCATAATGGGCTTTTTTGTGCATGTGTATCATGGCCATGATACTCACTCACATAGCCCACAGTGCCCATCTCGGGCAAAGTGGGCTCTGTTGCGCATGTTCATTGCTATGTGGAAGTGATGGCCAGCAACAGTGCACAGCATGTAGACAAAATAGTGCTGTTGGACTGCTGCAGTCACTGAAGACAGCAGACCGATTCAGGTACCGTGGAGTGATTGTGCTTCAACTCCAGATATGTTGTTCAGTCGGAATCCAGTGAGTCATTTTTACTTTCTGATCACAAGACAGCTGCTGAGCTCCACCCTTGCAGATGTAAAAATGTTTTATTTTCCTTTTACTTGTCCTGTCTGTGAGATACCTGCTTTGCTGGTTCACACTGTTTTCAGGGCGTCTCCCTGACAGGACTGATAATGCTGGTGAGCTGTGTTTCTGCTGTTAGCGCTGTACAAACTGCTTATATTAGTTAGGTCTGCTACCAGACTTCATCACAAAACAGTTACTGTGTTTCACAACATACTTAACCAGGTTTTCCCAGTTGAGATGTAACCTTATTTTCTGTGGGGTCCTGTATAACCCCATTTTAACAGCTGGGTTGACTACAGAACTGAGATGCTATGTAACTTGCACAAGGTCACACAGTGACTATGGCATATGGTACTGCAGAGGTTTGAACCTATGATCTCCCAGTTCTCAAGCCAGTGAACAATCCACTAGACCACACTGCCTCACATTACACAACACGATGCCAGCACAACAAATTATATCATTGCAAATAAATATGCAAAATTACACTGGCACAAAAATGATTTAGAATAATACTAGTAAAAAGAAATTTTGCAAACATCATGGACACAAAGCTATTCACAAAAAGAGGATGTTGTAAAACATTATGCAAGCAATGAAACCACAGGTGTCTTGGAAACTGCTCGCACTGGAACTATGAAACATTTCTCAAAATAGTGCAAAACGTATTTCTATGAAACAGTGTTTTACAAATCTGCAAGTTTGCAGAAGTGCTTGGGCCTAAGAAAACCATTGACACGTGTTATTAAAAATGAGACTGAGAGTTGTGGGGATTAGGAAAGTTTCAATAGGAACTACTGACAGCAGTGGATTTTACCAGTTTATCCCCTTTCTCTGATATCATTTCCTGTGCTAGTGATGCAAAAACTAGATACCTGCAGCTGTAAAGGGTGGAGGACTAAATGTGTTTGGTCTCTGGCTCTAAAAAGAGCTGTAGATTTGGAAAGTAGCTTATTTGAACTAGATTCCCCTTGGCAACAATACTGACGCCTTTCTTTGTACATGAGGGGTTCCCCTTTAAATATGGGTACACGACAGCCAGCCCCCTCTCCCTACTTTCAAACAAACATTTTTTTTCAGATGTGTTTGGACATAACTGATTGTATTTTCACATACCTTACAGATATTCAGTTGTGACTTCCTTATTGATATGCCTTACCAATAAATATTTTTTAATGTTTGTATCTGCAGCACTGCAATTAAAAGTAATATTGTTTTTATTTTAATGTTATTTTTTCCTATCTGGAGTGCGCCATATCATTCAGTCATTTTACTTTAAATGAGCATTCTATATGCATTTCTTCCGGGACAGTATTTTAATTTTTGTGTTTTGTTTTTGCTACTCTGTATTGCTAATTTCATGCATACTATATAACCTCTTTTTTAAAATAGTTCTAATGTCATATTTTTATTCTTAGGCTAAACAATTATAGATATCATTTTACACTGAAGATCGACACCACCTACCTTGTATATCCACAGGACAGGGGTCAGTGCTTCTGCAGCTGAAAGTTCTGTTTTTATCCATGCTACTTTATTTCTATCATCTGAAATAGTTGTATGTTGTTTGTCTTACCAGGTGATGGCTGTCTGTGGTGCTTGTGTGGTCTTGTCATTTTGCTGCTGGGGATGGGGGGGAGTTAGGGTTGGAAACCCTAACATCACATTTCTCTACTTTTGTGGCATTACACTGATCCATCGCTGGTACATTAGCACAGTTTTTTGAAATGAATATATATTATACTTGTGCAATAGTGCAAGTATTGTTAGGGTTGAGCACAGTGTTTAATGTTAAACCCAGATTTGTGCGTATTAATAACTGTAATGCCACTTGATGGAATTGCATGAAATTCAGCATGCACAATCTGGGTGGCAAATTCTCTAGACTAGGGAAGTTTCATGATGGGTGCTCATTCGGATTCTAAGAAGAAGAATGTTAAAAACCTTGAAAACCCCACTTTTTGTTAATTTTTTTTATTTTTTTGCTCTTGCCTACAGCAAACATGGTTTGGAATTTTGTTCCAGAACATTCAGAGTCCTAAGGGTGTGCCTTTCAAAAGTTTGGTATATAAATATTAATCAGTTCCAGAGTTATAAGGTTTTGAAATTTGGTTTCTGAGCTTGCTGAGTTGGGTTTTTGAGTTAACCCTCTGATATGACAAAATAATTATTTTTTTGCAAGCCATTTTCAGGTTGTGACTAAATGTCATGCTGTATTGGATGCATTTCAGGATTGTCTGTTGGTACAGTCAGTTAAGGAGCCCACCAGATAGACCACAGTTCTCGATGTGGTGTTCACCAACTCAGAGGTGGTAGGAGCCATGGGGGTAGGGGCTGCTGCTAGGAAACAGTGACAATAACTCAGTTTGGTTCAAACTGGCCCTTGGGGCTGGTAAACCACAGTTGAGAGTGCAGTCCTTGATTTCAGAAGGGTGGACTTCAATAGGCTGATGAAACCTGTCAGGGATAAATTGAAAGGAGTGGACAACATAGCTGGAGTAGAAGAGAGTTGGGAAGCAATTACGGAGGACACCCTAGGGGCATCTAAGCTTTGCATGAGAAAAATAACCAAGAAATTCAAGAGACCACTATGGTTCTCAGCAAGGGTCAAGGAAGCAGTAAGGACCAAGAAAAAGGCCTTCTACAAATTTATAGAAATGTAGAGGGATGAAGCATGGGGAGAATATTTACTGAGAAATATGGAAGCACAGAGTGCAGTTAGGGAGGAAAAAGCAGTCACAGAGCTGCGTATTATGGAGTTGGTCAAGAATGGAGAAACAGTTCTTCAGGAATATAAGGAGAGGGGGAATTGTAAGGCTAAACAAGGGGCATAGAGTGACTGTGGAGGACAGACCAAAGGCCACCATCCTAAATGATTACTTTTGCTCAGTTTTCACTAGGGAGGACAGTGGGCCCTTGTCAGACAGCGGAATCGAAGCAGCTGCCAAGGGGGCTGCCGTACATGAAGCAGTCAGCATTCACTGGAAAATGGGTCCATAAAGGGCTGACAGCCATTAAAAGTGATAAGGACAGAGTTAGGTTGGGATTCAGGGGACCCACCTGGAAAACTGATACAGGGGCCCAACTGGAAAACCAATAGGGAAGGGCCCCAGGTGACATACTCAACTCGGTATTTCACTTAACTACTGTATGATGCACAAGCTATGTATTTGAATCTTACATTTACTTTCAGTTACCAAACTACTCCATTTAATTAGAAAACAGATGATGAATGTAAAGATTTTCAGAGAACAAAAGGTAGACAGGCACCAAATAGAGTGGGGACTACCTGGAAATTTCCAGGTATCCTGTTGAGCCAGTCCAACTCTGGATAAGACCCCAGGACCAGATGGGTTGCATCCAGAGATATGCAGGGGAATTGAGAGTGGCTGATCCTCTTGTAGCTCTGTTCAAAAGCTCTCTAAGAACAGGGATAAGGACTGGAGAATGGCAGACATCGTTACCATTAATAAGAGTGTGACATGGAACTATAAGCCTATTAGTCTTACATCTATTGTAGGGAAGCTGATGGAGTCACTGATCAAAGAGGACCCCATGGACTACTTGGAAAGTAATGGTCTCCAGGATAGTAAACAGCATGGATTAATAGCAGGGAGGTCTTGTCAGTCTAATATGATAGTTTTCTTTGACTGGGTGATGAGAGAATTGCATAGGGGCCACACTGTGGATTTTCTCTACTGTGACTTCAGCAAGGCTTTCAACTCAATGCCTCACAGATGCTTTCTGAAGAAAATGGAGAATCTGGGGACAGCTAAAGTCATAGTAAATTTTGTAGGAAACTGGCTAAAGGGGAAGCGGCAGAGGGTAGTGATCACCAGGGTTGGATCAGAAGAGAAGGAGGTCACAAGCAGGGTTCTACAGAGATCTGTTGTGGCTCCAGTTCTCTTCAACATATTCATCAGTGACATTGGTGAGGAGACTCAGAGCAGGCTGTGTCTCTTCGCAAATGACTCTAAGTTCTATGGGAGGGTGGACAAGGAGGGGGGGGATAAAGGAAATGCAGAGGAACTTGCAAAAGTTGGAGGGGTGGTCAAGGGTTTGGCAGTTGAAATTCAATGCCAAAAAGTGCAAAGTGATGCACATTGAAAACAGTAATGCTGGGATGGGGTACTGGATGGGAAGGGTGAAATTCAGTACCATGACCGAAGAATGAGACCTTGAAGTTGTCATAAGTGACTCCCTAAAGCAATCAAGTCATTACAACAAGGCATATAGAAAGCAAGTATGATGTTTGGTTGTATAAGGAGGAGTATTGATAGCAGAAAAAAGAGGTAATATTCCCCTTGCATAGATCTTTGGTGAGGCCACACCGGGAGCACTGTGCCCAGTTCTGGAGTCCTCACATCAGGAAGGCTAGGGATAGGCTAGAGAGTGTGCAGTGCTGGATAACAAAAAGATCCAGAGTCAGCAGATCAGATCCTATGAAGAGTGCCTCAAGGCACTGAACATGTACTCACTGGAAACCAGTAGGGAGAAGGGAGATATGATAGAGAACTTCAAATTCCTAAAAGGAATTAATGGGGTAAATTGTGGGGAACTATTTAACTTGAATACTGGCTAGCAATCACATGCTCACAAATGGAAGCTAACAAGAGAAGGTTCAGAATGGACCTGAGGAAGTACTATTTTATAGAAAAGGTGGTGGAGACATGGAACAGGCTACCTTCTGAGGCAGTGGGTGCAAAAACAGTTGAAGGTTTTAAGCACAACTGGGACAGAAAGAAGGGTATTATGGTTGCACAGGGCGACAAACATGGGGAGGTGAATGAGGATGAGGGTGTCAGATATGGGGAGTTGAATGGGGTGAGGATGGGAGAGCCAGCACACTGAACGATCAGTAGGCCCCAGGACAAAATAGGGAACTCAGGCAGACTGGATTGACCTTTGGTCTTTCTCTGCCATCATTTTCTACGTTTCTATGTGTTTTGGGGTCTTGAGAAAAAATGTTTCGGTCATGAGGGTCATCTTGTGGTTTTTGTTCTTTTTAAAGTTGGAAAGTACATAAAATGATGATTTCTAAAAAAAAACAAACATCTGAACCTAGGTCAAAAGGACCAGTTGATCTAGATTCTGGTGTTTGGTTTTTAAAAAACTAGCCCAGAAATACTTTTTTGGGCACCCAAAAAATCTTAGATGCCCAGCTTAGCAAGAGGTCTGATTCATGGATCTTGAGCCCAGAATTCTTTTCTAGGACATGAGCTCAGTTGAGAGTTCTTTAGTCGCACGTCAACTGCTGAAACCAAAGAATTTTTGGTTTGCACATACAGTATAAATACTGTGCAGGCTAGTATGTGGTGTGAAGTGGTTCATGTCTCATGTTTAATATAAGCCTCATTTCTGTGTTGTTTATATGAGTTTAAAATAATGAATGTGTATAGGCAGATAATTTAACAAGCATTTGTCAATGCTGAATGTTCGCTTGCAGGTATTTGCAGTGGTATTTGGCACTTGGACATGGCTTAAAAAAAACAGTGACAAAGAAATACAAGCATTTGTCAATGCCGAATGTTGCTTGCTTCTATGTGCTGTTTAGGTATTTGGAAGTCATTGGAGTGCAAATATTGAAAAATCGCGAACTTACGAGCATGCGTAGGAAATGCGCAATGCACACTTGTAAAACAGTCATTTTTAGGAATTTTTTCACCAAATTTTCAAAATAGCCATTTTAAGAGCTCTGCTCATGAACAGTGTCACTGTGATTTTCTTAATGTGTCCCATACATTGATTTCGCACACCGACTGTGCCATTGTGCGCTACATGGGCGGAAACACATTTTGGGCAGGATGTGAAAAATGATAGCTGTACTGCTCATAAGAAGGTGTGATAAAATGGCAATGTTGAAAATCTGGAGTGAAAATATTGAAAATTCGCAAACTTATGAGCGTGCGTAGGAACTGCTAAACGCACGTCAGAAACAGTCATTTTTAGGAATGTTTTAAATTTCAACATAGCCATTTTAAGACTCTACTAATGAACAGTGTCACTGTGATTTTCTTAATGTGTCCCATACATTGATTTCAAGACACTGACTGTGCCATTGTGCGCTACATAGGCGGAAACATGTTTTGGGCAGGATGTGAAAAATGACAGCTGTACTGCTCATAAGGAGGTGTGGTAAAATGGCAATGTTGAAAATCTGGAGTGAAAATAGTGAAAATTTGTGAACTTACGAGCGCAGCATAGAATCCGCGAACGCACTCGTAAAACAGTCATTTTAGAATTTTTCACACATTTTCAACACAGCCATTTTAAGACCTCTGCTCATGAACAGTGTCACTGTGATTTTCTTAATGTGTCCCATACATTGATTTCAAGAACCGACTGCGCCATTGTGCGCTACATGGGCAGAAACACATTTTGGGTGAGATGTGAAAAATGACAACTGTACTGCTCATAAGGAGGTGTGGTAAAATAACAATGTTGAAAATCTGTAGTAAAAATATTGAAAATTCGCGAACTACAGTGTGCATAGGAACTGCATAGCATGCTCATAAAACAGTCATTTTTGGAATTTTTACAGATTTCAACATGGATTTTAGGACCCCTTCTCATGAATGATGTCACTGTCATGGCATTATTCAGGCCCAAAGGGTGATTTCACGCAGTGAATGCGCAGTGACTGTGAAATCACCCTTCAGGCCTGAATAACACCATGACAATGACATCACTCATGAGAAGGGGTCCCAAACCCCATGTTGAAAATTTGGTGCAAAAATTCCAAAAAATGCCTGAGATATGCAATTAAGTTGAAACCCCCCTATCTAGCCCATTATACAGCTTACCGGCATTTCCTCAGTTCAAGGGTCGGCTTTGAAGAGTGCAGACATGTTCCTGGTCCACCAATGATCGCTACGCTGAGCTCTGAAGGTAAGTATGGGGTAAGGGGTGTGGGGAGGTAGGTGTAGCGGGTGGGTCGCGGTTGTGGGAGGGGTGGGGGACTGCGGGATGGTTTTTAATTTACAGGTTTTTTTTTTAATTGATGACACGGACATTTGCCATGCTGGGGTGGGCTCTCAGCATGGCAGAAGATGGCTGGGGGCCATGGAGCCGACAGGATTGGGCACCCTGTCGGCGAACAGCGTGGGACGTTTGCCATGCTGGGTGGGCTCCCAGCATGGCAGAAGAATGGCTGGGGGGGCCGTGGAGCCTACGGGGGATTGGGCACCCCCATCAGCAGACGATGTGGGATGTTTGCCACGCTGGGGTGGGCTCCCAGCATGGCAGCAAAGATTTGGGGGGGTGGCGTGATGCGGTGCTGTGTATGACAGCGGTGGCTTTCTTTGAAGAGTAGACCACCGCTGTCATACACAGCACCATGTCCGATTGGTGCAGGACTGCCATGCCTGCTCAGTGGAGCAGGGGATTGTAGGGGAGGGGCACACCTCCAAAGTGTCCCATTCTCCCAAGACGTTCCTTGCGCATGCACGCAAGCGAATGTAAAAAACAAAATATATGATGTGCCATTCACAGATACTCTACGTAGACATGGCTCATGCTGAGATAGGCAACTGGCAGAAACAAACTCACAAGCAAACATTTTGCAGTGAAAATGAACAGCCTGTCACTCCTGCATCTATTATGGTACACATTTCTCCCAACTGAACTCACATAAATATCGCTGAAAAGGCAATCAGTGTGTCTTATAACATGACTTATATTTCACTCTAACCTCCATAGATATAGATGGTAGTATGGGGAGGAGGTCAACATTGGAAGTCTGGTAGTCTGTATAAAATCAGCCTTGGTGTTACAGATGTTTATCTAATCCTATTTCCAAACTACCAATGGTGGTATAGAATAGTAGCACAAATTCAGATAGCATTTCCAGCTGACAACCTAAGAGCAGATTTACCTCAGTCAAACTAAGGAGGTGATATAACAACAAAGAGGTGGATTTTTCACTTTTATGGTCCTCGGATATTAATGAAATAATTTACATCTAGAAAAATCTCTCAGTGAGATAGTGGCATGCATACAAATTGCACCACACAAGGACAACTATGATTTATTTTTAAAAGTAAATAAAAAGCCCACATGTTGCCTCATAAGCAAAACCGTATAACAGGGGTAGGGGGTAAAATGGTGTGGCGGTAAGGCCAAATTACAGAGTAGGCATAGCTGATTGTCTGTTGCTGCTTTGAGGCCTGCAAAACATCTGACAACTGATTGGGTTCCCCATACTTACTGATTTAAATGGAACCATAACTTAACAGTTGATGCCATATGTACACTATGCCTGCATTCAAACTGCTAATTTTCTATCTCATATCAGGCATATGTTGCTGATTTATGGGTGTAAGCCTGTTAGTGATAAACCCTGCCTTAACATACTGTATGTGACAGTCAGCACAATAGCTTCATAACATGGGGGTCAGAATTGTCTAAAACTGTATAGAGCAAAAGGAAGCTAATGTTTATAAATCTGAGTTCAACATGAACTTATACTGTAATATATAAGAATAGTGTGGCAGGCTGAACCATAGGCCTTGCTTTCTTGTGCATTATCCTACAAGTTAAGCCCTTGCAAGCATAGTTTAATGAATGCAATCTACTGTTCAGTGGCACTGGGGCTATGCACCCCAGTGTTGCCATGTATGTAATGGGAAGGGGGCTGGTGACTTGAAGTGGAGGGGGTGAAGAGAAGCGGTACTGGTTGTGGACACCCTGGTCCACTTATTAAACTTATAAAATTAAACATAGGAAAGGGGGTGAGCAACTTGGAGGGGCTGGGATGAGTGAAGTGGTACTGGGGGTGGGCACCCCAGTCCACTACTTATTTAAATTAATAGATAGATAGATAGATAGATAGATAGATAGATAGATAGATAGATAGATAGATAGATAGACAAGCAGATAGACAGATATAAACAGAGAGAGAGCTAGATACAGAAAAAAGGAAAGCCTGCACTCAGGAAACCATAGTAAAAAACCTTTATTTCTTCTTCATTTTAAAATACAAACAGTCAGTGCCACCCGACTCCCATGAAGAGAACTCCCCATGTGCATTTGGAGCACCTGTTCCTTTCTCAAGAGAGACAGAGAGAGGAGGGGATCACTAGCTGCGGTGCAACTCCAACTGCAGCTTCACATTTCAAGAAAGTCCCACTGTTCTCATACTGAGAATCTGAGTGAACAGCTCCTCTCACTAATTTGAGCACCCAGGATTTTAGGGTGCTTAGAAATGTTATTTCTAGAGCACCTTTTAAAATATCAAACACCAGAATCTAGCTAAATGGGTCCCATCTACCTAGGTTCAGATGTTTTGTTTTTTGAAAATGTATCATTTTTAGGTATTTTCAATGTTTTTGAGTAAACAAATGGCAGCTGTCACAATCAATTTTTTTCTCACAACAAGTAAATCATGGCAGTAAGCACTCTTGATCTGATCTGTGTTTTTTACTGGTCGAGCTTGATGGTTATCAAACACTCCTTATGACTCTGGAACAATATTTTTTCACAAAACCTTCAAAAGGCACTACCTTGATACAGGCCACTTGTACCCTCAAAGTTTAATGAAAGAATTCTGCACCATCTAGGCTGTGGGTGAGAGCAAAAAAAACCCATGTTAAGTATAGGAAAACTGAACACTGTTTTGTTTTGTTTGTTTGTATTTTTTGGGGTTTTTTTTTGCATTTTGTAAGTTCCATATCTCAAAAACCAAACAAGATGCCACCACAAAACATATTACATCTTGAGACTCTGCCAGCCTGACTGCACGTGCCAAATTTTTAGCTATTTCATAGAACGCAACCAAAGTTATTAAGGTGCAAAAATTGGGATTTAGCATTAAAGGGGCACTGTCCGCTTTGTCCCTTGGTTCTCTCTCAGTTTACAACAGTGATTCCACAGGCACATACCTGTACCAATGTTAGAGTACAATGACTCTTCATAAATCACAAACTGAACTGGTTACCTGTTTTAATAAAAAAAAGCATTATTTTGGCTTACTAGTGGACCAAAAGAAACCGTGGCCCAACGGAAGCAGATCTGTACCGAGAATGTGCATCTAGTTGGAGCACAGTGCTGAAGTGTGCTTTTTATGGTCCCCATCGCAACAAGCATAATTCAGTAGAACTCCTTAATGTAAAGTGCTGCCGGTATTTATAATGTAATCCAGAGTGCTGGGTCAGCCGCAAAGTGTGGCACTGAAATCCTGCACATGCGCAATAGCGGCTGGAGGAAAAGATCTCACGCATGCGTGAGAACATGCCGCTATTGCACATAAGCAGGATTTCCGCATCACACTTTGAAAGTATTTTGCGGCTGAACCAGCACTTGGGCTTACATTATAAATACCAGCAGCACTTTACATTAAGGAGCTATACTGAATTATGTGTTTGTTGCAATGGGGACCATAAACAGCACATTTTGTCACTGCGCTCCCACTAGATGTGCATTATCGGCATGGGATCAGCTTCCGGTGGGCCAGGGTTTCATTCGTTCTGTGAGTAAGCCAAAATAATGCTTTTTTTTTTACTAAATCAGGTAACCAGCTCAGTTTTTCATTTATGAGGGGGCATTCTACTCTAACATTTGTACAAGTATGTGCAAGTGGAATCACTGTTGCAAACTGAGAGAGAACCAGGAGGCAAAGCTGACAGTGCCCCTTTAAGCAGCCTACTGAACCCTAACTATTGGGGCACTACCACACCCCAATAATATATCTATATGTAAGTAATAAGCCACAACTTGATGTGCATTAAGGATTTTAATGCCCACCCTTGAGGTGTAATAAGGCACACGGTCAAAGATCAAGTGTCCTTATGCCCCCAAGAAGTGCATTAAAATCTTATGGTGCACACCCTGGAGGGGCTTATTACACTTATAAAATGGTTCTAAGTATTTCTTCTTGGGGGGGAGGAAAATAGGATTCAGCACCTGACCGTGCATTTGTAGATATTTAATGCACAGACAGGTGTCGTCTCTCGACCACTTAAATTTTTAGATTTTTTCTTGCCATTTTATAAATATATATATATATGTGTATATATATATATTCTTTGCAAACACTTTGTTATTGCACTAGTTAGGGCTAAAGCAACAAAAGCAGGGAAATCTGGCATTAGGGTCTCCAACCCTAACACCCCACCTCCACCTTGCAAGCAGCAACAGATGTGGGGTGTGCCTTGGGGTTGTCAGTCCTAATGCTCACCCCATTCCATAAGTAAGTACACTGAGATGGTTAGTTATGTGAGAATGGGGTGAGCGTTAGAGTTGACAACCCCAAGGCACACACCACACTTGTTTCTGCCTGTAGGGTGGGGGTGGAGTGTTAGGGTTGGAAACCATAATGCCACATTTCCCTAATTTTGTCACTTTAGCCCTTACTAGTGCACTAACAAAGATTTTTCAATGAATATATATATATATATATATATATATATATATATATAGTTATAAAATGGCAAGAAACAAATCAAAAAATTTAAGTGGTCGAGAGATGGCACCTGACTGTGCATTAAATCTCTACAAATGCATGGTCAGGTGGAAAGTTTTTGCAAAGAATTTCCTTACTTTTTGAGATAGTGTAATTGGATCCTCATTTATCTCTGGTATCACAGAGCCCTCTGGGATCTGCACTCCCATCCCTGCATAGCAATGTACATATATGTTGCCCTACACTAGCATTTGCATAAAAACAAGAATGAAACTGTCAGCATAGTCTTCTTATTACTCCATCTCATGAACCAAGTAATGAAAATTTTAAAACCCCTGCCAACTGATCAAAGACCCCCTTTTGGAGGCTCTGAGGAAGGGACATAGCTTAGTAGAATACCCTACTTCCTGGAAGCAAGCCACGATATCCACCATATTAAAACCAGACAAACCACCACATTTATGTGACTCTTATCACCCGATATCTGTCCTCAACCTAGATTTTAAAATCTACACCAGCCTTTTAGCTCACAGATTAGATGACATTCTGCCAGTCTTGATTCACCCCAATCACTGACAATATAAAGAGTCCTGTACTTGGTTAATCATGCATACCAGACTGAGACCCCACTAGTGGTTCTGAGCTTGGACACACAGAAGGCCTTCAACAGGGTCTCCTGTTTTTTTTAAGGGGAGTCCTGTCATGGTTTGGCATTCCTCAGGTATTCCTAAACAACATTGATGGGATCTCATTCAGCCCACTTCCCTCTTACTCATGGCATGAGGCAAGGATGCCCTCTCTCCCCCTATCTGTTCACTGTTTATGTTGAGACTATAGCACAATATCTGCATTAGACAGACTAGATACAGGGCTACATGGTGGGGGACCAGGAACACAAGTTGGCCTATTATGCCGATGACCTTTTATTATTCATTACAGGTCTGGAGATATCCCTTGTGGTTCTGGAAAAAAGTTTGGACTTAACAGAGCAGCTGTCAGGATATAAGCTGAATCAGAGCAAAACAGCAGTGCTTCTAGTACAGGACCCCCAGACAAATAATGGAAAAGTATCGTTTTAGATGGAACCCATCCCAATTCAAGTATCTGTGGATTTACTTGACCACTCATCCTGATGGGGTCGGTAAGTATAATTATGATCTATTATTTTTCCACATTCAGGAGGAATTACAAACTTGGGTATACCTCCCCATCTCCCTACTAAACAGAGTCCAAACCATACAAATGAATGTTTTACCAAGAATATTCTGCTTGGTACAAAATATCCAAATACCCTTAGATAGGAAATAATTGCACAGATGGAACAGAATGATTTCCACGTATCTATGGCAGGGGAAAAAAGTCTAGAATATCTTTGGGGTGGCTTCAGCTTCCCAGGGAGGGGGAGGATTGGCACTCCCTGTCTTTCAACTATCGGTGATACAACAAATTCCAAAAAACAACGATAAAGGGGCATTCAAAAAAAAAGGTGTCTCATGGATTTGAGTACTTGACAACATGATGGACAGGAACAGTATCATTCTTCTATACTCTTATGGCATAAATTTCCATTGTCAAAGATTTCTCATAATAATATCAAGGCATATGAAATTGTCCGACCTGATACAGAGCAAAATTGGGTACAGTACTATGAACTAGGTCAAGCAACACTTGCATCAGCTGTTGGCCTAAAAGTTTTGTCAGCATTTTGAAGTCCATGTTTAACAGGATTATTGGTTGCCAATTAGACAAATCCACTTTATTCCTTTTCTTAAATAAAAAGAGCTGTAGCCCTTCATGTGTGGAATGTGGCAACACTTTTAACTCCAAGAGCTCGTTACAAACAGCTGTAAGCTTCTGGGGACAAAGAAGCCACAAACATTTAAACAGTTCATTGGGTAAACCATCAGAACCCGGGGCCACTCCTGGCTGGAGAATATTAATCACCTCTCCCAGCTCCTGGGGAGAGATAGGGGAAAGTAACTGTTGTTGCTGAGTAGTAGAAATATTCAGTACTGCCGCAACCTGTAGTAAGAGTCGAATGTGTGAATTTGCTAGAAATGGTTCTTCAAATTGTGCTTTTATGTGGGTGTCAATTTCTTGTACAATTTGAGTGTGACCTCTCACCTCCATCCCAGTGAACATGACTAAGCTAGTGATGCATTTTCATTCTGTCCAAAGTCGAAAGTCTTCATATGAGTTAATGTGAAAAGATTTTCCTTTCATCCAAAATTTGTGTCCATACTCTAAAGTTTTAAACTGATCATATTGAAAAAAGACATGTCTTGATTAAGAGCTGTAATGTGGCCCTCATAATCCATTCCATTCCTATCTTGTAATGAAATCAATTTATAAAGTTGCTGTCTAAGCTCCCCATATTTATTTTGCTTTGAGGCCACCATCTGTTTAGCCACAGCTTGAAAATAGTCCCTAAGACATATTTTACAATCCTCCCACCAAGCAGAATAAGAATCATATAAACAGATAACTGATGTTCTATCCTGCATGATTATTTTGCAGTCCGCCAACACTGCTTCATCTTCCAACAGGCTAGTATTCATTCTCCACAGACCTGGACCAATGGTGTGTTCACTATCAGCAGATAACTGTATGCAAACCATACAGTGGTCTGAGGATTCTATGGGAACCACTTGGGGTCTTGAAAAGGGTATCCAGGGTGAAATAAACCAAAAATCTATACACAATGATAGGGAACCCTTGTGAAACATGTGGGCAGGTTTTGCAGTGGTAGATGCATGGGCATCCACCAAGCTTGCTTGTGAAAAAAACTTTTTCAGGAATGACACATCACAGTATGTTTTATTGGTATTGGGGCTCTTATCTGTTGCTAGCATCCAAATGTTAAAATCTCCACCTAATAATACAGTTCTAGCCATGTGAAGATAAGGCTGTACCAGTTTCAAGATATCAATACAGGAAACCTTTGTTTGCGAGACATATACATTTACTAACCAGTAAGACTGTGAGTGACAGGAAACATGTAATAGCAAAGCATGGCCAGGGACAATATCTACTAACTTAGCAACCAGTATGTCAGGAGATTTAAAACAGATCCCGAGACCATTACAATGTTCTTTCCCCGTTGACCAATAGGAAGCACCCCATCTCCAACCCTACTGTGCTTTCCGTATGTCAGCCAGAGTATTTAAACAAGTATCCTGGAAGAAAAAAATATGTCTAAATTGTTCTAAAACAGCAAAAGTAGTTAAACACTTTACATCAGACTTTGAACTGTTCACATAAAAAGTTGCAGCAGTTATATGCAGCTCATATTTTCAAGGGTTGTAGGTGGCTTTCTGCTTAGACGCTGATTTGTTTGTCTATTTCTTTTTTTTTGTAGAAGCAACAGAAAAGCTAGCCTCATCCTGTTCAGAGCTAGCATCTTTCTGGGAAGAAAAGGCTAAAAAATCAGAGTCGTCCTCCTCCATGAATTCCCCTTAGTTCTGTAGCTTGGAAAATCTATTCTCCAGGGGCAGAGGAGATGTAGGACCTGCCTTCTTTTTCAGTGGGCACCAATGCTTCCCCTTTCTGATTGATTGGAAAATATCTGGGTCTGTAGGGGGGAGGAGGAGGGGGAAGGCATGTCAGGAATGGGAAAGTTTGGAGGATGACAGGGGTCACAGATGGAGTAGGTATGGTATGTTTTGAAACAACAGTTTCTGGCATCAAGACTCCATCAGGTGTGGGTGGGGGTGGACAAGAGGAGTGGCAGTCAATTCCTGAGTATAACCAGGATGGTGTGGTCTGAAAGGGTTTTGTCACTTTATGAATGTATCAGCTCACCAAAATCCGAGGTGTTGTGAGCAGCCCAGGAACACAAACGATAAGTATGCTCAAAGGAATCACACAAATTACATTTGGGAGTGCAGGTACAAAGAGTGCTAGTGTGACCCAAAGTGCCACACGAGGTACCTTTTTGTTTGTTGTATACATTATCCAAATGATTGAGAGAGCCACAGTGATAGCACATCTTGGGCTGTCCAGGGTAAAACAAGTTGCCCCTATCTCACACCAAGAAAAACAATTGGGAAGATCAGAAATCCCTGAATCATCTTGTCAGAGTTGGACACGGAACTTCCAACCACTGGTCCAGAATCCTTCATCATCAATAATGGGATCCAGGTTTCCCTGTACCTCACATCGTTGTCCTAACCAATAGACAATGTCATTCACATTCACCCCTTCATTATGAAAGAGCACTGACACTGTTTTAAAAGTAAGCTTTATAAGAGGGATGGCAAAAAATGGTGACCATAGGGGAGTATCCTTGACTTTGGGGTAAACATTTCAAAATTTATCCAGCAGTGCTTTGGATAAAAAGCTCATTTTAAAATTGGAATCCCCTGAGGCATGGATGAAAGCATACACATCCAACAAGGAAATGTTAATGGAGTTTTTAATCAGCTCCTTGCCCACATAATGTCTATCGGGATATATGTCCAAACCCCCCTTTATACAGTAAGTGTACAGCATTCCACCATTTAGCAGACTCAACAGGCTGATAAAATAAGCTAGCATAACTCACAGTTTGTGGGGTTTGCTGTGGCTTTAAAGCAGTAGAAATACCAGGCTGTGCCATGGAAGTAGTACAGGGAACCAAAAGATCCGCCTCCTGTACAACTGGAGCAGAAACAATGAGTCATGTAGCCTGGTCTGCGTCCAAAGAGCTCTCTCCTGGTGGAGACGGTTGCAGACCATCTGTTGAGGTCCCAGGATGTTGTGCAGCTGCAGTTGCAGCAGCAGCAGCTGGCAACAAGTCAGCCTGTTGTGACTGGGCTGGTAGTAATGGAGTATCATCTCTGATAGTCTGGGAAAGTGGTGACCGGGCATCTCCCGGGTTTCATCAGGATCCAGTGACTGTTCAATGATCGAATCCATCCAGCTCCTCTGAGGATTGCCTCTGATGATCAAGGTTGCTCTGTTGAAGTCAAAGGTTCGGTTCCCGGACTAGGCTTGTCTATTTCACCTGAACAGTCATTTTCAGCCAAGTGCGTTTGGAATTTTCCCCCAATGTAACCATAAAGCTAATAGACAATCATTTCTTCTTCTTATCGTCCTCCAATTTTTTTTCTTTTCAGAAGCATAGTGTTGTTTGCCATCTGACATCATGGAAATAAGTTGTTGTTTTCTGTCCTCCACTTCTTGCTGCAAACGTAGTTCCTCTTCCATTAGATCCACATCTGTGATGACACTAAATCCAGAATTTGACGCTTGAGATATCAAATCAGCTTGCTCAGTCTCTCCACCAAGCACACCACCTACTCCTTCAGCAGTGTACAGCAGACTGGAGTCCTCCATTCTGCTCACAGAAAGTGAGCACCCCCTGCAGCAGAGTAGCAGAAATTCCCCAGTGTTCTGTCCAAATTCCTCCTATTCACTAAAATATCACCAACAACTTAATCTGGTTCTGTAAGTCAGTTTGAATCTGTATCTTCCCGTTCTCCCCCACCCGGATGAGACTGAAAACAGGTAGAGTTGCCTAGCCCTCCTGTTCCCGGTCAACAAAACTCAATAAAATGAAAAATAATCATTTTTAATATAGCTCTTTCAGCTAATTTTGTAATTAATTACTCATTTCTTTAAAGAGTGCTGCAATTCACAATAAAAAATCTCTTTCATTGAGGTTATTTGCGGTTACCTGTTAAATGTACACGCTACATTCATACTGTGAACCTGTTCAGACAGTGCTACCACATGTTTCTGACAGTGAACAGCACAGCACTGTACCAAGACATTTAATTTTTCAATGAGGGCATGGCACGGGAGCAGGAACTTTAAGAAACTTCAAAATCGTGTTCTGTATTCAGGAATAAAAGAACACAGAAAGAAAATGAGTACTGTATAACAATGTTTTTTACCAGAAAAAAAAACATGATTTCTAAAACAAAACAAAAATTACAATGTGAATAACAAATATGACTGCTTGAAATCCTGTGGACCCTGTTTTGTTTTTACTGCATCCTGTCATATCAATTTAACAGGAAGTGGCCAAGAAAACCTTTTTGGGGGTTGTATTTGAGAAAACTCATCCCCAATCATTTGTTTGAAGTTTTAGAAGTGCTTAGAAGTGGAGTATCTGAACAGAGCTACCAAAGAGGAACCTGAAAAATTAAAAAACATTCATGGCTTTGAAAGTTTCATAGACATTGCTATCATGGGGACAAATAGCCCTACTTGTATACCCAGTAACAACTGATAGTAGGAGATCCAGAGAGGAATGTGACAATTCAGCAAATGGGGAAGACAGTGAATGGAGCACTGTGCGCCCAACAAAAGGTTCAAAAAGAGGGAGAAGGGCAGAAATAGTCTCACTAAAAAATAACAATGACAGTGCAACCCATTCTGAAAACAAATCTGCATTATGAGATCAAGCTCCTGACCATGGCACAGACATAATAACACCTAAGGATCAGAGCAACACAATAGAAAACACACCAGCAAAAATTAAAAGGCAGGTAGCAGTAAATGGTGATTTAATAATCAAGTACTGTGACAGTGAGATTTGCAAATTTGGTAAGAAAGACTACATGGTCTCCAGCTTCAGAGGTGCTAAAATTAGTGATATAACCTCAAGAATTGCTAACAGCACAACTAATGCAGGTGGAAACCCTCATATTACTCTCCATGTGGACACAAATACTGTATATTGGTAAAAAAACAACTACACAACAGATCAAGGCAGATTATAAGAATTTATTCACTACAATCAAGGAGCACACAGACAACATCAGTGTCTCAGAAATATTACCAGTCCCAAGGGCCTCCAAATATCAGCAGCATGAAATTACAATTACAAGCATTTGTCAATGCCAAATGTTTGCTTGCTGGCATTAGCAAGTCCTAATTCCCTCCTCTTCTCACTCCCTGCCTTGAATCATGTGCTAAACTAATGTGTAATTATTTGCTGTTCTCGTATTCTGTATTTTGTAATACAAATTGCTTAATTGTTTGTGAAACCAATCTGTTTTCCATTATGGATCTGTACCCCCCTATTGTCGTGGAACTTTTGTAAATGAGCTGCTTGGCGAGTAAAAGTACTTGTAATCCTAGATTGAATAAATAAATAAATAAATAAATAAGCAACAAAGTGCAGGAGTTAGACAGATGTAGTATAGGAATGGCACTGAAGTATTTAACTGACGCTAACTCCACCCTCACTCTGCAGAGCTGGACAGGCATTGGGGTGTGCCTTTGTGTAGTCACCCATGACGGTAATGACATTTTACTTCACCCTACCCTTCAGACACTGACAAGTGTTGAGGTGTGCCTTGGGGTGTTTGGGCTTTACATTCACCTCATTCCATAAGGAAATATGCTGAAATGGGCACAGTATAGGAGAATGGGGTGAACTCTGGGGGCAAAGGGTCCAAGATGCACCTTGATGCCTGTCAGTGGCTGCAGGGTAGATGTGAGGGTGGAATAGCATGAGCATTACTGTCGACAATCCCAAGTCACACCCCTGACGCCTGGTCAGTCCCTATGGAGTAGGGCGTTATTGTTGAAAACCCTAACGCCCTGGGCATTTCTTGGTATGTTTACTCCAAGTTTTCCTCACGGGCTGTTTGTGACCCCCACCACATGAACAGTGACACTATCAGTTCATTAGGTGAAAGGTGATTTTGCACAGCGACTGCGCCATTTGGCACTACGGGTATGAAAACACATTTCGAACAGGATGTGAAAATTGACAGGTGTACTGTTCATGATGAGGTGTAAAAAATGGCATTGTTGAAAATCTGGAGTGAAAATATACAAAAACTGGTGAAGTCATGAGCATGCATAGAAACTGCACAATGTACACCCGTAATGTAATTAGTTTGGCAATTTTTTCCCAGCAGATTTTCAACATAGGCATTTTGGGACCTCCACTCATGTCACTGTGATTTTCATAATCTGTCCCGAACACTAATTTCCCACAGTGACTGCTATTCTGCGCCAGAAGTGCAAAAACACATTTCAGCCAGGGTGTGAAAAATGACAGCTGTGCTGTTCATAAGGAGGTGTGGAAAAATGTCTGTGATGAAAATCTGGACTGCAAATATTACAAATTCGTGAACTTACGAGGGTGCGTGGAAATTGCAAAATGCACGTTCGTAACAGAGTCATTTTATGGACTTTTGTCACCAAATTTTCAACAACACCTCTGCTCATGAACAGTGTCACTATAATTTTCTTAATGTGTCCTGAACATTGATTTTGCACACCAACCACGCCAATGTGTGCTACATGTGCGAAAACACATTTTAGGTGAGATATGAAAAATGACAGCTGTACTGTTCATAAGGAGGTGTGGTACAATGGTAATGCTGAAAATCTGCAGTGAAAATATTAAAAATTCTCAAAGTTACGAGTGTGCATAGGAACTGCGCAACACACACTTGTAAAACAGTCATTTTGGGGAATTTTTTCCCCAAATTTTCAACATAGGGTATTTGAGCACCTACCTCATGAAATGTGACACTGTCGCTTCATTACTCATTCCCGGAAGGTGGTTCTGTGCAGTGACTGCAAAATCACCTTTCGGGACTGAATAACAAAATGACAGTGACTGAGTTCATGAGGTGGTGCCCCAAGAACCCAATGTTGAAAATTTGGTGAAAAAATTCCCCAAAATGGCCTAGATATGCACTAAAGTTGAAAAAAAAACATTTATGCCATTATACAGCTTACCGCCATTTCTTCAGTTCGCAATCAACTTTGAAGAGTGCAGACGTGTCCCCGGTCCACCGAAGATCGTTGCGCTTAGCTCTGGAGGTAAGTATGGGGTTGGAGGTGTGGGGAGGTGGGTGCACAGATGGTAGGTGCAGGTTGGGGAGTGGGGCAAGACAGTCAACGAGGGACTGTTTTTTGTTTTCAGGTGTTTGCTTTTTTCCTTTTAGAAGACAACGCAAGACTTTTGCCATGCTGGGGTGGGCTCCCAGCATGGCAGCTGGAAGTTTTGTGGGGGGGGCAGTGGAGCCGACATGGGATTGTGCACCCCCATCGTCATATGGACTTTTGCCACGCTGGGGTGGGCTCCCTGCGTGGCACCTGGAAGTCTGTTTGAGGGGCAGTGGAGCCGATGGGGGATTGGACACCCCCGTCGGCCATAAGGAGTGTGGGGGGTGCATGAACACACTTGGGTGGGCTCCCAGCATGCAACAGGAGTGCTGGTGTAGGCACTTTGCATACTGCTGACAGCAATGCATAAACTGCCTACACGTTACCACTGATAATTGTAGCGGTCTTTTGCTTTCAACTGTATGCCACTGCATCTGAACTGCTGTCATAGACAGCTTGGATATGTATTGGTGCGATGAGGCAGCGCCTGCAAGAAGAAGCAGGGCATTGGAAGCTGAGTGGTACACCTATGAAAATTCATATGGTGGCACTATGTTTCTTGCACATGCGTGCAAGCAAACATAATAAATGGATGGCTGAGATCAGAATGTACAAAACAACAGATGCGCTTCAAAGAAACTGGGACAGCATCTGGGGAAGAAGGGATAATTACACAAGAGAGGGCCTTTACTTAAGTTTCAACAGTGCGAGATACCTTGGGGCCAAAATCAGAAATCATGCATTGCAAAATTTAAACTATAGAGAGAGGAGACAAATGGCAGCCTACCCAAGGAAATAAATGTTGACAAACCTGCCACACCAAACATAAACAGAAATAACAAAAAAAAACTTTCACATTACTGTAGTACTCCACACAAGGAGCATTGGAAACAAATGGGATGAACTAGTCTCTTTGGTACAAATAAAAACAAGCATTTGTCAATGCCGAATGTTTGCTTGCTGGCATTGGCAGTGGTAGTGTAGAAGTTACAGAGCTGTGTAATAGGAATGGCAGTGAAGTATTGAACTGAAGCCAACCCCACCACCACCCTGCAGAGAGTGACAGGCATTGGGGTGTGCCTTTGGGTCATCAGGCATAATGGCCACGCCATTTCACCACACCCCACCCTGCAGACACTGACAAGTGTCACGGTGTGCCTTGGGGTCTTTGGCCCTTATGCGCACCCCATTCCATCAGGAAATACGGTATGATGGGTGTGGTATAGGAGAATGGGGTGAACTTTGGGGCCAAAGAGTCCAAGGCATACCTCGATGCCTCTCACTGGCTGCAGGGTGTGGAATGGTATGAGCATTACAGGCAAGAATCCCAAGTCACACCCCTGATGCCTGTCATTCTCTACCGGGTTGGGAGTTATGGTTGGAAACCGTAATACCTCAGGCATTCGTTGGTATTTTCACTCCAAATTTTCAACATGTTTTTTTTTTGTGACCCCACCTCATGAACACTGGTAATATCAGTTTGTTAGCCAAAAGCTGCTTATGCATAGCGACTACGGCATTTAGCACCACAGGTGCGAAAACATTCTGAACAGGATGTAAAAAATGACAGCTGTACTGTTCATGGGGAGGTGTAAAAAATGGCAGTGTTGAAAATCTGCAGTGAAAATATTAAAAAAACTGGTGAAGACACGAGCGTGCATAGAAACTGTGCAATTCACACCCGTAATGTAATTAGTTTGGGGATTTTTTTACAGCAGATTGTCAACAGAGGCATTTTGGGACCTCCGGTCATGAACAGTGTCACTGTAGTTTACTTTATCTGTCCCGAACAATGATTTCCCACAGTGACCACGCATCCCTGCGCTGAAAGTGTGAAAACACATTTCGGCCATGTTGTGAAAAATGACAGCTGTATTGTTCATAAGGAAGTGTGGAAAAATGCCACTGGTGAAAATGTGGACTAAAAATATTACAAAGTCATGAACTTACGAGGGTGCGTGGAGACTGCGCAATGCTCACTCGTAACACAGTCATTTTATGGACTTTTGTCACCAAATTTTCAACATAGCCATTTTAAGACCTCTGCTCATGAAAAGTGTAACTGTGATTTTCTTAATCTGTCCCAAACATTGCTTTCGCACACTGACTGCACCATTGTGCGCTACATGTGTGAAAACACATTTTGGGTGACGTGAAAAATGGCAGCTGTACTGTTCATAAGGAAGTGTTATAAAATGGCAATGTTGAAAATCTGGAGTGAAAATATTAAAAATTTGCAAACTTACGAGCGTGCGTAGGAACCGCGCAACGCACGCTCGTAAAACAGTCATTTTTAGGAATTTTTTCACCAAATTTTCAACACAGCCATTTTAAGACCTCTGCTCATGAACAGTGTCACTGTGATTTTCTTAATGTGCCCCATACATTGATTTTGCACACCGACTGCGCCATTGTGCGCTACATGGGTGGAAACACATTTTGGGAAAGATGTGAAAAATGACCGCTGTACTGCTCATAAGGGGGTGTGGTAAAATGGCAATGTTGAAAATCTGGAGTGAAAATATAGAAAATTCACGAACTTACGAGCGTGCGTAGGAACTGCGCAACGCACACTCGTAAAACAGTCATTTTAGGGGATTTTTCACTAAATTTTCAACATAGCCATTTTAAGACCTCAGCTCATGAACAGTGTCACTGTGATTTTCTTAATGTGTCCCATACATTGATTTTGCACACGACTGCGCCATTGTGCGCTACATGGGCGGAAAAACATTTTGAGCAAGATGTGAAAAATGACAGCTGTACTGCTCATAAGGAGGTGTGGTAAAATGGCAATTTTGAAAATCTGGAGTGAAAATAATGAAAATTCATGAACTTACGAGCCTGCATAGGAACTGCGCAACGCACGCTTGTAAAACAGTCACTTTTTGGAATTTTTCCACCAAATTTTCAAAATAGCCTTCTTGAGAGCCCACCTTTTGAATGCTAGCAGTGTCATTTCATTAATCAGGCTTGAAAGGTGATTTCACTCAGTGACTGCGAAATCACCCTTTGGGCCCGAATAACGGCATGACAGTGACATCATTCATGAGAAGGGGTCCCAAAAACCTCATGTTGAAAATTTGGTGAAAAAATTCCAAAAAATTCCTGAGATATGCAACAAAGTTGAAAAAACCCTATCTATTGCATTATACAGCTTACCGGCATTTTCTCAGTTCGCAGTCAGCTTTGAAGAGTGCAAACGTGTTCCCGGTCCACCAAAGATCGTATGCGCGGAGTCCGGAGGTAAGTATGGGGTGAGGGATGGGGAGGCAGGGTGCACAGTGGGTGGGTGCGGTTGTGGGAGGGGGGCCAGGGAGAAGCGCCGTGGGACAGTTTTTTATTTACAAGTTTCTTTTTTTTAAACTGACGACGCTGGGGTGGGCTCCCAGCATGGCACAAGGACGACTGGTTGGGGGGACGTGGAGCCGATGGGGGATTGGGCACCCCCGTCAGCCATAGCATCAGTTGCCACGCTGGGGTGGGCTCCCAGCGTGGCACCCAGTACTCTCATGGGGGGAGGACAGTGTAGCCGATGGGGATTGGGCACCCCGCCGGTTATACATCAACTTGCCTCGCTGGAGTGGGCACCCAGCGTGGCATGTGGAAGGCTTTGGGGAGCGCAGCACAGCCGACGGGGATTGGGCACCTCCGCTGGCTATACAGTGTGCGAGAGGGGCGCATACGGTATGCGCGCATGTGTGTGTGTGTGTGTGTGTGTGTGTGTGTGTGTGTGTGGGGAGCGCGCATGAGCAGGCGAGTATCTGATCGCTGCTCACTGAAGCGCACTTCCTCTTCAACTGTATACTGTACTCTTGAGCTGTCATAGACAGCTCCAGCATGCATTGGCAGACTGGGGCCGCGCCTGCCAACACACTGACTGAACTGGAAGAGGGGGTGACGCACCTCCAAAAACTCGGATGATGGCACTATGTTTCTTGCACATGCGTGCAAGCAAACGTAAAAAGGCATAATAAAGTAGCTATAATAGAAATGTGGTGGAAGAAGAAGACAATTGGCATATTAACAGAAATGGTTATGCTCACTACAGGAAGGACAGGAACAATAAACTGAACAGAGATTTGGCTCTCTTTATAAAAAAATGAATTCCTTAGCCTTGATGACAGTGTTAAAATCAAATACAAAGAATCAGATACTGAAACAACATGGGTACACACTGAACCACCAGGTAGAAGGCCAATAAAAGTGGGATTAGTTTGCATACCACCAGACATAGCACAACAGAGTAATGCACGTATCTATCAAGAGATACAAAATGCATTACATCTGGGGGAGGTTGCTATCTTGGCAGATTTTAATCTCCCAGATATCAGCTGGCAGAATGACTATTGCACAAAGGGCAGGGTTGAGAAAGAGTTCTATGAAGTGGTTATGGTTAAGGCCATAAGTTTTTCACGATCAAAGTTTACATTTTTCACGGCTGCTTCACGGCTTAAAATGCTGATTTCATGATTTCGTGAAAAACACATCCACAGATACGGAGGTAACAAATTGTTCATTTCATTTAAAATCAGGTTAACCAGTAATTGCAAATCATTCATCAATTATTCAGTTAACTAGCAACTATTTGAATAAATAAATGAAGTAGTTTAAAATGTAATTTAAAATGTCAGTTTTGTTGAAGCATAGAATACATGCACAAGTTAGATGGTTTGATGCTGTGTCTGTTGTCTTGGAGCATCGCACTGTAGTGAGAGAATAATATCTCCACACTGGCGCTATGTACTGCAACACTGAGGCAAGACAGGGCAATATTGCACAGGTTTGGGAATCGATCCCTGAAGTCTAGCCAGTACTTTAAAACATCTCTGTCTCTGTCATTTGCATTTGTCTCAAACCAGGGAATGCAATTTTAGATGTCAGTTTCAGTCACAGCAACCGTTGCCAGTCTGGACAGATTTAGATAGCGTACTGCAGCAAAGAATTTTGTGGCATACTGATGGGACCTGCCACACTCTGTCATGTATTCTTTTATTTGTTTAGCGCAGGAGTACAGAGTAGATTTAGTAGAAGGGTATTTAGTGGCTTCAGATTTAACTTTGAGAAAAGTAGCAAAGTCCATTAACTCATCATATACTAGATGCACTTTTATATCGTCACCTTCATATTTCTGCAACATCTGGACAATCGGGGGTGCATTTGAGGCTACTTCTTTAATTTTAGTATGAGTACTTTCAGACGCTGACATTGAGACCACCTCCTCACAAGCTGTGCTCTCATCCTTAAAAAAATTCTCCTTACTCCTCCATGTGAGAAACATGGTAAAACACTGCTAGGAACCAGGTGTTCCACCTTTGTAATTACTGGCATTGGAGGTGAAACATTTGAGAGTCCTTTGGCTGCTAAATATTGCTCAAATCGAGCTTTTCTAGAGACACTGTTTTCATTGTATGTTCTGTCTTGATAGCAAATGTAACACTGTTATGGTCACTAGTACTAAAGGTTCCTGCGCGTTCAACTTTTAAGCACAACTCTTGGTGAAGTGAGAATTATGTCTAACATATTATGACCTCTAGTGGGGAAGTTGATGTGTTGCATTAGGTTGTTTACCATAACTTATGGTAAACAACCTAATCAACACATCAACTCCCACTAAATCATAATATTTGAGACATAATTCTCCATCTCAAGTTGTGTAAAAGTTGAAAATGCTAGTACTATGACATATATGATCATTGCTATCAAGAAACTATATCTAATGAAAACAGTGTATCTGCAATAATTTACAAGTATAATAAAGCCAATTGGGAAGAAATTAATAATGGTTTAAAAAAGTGGAACTACATAACAGCCTTGGATGGTCTAGACACACGTACTGCATGGGACGTGTTTAAAAATAAACTGTGGGAACCAAGAGATAAACATGTTCCATCTAAAAATAAGTATAATAAAAGGGAAAAGTTCTGCATTTGTTAAGCAAACAAAATCATAAAAGCAATAAAGAAAAAAGTAAAGACTTACAAAATGTATTCATGAAATATCTGATAAAAATAGGGTGAAGTATAAATGTGCTGTTAAAATTTAAAAAAAAAAACAGATATGACAGAAGAAAAGAAAATTAAAGAAAAAATAGATTGTAAAGGTGTTAAGAAGAATTATTCTGCTATATTCATAAACGTAAAGGAAATGACACTGAAATAGGGGCAATCACCATAAATAATAGTTAGGTAAAAAAAGAAACAGAATTGGTAGAAGTTTGTAATAAATATTTTGCATCAGTTTATGTATGTACACAAGTACCTATTGACACTAATCACATGCACCAATCACATGGGATGAAGGAAATTACTGAGGCAGAATTAATAAACAAAAGAAACATATTTGACACAAATAAATCAATGGGTCCAGATGAAGTTTCATCAAAATAAAAAAAAAATTTCAGCAGGTTCATGGTCGGCGGGATAGTCTCATCCCCAAGGAGGGTCATTAATGGGGTCCCTCAGGGATCAGTCCTTGGGCCCCTCCTGTTCAACACCTACATCTCTGACATAAGGAAGGGTATCAGGAGTGAGATGAGTTTCTTTGCGGATGACTCAAAACTGGGGGCGGTGGTGGATGGGGATGAAGGGAGGGTGGCCCTACAGGGGGACCTGGAGGCTCTGGAAAGGTGGTCTAGAAAGTGGAAGCTGAGGTTCAATGCAGGGAAATGCAAGGCACTGCACCTTGGAGCCAGAAACCCAGGCCAAGTGTACACCCTGGGGAATGTTACAAGTCTCGATGGCTGAGAGGGCCCTGGGGGTGGTGGTGGATGTCAAGATAAACAACTCAGAGACTTGTAGTAGGGCAGCAGCCAAGGCCAACAGGATGCTGGGATGCATCACTAGGGGGATCACCTCCAGAAGGAGGGAAGTGATACTCCCACTGTATAACTGCTTGGTGAGTCCGCACCTCGAGTACTGCATGCAGTTTTGGAGGCCACACTTAAAGAGGGACATTGAACTCATGGAGAGGGTCCAGAGGAGGGCAACCAAAATGATTTGGGGCTTGGGGGACAGGACCTATGGGGAGAGGCTCAAAGAGCTAAATATGTACACATTGGAAGAGAGAAGGGACTGGGGGGACATGATAGAGGTCTTCAGGTACATGAAGGGGGTAAATAGGGGAGGAGCAGTCAGGGTGCTCTGAAGGAAGGAAGGGGGCAACTAGAGGGCATGGGTGAAAACTGGAGGGGGAAAATTCAGGGGAGAAAGGAGGAGCTGCTACTTCACTGAGAGGGTGGTGGAGCCATGGAATGTGCTGCCCAGGAGGCTAGTGGAGGCAGAGATGGTGGAGAGGTTCAAAAGGGGGTGGGACAGGTTCAGGGGAAGGGTTCTGGAAGCAAAATCCAGTGCAGCAAGAATATACGGGACTGGGAAGGGAGAAGCCAGAGAGGGCAAGGAGGGCAGCAAGGTCAGCTCCCAGTGTGGGGTTGACCAAACGAGCAGACATAAAAGACCATTAGGCCTATTCTGCTGGCATTTTAATACAGTATTTTAGTATGTAGGTTATATTGTGAAGCTTCTATTGATTATTCTGAATATATCCCTTTCCCTCTGTGAAACACCTAATGACTGATGACACATAAGGATCACCCCATTCCATAACAAAGGGGCAGTTGGCCAGGTTGAGAACTATCACTCTGTAAGCCTGATACCTGCTGTAGCAAAATCATGGAGTCATTCATTAAGGATAGAAAATCACATGGCTAAAAATACTACTAGTGATAACATACAACACAGTTTCAAAAAAAGGTAGGTCATGCACGACAAACCTGATCAGTTTCTATGACAGGGTTAATACTGTAGATCACTAGATACATAGATACATAGATACATAGACAGTGTCGGCAGATAAGGGCCTATGGCCCACCTAGTCTGCCCATTTGAGCTTGTAAGTTCAGTTTGTTTTCCTAGAAGTCTATTTCCCCTTACCCCTGACCTCTAGAATTCCTTTATGTCTATCCCATGCATTCTTAAATCCCGTGATTGTTTCAGCCCCCACCACTTCCTCTGGCAGGGTGTTCCACTTGTCCACCACCCATTCTGTGAAGAAATTCTTTCTCATGTTTCCTCTGAATCGTCCTCCCTCCAACTTCATCCCATGCCCTCTAGTCCTGAAACATCTTTTTCGCTTAAAAATAGTGTTTTCCTGCACCCTGTTCCTCCTGTAAGATACTTGTATGTCTCTATCATATCCCTCCTCCCTCCTCTCCTCCAGGGAGTACATGTCAGTTCCTTCAACCTGTCTTCATAGGACTTGTGATGCAACCCATGCACCATCTTTGTTGCCCTCCTCTGAACCTTCTCTACCCTGTCTATGTCCTTACGTAGGTATGGTCTCCAGAACTGTACACTGTACTCCAGGTGGGGCCTCACTAGTGTCTTGTATAGCGGAATTATGACCTCCTTTTCCTGCTGGTGATGCCCCTGCCTATACATCCCAGCATCCTATTTGCTTTACCTGATGCCTTGTCACACTGTTTCCCTACCTTGAGGTCATCAGAGATGACAACCCCAAGATCCTTTCCTGCTTGGTGCATGCTATATCCTCACCCCCAACTGATATATTGTGCCAGGGTTTTTGTGCCCATATGCATTATCTTGCACTTCTTGCATTGAATTTCAACTGCCAAACCCTTGACCATTCTTCAAGTTTCTGCAGGTCCCTTCTCATTCTGTCTACACCCTCTGGTGTGTCTACTCTGTTACAGAGCTTTGTGTCATCAGCAACAGTGAAATTCTGCCTTCTATATCCTGTGCAATGTCACTGATGAAGATGTTGAATAGGACCGTCCCAGCACTGATCCCTGTGGTACCCCACTGGTCACTCTTCCCTCTGTGGAGTGACAGCCATTTACCACCACCCCCTCTGTGTCCTGCCACCCAGCCAGTTACCCTACCCACCACACTACTGTCCTGCCCACACACATATTCCCCAGTTTGTGTAATAGTCTTTATGTGGCACAGTGTCAAAGGCCTTGCTGAAGTCCAGATAGGCCATGTCCACTGCCCTCCCTGATCCACCTCCCAGTCATCCAGTCAAAAATTCAATGAGGTTGGTCTAACATGACCTCCCCTAGTGAAACCATGCTGCCTTGGGTCCTGTAGTCCATTGAGAACCAGATGTTCCACTAATCTCTCCTTCAGTAGTGCTTCCATGATCTTTCCCACTACCGAGATGAGGCTGACTGGTCTGTAGTCCCCCTCTTCTTGTTCCCACTTTTGTATAAGGGGACTACATCTGCTGTCCTCCAGTCTTTGGGTACCTCCCTGTTTCCAGTGATTGGCTGAACAGGATAGCCAGAGGTTCAGCCACCACCTCTCTTAGTTCTTAAGGACCCTGGGTGCACCCATCTGGCCCCATTGCTTTATCAGCTCTTATTACTTCCACTTCCTTCAGGACCCTTTCTCGTGTAAAGGGACTTGTGTCCATTCTGCTGCACCATTCTCACCCTTGTACTCCTTCAGACCCATTACCCCCTCTTCCTTAGTAAAGACTGAGCAGAAATACCTATTCAATATGTCAGCTTTACTATTGTCATCCTCCACGCTCCCATCCTCCCCTTCAGTCTCACTATCCCTCCCTTTGTCCTTCTTTTTTCACTTATGTACCTGTAAAAGGTTTTGTCCCTTTAACCACTGATTTTGCAATGTGTTCTTCTGTCTGAGCTTTGGCTTTCCTTACTGACTTCCCTGCCTCCTTTGTTTCTCCTGGTACTTCTCCCTATCCCCTTCTGCCTGTGTCTTTTGTATTGCCTGAATGCAATCTTTTGGCTTTCACTTTCTTTGCTACCTCTTTGAAAACCATAATGGTCTCCTCTTTCTTTTCCTCTTGCTAACCTGCTTAATGCATAATTCTGTTGTTCTTATAATCCCCATTTTAAATACTGCCCACTGTTCCTCAATCCCTGATTCCTGTCCCATTCCCTTAATGCCTCTTTCAAGCATCTCCCATTTCCCAAAGTCTGCCCCTAAAATCCAGGATACGTGTTTTTGTGTGGTTTGGTTCTGCTCTTTCTGTGATTTCAAACCACAATGACTGGTGGTCACTGTTACCCAGGTGCTCCCCCACTGTTACCCCCATCACACTGTCCCTGTTTGTGAGCACAAGGTCCAGTGTGCCTTCTGCCGAGTTGGTTCCATGACCAGTTGCTTGAGGAAGGCACCCTGAAGGAGTCCAGGATAAATCTGCTCCTAGTTGATGCTGCTGCTGGGATGCTCCAGTCCACGTCCTGGTATATTGAAGTCTCCAACCAGTACTACCTCACCCTTGTCTGCCATTCTTTGGATGGCTAGCATCAGCTCCCTATCTGTTTCTTCCTCCTGGGCTGGTGGTCTATAGACCACACCTGTGCAGATGGCTGGCCCCATTTTCCTTTCCAGCTTAACCCACAGTATCTCTCCCCCATTTTGTTCCTCCTGGATCTGTGTGGCCCTTATGTCATTTTTCACATACAGTGCCACTCCTCCTCCCTTCCTGCCTGCTCTGTCTCTTCTGAATTTGTTGTAGCCAGGTATGGCCATCTCCCAGTCATGGTTATCATTACACCAGGTTTCAGTGATGGCCACAATGTCCAGGTCTGACTGTACCATGACAGCCTCCAGATCTTCCATCTTGTTGCTAAGGCTCCTGGCATTTACACATGGCTTTCCATGATTTGACCTCCCTAGACTGCTTCACTGTTCTACTCCAGCCCCTTCCTTGGTTGTCATTTATCCCTGGTTCTCCTTGCTGTCTGCCCTTCTGCTGATTTTGCCCTTTTCTGCTTATCCACCTTTGGACACTAATCTCCATCTTTTGCACACTGCTTTGCAGAGATAGCCACTCCTCTGGTTCACTGGTTCCATTACTAGCTGTGGGGGTGAGCAAGTAGGTATCATCCTTGCTGGCCTGCACCCCTTTGCTAGTTTAAATGCTTATCGTCTTAGCATTTAAACTTATCATTGAGTGCATGATTCCCCTCCAGGATGGATGCAGGCCATCAGGCTTGAACAAACCTCCATCCTCCAGATGGGTCCCCAGTCACCAATGAATCCAAACCCTTCCTCACAGCACCAGTTCTTCAACCATGAGTTAAAGTTCCTGGTGCATGCACTCCTATGCTCTCCTTGCTCTCACAGGTAGTACTTGAGAAAGTGACAGAAGTAGCTACTTGCTTGAGACCCTCCCAGTTTCCTAAACTCTTCCTGAACTTCCTTTGGCTCCCCATTTGCCAAGTCATTAGTACCTAGGTGGATAATGACATCCAGCTCACCCTCCTGTCTTGCCTTCCCAGTGATCCCCAGTATCTTCCTTCCATCCCTCCATGCCGTGGCACCTGGTGAGCACCTCACCTCCCTGTCCTCCCCTCCTGTGTTCCTAGCTGGATCCCTCTTATGATGGAGTCCCCACCAGGATTCGCTTCCTCCTCCTCTGGGGTCCACTGCTTTCCCACTGAGGTCACCTCCTGCCTAACCTCCACATCCTTTCCTTCCACTTCCTGGGTACCTCTATTTGGTTGTCCTCATTTGCCAGTGTGGCATATGAGTTCTTGAGAGGAATAGGATCTAGGATGTGCCTCTGCCTGACTGCTCTAACCCTCCCTGAGCCCACTGTCATCCAAGTGCTCTCGTTCTCGGCATCCTTTGAGGCAGCTGCATTGGACTGGGTGGTTCCTGGACAGAGGTGATGGTACTCTGACCCAGTTTACTTCGCTCTGAGTCTGGCTACCTCATCCTCAGTCCTGAGAGATGCATGCAGATAGGGCAGCACCTCAGTGTCCAGAAGGTCTGCCTGAATATGGCTGCCCCACAGCCACTGCATTGCACCACTCCCACATTATACTGCAATTCCACTACTTATCTGCTACTGAAGCTCTCTTAGTTCTCTTTTTATTTATTTACAGTACTAAAAATCCTGTAACTGATCCTCAGATATATATTTTTTTAAGGAAAAAGAAACCAATAAATAAATAAATGAGTCAAAAAACTTGTCGTGCTGAGGGTGGTCTTCTTCCCCCTTATGCCCCTCCTACTTCACACCTCTTACTATACCCTGTGTTTAGCTCCTGTCAATCAGATTTATCAGGGCATATAATTAAGAGTTGGGGAAGGGGTGGGAGGCGAAAATTGCAGCAATTAAAGACAGCACAGAATTACACCACCACTATTTTTAAATTTTCAACAGCCCAAAACAATTATAAGTAAAGACAACACAGAAAGAAAGTATAGTGTCACTACAAGCCTACAATCTAAGTTTAAAAGAAAATACCAGTTACCAGTTACTCTGAAGCACTGAATTGAATATGTTTCCTTCCTTCACCTTCTGGCTTCTTCTGAGAAGATGAACTTCTGTTTGCTGCTTTATCTGTGACTAAGCCCACCTCCAGTTATCACGTAGCTGAGGTCAGAGGCCAGACAATTAACACCCTTCACCCAGCTACAGGACAGTCAGACAAGCCAAGATAAAATTTGCAGCAATTAAAGACAGCACAGAATTACACCACCACTATTTTTTAATTTTCAACAGCCCAAAAACAATTATAAGTAAAGACAACACAGAAAGAAAGTATAGTGTCACTACAAGCCTACAATCTAAGTTTAAAAGAAAAATACCAGTTACCAGTTACTCTGAAGCACTGAATTGAATATGTTTCCTTCCTTCACCTTCTGGCTTCTTCAGGCTTTTGTGTCTAATATGCCCTTAATAGATCCCAACAACTGTTTTGTCCCGCCTTTCAAACATTTCTCCCAAGTACAGTCAATATATGCACATGCTTGGGACACCCTGTTTTTGTGCATACATCTGAAATGGCATACAACCGAAACTGTATTGAAATCAATGGAGCCACTAAGTAAAACATATTTGCTCTCTTACTAGTCACTTTTTACTGTTAGCGAATGTATCAAACTCATTGGAAACATGCCAAGTCATTAAATGTTGCATACTCTGAGCTGTTTAAGCTGTTTGTTGTCTCCAAAGCTCCTTGTTCTGACAAACAGACTGAAACTGAATAAAACTTTCACCTGAAGCACTGGTTAATTCTAACTCTACAAAATGATTCAAAACAAACGCAGCTGTAGCTCTATATCTGGGCATACACAAAAAAGAGGTCTGACACTGAAACATGGGGCAGTTTAAATGGGCTCTATGGCCTAATTGTTGCCCCAAAAGAACAACAGTATGAACCACTTGAAAAATGAAGTCCAGCCTAAACAAAATGTATTTATTTTTGCTTTAGGTGGGATCAGGAACCAGTGAAAACCATAGTTCTTTTAGGTCCTGGAACCAGAATGGAAGTGGTGTAAAATATCATAGAATACATACAGCTAAGCAAAATAAACACAGAGTAAGAATGAACTTAAAAACTTCATAAACTGTAATGAAACAGTAGTCAGAACTAAGTACACTTAGCAGCAGGAAGTGGAACAGGACTCTAGGGCTACTGATCTCTTCAGCGGAGAAAACGATCCACCATTGGAATGTCAGAAGGAGTGTAACCACACTGCAAAGTTTGAACTTTAACATTCTGAAGTTCTATTTCTGATGCAACACCTCAGGGATGAGATGTTGCTGTTTGTATAATGTTCTCAGATACACTCTTATTGCTATAAATAAGCTTTTTCTACATCAATATACTAATAATAATACACCTCCACTATATCAATGGAAATATGCTGTTCTAGTATACTGAACATACTTAATGTATTGAATACACCTATACTTTATCAGTATACTAATAATACACATTAACTGCACTGACAAAAAGATTTACACTTTTCAGATGTTTAATTCATATACAAGTTAAGAGCCCCTGACACCATTAGGATAACTGAAACAAATGTAAGATTTAGATACAGTTCAGTTTATATTTCTTGTATTTTCTGAAATTATGTCACCCTTTTTTCATTATTACTGAGGAGAGTTTTATGAAAAATACAGGAGCACTGTCCTCTAGACTTCATCTACTCTGGCAGCTTGTCTACACCTAACATCGTAATCCCCGATTCATGACATCATAATTATTGCTACAGCAACAGACAGTGATGTCATAAACAGAATCGTGATGTCAGTGTGTAGGCATGCAGCTACAGCAGACAGAGCAGAAATTCTGTTACTATGCAAAAAGGCTGAGATTTGCAGAAATAAACATGAAATATAAGCTGAACTGTGCCTAAGTATTGCATTTTACTAAAGTTGTCCCAATGGAGTCAAGGGTTCTTTAAATAAATAGCAATGGAAAGATTTTGATTTGAAAATGTGGTCTAACTGCAATAAATAATATCTTTGGATCCCCCTGGAGTATCCCCAAATCTTCCCACATTTTGTCTGCAAAAGCATCAGATGATGATAATGAGCAGAACAGAATGAAATTCAGATTCTTTAGAATGTTGTATAACTGTCCTCTGCCGATGCTGACTGGAATTCTGTTTCTGGAGACAGCAACTCTTCTTTAAACTATGAGGGCCCACTCCACAAAGGTAGACTGGATATGCACTAAAAGCACATATCCAGGCCACAGATTCACCACACTTGTGGAATTGCCTACAAATGGCATGATTCACAGCCCCCAGACACCAGTATGAAGGGGTCAGGGAGTGTCAGGAGCAGAGTGGCATATAACAGCGGCCATCCAGTCAGATGCCTGACCCACCACCAGAGTTCATCCCCTGCTTCACACATGCAGGGAATTATGGGATGAGGCAGTCCTCCAAGAACTGTCTTAGCCAGAAAAGCCAATTTGATGGAAAACTGAAATTAAAATATTAAACAGACAGCCCCAGCAATTCGTGCCAGCTCAGAGGAATTACAGCAACCAAGACTGGGGCCAACTGTGGTCCAGAGAAGTGTGTAGAAGACCAGAGGGAACATATTATGTGCATAAGGCTGACTAACATTACTGCAGCCTCCTTGGTCACATAATGCCACTGGTCCTTGCATTCCCTCACTGACTTGAAAAGGATGTTACATATTATGCAGATGCACACCATCCCCGCCCCTGTGCTTGTCCCAGAGACCCACAAACTTGGGCTGATGGTTCAGAATTAGGTTCAGGGGGTTGCACATCCAGCATTCTTGATGCCCCTCAGTGACCCACATGTGCACTGCATGCACAGATGGGGTACTCCACAGCTTTTCCCACTAACGAACAAGGACCAGGACACTTCCATAGATTCGGCCTTGAGTTTCTAATACACTGTCAAAAGTGCTAATTAAGTCTGAAATCCCTGGGAGGGGGGACAATGAAAACATTTTTGTTATAGCACTTTCATGGTCTCACTATAGTTTACAAAGAATGTTCTTATCTTGATCACACCTGAATTAGCACTTGGGATACAAGCTTTGTAACATGCACAATAAAACTACTCATTAAAGAGGCTGGTGCTACTGTACTAAATAGTTTGACCTTTTCAAATTCCATTCAAAGGTATTCCCTTTCTACTTCTTTCATACCTCAAATATCTGATGTGCATATACATTAATCCCTGGCCCACTGACAGCTCCACCCTTATTTGTATTGTTCTACCAGTACAGAGAGACACACAGAAGGAATTAGAGAGAAAGCATATGACATGGCCTAACCTAAAATATGCTTTTATTTCCACAAATGCAATCTGATCTTTTTGTACATCCTTGATGTCATGAAGTTGAGCTATGAAAATGCCATGGGGTCAGACAAATGAATAGAATAGAAACATAACATGTATTTTAAGTGGACATGTAATCTCAATTTATACAACACTGCACTATGGTTTGTCTTATGGGTATTATCCTTATAAATGAGAACTATTCAGAATAGATGTGTTCCCTCTCAGTACATACACTAGTATCTTCCGAGTTTCATTTTGGAATCCTCCTCCTCCACCCCTGCAGGTTATGCAGGTTGCATGTATTGTTAAAACATCTTTTTTTTTTTAATTGGAAGGAAGCGGGAGTGGGATTAATGAATTTAATGAAAGTTTAAAATATAAGCAACTGCACCAGTTCTGCCCCAGTGTGTGTTGGTGACTGCTGTCATGTCTCATTACCATGGCAACATGATTTTCAACTCTTAATTGTCAGTGTATTCAGGTGCTTGAGCTCGTGCTGAAGCTAGCCATGTGCTCACACTTGTATCACGTTGAGGTAAGAATGTGACCTTTATAGCAGTGTTGGTCTCATTCTGAGCAGCATTCTTGGCAATCAGCTGGTTTGCTGCACTCCTAGTGAGATCAGGCCACATATTACTGTAATTTCTACTGCATGATTCCTTAGTGGAGAGAACTCACAAACAAACACTGACTGTAACAAGCATTTGTCAATGCCGAATGTTTGCTTGCTGGCATTGGCATTGGTAGTGTAGGAGTTACAGAGCTGCATAATAGGAATGGCAATGAAGTATTGAACTGAAGCCAACCTCACCACCACCACCCTCCAGAGACTGACAGGCATTGGGGTGTGCCTTTGGGTCATCAGGCATAATGCCCATGCCATTTCACCACACCCTGCCCTGCAGACACCAAGTGTCACAGTGTGCCTTGGGGTCTTTGGCCCTTATGCGCACCCCATTCCATCAGGAAATACGGTGAGATGGGTGCTGTATAGGAGAATAGGGTGAACTTTGGGTCCGAAGAGTCCAAGGCACACCTCGATGCCTCTCACTGGCTGCAGGGTGTGGAATCGTATGAGCATTACAGGCGAGAATCCCAAGTCACACCCCTGATGCCTGTCATTCTCTACAGGGTGGGGCGTAATGGTCGAAAACCCTAACGCCTCAGGCATTTGTTGGTATTTTCACTCCAAATCTTGAACATGTTTTTTTTGTGACCCCCACCTCATGAACAGTGGTAATATCAGTTGTTAGCCAAAAGCTGCTTTTGCATAGTGACTATGGCATTTAACACCACAGATGCCAAAACACATTTCGAACAGGATGTGAAAAATGACAGCTGTACTGTTCATGGGAAGGTGTAAAAAATGGCAATGTTGAAAATCTGGCATGAAAATATTACTAATTTGCTAAGTTACAAGGGTGTGTGCAAACTGCACAATGCACGCTCATAATACAGTCATTTTATGGAGTTTCATCACAAAATTTTCAACATAGGCATTTTAGGACCTCTGCTCATGAACAGTGTCACTGTGATTTTCTTAATGTGTCCCGAACACTGATTTCCCACAGTGACCATGCTATTGTGCACTGGGAGAGCAAAAACACATTTGGGCCAGGATGTAAAAAATGACAGCTGCGCTGTTGATAAGGAGGTGTGAAAAAAACGGCAATGTTGAAAATCTGGAGTGAAAATATTGCAGAGTTGTGAAGGTATGAGCATGCGTGAAAACTGCGTAACGCACTCTTGTAACACACTCATTTTATGGACTTTCATCACCAAATATTCAACATAGGCATTTTAGGACCTCTGCTAATGAACAGTGTCACTGTCGTTTTCATAATGTGTCCTGAACACTGATTTCCCACAGTGACCATGCTATTCTGTGCTGGAACAGCGAAAAAACATTTTGGCCAGGATGTGAAAAATGACAGCTGTACTGTTCATAGGGAGGTGCATAAAAATGGTAATGTTGAAAATCTGGAGTGAAAATATTGCAAATTGGCGAAGTTACGAGTGTGTGTAGCAACTGCGCAATGCACGCTCATAAAACAGTAATTTTTTGGATTTTTCCCACCAAATTTGCAACATAGAAACATAGAAGTTGATGGCAGATAAGGACCTCAAGGCCCATCTAGTCTGCCCATTTCTTTTTCTACCTCATAAATGTGCCATCGTCCTTTGCTGTCAGTGGCCTATCTATTCATACTCATCTGTATTGCTCCCTTATGCCTATCCCATGCCTGTTTGAAGCCATGCACTGTATTCATAGCCACCACTTCCTGAGGTAGGCCGTTCCATGCATACACCACTCTTTCTGTGAAAAAGAACTTCCTCACATTACCCCTTAATCGGCCTCCCTCTAATCTCATGCTGTGTCCTCTTGTCCTGCTATTTTTCTTATATTGAAACATGTTAGACTCTTTCACCTTGTTAATGCCCTTAAGATGTTTGAATCTTTCGATCATATCACCTCTCTCCCTCCTTTGCTCTAGGGTATACATATTGAGCTGCATTAATCTGTTCTCACATGTCTCCTGATGCAGTCCCTGCACCATTTTGGTTGCCTTTCTCTGCACTGCCTCAATGTGGTTAATGTCCTTGTGAAGGTGTGGCCTCCAGTACTGCATGCAGTACTCCAGATGGGGTCTAACCAATGTCTTGTAAAGAGGGATTATTACCTCCCTCTTCCGACTTGTGATACCCCTACTAATACACCCTAACATCCCCCTAGCCTTACCTACTGCTTTAGAGGTCTGCTTGGATGATTTCAGGTCATCAGTGATGATGATGCCCAAGTCTCTTTCTTCCTTTGTGACTGCCAGCAACTCCCCTCCCAGTCTATAGGTAGCATCAGGGTATCTCTTCCCTATGTGCATGATCTTGCACTTCTTTGCACTAAATCCTAGTTGCCACTTTTCCGACCATTTTGCTAGTTTATCCAGATCTCTTCTCATTCTGCCCACCCCATCTGGATCATCTACTCTGTTGTAGATCTTGGTGTCATCTGCAAACAGATAAGCCTTACCCTCTAGTCCATCTGCAATGTCACTAATGAAGATACTGAAGAGGACTGGCCCCAGGACTGACCCCTGAGGTACTCCACTTGTGACATGCATCTCTTCTGACTGCATACCATTTACCACCACTCTCTGTTTTCTGCCCGTCAACCAGTTTGCCACCCAGTTGACCAAATTCTGACCCACCACGAGCCTACCCGGCTTGTTCATCAATCTTCTATGTGGAACAGTGTTGAAAGCTTTGCTGAAGTCATGGTAGGTGACATCAACTGCTCCCCCTTGGTCCACCACTCTGGTTACCCAGTCAAAGAAATCTAGGAGATTAGTTTGACAGGACCTTCCTTTTGTAAACCCATGCTGTCTTGGATCCTGTGCCCCTATGGATTCCAGGTGTTGAACTATCCTTTCCTTAAGGAGTGCCTCCATAATCTTGCCCACTACTGAGGTAAGACTGACTGGTCTGTAGTTCCCTGCCTCCTCCCTGCTACCACTCTTGTGGAGTGGGATCACATGAGCCCTTCTCCAGTCTTCTGGACCCCTCCGTGCTCAGAGACTCACTAAACAGTTCTGCTAATGGCTCTGCTAGTCCCACCCTTAACTCCTTTAGTACCCTGAGATGTATGCCATCAGGTCCCATTGCCTTGTCCACCCTGAAGTTAGCGAGCTCTTGTAGGACCCTTTCTTTTGTGAAGGGAGTAGTGCTCACCTCCCTCCCTCCCCGCTGTGTCCATGGTGCTGAGCTGTGGACCCTGCCCTACCTTCTCTTCAGTAAATACTGAGCAAAAGTATCTATTAGGATAGATGCTTTTACAGGGTCCTCCTCCTCCTCACACACACCCTTTTCTCCTTTAAGCTTAGCAATACCCCCTCTGGACTTTCTCCTTTCACTAATGTATCTATAGAAAGTCTTGTCACCTTCTTTTACTGTTTGTGCTAGTGTTTCCTCAGTCTGGGACTTTGCCTGCCTTACTGCCATCCCTGCTTCCCTTAGGGCAGTTTGGTATGCCTCCCTATCTTCATCCCACTGTGTTCCCTTATATTTGCTGAAGGCCAGCCTTTTGGCTCTGACCTTTTCTGCTACTGTATTTGAGAACCAAAGTGGTCTCCTTCTTCTTTTGCACTTCCTTTTCTGTCTAACACAATGGGATGTTGCTTCAAGTATTGCATCCTTAATGCTTGCCCACTTTGCCTGTACCCCCTCACCTGTGTTTCTTTTTGTCAGGGCTAGCTTAACTCTGTTGGCCATCTTATCAAAGTCAGCTCCTCTGAAGTCCCATATTTTTGCCTTGGAATGGGATGATTTAGTTGTAGTGGCCAAACTGAACCATACCATGTGATGGTCACTGGTTCCCAGATGACCTTCTACCTGGAGATCTGTGATCCCTTCCCTGTTAGTCAGTACTATCTCTAGGACAGCCCTGTCTCTTGTGGGTTGTAGTACCAGTTGTTTGAGGCCCTTCCCAGCAGGGAATACACCATGTGTCTAGTTCCACCAGATGTTCCTGCTGGTATTGACCAATCTGTATCTGGCATGTTGAAGACTCCCATTATCAGAACCTCCCCTTTAGCTGTCATGTTTTGTATATCTTCTAACAGTAATGTGTCTATGTCCTCCCCCTGGTCTGGGGGCCTGTAGACAACCCCAGTTCTTATAGCAGTCCCATTTCCTGCTTCCAGGGTGACCCACCATTCTTCTGGCTCCTTTTGTGTATTCTGAATTTCTATAGTTTTGATATTTTCATTGACATACAGGACCACTTCACCTTTTTGCACCTCGGTTTCTTCCGAACAGTACATAGCCAGGTACTGAAGTCTCCCAAGTGTGGATACTGGTAAACCACATCTCACTAATTGCTACTATGTCCAGTTTAGCCTCTGACATTAGTGCCTGCAGGTCTGGGATCTTATTTCCCAGGCTGTGAGCATTTGTGTACATGATTTTACATAGACTTTTTGAGAGCTCACCTCATGAACACTGGCACTGTCGTTTTGTTAATCGGTCCCGAAAGGTAGTTCTGTGCAGTGATCCGTGAAATCACCTTTCGGAACCGATTAACACCATGACAGTGGTTGAATTCATGAGGTGGGGGCCCAATAACCCCATGTTGAAAATTTGGAGCCAAAATTCCAAAACATGCCTGAGATATGCAAAAAAGTTGAAAAAGTCCTAGTTATGCCATTATACAGCTTACCGGCATTTCCTCAGTTCGCGGTCAGCTTTGAAGTGTGCAGACGTGTTCCTGGTCCACCAAAGATCATCAAGCCAGACTCCGCAGGTATGTTTGGGGTGAGGGGGGTGTGGGGAGGCAGGGTGCGCAGAGGGTGGGCGTGCGTTGTGGGAGGGATATGTCGAGGGACCATTTTATTCTTTTACAGGTTAATCAAAAAAAACATCAGGGGTAGCTCTAGCTGATGGGGGATTGGGTACCCCCATTGGCACAAAAGGGGGGTGCAAGAACGAGGGGGGATTGGGCACCTCCAGCACAGCTGTACTGCTTCTTTGGGGGCATTATGCCGTTAGGAGTGGGCTCCCCATTGTAAATATGAAACTGGGAGGGAAATAATGCCCGATGGGGAGTGGGCTCCCCATCCAACATGAATATACATGGCACTGAAGCCAACAGGGATTGGGGCCCCCATCAGCAAACACACACTGTGGTGGTGGGGGGGCACACATGCTGCCGAGGATGGGCATCCCTAGAAGCAGTAAGGGTGCTTAATATTGTTTGTAAACATGACAGCAAGCCGCTGCCATATTCACAAACAATATTACACTTGGCAATGTTCCACCCAGCAATGACGGGTTGCTCTCTCATTGCAGCAGAATGGCTGACACTGCAATGACAAGGCGGCCCCTGATTGCAGCGGCTGAAATGTTTCAAGATGTTGGCACGCTGGCTGAACTAGTGTCAGCAGCAGTGTGCCACAGCATTGGGAAAAGCGGGCCAAGACTTTACAGGCTGTGGGGGCACTGCACAACAGTGCACACCTCCACAACCTGCTTCTGGCAAGCTGCCGCAATATGTTTCTTGCGCATGCACACAATCAACATAAAAAATGATAATTATAAAAGTAAAAAGGACACAGTACACAATTGAGAGGAAGCACAAAGTACGTAATTCAAAACATAGCATATCAATAATGAAAGTTCTGCAAACTGGAGCTGGCAACAAAATGAGGGAGAGAAGGGAGACTATGAGTACAATGGGGCTAATCAAAAGGGAAAAGTGGACCAATAAATCAGGGCAGTAGGGGGAAGGAGGGTATGGAAAGAGGAACAGTAGGATTAACCTAGGATCAGCGGCAACTGCAGGAGTGAGTAGTGAAGTCACGGAGATGGGATTTTAGTGATATGGAAGCAGGAGTATTGTAAATAGCAATGAGGAGAGTGCTCCAAAGTTCAGTGAGGTGGAAGGAGAAGGTAGCTTGACCAGCAGAGGATTAAACAGGGGGAGAGTTAGAGAGAATGTGTCAGAGCTGCAAAAGGAGTAGGAGGTGGAGGGGGGGAGGAGAAGAGGGAGGAAAGGTGAGGGGGAGGGAGCCCAGTTAGACTTTGGAGAAGAAGGTGGCACAACGAGGGAGGTACTTGGCATCAACAGAGGGCAAGGAGAGGGAAGAATACAGGGAACAGTGGTGGGTTCTGAGGAAGCAATCCCGGATATGGGCAGGAAGGCGATAGTCTTGACCCTAAGATTTAGGCATCTGAGCCCTCACTTGCCATTTCCCACAACAGTTTTCATAGGCGTGCAGAACCTGCTGATTACTCACAGTTCTATGGCAGAGTTTTTCATGGCCACTGCAGTGGCTAAACTCCCTCTTGCATCATAGGAGGCCCTTGAGTGAAATTCCTATTTCACTTAGGCTTTTCTTATCTCCTTACAATGTCATCATGATGATTATTCCTGATACTTTTCAATTTCTCAAAAGCACAGAGAGGGCTACTACATATGCTACCCACTGCACTACACTATCATATTTTCTTCCATACTCTTTCACAAAAAAGGCATCCTGAGGATTTCAGTCCTCATACACCTGTCCAGAGACTAGTCATGAAGTAAAAGGTCTCAAAGTATAATGAGCTCACTAATTGAAAATGGCACAGATGTCTGCATACTGCCTTTCTTTTCTGTATTCCCCCAGGATATGCTGTCCTTTCTTCCTGTAGGAGGACCTGCTGAACTGCTCAGGGACTCTCACTCCTTTGTAATGGACAGTGGGGCTCTCACACCCCACAGGGTTACTGGTGATGGCCTCTGGCACTTTCTCTGGACCAAAATGAATCACTCCCAATACTTAAGTGTCTCTGAACCTCCTGGGCTTGGAATTCCTGCTAGCTTCTTTTCTTCTGCTTCAGCGGTGCTCAGTTGGTAGCAGGAGTGCTGCTCCAAAGGATGTTTATATGCTGCCTACTGGGCTCCAGTGTCTTATTTCCTTCCATACTCTTCAACACAAAAGGATTACTAAAGATTCTGACCCTCATACACATACCCAGAGAGGCACAGACTGGCAATGAAATATAAGGTCTCTTGGTATAATTAGCTGCACTCATTAAAACTGTCACATGTCAATACACCAGCATTGATTTCAACTGTCTGTATCACTCCACATGGGCTCAGTCACCCCTGCTACTCTCCTGAGTACCTGCTGGAATGTTCAGGGACTCTCACTCCACAAGAACAAAATTGGGACTCTGTCTCCTTGCAGGAGCACTGGTGACTGCTTCCACCATACCCCCCAGACTAGGATGGATAATTCCTAATTCTTAAGTGCCCTGAACTTCCTGGGCCTATATTAGCTTCTCTGTCTCCCATTCTGCCCCAGGCAAAACTCACTGTGCCATCTCTTTCTCTTGTGGAGTTCTTTGTTTGAGTCCTTCCTGGTATGAAAAGGCGCATGCCTGTAGTTATGTGGGGGAAGAGCTTCTCCCCTACAACCTATTTAAACTACCTAACTACAGCCACTCTGCTTAGAGTGAATTGCAGTCACTTCTCGGTGGCGCAGCTTGTCCCCGCCCCCTGTCCCCCGTCCCCTTCCTCCTCCTTGTCTGCCTCCTGCTCCCCTGTTTCGCATTGTTGATGCCTTGCTCACTCCCCTTCCCTTCCCATTGTGCTTCCTCCCAGCACCCTTCGTCCTCTCTCTCTCTCTCTCTCTGCTGTTTTTTTTTTCTTTTCTTTTTGGGGGGCTCTGCCTGTCGCGCTTCAGTTCGTCTGCCGGTTACCTTACCTCACCGATTGTCTCTGCTGCCATCATGCCTATTGCTGGTGTTCCGATTCCTCCTCCTTTCACATTGCAGGCTGCACACCACTTCCGACGTTGGGCCAAGGTACAGTGGCCCCGCCAACTGCTGTCTGCTGTTCCATCCACTGGGACAAACACCGAGATCCAGCTGGACATCTAGGCAGCTGCCAGTGCTGCTAAATGGGAGGAATGAATCCTTGCCAGCATTACACGTACCTGGTCAGACAGCCCACTTTTGCTGGGACCTTTTCGGCTGGCTGCCATTCCCACCTGCTGGGCTTCCTTTCTGTTGCTGCCATGACTACTGGACTTCTTCGGCAGCCTGTTCCCTGGATTCACCATTTGTCATAGCTGCAACATGCATTTTTCCATCACAGTTCTCCTCAAGGCTGTTCTGGCAGCTGCACATTCCTATTTGGTACCTAGATGTGTAACTTTGATGGATTTGAAGCCAAAGCCTCGCACATTCTCTTCATAAGGACAGGCTCTCATATATGAGAATGTTTTACTGACGGCAGCTACTACATTCTATATTTGCAGCATACTCCAGTATTTTTAATACATCTTTCCACTGCAGACCATTGAAGCTAGGGAATGATTTCTGAAGTTTTCTGCCTTCAACTCTAAGCCAGACGTCTGTACTTCAATCAACCTCTGTTGGACGATCAGTGCCATTGCATTCCTTTACCTTAGTGCCATTATACCTCTATGGGGCCCATTATCTGCTAACATACTTTTACAGGGCTGTGTTGCTCAGTGGCTCCGGAGGCTTCCTTTACTTACCATTTACATTACGAACTCAACTGAATTCCCTTCGGCTTTGGCCCAGGGATATCTGTCAAGCCAGGTGGTCCTCTGTGGCGGCACCCTGTCATGCTAGCTTACATGAGGTCTAGCTTGACTCATTCTCCTTCCACCTACCTACCTACGTGAGGTCAGGCCTTACGCTGCCGGTCATGTGATGGCCTCAACTGGCATGCCTTTCTGCTCCTTTGTTGCCATATATAAATGTTCTGCGGCCTGCTAGTCCATCAGGATTGGACACTCCAGGAAGTTTTGCTTTCAGTCATGCTAACTGAGTGCTGGTTGCTGCAGCTTTCACCTTGCCTGGTCGCACCTCTCCATTTGTTTAAGATCCGGCCGGATTCTGTAGTTGATTTACTTTGGACTATGTCTTTGGATTGTACAGCAATGTCCCCGGATGCTGGCCACATTGTTTTGCTTCATTTGGATTTAATTTTTACTACCTCACTTTACCACTTACTGGCTGACCTACGTGTGGTCTAGCTGATCATGCTAGCCTTCATGGGGTTAGCTGCTACTCACTACTCACTTACCGGCTGACCTACATGTGGTCCAGCTATGCATGCTAACCTTCATGGGGTTTAGCTGCCCCCGGACATTTACCATGCCACTTCACTTCAGTTGCTTTACTGCTCCTACCTCACTTCCAGCTGACTACTACTCTTTACTTACCTTACCAGCTGACCTACACATGGTTCAGCTGCACACGCAAGCCTTCGTGGGGTTTAGCTGCCAATACTTACCACTCTACTCACTTACCTGTTGACCTACGTGATTCAGCTGCCATGCTAGCCTTCATGGGGCTTAGCTGCCACACTCCATGCACTTACTACTCAGGGACTGGATACACTGTCAGTTATTCTTTGCCTTCAGTCTTACTACTTAGATCCCGGACCTTGCAGCCTTCACCTTGCTGCTTACTCTTGCTTCCATTTTCAAGGATACGCTTCCTCCTTCCCTTGGATTTAATTCTGGATCACATCGTATGTTCGTCTCCATTCCTTAGGATGCTTCTTGTTATACTGCTTCAACTTCTTCGGAGTTACTACCTCCGTTACATATGCCTTCCTCATCATAGCTTAAGCCTAAGACACAGATCCCTTCAGTTTCAGGATGCTTATTACCTCTGGCTGAGCTGCAAACTTGTCCACCCAGGTCTCTTCATTGCATACCTTACCATCCTCAATCATCAGGAAAAACAACAGTTTTCTGCACCCTTCCATTGTTCTCATAAGTATGCCTCACAATATTTCTACGCTGCACGGTATTGGCTCAGGATTATGCTACCATTTACAATACTATTTACAATCTATTCCTTGCTACTTTGCTACTATTTCTCTATTTCATGCAGTTCGGCATTACTACTACACTGTCTACCACTGCTCTACAATCTGCCTTGTCCTACAGGGCCAGAGGTCTACTGCATCGCACTTCGAAAAACCTGTGCCCCTACGGGCCTGGAGGTCCCTTGAACTATATTACTACACGATATTTACCTACTTTCAGACCTGCTGTGCGCTTTCAGGCCTGGGGGGGTTCAACTACTTCCACTCTACACCTGCATCACCAGCTTCAGAGCCTAGAGGTTCTTACTTTTCAGTACGCCTGCTTGCTGCCGTGTCTGCCAGCCTCAGGAGCCCCCATTTACTATGGACTGATGTCTGGATTGTTTAGCCGTGCATCATATATATTCCATCATATATATTCCTTTGAATGCTGCTGCCCTGCCACTTCAGTTCCTATTATTTACTACTACACTTCTACCAGGATTTAAGTTGAGCCATCTGGAAGACTTTTAATCTCATGGGCTATGCCTTGACATTACTGCACTGCAATGCTCAAGGCTTAGATCCTTATGACACTACTTCATCCAAGTCAGCCTTCACCAGTTATTACCATCCAAATCATAGAGGTGCATCTATTCATGATCATCAAGATTATTGTACAACTTTAATTCCAGCTGCTGTACCATCCTGGCTTCTTGAAACGTGTATATCTACATCACTCTGTCCAGTACTACTCCATTGATACTATGTCTGCATCATGCAGGTTCAATTGTACTACTACCATGGCCGACTCATATACACGTCCACTTATTTACACTACCTGCTCGTTCTATGTGCGTTTGCCCTTACAGGGCATAGAGGTTCGTCAAGACTGACCCAACTATTTTACAACCTACTTCACTCCTCAGGACCTGAGGTACACCTAATTCATGTTTACCTATCCGTACTTCGATCTATACCTAATTCACTTACCTACTTCACTCACTCTGGACCGGAGGTTCCTACTGCTCTGCCCTCTCCAGATCACGCAGCATGTGCTTAGCTCCTGAGCTTCATCACCAAGGCCTTCATTTTACAAAGCTTGCCAAGCTGTACACGAACCAACTTTCCTCCTACTCTGGACTTGGACACTTAGCCTTTCAGTTGCTGATTCTCCTCGGAGAAGACTTCCTCGCCTGCTCGAGCGTTTTACCAATGCAACTTTGATGCTTCAAATTATTATCAACATGGTTTTCAATCTAATATCATTCTGCCCAGGACATGGATGCTTGGACTAGGAGTTCACCAGAAGAACTGCTGATATGATCACCTGACACTTCAATCGTAGTACTTCTTCAGTTTTCCGTTTTCACTGGATCAGGATCTACAACTTTGAATTTCTGATTAGCTGATGACTTAAAATTGTTAATTAGGATTACTCTCCTTTAGTATGCTCAGAAGGATGGGCAGGTCAGTAGCCATGGGTCCTCAGTGATTTCCCCCCAAGGGGGGTTTTCCTCTCCTGCGTGCTACTGGTCACAATCTCCAGAGTTGGAGGAGATAATCATATGATATTATTAATTCTTTTGGGGGGTCTCATCCTACTCAACTAAACCTTCCTTCCTGAGGTGGGATACAGAGAAAGGCCAAAACATCAGTTGTAACAAGTTACCCACCAGTGTACGCATCTAAGCACTTTGTATGTACCATCCAGTGCATATGTACTATAATCACTGACATGCTCATGTCCATGCTGAAGTTCTAAGCACTAATCATTCATATGACTAATACTTCATAAGCATTGTTCTACTTACTAATCTGGCCTCTATATCCAAGCAACCTACATCATTCAGCTACAGTACGTAGCATAAGTACTGAGCTATGAACCATACATAATGGAAAGGGGCATGCCTGTAGTTATGTGGGGAAGAGCTCCTCCCTCACAACCTACTTAAACTACCTAACTACAGCCGCTCTGCTTAGAGCGAGTCGCACTTACTCGCCATCCATCACCTGATACCTCATCCTTCTCCAGCACTCTTATCCCACCAGGGGGTCTCACCCTACTCAATGAAACCTTCCTTCCTGAGGTGGGATACAGAGAAAGGCCAAAACATCAGTCATAACAAGTTACCCACCAGTGTACGCATCTAAGCACTTTGTACGTACCATCCAGTGCATATGTACTATAATCACTGACATGCTCATGTCCATGCTGAAGTTCTAAGCACTAATCATTCATATGACTAATACCTCATAAGCATTGATCTACTTACTATTTATTTTATTTATTTATTTAGCTTTTGTTGACTGGGTAAGTGCACTAGACAAATCCTGCCTATTTTCAGGCACAACCCGGGGGAAGGGGATACAGATGAATGCCAACTGACTTTTTGAAACCAGATTAAGCTGTTGGTGGTATTTATAGTGAATGAGGGAAATTTGGCCAGGACACCGGAGAAATTCCCCTACTCTTTTCGATAAGTGCCATGGGATCTTTAACATCCACCTGAACTACCACCAATCCAGGCAGATGGGACCTCGGTTTAACGTCTCATCCGGAAGACGGCACCTCAGAAGTGCAGCACCCCTCTCATGCTTCACTACAGTGTCAGTAGTGGGATATTAACCCAAGTGCCAGATGTGGGAACTGAACCCACAGCCCTCTGATCTCCCGGCCTCAAAGGCGAGTGTGCTACCTACTGAGCCACTGACACTGCACTGATACTGTCTGACCTCTGTATCCAAGCAATCTACAACATTCAGCTACAGTACGTAGCATAAGTACTGAATTATGAACCACACATAACCTCTCTTTAGACAGGCCTCCACCACTTTTACCGATTGCTGCTTTTGGCAACTTCTCACTGAAGAAAATGAAATTAGGAGCCTCTGCAAGGATAATCTCCCTTCTCCCTCACACTCTTGCTCCAATTATGTCTCATTGAACATTGACAAATCCCTTATAACTAGTTACTGTAAAGATGACTGCCTTTGCTACTCTAGCTAGTCAGATCTGTAGATCCCCTCATTACCCCTTTTGGGTTCTATCACTTTTTAGTGGCTAGCAGGAATCCTTACACTCTTGCTATGTCACTACCTCACACTTCTCCTTTCATATTCTGTGTTAACTTTATATTATTTCTTCTTGACATATTTGTCTCATGACTTTGATTTGGTAGTTGTTAGTTTCCTTTGTTAGAGTCTGTACTGTTTAACCAAGCATTGTTTTGTATTATTTTATGCTGTTTTATTATGTACTTGATATTTGCTGTTATTTATTTATTTGGTTTTTGTTAACCGGGTAAGTGCACTAGACAAAAAGACTATTTTCAGGCATAACCTGGGAGAGTACAGGCACAATAATACAAAACTTCAAGGAGAATATACATGAATACTAGACTTTTACATGAGGAAATATTTGCATAACAATGGAAATTTTGACAAGTATAAAGGGAGGCAAACAGCACAATAATATAAAACTTCAAGGAGAATATACATGAATAATAAACTTTTACATGAGAAAATATTCGCATAACAATGGAAATTTTAACAACAGGTATAAAGGGAGGCAAACAGCGCAGACAAAAATGAAAGTACAACAGTAATGTTACAGAAGGCAATAAATCAGGTGATATTAACTGCAACACAGACATTTTAAGAGATAATGTGGTAATGGTGTGAATGTCGATAGGCAGAGAGAGATGAAGAGGGGCTAGAGAGATAAGTAAGAGGAGTGGGGGAGGTGGCAGCACAGGCAGTATGGACTGTGATTGAAAGGGGGGTTAGAGAAGAGGGGGAGAGATTAAGAATATAATGGAGAGGGAAAGGGAAAGATAGAGGATGAAGGAGTAATTGATAAGAGAGGAGACTGAGAGGAAGTGCTATAAGAGGGGTGGATCACTAACCCCTGCCGGCAGGGAGGAGGGAGGGATTTTGGGGTAGGGACTACAGCGGTTTGAAACAGGAGCAGATATGGGATGAGATGAGATGGCATCTTAATTCTCTCTCTTAAAGGAGTAATGGGAAGTCGATTGACAAATTGTTAGAGGGAGTGGGTTCCAGAATTGGGGCGCATGGTGGGCATAGGCACTGCTGCCTTTGTTTGTCTGGTGTCTAGGGATAATGATAGGGGCATTTACTGCGGAACGTAGCGCATAGTTAGCTTTCTGATAGGGAGAGAGACAGGCCAGATATTTGGGTGTTTGAGTCCTAATAATGTTATCAATGACAGATCCAAGTGAAAAAGACCTTAATTCTTTAGGCGGGAGCTGAGTAAAGAAGGCAGTGATGTTTCAGTCTAGGGGAGCAGGAGGCAAAACGACAGATGTTATTATAGGTTACATCCCACTTATGAAGACATGAGTAACTGGTTGATGCATATATAGGGACTCCATAGGTGAGAGAGGGAAGTAATATGCCACGGGCAATTGCAAGTCTAACAGAGGGAGTGAGAGCATAATTGGTCCGGTAGGCAATCCCTAGCTTAGAGTTTATCTGCTTGCAGGTAGATTGAATATGAGGGTCAAAACTCAGGCATGGGTCTAGAGTGACACCTAGATATTTAAATGATGTAATCACGCCAACTGATGTGCCATCAAGGGAGGAGACAGTTAGTTGAGTTTGGACATGGTTGAGCTTGACACTAGATCCAAATAGCATGGCTTGGGTCTTTGTTTTATTTAGAACAAGTTTATGCTCAGTAAGCCACAGCTGGATAAGTTGATAGTCACTGGAGAGATTAGCATTTATTTCATCAATGCTGTTAGAGCTTGAATATAGAACAATGTCGCCTGCATAAAGTAGGGAGGATGTCCTATGGAGATTTGCGGTAATGCTATTTATAAAGATGGAGAATAGCAGAGGACTTAAGATAGATTCTTGAGGTACTCCAATATTTATGGAGACCTTGTCTGAGAGGGTAGTGTTGAGACCTATCAGACAGGTAACTGTCAAACCAATTTACGACATGTGGTGAGAAACCTAGAGAGTTCAGGGTGGAGGACAGAGTGGGATGGTCAACTGGATCAAAGGCTTTGGTCATGTCTATGAAAACAGCCCCAGTGAGCTTTCCAGAGTCCATAGCCACTAGGGTGTCAGAAGAGAGTTTAAGGAGGGCAGTTGTCGTACTATGTCCCTTGCGGAAACCATGTTGAGCATCAGTGAGAAGATTATGCTGCTGGAGAAAGGAAGTGGTTTGGGTGGCCACAAGCTTCTCAAGAATTTTGCTGAGAACTAAGAGGATAGCAATGGGTCTGTAGTTAGATGGGTCAAAGCAGATCTTCCATTTTGTGTACCGGGGTGACATACGCAGTTTCCCAGATCTTTGGGACAGTGCTGCTACACAGCGAGAGGGTAAAGATCCTAGCCAGGGGAGCAGCTATGTAGGGGGCTGCTGATCTTAGGAGCCTAGGTTCCAAGTTATTAGACCCAAATGCTGTGTGCTCGGAGATGTTTCTTAGAAGTCAGAGAACTGCATTCTTTTTTATAGCCTTGAAATGGAGAGTAGGACCTGAAACCTTTTCAGGGGAGATAGGGACAGGTGATGTGGACAAGGAGACAGTGTTAGAGGTAAGGTCAGCAAACTGCCTGTTGAAGAAGTTCACAGTGGTGTGGGGATTGTTGCAGTGGATGCCATCCAGAGACATATTATGTGGGGTGGAGGGCTGGCTAGATACAAGGAAGAATTTGATATGTGACCAGAATTTTTTAAGGTCATCCTGGAAGTCAGTTAGAAGGTCTCTACAGTATGAGCTTTTAGCCTGTTTGATTTCCTTTTTATATGCATTTCTCAAGGCTCTATAGGTGTTAAGGTCAGATGGAGAACCAGATTTCTTATAGAGAAGCCATGTCTTATCCCTTAGCCTTAGTTTAGATAATAAGTCAGACTTTAACCACTGTGACCATTTATTTCTAACCCGTCTGGTCACAAGTTAACAATGGGATTCTTGTAATGCAAGGAATTTTGACAAGAAGATGTTTAGAGCAGTATGAACATCAGTTGCATTATAGAGAGGGCTCCAGTCTATATTGGCCATGCCTGACAGAAAAGCCTCTGCATTAAGGTTAGCAAAATTTTGGAAGGTGATGAAGCAAGGCTTCATCGGTTCTAACCTGCCTTTACCTGAGACACAGTAAGTAGGGGAGTGGTCAGAGATGGCGTCAGCTAGGACTCCTGCATCTAATATATTTCCGGGGCAGTTTGACATGACCCAATCTGGCAAGCTACTTGAGTTGGAATGGGGCACTATTCAAGTGGGTTCAGTTATGAGCTGGTGTAGGTTAAAACTCTGTAGTTTAGTCAGGGGTAACACTTGTGTTTTCCCCAGCCAGTTTATATTAATGTCCCCTAATATGAGAACTTCATTATTTCCAGAGTAAGTGGCTGAATTTTCAAGCAGCTTTTCCAAACCTTTCAGGCCATGGGAAGGGGGATTATAAGCACAGACAATATTTAATTTCTTCGAGCCAAGGGAGAGGAGGACATGGAGTGCCTCACAGTAATTTAGGGGGGGTGGAGCTTATTACCGAAAGCTGGAGGTGTGATCTGAAATAAATGGCTGTGCCTCCCCCTCTTTTAGGGGTGGGTCTATCATTCCTCAATAGATTATGTGATGGCAGGGGGGTAACGCGAGTCAGGAATGGAGGGCTTCAGCCAGGTTTCAGTTAGGCACAGTATGTCTGGTTTGTAGAGCTTGACCCAGGGTTCAAGTTCTGAGAAGTTCCATTCCAGATTCCTGATATTAGGGTGGATTATCAGTAGGCCCTTTTGCAGTAGAAATGGGAACATTATTTGGGACCATGGGCCCTGGGTTAGGTTGTACGTCCCCTGATAGCAGAATACCAGTAGTATGAGGTACCATAGTTTATAATGTGAGTGTAGAGCCAGGATGAGAGTATACAGGGAGCTATGTTTGAGGGCATAAGCAACCAGATAGATCCAGGCCTTTTTAGGGAGTAAGGGGGTAGGGTCACACCGGACAGCCAGCACCACCAACATATTGGAGAAAGTAAAATCATTTTCTGGGGTAGGTGGGAGAATAAATTCTGTATTAGGTGCTACCATAGTAGAAAGGAAAAATAAAGGCAGGGAGAGTAGGAGAAACAAGAGCAACCTCTGTATAAACATTTTACTATTCTATTTTTAAAGTAAGGGATTCAGAGAGGATATAGGAATAGCAGGGGTGGGCAGCAAACTTGGGAGGAATAGCACAAACTGAGACAGATCAGTGATAAAATAGAAGAGCAGAAATGTTAAAGCATGGGTGCATGAGAAGGAAGGTAGTAAAGGAAAATCAGCGTGCTATGGGACAGCACCAAAGACTACCTAGTCAGGACGGGTTGAAGGAAGAAAGCGAGAAAGACCAGGATAGTAAGCAAGGACCAGCAAAGAACAGAATGAGATTGGGGACAGTGAGAGACAGGAAATAGATAGGTAGGAGACTATGACTTCAGGATAATGCAAGGGGTTTATGATAGGAAGAAAGGCAATAGCTAATTGAGAGAAATAGGGTAGTTACTAGGCACAATAGGTTACAGTGGACACCACGTGGCAGAAAGGGGAGACTATGAGCGAATAGCAATATTGTAACCACGGGGAGGCAGACAGCTAGTGTATTTAATAGGTGGCCTGAGAGGGGGTTGGGGTGCGGGAGAAAAACTACCTACACTGAGCAGTCAGACCCCTAAAAAGCATGCCTAATAGCAGGTAGCTGGTGGTCTAGAAACAGCCAACAGGCGCACCAATCAGGAGCCTAGCTACAGCCTCTCATCCAATCAGGAGGTAATTGGAAAAAGGTGCTCCAATCGGAACACCGCCATAGGCTAGCCGAGACTGGGTAGCAATACCTTGAAACAAAGCCAAAGTTGGGGACCATGAGGGCAGCAGGAATCCTGTCGATTCAGTGGCGGTGGCGGCAGCAGCCAAGGATGCGGCCGGAGGCGCAGCCAGGTCCACGGGCGCCGCTCGAGGCAAGCGATTGAGTCTTGAAACGAAGCCGAAGTTGGGGACCAGGCAGGTGGCAAGAATCCTGTCAATTTAGCAGCAGGGGCAGAAGCAGCCAGGGATGCGGCCGGAGGCGCCGCCAGGTCCACACCGCTCGAGGCAAGTGATCGAGTCATGCCTGTGGCAGGACCTCCATGTAAATGAGCTTCCTCAATGGAGCTTTCCTTAGGAAATAAACTTGAACTCATGTTCAAGCTAACTGCTAAAAAGACCCAGACTTGATGTCTCCAAGTGCTCAATTCATCTGCTCTTCCAGCTGTACCACCTGCTGGGAATTCTGTTTCTAAAGAAATTAACAGTAGTACGATCACAAGCCTATGTGCAATGTTTTGTGGGGACAAGCAGAGGAATACATTTATTGAACACAGACAGACTAAAGAAACTGATGCAACACCCCATGAATCACTAGCCGTTATGGTTTATTTATTTGTTTGCTTGTTTCTTTGTTTATTTGTTTGGTTGTTTCAAGAGTTTCACCAGGAAAAACATACTGAGCTAACAGCTCATTTCCATGTGTGACCTGGGAGGAAGGGAATGTGGAGAGTGCAGTAATAAGTTACATCAGTAATGTTACAGTTATAATCAAGCATTTGTCAACGCCGAATGTTTGCTTGCTGGTGTTAGCATTGAAAATGCAGGAGTTAGACAGATGCAGAGTAGGAATGGCAGTGAAGAACTGAACTTCATGCCAACCCCACCTCCACCCTGCAGAGACAGACAGGCATTGGGGTATGCGTTTGTGTTGTCACCCATAAAGTTCATGCCATTTCACCTCACCCTATCCTGCAGACACTGACAAGTGTTGAGGTGTTCCTTGGGGTGTTCGGCTTTACAGTCACCCCACTCCATAAGGATATATGCCTAAATGGGTGCAATATAGAATGGAGTGAACTGTGGGGCCGAAGAGCTGAAGGTACAGCTCAATGCCTGTCAGTGGCTGGGGGTTGGGGGGGTTGGAATGGCATGAGCATTACAGTCAGCAATCCAAAGGCACACCCGGGATGTCTGTCAGTCTGTAAAAGGTGGGACGTTATGGCTAGAAACCATAACGCCCCGGGCATTTGTTGATATTTGCAGTACAAATGTTCAACATGGCCATTTTGTGGCCCCCACGTCATGAAAAGATGTGAGACCTCGTCTCATGAACAGTGGCACTGTGATTTTGTCAATGTGTCCTGAAATTTGAGTTTTCACAGTGACTGTGCCATTGTGCACAAGATGCACGAAAACACAGATCAGGCAGGATGTGAAGAATGACAGCTGTACCATTCTTAGGGAGGTGCCAAGAGAAGGCAAGGTTGAAAATCTGTAGTGAAAATATTAAAAATGCTCAAACTTCCAAGTGTACATGGAAACTGCGCAACACATGTGCGTAACACAGTCATTTAGTGGAATTATTTCACCAAATTTTCAACATAGGCATTTTGTGACCTCTGCTCATGAACACTGTCACTATGATGTTCTTAATCTGTCCGTAACATTGATTTCCCACAGCAACTGCGGTATTCTGCACACGATGTGTAAATGCATATTTCGGGCAGGATGTGAAAAATGACAGCTGTACTGTTTATAAGGAGGTGTGGAAAAATGGCAATGTTGAAAATCTGGAGTGAAAATACTACAAATTTGAGAAGTTATGAGGGTGCATGGAAACTGCACAATGCACGCTTGTAACACAGTCATTTTATAGACATTTGTCACCAGATTTTCAACATAGGCATTTTAGGACCTCTGCTCATGAACAGCATCACGTGATTTTACATACAAACATATACACGAACATATGAACATACGAATCTACCAGCAGAACACACCAATCAGTCAATGTATGTCTGCCTGAGTGTGCAGCTAGCACCCTAGATTGCAGCTGCCCCGGCCTCCTCCTCCTCAGTTCCTCCATGGCTTTTCCCAGCCCCTGCCCCCCCGACTCTTTATCCTGCCTTATCCCACTCCTCCTTAAAGCTATTGACTGTCCTACATATTACCACCCCCTCTGGGAGCACATTCCAAATAGACACCACCCTCTCAGAGAAGTAGTGCCTCCTCATTTCCCTCTTGAAACATCCCCCTTCCAACCTTAGTCTGTGCTCCCTCGTCTCTCTTCCACTCCTCAGTTTAAATACACCCTCGGTGCTATGTTTATTTACCCCCTCAGGTAGTTAAACACTTCAATCATATCCTCCCATTCCTGCTCTCCTCCAGTGTGTACATGTTCAGCTCCATCAGCCTAACTTCATATTCTGTTCCTTCCATCCCCTTTAACATTTTTGTTGCCCTCTTTTGCACCCCCTCCAGTAACTTTATTTCTTTCCTCAGGTATAGTCTCCAGTATTGCACATAGTACTCTAGGTGTGATGTGACCAATAATCTGTAGAGAGGTAGAATCACATCCCTGTGTCTGGATGAGAACCCCCTTGCGATGCATCCCAGCATCCTGTTTGCCTTCCCTGCTGCTTTTCTGCACTGGGCCAAGTTGTTCATGCTCCCAGTTAATAATACCCCTAGGTCTTTCTCCTCCTCCTCTGTGATCCCCAACCAATAGTCCTTCTTCTGGTTCTTAGCCCTGAAATACGTCACCTTACACTTCTTTGCACTGAATCCTAGCTTCCGCTCCACCGACCATGTCAGTAGTTTGGTTAGGTCCCACTGCAGTTTTTCCCATCCATCCTCTTCATCCACCACTGCCCCCAATTTGGTATAATGTGCGAACAGACTAACCCTGCTCCCCAGTCTGTGTGCTATATCTGAGATAAAGAGCCCAAATAGCACCGGGCCCAACACTGACCCCTGCGGCACCCCGCTTGTCACTGCTCTGGTGCCAAGAGCTACCCCCCACCACCACCCTCTGCACTCTCCCCTGTAGCCAGTTCTCTATCCATTTAGTCAGATCACCTTCCACCCATACCCCTCCTTCTCCTCACTCTTCTCCTCCTTGGCCTGTGTCCCTCCGCCCAGTAGTCTGCACCCTTTCTCTTCCTTATTCTTATCGGGTGGTGGTGCCTTCTGTATTACACTCAGACCACTCTGCCTGCCCCCTCCCAGGGTTACTATGCCTCCGCTTTTACCTATATATGGGGGGGGGGGAGCTCAATAGGCTCCCCTGTCAGGACTTTTCTACCAACTTCAGTCTTTTGCCCACCTCCTCCACTAGTTTGAATCCACCTTAGTAGAGATATACCCCTCTAATCCTGCCTTTAATACTCCCCTTCCCTTCCTGCTTAAGTATACCCTGTTCCTCATGTACAAGTCACTATTCCCCCCAGACCCTACCGCAGTTAGTCACTAACCCATAATTTTTGGTATGGCACCAATCCCTCAGCCACTCATTGAACACCTCAAGCCTACCCTTCCCCCATGCTTGCACATGGTACCGGCAGTACCTCAGAGAATGCCACTGACTCCCCCACCCCCTCACACTGTCTGCCCAACTACTTGAACTTCCTCTTCACAGCTTCCACAGTCTCCTCTGCCAAGTCAATTGTACCCACATGCAACACTAAATGAGGTAATTCTTCCTCCCCTCGCTGCACACTTGAGCAGTGCCTGCCCTGCCCCTCCTGCAGTCAACCTGGGGATAGCTTTAACCCAAATATAGCTGTGCCTTTCCCCCTGCCACCTCATCTCACCCCTTTCAGTATAGAATCCCCCAGGATGAGTACCCTGCCCTTGCCCCATTTCCCTTCTAATGCCCCTTCTACCACCCCAGTATTTGTTCTTCCCTGCCCCTTACCCCCGCCAGCTGCTCCCTCAGTGACTTCTGTATCTGTACCCCCTACTTCTGCCTCACCCTTTTCTCTGCCTTATTCCTCCCATCCCCCTTGAACCCTTTCCCAACCTGACTACTTCCTACTTGGCTTCTCATGTTGGCCTCCCCTCCTCCCCTGCTGATTTCCAACCCCTTTCCTAGCCCCACTGTTGTCAATTTAGAGCCCCCATTCCCTTCTACCCTGATAGTGATGCCCCTCCCATCCTTTCCCTTCCCGTCCCATAGCCTTTTCTCCTCCAGTCACCACCCCTCCTTCCTTACTAGTCCCCCTTCTCCCCTTTCGTCCGTGCTATCTCTTCCCCTACCTGTTGCCATCTCTCTCATGCCCTGCTTGTCCTCCCGACTTTAGTATGTTCCTGCCCCCCCTCTCTCTCCCATAGCAGAGGTTCGAATCTATTCCTAGTTGGTACCCCTCCTACATCTCTTCCCCCTATCAGTTCCCCCATCCTACTTGTTCCCCTCTGTGCCACCCCGGTCCCACCAATGGTCCCCCCCTACCCGCAGCCATCTGCTCTGTCCCCTGGTACTCCTTGTGGTCTCTTCCTCCCCATCAGGAGGCCCCCCTCACCTCGGGCGCCCCCTGCCTTCCCTTCTCCTCTCTTTTCTGTTAGTGCCACTGATATTGGGGTCGGGTTCACTCCCTAGTTGTTGTTCCTCCATCCCCCTTTGCCATCCCCTATCCCCCCCCAGACAGGATGCCTACAATACTCATCTGCCCTGCCACTTAGACTCCTCCCTAACCTCCACAGTTCCTCCCTCAAACTAGCCAGTTATCTACAGACCATACACCCCCCATCCTCGAAGCCCAGTCCAGGATCATGGCGGACCCACACCCTGTACACCCCACCACCCTTCCAAAGGTGCCTGACCTATTGACATGTGGCACCTGCCCCATTTTGTCCCCCATCTTATGTTACGGGCTCTTACTCCCAGGTTCTGTACCCTACTACTACTGTTAGGCCCATATTTACTCAAATGCCTGTTCCCCCCACACTAGTCCCCCTACTGCTCCATTGATGACTGGGTTAATTCAGTCTCAAATCTCATCCATTAGATACTGTATTACTGTAGCAATCCTAAAGTCTCCTTATCCGTTTTACACCCCTCAGCTACTATACTTTTGTTCTCAGCTCTCATATAGTTTCACTTAGCCCAGTTGGAAATACTGTCGCACTCCAAGTATTATTCAGCTCAGTTAGAGAAATAAACAGAACAAATAAATATATATTATTACAGCAATCATAACAGTATAGCTCAGTACTTAGTTAGAGAAAGAAACAGAACAACTAAATCTGTATTATTACAGTAATCCTAAAAGTATCCAATCATTGCTTTGTCTCCACTCCAGAGACCCTGCTGTAATATAGGACCACAGATAACCCTGGGCGGAAGGGTGGGCAACTCCAAAGTCCCGGCAGAGCTCCAATGAGCTCGCTCACTCCCCCTCTCTCACTCACTCATTCTATTTCTCCTGGTGCTGCAGGCTGGCCTTTTGTACTGGGCTCCTGCCTGTGTTGCCGCCTTTTTCTGCCCACAAAATAATCTGCAGCAGTCCCGATAGAGCTCCATTGACCTTGCTCACTCCCCCTTTCTCACTCACTCATTCTGTTTCTCCTGGCATTGCAAGCTGCTGTTTTGTACTGGGCTCCTGCCTGTGTTGGCACCTTTTTCTGCCCACAAAGAAATTTGCAGCAGTCCCGACAGAGCTCTGTTGAGCTCGCTCACTCCCCCTCTCTCACTCGCTCATTCCATTTCTCCCGGCACTGCAGGATGCCCTTTTGTACTGGAATCCTGCCTGCATTGGCACCTTTTTCAGCCCATAAAGAAGTTCACAGCTGTCCTGACAGAGCTCCGTTGAGGTCGCTCACTCCCCATCTCTCACTCGCTCATTCCATTTCTCCCAGTGCTGCAGGCTGCCCTTTTGTACTGGGCTCCTGCCTGCACTGGCACCTTTTTCCTGCCCACAAAGAAATCTGCAGCAGTCCCAACAGAGCACCGCTGAGCTCGCTCACTCCTCCTCTCTCACTTGCTCATTCTGTTTCTCCCAGCACTGCAGGCTGCCCTTTTGTACTGAGCTCCTGCCTGCGTTGGTGCCTTTTTCTCCCACAATGAAATCCACAGCAGTCCCGACAGAGCTCCGTTGACCTCACTCTCTCTCCCCCCTCCTCTCACTCACTTGTTCCGTTTCTCCTGGTGCTACAGGCTGCCCTTTTGTACTGAGCTCCAGCCTGCATTGGTGCCTTTTTCTTCCCACAAAGAAATCTGCAGCAGTCCTGAGAGAGCTCCGCTGAGATCGCTCACTCCCCCTCCCTCACTTGTTCTGATTCTCCCAGCACTGCAGGTTGCCCTTTTTTACTGGGCCCCTCCTGCATTGATGCCTTTTTCTGCCCACAAAGAAATCCGCAGCAGTCCTGACAGAGCTCTGTTGAGCTCGCTCACTCCCCCTCCCTCACTCGCTCGTTCTGTTTCTCCCAGCACTGCAGGCTGCCCTTTTGTACTGGTCTCCTGCCTGCGTTGGTGCCTTTTTCTGCCCACAAAGAAATCTGCAGCAGTCCCAACAGAGCTCACCTGAGTTCGGTCACTTCCACTCTCTCACTAGCTCAATCTTAATCTGTAACAAACACTTGATTTCCCAAAGTGACTGCGCTATTCTATGCCAGAAGCGTGAAAACACATTTTGGCCAGGATGTGAAAAATGACAGCTGTATTGTTCATTAGGAGGTATGAAAAAATGCCAGTGTTGAAAATCTGGTATGAAAATATTACTAATCTGCGAAGTTACAAGGGTGCGTGGAAACTGCGCAATGCACGCTCATAACACAGTCATTTTATGGACTTTCATCACAAAATTTTCAACTTAGGCATTTTAGGACCTCTGCTCATGAACAGTGTCACTGTAATTTTCTTCATGTGTCCCAAACACTGATTTCCCACAGCGACTGCACTATTCTGCGCTGGAAGTGCGAAAACATATTTTGGCCAGGATGTGAAAAATGACAGCTGTGCTGTTCAAAAGGAGGTGTGGAAAAATGCCAATGTTGAAAATCTAGAGTGAAAATATTGCAAATTCACGAAGGGACGAGTGTCTGTATGAACTGTGCAATGCACGCTCGAAAAACAGTCATTTTTTGGATTTTTTCCACCAAATTTGCAACATAGGCTTTTTGAGAGCCCACCTCGTGAACTCTGACACTGTCATTTTGTTAGTTGGTCCCAAAAGGTGATTCAGCACAGTGACCGCAAAATCACCTTTCGGGACTGAATAATGCCACACCAGTGGCTGAATTCATGAGGAGGGGTCCCAATAACTCCATGTTGAAAACTGGGCATCAGAATTCCCCAAAATGCTGAGATATGCACCAAAGTTGAAAAAAAAAACCCTATTTATGCCATTATACAGCTTACAAGCATTTCTTCAGTTCGTGGTCAGCTTTGAAGAGTGCAGACGTGTTCCAGGTCCACGCAAGATCATTGAGACAGCCTACGGAGGTAAGTATGGGGTGATGGGGGGTGTGGGAGGTGGGATACACAGTAGTTGGGGCGGGTTGGGGAGGGAGCACAGACAGTGAGGGACTGTTTTCTTCTTTACAGGGGTTTTAAAAAACACGAGGGACATCACAGGACGGTTTTCCCCTTTTACAGGTACATTTGGCATGCTGGGGTGGGCTTTCAGTGTGCCACTTGAGTGTTTTTTTTTGGGGGGGCTGCAGCCAACGGGGGATTGGGCATCCCCGTTGGCACATACAGGGGAAGAGCTGAGGAGGATTGGCACCCCCTCGGCACACAACAAATTAGAAGGGGGGCATTATGCCAATGGGGAGTGGACTCCCCCATCGGCAAATTTAACAGGGTGGAGAGATTGAAGCAGACGGGGACTGGGCCCCCATTGGCAATGAAAGACTGTTGGTGGGCGCATGAAGCCGAGAGGGTTGGGCACCCCCTCAACAAACAACAAATGGGGGAAGGGGTTACACTGTGCCAATGGGGAGTGGACTCCCCCGTCGGTGAATTACTGGGTCAGGAGGGCAAGGTGCGCCCTGCAATGATGGGTCGTTCCCTCATTGCAGCGGAATGGCTGGTGCTGCAATGACGAGGCGGCTCCTGATTGCAGCAGCGAAAACCTTTCAAGGTGGTGGCATGCTGGCTGAACTAGTGTCAGCAGCAGCATGCCACCGTATTGGAGAAAGTGGGCCAAGCCCCAAAGGCAGTGGGGGCACTGGCCACATCACTGCCGCACCTCCACAACCTCCTTCTGCAGCAAGCTGCCAGAACATGTTTCTTGCACATGCGCGCAAGCAAACATAAGAAATGATAATTATAAAAGTAAAAAGGACACAGTACACAATTGAGAGGAAGCACAAAGTAAGTAATTCAAAACATAGCATATCAATAACAACATTTCTGCAAACTGGAGCTGGCAACAAAATGAGGGAGAGAAGGGAGACTGTGAGTACAATGGGGCTAGTCAAAAGGGAAAAGTGGACCAATAAATCAGGGCAGTAGGGGGAAGGAGTGTATGGAAAGAGGAAAAGTGGGATTAGCCTAGGATCAGCAGCAACTGCAGGAGTGAGTAGTGAAGTCACGGAGATGGGATTTTAGTGATATGGAAGCATGAGTATTGCAAATAGCAATGGGAAGTGCTCCAATTTTTAGGGAAGTGGAAGGAGAAGGCAGCTTGACCAGCAGAGGATTAAACAGGGGGAGAGTTAGAAAGCATGTGTCAGAGCTGCAAAAGGAGTAGGAGGTGGACAGGGGAGGAGAAGAGGGAGGAAAGGTGAGGGGCAGGGAGCCCAGCTAGACTTTGGAGAGGAAGGTGGCACAACGAGGGAGGTACTTGGCATCAACAGAGGCAAGGAGAGAGAGGAATACAGGGAACAGTGGTAGGTTCTGAGGAAGCAATCCCGGGCAATACAGATCTGACACGAATTTCACTTTAAGGAATTTTCATTCTGATGGCATCTCAGGGGGCACTAGTTTGGAACCTTTAACCTCTTCCATACCTTTCATGGATATGGGCAGGGCAATAGTCTTGACCCTAACCTTTAGGCATCTGAGTGCTCACTACCATTTCCCACAACAGTTTTCATAGGCGTGCAGAACCTGCTGATTACTCACAGTTCTATGGCAGAGTCTCTCATGGCCACTGCAGTGGCTGAACTCCCTCTTGCATCATAGGAGGCCCTTGAGTGAAATTCCTATTTCACTCAGGCTTTTATTATTTCCTTACAATGTCGTCATGATGATTATTCCTGATACTTTTCAATTTCTCAAAAGCACAGAGAGAGCTACTACATCTGCTACCCACTGCACTACACTATCATATTTCCTTCCATACTCTTTCACAAAAAAGGCATACTGAGGATTTCAGTCCTCATACACCTGTCCAGAGACTAGCCGTGAAGTAAAAGGTCTCAAAGTATAATGAGCTCACTAATTGAAAATGCCACAGATGTCTGCATACTGGCTTTCTTTTCTGTATTCCTCCCAGTATATGCTGTCCCTTCTTCCCTTAGGAGGACCTGCTGAACTGCTCAGGGACTCTCACTCCCTTGTAATGGACAGTGGGGCTCTCACATCCCACAGGGTTACTGGTGATGGCCTCCAGCATGTTCCCTGGACCAAAATGGATCACTCACAATACCTAAGTGTCTCTGAACCTCCTGGGCTGGGAATTCCTGCTAGCTTTTCTTCTGCTTCAGCGGTGCTCAGTTGGTAGCAGCAGTGCTGCTGCAAAAGATGCTTATATGCTGCCTACTGGGCTCCAGTGTCTTATTTCCTTCCATACTCTTCAACACAAAAGGATTACTAAAGATTCTGAGCCTCATACACATACCCAGAGAGGCACAGACTGGCAATGAAGTATAATATCTCGTGGTATAATTAGCTGCACTGATTAAAACTGTCACAGATGTCTACACACCAGCATTGATTTCAACTGTCTGTATCACTCCACATGGGCTCAGTCACCCCTGCTACTCTCCTGAGTACCTGCTGGAATGCTCAGGGAATTCTCACTCCCCAAGAACAAAACTGGGACTCTGTCTCCCTGCAGGAGCACTGGTGACTGACTTCACCATGCCCCCCAGGCTAGGATGGATAATTCCTAATGTTTAAGTGCCCCTGAACCTCCTGGGCTTATATTAGATTCTCTATTTCTCCATTCTGCCCCAGGCAAAACTCACTGTGCCATCTCTTTCTCTTGTGGAGTTCTTTGTTTGAGTCCTTCCTCGTATGGAAAGGAGCATGTCTGTAGTTATGTGGGGGAAGAGTTCCTCCCCCACAACCTATTTAAACTACCTAACTACAACGCTCTGCCTGGAGTGAGTCACACTCGCTTCTCATCGGGGCAGCTGGTCCACGCCCCCATCCCTTCCTCCTTGTCTGCCTCCTGCTCCTGTTTTGCCTTGTTGTCACCTTGCTCACTCCCCTTCTCTTCCTGTTGTGCTTCCTCCCATCCCAGTTCGCATTTCCCCTGAGGAAGACCATACATGTGGTTGAAGTGCTGGGATTTAGTGTTTGTGTTGGATGCACTTATTTTGGCTTTAAAATGAAAAATATGGAGCAGAAAGTGTCATTTGTGGATTCAGATATCACACAATAAAAGTTCACAGTGTTGTGAAAAGAAAAAGAAGGCTGGTGCTTGTTTGAAATTTTACTGGCACGTAAGTGCAGAGTGCGTTTGGATCCGTGGTACAAATGACCTGCTCCCCTCAGCTGTTTAGTTCGTAAGTGTACCCCAGGACATTTGCCAAAATTCTCCCTTATTTGTGAACCCCCTCATGCATAAGCCCAAGGTCACGAGTACCTAAAATCAGGCCATGTCTCTCGAGTGTCTGAAAGTCAAAGGGGTAGAGCATTTATTATAAATCAGAAGTCAAATTCGGCTCACCATGTCTTCAAGTGGGTTCTTCTTCATCTTCGGGTTGTTGGGTTTGTGTCAGCTGTGGTATTATTTTATTCAGAAGTGCTCTGATCTCTCCCAGCATCTCCAGTGCTGCAGCTCTGGCCAGATTTCTATGGGGAAACGCACCCACGATGTGCCACTCAGAATGAGGTGGGCAGAAGCGCTGCTCTCCCGGCTGGTTCGGTTGAGTTCCCCATCCCCTGTTCTTCAGTTCCTGCTGGGCCTCTGTGGGGGAATTGTAGACTGTGAGGTCTGTGTCCCAAAAAACTTTAAGCTTTGTCAGGTAGGGAGTTTGAAATTGCATTTTATGATCTCTCAGGGCCTTCAGTATTGGTGCATATGCTGCTCTCTGTCTAACGATTTCCACTGGATAGTCATTATCGAAGAAAAGCCTAGCTGCATTGTACATTACCACTTTCTTTGCCCATGCTAGTTTAAGTAGTTTCTCTTTATCTTGATAACTGGAGCGCTTAAGAACTATCGATCTTGGTCTGGCCTGGGGATTAGCGGGTTTCGGTGTTAAAGTGCGATGCCCTCATTCGATTTTAAAGAGGAAACACAGAGGGAGGTCCAGTACATCTTGAAGGAGGTCTGTCAGAAATTCTTCCATCTGGCCCATCTCAGAGCCCTCCAGGAGCCCATAGATGTGAATATTATCTCTCCTCAAGTGTGCCTCTAAATCTATAAGTTTCTCCTGCATGGTCTCCTGATGCTTGACTAGGAAATTGACCGCTGTGTGCAGGCTATGTGAGTCGTCTTCTAAATTGGAGATTCGCTGTTCTGAAGCTTCAGCTCTCGTTTCAACCTCCGCTAGCCGGGTTTGCAGGGCTTGAAATTCTTGTTTAGTCTCCACTCAAAAGGCTCTCAGTTCTCCCAATAAAATCTCAAAATGGGACCTCAAGAGTTTCTCTGTCTCCTGATCGGTGTCCATATTGCAGGCCTCTGGGCCTGTCAGTGAGGAGCCCCAACTGGATTGGTCTGTCTCCATCAATCTGTCTCCATCCCGCTGTTTGTTGTCCACTTTCATTCTGGATTTGTTTGGTCTGTGCCCTCCTTTCTCTTTAGCAGCCATTGCTGAGCTGATTTGTTATTGTTTAAATGTGTATTTTGGAGAGCTGGTAAATGGAGTTGGGAGAGCCTTAAGAAGATGCTGCCATCAGGGGGGATGACATCATCGGAAGTCCCCACTCCTTGACTCTCCTAGTAGAAATGGTTGATTGATTGTTAAATACTGTAATTGCTTATTTCTTTATAGCTGTCTTGAGTGTTCCACTTCCAGATGGTCATACAGGTTCCCCCCAATGCAAGTTTCTACACCTTATGTAAAGAAGCTCTGTCACACTTGTTTCCACCTTTTTAAAGTGAGTAAGTACCTTTTCTTTACACTTCTCTTAGTATACCCATAGTAGGGTTATCCAGGTTTAATGACAGCCTACAGTTGTTATTTCGTTAATTTAGATGTAATGCATGTACACCTGCATGATGTGGTTGTTTGCATGGACCCTTGGCTGATTGTATTAAGTGGTAAGGTTGTAAACCACTTTGCCATTTGGACTAATGGTTTAATATCTATAGTAATCTGAAATCTCCCAATAAAAAGATTAACTGCAAAAAAAAAAAAAAAAGAAACAGACCACTGACAAGTGGTTCCATGCTAATCAGCTCAAGTTGTATAAAGGTGACTAATTACTTTTCCCAGCCCTCTTAAGGAGGAATAGTACCCCTCACTTAACAATCCTTTTCTGTTTCTTTCTGATAAACTGGCAGATGGCTATCTTGTACCTCCTCATTTTGGTGGGACTACTTTATTTGACTTAGCACATTTACTTGACAAACTTGAACATTCAGCTAGAGATGCACCCATCTCCAGCACCCAGGGAGTTCATATAGATGTCCCCAACAAATGGATTACTTTTAAGGAAGGCTCAGATGCCTATCTTAATGCCATGGTTGTTGCCCAAGACAAATCCATATTGCAGCTACAATGGGAAACTAATTTTAATGGTTACACACTTCCTGTAGCATGTTTATCTAAAGGAACTTTTCACAGATGACCCAACACAGGGATTACACCAAATGGTGCACTCTCTAGTCAACAAGCTGCTTCTAGATATATTGGTCTCTACAACTTAACTGCTTTAATAGATCCTAACTTTTGTGATCACCTCACCTCTGAGGAGTCACAAGCTTTCTGTCTTCACAAATATATGGCTACTGAAGCTATGTTTCTTTCTGTGGTCCCACCCACTGAAGAAGAACTAACTGAATGTACTCCTCAGGAGCCTGGTCCTTCTAGTGGTCTGACCTCTTCCCTTCCAGGAGCTTTGATTAACAATGTTCAATTTATGCATGTTCCAGTTATTTTAAATCTTACACATTGGAATATGGCAGAGTTTGGTCTCTGTCACATGACCAACACTTCTAAATTTTTCAGTATGATGCTTCTAGATATTGTAGCTGCTTACCAAACTCGCACAAATGATTCAGTTAGTGAACCTCATGCCTCTGAACACTTAGGAGTTTTTAGAACCGCACCTAATGCTAAAAGTAAATCACATACTTAGCGTGATACTGCAGATGTTACCAGTGCAGCAGGCACTGCCTCTGGTCTTTTTTGTTCTGGAATGTCAATCTGGAATTGAGCAGATATAGCTGCTATTAAAGCACAAACACTTAATTTTCAACAAGCTATTAAAAATGATGTGTTACCGCCACTGTTACATGGTATAGATGGTTTAAGTAAGGAAGAACATTTTACTGTTTATAATATGCAGGAAATTGCAAAAGGGTTCAACAACACTAGAAACAAAATTAATGAATTGATTTTTCAAAATAACAAGGAGGCAGACAAGCAATATATTGCCCGTTAATTTTTATGCGCCGCTTATGGTTCTTATGTAATTGCCACTGTTAACAATCTCTTCAGGGACTTGGAAACATGACACATTCCTGATATTATTTATGATAGGAGAATGTCTAAATGGTATTGTCCTCACTGCAGATCTACTGCATACATTACATTGTGTATGTCAAACTCTGTCAATTTCTATGTCTACTGTTAGAAATCTTGGGTATGTTTCATGTTATCCAAACCAAGCACCATGCTATTTTACTAAACATTGTTCAGTCCATGACAATATGTTCATTACTTTCACCGTGTCACTACCTCGCTTTGATCCACAGACTTTTGTCTTTGACAAACTGGCTGCTATTAATTCTATCAGACATTTTGATGAGAACATTTGCAGTGAATGAACTGACATGCCTTCTTTGCTTGTCTATCATACTGTTCTACAAGCTTGTGTTGTACTGCATATCAACTGCTGTGCCAAGAAGGGATATTATTACCTGTGCTGCTGTGATGTATTTGACATTGTTAAACCTGTTTGAGGCTACTCTTTGGAACAGCTGTACTGATCATTTTCCTTGGGTGATGATCTGCCATCTAACCTGACTGAACAATCTTCGCAACTGCATCTTTAGTACCCACCACCGAAACAGCTGCATCCTGAAGCTACCTGGAGGAGATACATCACTTCACATTATGGCTCACCAGCCAGTTCTTTACTTGTCCTATACGTCTACAACAATGGAGAGCTCCAACTGTACAATTACTTACAATTTTGATGGGCAGTACTCTGTAGTGATAAATCATTATCCCTTTGCTTATGGTGCCAAAACTTGTTCTATTAATTTTCCTAACTTCTGTTTTACTCCACAGCAGAAAACAGTCATTGGTCACACTGTGACTACTCCTGCTCCTCTTCATGAACCAGATGTTATAGATATTGATCCGCAATACTTGCTTGCCTTGTCTCAATATTTGCCTGTATTTAACGTACACATAGACCCTTTGATACTTTCATTGAAATCCCTTTTAGCTAGAAAGGATTCACATCTTATCTATATTAGCAATACTATTTCTAAAGCTGGTGATGCCCTTAATACACTTATTCATGATGGTGATTTAAGCACTGTTCTTTCCAATACTTGGTTAGAATTAACTTTCAAAGCTTTTGCTATTATCTAAGCATTTTTGATTGTTTTTCTGATACTAACCCTTTGCTGTCTGCGATGTACTCATAGACAACATCATGAACAACTCGAATTCCTTTATAAGGCTTGTGCCTCGGGCTTGTAAATGATGGCTTCTGAAGCTCCTTCCCACTTCTTTCCTGTGGTTGTTGCCTTTTCTTATGAAGGCAACAAGGGGGGAATGTTATCCATGGTCCAGCACCCTGATGGTGCCCTCACCTCGAGGGCAGCAACATATGTAGGTATATGTACTAACCTTAGGGTGAAGACACTTATCATATAAGCATATGTGTAAGGATCTGTGTTCTGTTATGTTTTACTGATACATATTATGCTTCACTAATATATGTTAGCAATGAGAAATGCTTTTTTGCTCTATTTTACTGTATTTTTCATAAGTAAGTCAACAGTGCCATCTTTAGTAATTGTAAGCCATTACAACTGACCTTGCATTATAGAGGTCTCATTGTGTTGTTATCTTATTGCAAGCTATGCAACTTTTTATACTAGTTAGGATAGTTACCCAGACCACCTGTTTTTGTCCAATTCTATACATTTTATGTATCTTCCTTTGCCATTGCTATAGCAAGTATCAGGGTATAAGACCCTTTGTAACACATAGCTTCTCTGAGAAGAGAGAAACTATCTGCATTGCCTAAGTAAGGAAAACTAGTGTTCTTCCACTGATCACACTGTAATGGTAGTAAGCCTGTATTACTGAGGCAGTATAGTGCAGTGGGTTAAGGCTCTGAGCTGTGGATCTGGAGACCTGGGTTTAACTTCCTTGTGTGCTTCTAGGTCACATCTGTAAACAAGCTTCTGCTTAGTGTGCTACTCCTGGTTAAACAACATTCCCTTTCTCCTTGCCTCCCTTTCCCTACTGATCTGTAATAAATTTCATTTATTACATACGTACCACTTGTCTTTTGTCTCTTCCTTTTGTGCCGTTCCACCAAGAACCTGAGCAGGTGATTTATTACCCGGTTATGGGGGTGTTAAACCAGCTGTATCAGTTATGGTAGTCAGAGCAGTTCAGCACATGGATGGCCTGAAGCTACCACAAGGAGATAACTCAGTGGTTGTTTTTAACCTCTGAAATTTCATCAGTATGACTGCTGCTTCTGAGGATGGGCTTCCACAGGCAGCAACCCATCCTGATATGTAACCATCAAGCTGAACCACAACATTTTAATTTTAACAAAGGAGTAACAAAGTGTCCAGGTATGTCACAAAAGTGCCACCTGCCCCCCCCCCTTGTTTTGGACCCCCTTTTATTTGGGTCACCTCATCCAGCTCCTGTCTTTAAACCTTGATCCACTCCCATTGTAGAGTTGGTGCATGGAGTTGCAACTAGTCTGTATCTAAACACCAGGGATAGTGATTAGCGGGAGGGGGGGTGCCACTAGACACAGGAAAAAAGGCGGCTCACAGGTAACACTGCAGCCGGCAGCAAGACTTCAGCTGCAGCTGCAGAAGTCAAGAAATTACTGGTGTTCTCATACAGCGAATGCTGGGGAACAGCTCCTCTCATTAAGCTGGGCACCTGGGATTTGGGATGCCTAGAAAAAGCATTTGTGAGCTCAACTTTCAAAAACAAACATCAGAATCTAGCTAAATGGTTCTGATGTTTGTTTTTAAAAATCTCTGCAGTTTTATGTATTTTGCACCTTTTGTAGTTGGTGGGAGAAAAAAACAAGATAGCAGCTCACAAAAAATGATTTTTTTTCGCTCACGATAAAGGATTTTATTCTCAGAAAAAAGGAATGGATCATGTGACAAAGAATCCTTTTTGGTGAGGTCAATCTTTGGTCAAACTTTATCCCTTTAATTTGGACAGGGGAATTCCCTTTGAAAACAATGGAAACTTAAAAATGTAATAACTTTGCAACAGATTAATATTTTTTTACCAAACTAAGCATGGCAATTCTATTACCCAAGCTGGTTGTACCATAAAAAAATCGCATCAAAATTCCACACTGTCTTGACACAACATGATGAGGAAAAATCTGCAAAAAAAATGGCAACTTTTAAGGTTATGGCACTATCTGGATCTCAGAATCTGTACATCCGGTCAGAAAGAAACTTGCCACATCAAGAGATGTACCTCAGCGGACAGTGCATACCAACTTTAGTGCAAATCCATTGATCGGCTGCAAAGTTATTAAAGTGCAAAATCTGAGGTTTAACATTAAACAGGCTACTCAACCGTAACTATAGGGGCACTAATCATATATATATATATATATATATATATATATCCCTATAGTTAGGGTTGAGTAGCTGTCTATATATATATATATATATATATATATATACATACGTGTGTGTGTGTGTGTGTATGTATATATATATATATAGATATAGATATTATGGTAGCAAGGTAGTGCTACCATAGTTAGGTCTGAGTACCTCATTTAAGGTTAAATGGTGAAATTTTGCAGCTTAATAACTTTGCCACCGTTCAACAGATTTGCCTGAAATTTGGCAGGCATGGAGCATAACCATAGATCCTGGGATCTACCAACTTTCATACTGTCCCAAGATACGGCTGCAGAGTTATTAAGCAACATTCTGGGGTGCATTTACACTTTTTTGCACATTCTTTGCTCATGCCTACAGGTCACACAGTTTATGCGACTGGTCCAAAATCTTCAGTGAACATGCAGCCAGGGTCCCCGATGTGCCTTTTGAAGATTCTGCGAAAAAATGTTGAACAGTTCAAACGTTATTCAAAAAACAAGTTTCCCATTGTAGTCAAAGGGAAAAGTTAACAAAAAGTTTGACAGTGTCGCAAATGCAGTTTTTAGTGTAGCAAATGACCCGTGTAGTGTCATGAGTCATCCATTTTTTTCAGTTACTGATCACAGAAATGCTTGCCATTTAAAATTGGGACCGTCTAGGGACTCAATTCTTTTTGTGTTTACCTAGTCGAGCCCTAAGGATGCTAGCCATGTCTTTATTTTGGGATTAAACACTCCAGAAATATTGTATGTTTTTGAAATTTTGGGGAAAAGTGGTGTCACAAAGTAGTGTTGCACTTGCAACACTTTCATGATTTTTTTTGCGAAAGTGTCGCAAATCACGACACTACTTTGCAACACTATGACCAAAATAACAGGAATTGTTTGCCACTCTGCTGCAAAAGAACAGTTTGGTCTTTTGGGCTGAAATTTGGAGGGAAGAAAGACAAGATCCCGCAGACATGCGTTTTGGTGGTTTGGTGACAAAATATTGCAGGGATGCAAAGTTACGGTACTCTGAAGTTGACACTTTTTCCCATAGACTAACATTGCGGTGCACGGCTCGCCTTTCGGGGCCCGTATCTCGGAAACGGTGCGAGATACAGAATTTTCATCAGAAAAATGCTTAGCCCCTTAGAGGGCTAAGTGTGAAGTCCAAACCTAGCCAGAAAAGTCATGAATCATGTGAAATTTTAATTTTTTTCCTGCGTCGTATGGTTCCTGAGATATAAGCAATTTAGTATTCCAAGAGCTCATTTTCTGGTCTGAAGCCCATCATTATGCATACATTCTTTGTAGTCACTGTGTTTCTCTATGCAGCTGTTGAGGAAAACCAGGGTGTGCACTTCTGTTACTGTTACAGTTAGCATTCCCACTTGCGTTTCTGTACCAGTTTGTGTTACCGTTCCTGTGTATGCCACCGTGTGTGTTTCGCTTTGCATTTTTGTTTGCGCTTCCATTTGTGTTACTGTTACCGTTTGAGTATCCGCTACTGTTTGTGTTTGCATTTCAGTTTGCATCACCGTGCGCATTACCATTTGTGTTTGCAGCCACTGTTCTGTTGGCATTTGCATTTGTGCTTCTCATTTGTTTTGCATCTTTGTTGTCATTACCGTTACCATTTGTGTTTCCAATTGCGCTACTGTGACCGTGCGCATTACAGCTTGTGTTTCCATATGGGCTTGCATTTGTGTTTGTGTTTCTATTTCCTTTGGTGTTATTGTTACTGTTACCATTACCATTTGCATTTACAATTGTGGTACTGTGACCGTGTGCGTTATAGTTTGCATTTCAGTATGCGCTTGCGTTTACGTTTCTGTTTCCTTTGGCGTTATTGTTGCTGTTACCATTACCAATTGCATTTACAGTTGTGGTCCCATAACCGTGCATGTTACAGTTTGCGTTTCCGTATGCAATTGCGTTTGTGTCTCCGTTTAAGTTATCTGTTCGCTTTGGCGTAACTTTGTGCTTGCATTTCTGTTACCATTTGTGTTACCACTTCTGTTTCTGTCACCATGTGTGTTACCATTTGTGCTTGCATTTACATTGCAGTTGCCATTACTATTTGAGTAAAAATCACATGGTGGGAGCACAGGGCCCAAAGGACCCACGCTCCCACCACCACAGTTCATTCACTATTTATAGTCCTCATTCTCAAAAAGAAGGGAAATTCATGGCAAAAAAAACTCCATTTAATGCATCAGCTAGGGTTGTTCCACAGTGACAAAAGTGAAGAAATTTGATGTTAGGGTTGAAAACGCCCTTGGAACCACCCCAACCCCACCCCCACCAGCCGGCATTGGGGTGTGCGTTGGGGTCGTTGGTCCTAACTCTCACCCCATTCTTCTATAGTTCACCTCCTCAGCTTCTTTACACAAGTGATGGGGTGAGAGTTAGACCAACCACCTCAATGCACACCCCAATGCCCGGCTGGTTGGGTGGGGTGGGAGGTTCAAGCAGGGGTTTTAACCCTAATATTGAATTTCCTCACTTTTGTCACTGTGGAACAACCCTAACTGATGCATTAAACAGAGTTTTTTGCCATGAATATATATATATATATATATATATATATATATATATGTATATATATATATATATATATATATATATATATATATATATATATGATGAGCCTGACTGAAGATACATATTTATCTTCACGAGGCCAATGATATCATGATGTCATTGGCCTCGAGAGAAGATAAATATGATATCTTCAGTCGGGCCATGTCATATTTGGTTTATACTATGTATGTTTTGGGCTGCATTCAACAAAAGCTCCAAATGTGCACTTAATACATTGCACTACATAGAGATGTTGGCTGTTTCAACACAAATCTGCAGTATGTCTATCAGCACAACAGATGCATATGTTGTTTAAAAATATATATGTAGTTGATCCTGCTACTTTAAAATTATTATGCCAAAATGTGTCTGGATTCTGGCTAACTTTGCCTCTGACCATCCCAATACAACTCTCTATAGCCCGCCCCTCAAAAAAGCAGATTACATATATTCTAAATAAAATTGTTTCATGTTGCTGCAGTAAAGTCATTGAATAGATATATATCTGGTTGATCTTGCTCATCTGTTGTCGGCAGCTTCTTCTGTTAAAATATAGCCAATATTAGGAAAGGGTCACAGTTTTTGAGCAATTTACAGCACAGGCTCTATAATTGACAGTAACTGAGATTTCAATATTGTTGCGCTCGGTCACGCTACATTTCAATGCGTTCTGATCGGTCACGGTGCACTAAACTTGAAGATGGGTGAAAGGAAGTCACAGGATCAACCAGATATGTTTAAATTTAATTATTTGTGTTAAGATGTAGGCAGGATCAACCAGATGGAAGAGATGTGTTTTTTTTTTTTGGGGGAGTTACTTGTACAGGGACAGAGGAAAGAGAGACAGGTGTGTGATGAAAAGTGAAACACTTTCACTTTCATCAGGATGACGTATAGGAACGTGGAGATAAATGTATGACGTATAGGAACATGAAGATAACAATGTTATCTTCACTGGGCAGTCTAGATATCATTTTTTATCCTCGTATTTATCCCAAAACATACGTTGTATTAATATATATATATATATATATGCATGGTCATGCCCCTATAGTAAGGGTTGAATAATCTGTTTAATGTTAAACCTCAAATTTTGCACTTTGATGACTTTGCAATCGTTCAATGGATTTGCACAACATTTGGTATGTGTTGTCCTGTGGGGCTGATCTCTTGATATGGCAAGTTTCTTTCCATTCAGATGTATGGATTCTGAGCTCTGGATAGTGAAAAAAGTAAAAAGTCACCACTTTTTGAAGTTTTTTCCTCATCACTTTGTGCCCAGACAGTACAGAATTTTGGCGTGATTTTTTTATTGTAGAAAGAACTTGGGTATCAGAACCGCCACTGTTAGTTTGGTGCAAAAATGTTACTCTGTTGCAAAGTTATTAAGTTTTTAAATTCCCATTATATCCTATGGGAAGTTAATTTTTCAGGACAGATGTAAGAAGTTCGACAAAGGAATCAATCTAGTGAAAAAGGATCCATTCTCACGAGAGCATTTTCTTTTTCATGAGAACAAAATCCTTTTTGTGAGAGAAAATTCCTTTTCGTGAGCCTTTCTCTTGTTTCAGTTCTTTTCAAAAAAGTTTTTGAAAATTTATGAAAATGAAGTGCTGTAGGGATACAAAAAAATGGATCTTGCTCATTGGAACTCTGTTAGTTGAATTCTGCAAAATGATCCAGGAAAGTTTTTTTTTTCCATGTTTTAAATCCTTTGTTGTCACTTGCTAAGATACTTTTTTTTGTGAGCCATTTTTCGTTGAAACCAAAAAGGATCATGGGTGATGAAAAAGGATTTTGGTCGCAAAGAAAAAAGCAGCACCCTAAAATTACATTGTGTTGCTGAGCCCAAAAGTTACAGGCAGTACAGTCAAACACCATTTTTCATGGTATCAAGGGGTTTCTAATGCTGGTAGCCCATTGTTTTATTAATTCGTCTAGTGGCACCCCTCACTCCCTGATCACTGCCCCATATACAGTATTCCCTGGTGTCTAGAGGAACACCCCACCTTCAGATTACCGTCCTCTAGTTCCTTCTTTATTTTACAGTAATCCCTTGCTATAACAAATGCTTTGGGGGCCATGTCCGACATTCATTATAACTCCTCATTCGTTACAGCAAGGGATGCTAATACATAAAACAGCAGTGCAGCACCATTAGGCTAATGGTGTGTTATCTGTAACTACATGCATAAAATGCCTGATTACTTTTTATTGTGGATTATAATCATTAAGATCTGTTAACTGAGGAAAAAGAAATTAAATCAAATTCCATGCTTTTAACTGAGTCCCGTAAGGAGGCAGGGTACATGTTCTGTATGAGCTGCTAACACCTCTTGGAAAACTTATTTAGACATGACTGAGTTTATAGTTTAACATTAGTAATAATAGGTTAGCTTTTATTGTTTATTGAAGGGCTGCGTCACCTTGTTCTGTTGTGGGGGCAGCAATATGGCCATGTTGCTGCTCCGCTCAGTAAATTGGCTCCACTTCTGATACAGTTTTTGTTCCATGTGCTCTCCTAGTGTGTTCACTGATCTGTTGGGCACAATGTGAATTTCACAGGTAAAGGGTTTTGTGAGCTTCCCATGCTTTCAATTGCTGCTCTATGTGTTTACCACCTCCAGTTGCTGCTCTGTGAGTCCACCGGTACAAATGGCATAAACAGGCACACTGCTGGAACATTGAGCTGCAATTCATTGTTAAGCTGGAATGCAGCTGCATTTGCAAATCTGTAGCTGAAAAAAGTTTCTCCTTTATTTTAGATGTCTTGGAACCTCATAAGCATAGTTCAAGCCTTGAATTGTAGAAAATATATAGATAAAGTAACCTCTTGCTGTATCTATATATTTCAACACCCGGATGTCCACCCCCAGTGTCGGATGTCCCCCCAAGCCCAGCTTTATGTTGTATTAATAAGCCAACATCGGGGGCCCAATCCCTGTGTTGGCATTTAACACCCCCCCACCCAGCACTGTGGGACACTTGGGAGCCCACCCCCAGTGTCCAGAAATATTTATTTATTTAATGTAAACCTGTTAAAAGAAAACAGTCCCCTGATGTCTTTTTTGTTGGAAATACCTGAAAAAAAGAAAACAGTCCCTTGTCATCCCTGCCATCCCCCTCCCCCATCTTGACCCTCCCAATTAGCACCCACCACCTCACACCCCTCCTTATCCTATACTTACCTATGGAGGTTGTCCGCTGTCATCTTCTGTGGATTGGGACATGTCTGCACTCTTCAAAGCTGAACCGCAAACTGAGAAATCAAGGTAAGTGTTGTATAATGTATTTCAATGGTGTTTTGAACTTATGTTGAATACCGTTGGCATTTTTTGATATTTTTCACCAAATTTTCAACATGGGATTTTTGGGACCCCACCTCATGAACATCATCACTGTTGCTTCACTAATCAGGCCCAGAAGGTGATTTCACAGTCACTGCACAAAATCATCTTTCAGGACTGATTAATGAAGTGACAGTGCCAGTCTTCATGAGGCTGAGTCCCAAAAAACCCATGCTGCAAATTTGGTGGAAAAATTCCTAACAACGGCTGAGTTACAAGCATTTGTTGAAATATTTCTATGCACACACAACTTTGGTAATTTTTAATATTTTGACTCCAAATTTTCAACATAGCCATTTTTTCACACTACCTCATGAACAGCGCAGCTGTCAATTTTCACATGCTGCCCCAAACATGTTTTCACACCTGTGGCACAGAATGATGCTTTGGCATGGATTTGAACATTTTCACCTATGGAGTTTATGAGGTGAGGTCATAAGAGGACTATGTTGAAAATTTGGGGTCAAAATATGAAAAAAATCCCAGAGTTATGACCATGCATTGCATTTTTGCTACATCTGCACTTAACTTTTGACATTTTTAATATTTTGATCCCAGATTTTAAGCATGGCCTTCTTATTACCCGATCTCATGTATGTCACAGCTGTGTTTTCATACCTGTGATGCAGAATGGCATTACTGTTGCACAGAACTGCATTTTGTTATGGATTTGCAAATTTTCTGTGCCTGGTACATGAGGTGGGGTAATAAGAAGACTATGCTGACAATTTGGTCACTGTTGTACTATAAATGGAAGATAAGGTGTTAGGTGTGCCGTGGGCTTCCTCAGGCCTAACACACATCCCATTCTCATAAAGTCTATACATCTGACCTTATTTACAGATGGAATGGGGGTGAGCATTAGGCTTGAGAAGCCTAAGGCACATCCCACACCTGATCTCCTGCCTGGTTTGGGAGGGTGGAATATTAGGTATACTCTAATGCCTCATTTCCCAACTTTTGTCGCTTTGACCCTAACTGGAGCATTAACTAATTTTTCTGTAACACACACACACATATATATATATATATATCTATATATATATATAGATATATATATATATATATATAAACATTACATTAATGCAGACATTAGGATTGAAGAATGTGCACAAAGTAGGGTGAATCAATGGTGGAGTCTTCCTTGAGGTTGTCAACCCTAATGCCCACCCCTTCCCCCCAAGCTCTTATCTGAAGCGCATAGTACAGCTTCAAGTCAGTGCCTCATAGTGACATACTCTCCAAAGGTAGAGAAGTATGGCTCACCACATGTTGCCAAAAAAAGTGGGCCCTGCATGAAGAAAAGAGATCACATCTTACCTTGTTTGTTCAGGGGAGGGGGTGGGCATTAGGATGGACAACTCCAAGGAAGACTCCACCACTGATTTGCTAGTACTCCAGAGATACAAAACTCTTAAGCTTTTCATTTCCCTACTTTGTGTGCTTTGCAGTTTTCAACCATAATACATGAATTAACATTATTTTCTGCAATTATATTCCCTGCTTTTCTAATAGTAGAATCATATCCTCATTGGAACTTGCATGAAATTAAATAAGTAGAATAGTATAGATAGTCCCGATGAAGTGTATAGACCCATAAGGCCTCGACACGCATGTCAACCCCTTGTGAGAATATTGGAGTAATTTCTAGCCCGGTTTCACCAACCAAGTGAAAGACAACAGTGTCTTAACAGTTGTAGTTACACTGTTTCACTGTATGATGGTACAGTGTAATGGTACAACTACAAGTATTATAACTACTAGCTGAGATGCACTATTAATAATACAGATTTCTTATCTGGATACTGTGGATTGTGGGATGCTTCAGGAAACACCCAGTTATACCTATAAAATAAGAACAGCAACAAGGTTGCAAAGGATCTGCAGCCTCTTTAGTAACTAACTGGGCCAAACAACATACTGCAAACATAAAACAATACTTATCTGATACACATGGTCTCTGTCCTCCAACGCTGGTGCTGACATCAACTGGATCTGTAGATGTAAAGTGAAAAATGGGTTACTGTAAGCAATAAAAATATCAATCAGCTATGTAGGGAGGAAAGAGACTGTAGTTTTATTTTGAGAGTTTGAAGTGGGTTAGTCAGTAGGGTAGATACCGGCAACACAGCATCAACCCATCTTCATGAATGGATTTGGGTTGCACATGGAGGCCAGCATGGGGGCATGTGGACAGGATTCAGTGTCCCCGGACCTACCTTCCTCTAAGAATAGCAGGGGATTAGTTGCTCTACTCATCAACCACCATCAGGGCAGGATGAAGCCACCTCTTTTTGCACACCCTGCAACACTGACAGGGCAACAGAATGACAAGGTGGCTGACAATCAAGGGGGCAGATGTCCATCCCCCACCTATCTCCATCATGTGAGAATCTGTGGGGGGGTACCAAAGGTACAAAGTAAGTTCCTGAGATGGAGGGTGATGGGGATGGGCTTCTGAGAGCAAAAGGGAGCCATTGTCAATGTGACACCTGCAGTGACATGACTGTCATCCTGCCAGGTAACCTCCACCTTGCCTCAGCACGCATATCAACCCTTTGTGAAGCAAATCTCCCCGGCCTGTCACAGGGTGCCATGTATGCACCAGAACACTGCTCTATCCCTCCCCATGCTGGGGCTAATGCCAAACACTATAGTACCTTCCCCCCGCCATGGCCCATTCGGTCTGCTCACTGAGCTTGCACCTTGCACCCAAACTCAGGTCACTGGCACAGGAAGGCAATGAGGTCCCCAGTGGGCCAACAGATGACCATGCAAAAATTACTTTATCATTTTTTTGTGACGTTCTGACCCCCAAATTTCTACATGTTCTTTTCCCCCCCGACATGAAAAGCATCATTTATAAAATACTGGCCAAAATGTCATTTTGTACCACAATTGAAAAATCACATTTGGGCCAGGATTTAGAAAAATGATAGCTATTGTGGTCACAAGGTGGTGTGAAAAAAATGCTATATTGAAAAATTTGAAGGCAAAATATTGAACATTACCAAAGTTATGAGTGAGTGTTGAAAAATGTCAACATACATTGATAACTTTGTTGTTTTTTAATATTCTGATCCCAAATTTCCAGCATAGTCTTTTTACGACCCCATCTCATAAACCTGGTAGGTGAAAATGTTTAAATCCCCACTGAAATGTAATTTCATGCCACAGGTGCCAAAACATATTTTGGTCATGATTTGAAAAATGACAGCTGTTATGTCCATGAGGCAGTGTGAAAAAATGGCTAAGTTAAAAATTTGGGGATGAAATATTGAAAATTACCAAAGTTACGAGCAAGCATAGAACATTTTCAAATGTACACTCATAACTTGGTAATTTTTAATATTTTTTGCCCAAATTTTCAGCATGGTCTTTTTAGCTCCCTACCTCATTAACAAGGGTGGTAAAATTATTGAGACCTGGCCAAAATGGTGACTTTCTACAGCAACAGAGAAAACATATTTTTTGGCTGAATTAAAATTACTTCACTGCCCTTGTTCATAAGGCAGTATCTCGAAAAGACCATGTTGAAAATTTGAGCAAAAAGTATTGAAAGATGATCAACTTGAGCTTCAACTTCTTTATTTTTTTAAAAAGCGCAAATCAAAATACCTAAGCGCTTGTACAAAAGATAAAAAGATGCAGCATAAAAACTTCATATTACAGTATAAGCAATTTAAGACAAAGAACAACAGAAATCATTAACAATCTGACATCCATATTCCAGGAAGGCGAGCCTGAATAAGTAGGTTATGAAGAAAAGTGCAAAATGCACTGAAATACGTTCTACAGCTCTTTCCTGATTTCCTCAGTTCCAAATCCAGTGTTGAAGAGTAAAGACATGTCTTCAGTTAAGAGAGGATTATGACACTGGACCTCTGCTAGGTAAGTATAGGGTAAGGAAGGTGTAGAGGGGTAAGGCTGAGTGGGAGGGCTGAGATGGAGAGTGTGTATGGTGGCATACAGCAAAGGATGTGTTCTTTATTTCAGGAATTTAAAATAACAAAAGAAAATATGTGTGATGGTTTTCTTTATTTTATCCAATGTACCTCTGATACTGGGGATCAGTGTTGAGAAGATACTTGGGGGGCACTGTGGATCGGGCACCCTGATGTCCCAGACTGCTGGCAGGGCTGGGGGGGTGGAGTACACTGATACCGAGGATTGAGCATCCCAGTGTCAGCATATTAACATGTTGGAGATTGAAAATGAAAAAAAAGGGGGGAGATAAACTGGCACCAGGGGTGGGCACCCAGTGTTGCTATACATAACAAATAAAGACATTTAGCTGGCATTGGGTACTGGGCACCCTAGTGTCCATTTCATATCTGCAAGCCCACTCAAGTGACTAATGGCAGCACTCCACTAATTAACATTATACAATGGCAAGAAAGAATCTTGGACTGTGATTGGTCAGCTTGTGCCTGGATCCATGGTGTTATCCCAGCACGATGACACAGGTCTAGTCTCAGCCTCACTGTGAACCTGTAGATGATGATATGCTTGAGCATATTGATTGTTCCATCTGCTCTTAAAAAACAAAAATATTTTTCCACACAAAAACATCTTTAAAATGATTTTTTTTCTTCTGTATAACAACGAGCCATTGTATAATAGGAATAATGCACTCCAGGGTGTGTGTCGTTTGGGATAATGCCACGCCTGGGGCATTGGACGCACTTGGCCTGCAGCCTCATGCCCAACCCCCCCAGGTGTGGCGTTATCCCAGCACGACACACACCCTGTCATGCATTATTCCTTTAATAACGCGCATACACAGCAAGTTCAGCAGAAGTAGAGCTCCACACTGACATGTACCCACCTCCCTGATTAATTAAAACAGCAGAATGGCATACACAGACAGGAAACCAGCTCTGCCACCTGATAAATGAGAGCATTTTCCTAATGCAACCACTTGACTTTATGTGGTCATAAAAAATTCACTTATCCTTAGAAGGCTGTTTATTGTTATACTATGCATGTTTAGAAATTGAACTTTTTTTCGTAAATATTTTAAAAAATAGTTAAGTTTAGGAGATAATTACAATAAAAGCAAGTACCCTGGGGCAAACTGTATCAAACCTGCAAGTTTAAACAGGTCTTAAGTTGTGCAATTTTTTGTGTGTTTTGCCCCCCTGTAACTTTGCCCCCTGTTGACCTGATTGTCACCAAATTTTCAGAAACCAAAGATTCTGGCACCATCTCTGTGCTTTCCAAATTTCAAGTAATTCAGTTAAACAGGGGCAAAGTAATAAAAGTGCCAAAATTGGGATTTAATATTTAAGTGCTTACTCAATCGTAATATACAGGCACTACCACGCCTGTATCCACACATGTGGGTAAAGCCTTTTCCCCATAGGAAAACTGCAAATTTCATCTCATGTAACCAATACTATATGAGATGACACTCTCATTTATACATATTTTATTATCTACCTGTTCTAATCATTTAATTTAATTCCACGACAATGGCATATTATTTATTTATTTATTTATTGAATTGTGTTGGCTTGGTAAGCCCACTGAGACTAGAAGTCCCTTTTTCAAGGGCGACCTGGGGGTGGGGATACAGATGATAACCAACTGAAACAGAACCAGATTAAGCTGTTGGTGGTATTTCTAGTGAATGGAGGAAATTTGGCCAGGACACCAGGGAAATTCCCCAATATTTTCAGTAGGGGGCACTGTTTCGAAGGTGCACAGTGTGCTTGGACAGTAGCATTGGAGCTGGAGCTGGAGAAAGGTGGATGTGGCAAAGTCTCCTCAGTGGGCATGTCTAGCGCCGATAGCAGGGAGCGGCCGATAACTTTAATGGGAAGCTTGCAAGAAATGGATTTGGCGAATGAAGACGTGGACCAAGAGAGAATTCTGCAAAAAGCCCTGGAAGAGAAAATACATTTAGCCCATAGGGATTATGAGAGGGCTATGGAGCAGCTATAAGAAGAGAAGAAGCGTAAGCGATTACAAGGGCTATCACCTTCAAAAGAGATATCTGCAGCCAAAGTCTTTGTGGCTGCAACCAGAGGAGAATCTGAAAGGAAACCCATTCGAGAAACAACAGAGAAAGGAAAAAAAATGTTTCAACAGCCAGAACAGCTTCCAGGGGATGATGGATGGTCAGCAGATGAGGCCTTAACACAGGCCGGATGGAAACACTTAGAAGATGGTACCTGGGCCGTAGATGAGGACTATGGGAGTGGTGCTGGAGATGCTCCTGTACCTTCATCGCTCATGGAGTCTTCGAATAAGAGAATTTAACAACAGCAGATAGAGCCGGAGACAGTAATACCAGAACTGGAGCGTCAGGGGTAGGGGACAAACCCTGCATTTGCAGGTACTCCTTCGTATTCCCCCCTTCTGACCCCTCATATGGTAGGGCCTGATTCTCATATACAGTCACCAGCAGGTCCAACCGGTGACCTTGATGCACCACCCTTAGGGAAGGAAGGGAGTACAAGAGTGTTAAATGATTTGAGTTCTGAAAATCACACTAATGAACCAAACAAATTTTATGCTGCACTATTCCATAAACCAGTTGAAATGGCAAAGCTTAGAAATGCCATTAGATTGTGATATATGGGGGCATGGAAGAACTGCCTGATCAGTTTTTCGTGGGTCGAATTGTCTTAAAACAATCTCTAGGTTTTTCCCCTAATGAGGTTGATGCCTTGATCCATGCCCCAGGGGAACATATATCTGACATTAGCTTCAGAACTCCAGCAGTGCTGGAAAGGTTTTGGACAAAATACTCTATTCTGAAGACCAGCTCTTTATGGGTTCATTTCCAAGTGATACCTCTCACAAAACAGTCCTTCAGGATTATTGCTGTCCTGTTCTGTAATGAGGGGGTTAATATTACTGATATTTTGCAGTGGTTGGAGAAAAAAATGTGACATTCAGGGGGCCCCAGACCCTATCTTGGATTCAGAAGGGTTTTGGAATGGGTGGTGGCGTCTCAAAGTGAACCTGTTCCAAGTGGATAATGACTGCCTAATAGTTTCTTTTTGGGAAGGGGCAAAGGATTTTTTTTTATTCAGGTCAGCCAAGAAGGTGTCACAAGTGTGGCTGTCTAAGGCACATAAGCATGACATGTGACAAAATACTGTGTTTTCATTGTGGGGACCTGGGCCATGCTGGTATGGTCTGTGAAAACTCCCCAAACTGTAATTTCTGTGAAGAGCCAGGCCATACTTTTGCTGAATGCCCCTTAGCTTCACATAACACAGATGATGCGGGTTTCGCTATGCATAACTTTTATATAAATACTGCCAGATCAAAAAGAGGCCCTGCTGACCCCAGATTTCCTAGAAGGCCTCGAGCAGCAAACACAGCTGATTGTCCAGCCGGACAGCTTGCAGTACAAGAGGCATCAGTGTCTGACATCCCTATCAGACAATTCCAAAGGCTGATGTGGCAGTACGGGGAGACTTTCAGCAAGGGGCGAGTATCTCTCAACCCTTAGAACATACTCATGAGGAAGGGATTATGGCACCACCACCATCACCACCTTCCCTAGATATACAGTACCACGCAGTGGAAATAGAATTCCTGGTGACCCTCCAGGGGCCATGGGGGTGATGGAGAACCCTCATCACAGTATTTCTACTGCTAATAAATTTGAAGGTCTCCCGGTAGAGGAGGGTATGGAGGACTTGGACTCAGACACTGCATCAAGATCCTCCTGACAAAGAGATCCAGCCTCCAATGTGGACCAAGGCCTTAGACCTGCTGGTGCAAAAAAAAAAAAAGGAAAAGAAAACATTCAGTAGACTGGGTGTAAGGAAAAGTGCCAGGAAAAAACAGTGGCCTACATGATTGTCTTAATGTAATGTTCTTTCATGACCTGTGAACTACACATTGCAACGTTTAATGTAAACAGCATTAGGTCTTAAAGGAAACGGTTGGCAACATTTGATTTTTTTACAGGTTCTGAGATCGATGTGATCTTTTTCCAGGACACTAGATTGTATTCATCTGATAATTTTGAAACGGCCTCAAATGCATGGTTACAAGGGGCTTGTTATTGGTCAGGGGGTGGGGGAGAAGCTGTATGCTTCGGGGTTGGGATTTGTTTTTTAATTTCTGATATTGTAGTAACCAACGTGGTGGATATTGAACCAGGTAGGTCCCTCCTATTAGATGTTACAATTCAAAATTCAGGTTTTAGGTTAATTAATATATATGGCCCACAGGTCAAAACTGAGCGAATTGCTTTACTAATAAAAATGCAACCATATTTATTTACTGGGAAAAATGTTTTGTTTGGCGGAGATTTGAACATTAATAGATCAGTGAGGGATAGAGGGGCGACAGGCACAAAATTATATCGCGACACAAATTATTTATATGATTTACCGAGACTAACTGGCTTACCAGATGTGTTTGAAGAATCAGGGAATAAAGTGGCCTACACATATTTTTCAGGAGCCTGTAAATCACAAATTGACTACTGGTTTATCTCTCCAAATTTACGTAGCAGATCTCTGAAAATTATACCTATGGCCACTTCAGACCACATGATGTTGCAGATTACTCTTTCAGACTTTCCTGAAACATCAAAGGGGCCTGGATATTGGAAAATTAACCTCTCTTTAGTTGAAATTCCTGAAGTTAAAGAGGGTTTTATCTCCTTACTATTAGCAAGAAAATTGGTCCATTTTTTTATATGATTCTCCACAACAATGGTGAGAAGACACAAAATTGGACATAAAACATTATTTTCAACATATTGGAAGGATTTTAGGTCAAGAAAAACAAACGTCATACCAAACCTTATGACTAGAACTACAACAGATGTATTCCAAGTTAAATAAAGTTGAATTTGTGGAGACGGTTGTTATGCAAGGGATAAAAGAAAGACTATTACAGACACAATACGATAGATGTAAAACGCTGGAAACCGAGCAAAGGTTTGGGATTTCAGGGACACAAGGGGCCAGCAACCACTCTGAGAGTTGTGCACTACAATGCTCAAAAAAGAAATAAAACAATTAGAAACATCATCAGGGGATTTGGTGGTAACTCAAAAGGAGATAGTACAAGAACTCAATAAATATTTACAGCAACTGTTTAGGGCAGATTCTCAAATCTCGGATGACAAGTTAGATGAGTGGTTGCTATCTTGTGACCTACCACTTATTCCTGAATATTTGAGGTCCTCTCTTGGTGGCCCAATAATGGCACAGGAATTAGAAATAGTAATTAAAGCAGCAGTGCAATGAAAAAAGTTATTCCAAAAAGCTAATTTTCTGCTATGGTTATGAAAAATAATGGCAGAACTGTTGATTTGGGTTTTCTGTATGCTTCCTATGCTGAGCACTGTACATTTGCATTTTTGTCTGAACTCTTACCCTCCTCAGGTCCTCAATATTATTTCAATACAAAAATTTGGTGGCCATCTTTTTTTCCTGACAAATAATTATTTTAAAACTTTGATAAAATTCTTAAATGATAAAAACTGAAAATGTTACCACCAAAATAAATAGGAAAACATCTGGCATCAATTCAGATGAAAAAAAGGTTGGGTCAAATTTTAACCAATCTTCGTTGCACTGCTGCTTTAAGGCATTACCAAGAAACAAAACTCCTGGATATGATGGTATTACAGTTGAGCTATATCCTTTAATTCATAACACACTAAGTGCAGAATTACTGCACATGTTTAACAATAGTTTAGATACCGGTTTAGTTCCAGCTAGTTTTAATCAGGGGCTAGTGATATTTTTGCACAAAAAAGGCCCTGAAGAGGACCTTCAAAATTGGAGGCCTATTACATTGCTTAATTCAGACCACAAAATCCTGTCTGAAGTATTATGTAATAGGCTTTCAATGGTATTAAGTACTGTAGTTAGTTCTTCCCAGTTTTGTTCAGTCCAAGGGGAAAAGATTATGGACGATTTGATTTTACTTAGGAAGGTGATGGAGAGAAGTTGTTTGGGGGCGGTACAAGGTTTTTTACTGATCCTGGATCAGCTGAAGGCTTTTGATAGGGTCTCCCATCAGTATATATGGAAATGTGTTCCCAGTTACATTTATTAAGTGGATACTACAGTATTTTAGTACTGCAGAAGTGGCGCCATATGTTAATGACTGGGTTGGGGAGTTTTGTAAACATACACAGGGGGGTGAGGGGGGGTAGCCCTCTTCTGTACATATTGATGTTGGAACCACTATTGGCAAAAATTAAAAATGAGGTAGGATTCAGAAGCCTATCCCTTCATAGTGACATGTCAGAACTAAAAACAATTGCTTATGCCAATGACATTTGTATTTTTCTGGCAGAACTTCCATCCAGCAAAGCTACAGATGCAGTGACGGTAGCTTTTATGGAAAGCAAGGGAGCAAGAATTAATCGTCACAAAAGTAAGTGCCTTTTTCTCGGAAGGGGTCCATGTAAATATACAGACGTATGGGTATACAAGTGGTACAAGAAGGGGTGCAGATCTTAGGAGTATACTTTGACTTAGAAAATGTAGCAGAATTTAATTGGAACATGTTGCTTAAAGAAGCTAAGGTATACATAAATATCTGGAAAAAGTGGAGGATGTCTAAATTGAAAAGGGTCTATATGATCAAAACATTTTTTATAGGATGTTTTTTGCGCTTGGCAGCGATATATCCGCTTCCTAAGCACTTGGAAACTTTGTTACTGAACCTTTTGGGGGTGGGGGTCGGTTTGGGGTAACAGATTAAATCCAATAAAAAGAGGTATTCCATATCTCCAAAAGCAGCAAGGGGGACTACAGATGGTTACATAGACATAGAAACATAGAATTTGATGGCAGATAAGGACCGCTTGGTCCACCCAGTCTGCTCATTTCCCTACCTGATGGATAAGCTGCAGATTCTAGTTAATCAACAGCTTACTTCCTCCTACCCCCCACTAGAATTGCCTTATGCCTGCCCATGCATTCTTGAATTCTCCCGCTGTTTCTGACTCCACAACCTCCTTAGGAAGGCTGTTCCATGCATCCACAACCCTCTCTGTGAAAAAATACATTCTAACATTACCTCTGAGCCATCCCACCTCTATCTTCAAAATGTGCCCTCTTGTTCTTGCACATCTCTTTTTCTGAAAGATACTACCCTCTTGTACTTTGTTAATTCCCTTGAGATGCTTGAAAGTTTCTATCATGTCCCCCTTTCACCCTCCTTTCCACAAGGGTGTACATATTAAGCTGCTTTAGTCTCTCCTCATATGTCTTCTGGTGCAGACCCAGCACCATTTTGGTTGCCCTCCTCTGAACAGCCTCCACTTTGTCTATGTCTTTGCGTAGATGGGGTCTCTAGAATTGCACACAGTACTCTAGATGGGGTCTCACCAACTGTCTGTACAGAGGTATAGCAACTTCCTGCTTTCTACTGTTGATGCCTCTCCCTATGCACCCCAGTATCCCACCAGCCCTCCTTACTGCCTTCTCACATTGCTTGCCCACCTTTAGGTCATCTGATATAATTACTCCTAGGTCTTTTTGATTTTTGTTGTTGCTATTATCTCACCCCCCATTGTGTACTCTTCCCCTGGGTTTTTGTTTCCCAGATGCATTACCTTGCACTTCTTTGCATTGAATCTGAGCTGCCATATATTTGACCATTCCGCCAACCTTGCCAAGTCCCTTTTCATCCTTCCACCCCACCTTGTGTATCAACCCTGTTGCAGATATTTGTGTCATCTGCAAAGAGACATACTTTTCCTTCCAGGTGCTCTCAATGTCACCTATAAAACATTAAAGAGGACCGGCCCAGTATCAACTCATGTACCCCACTAGTTACCCTCATTTCTTCACTGTGGACCTGGCCATTATTACCTTTGCGCCCTGTTGTCCAGCCAGTTTTTATCCAGGCTACCACCTTGGGACCCACCCAAGGCTGGCTAACTTGTATACAATCTTTTGTGAGAAACTGTGTCAAATGCCTTGCTAAAATCTAGGTAGGCCTTATCCACAGTCCCTCACTGGTCTACTACTTTGGTCACCCAGTCAAAAAAATCTATTAGGTTCATCTGACATGACCTTCCTGCTGTGAAACCATGCTGCCTTGGGTCCTGTGCCCCACTGGCCTCTAGGTACTCATCAATTCTTTCCTTCAGAAGTGATTCCATCATTTTCCCTACCACTGAGGTCAAACTAACTGGTCTGTAGCTTCCTGCCTCTGCCCTGCTCCCACTTTTGTGAAGTGGAATCATATATGCTCTCCTCCAGTCCTCAGGTACCACCCCATCCTCCCATGATTTGTTAAAGAGAGTAGTCAGTGGTGTTACTAGTTCTACCCTTAGTTCTTTTAGAATTCTGGAGTGAATCCCATCAGGCCCCATTGCTTTGTCCACCCTCAGTTTCAAGAGTTCTTTCAAAACCCTTTCTTCTGTGAATGGACTGGTATTGACCCCACTATTCAGAGTGTTTCTCTTGTTTGGTTTAGGTACCTCCCCCTCCTCTTCCGTTGTGAATACTGAGCAGAAATATTCATTCAGTATCCCAGCTTTTTCACTGTCACCCTCTGCCCACATTTCCTCCCCTTTATTAAGTCTCTGTATCCCTTCCTTGGTCTTTATTCACTCCCTAATGTACCTATAAAAGGTGTTATCCCCCTTCTTAACAGAGTTGGCTATCTTTTCCTCAGTTTGTGCCTTTCTTATTCTGACTGCCTTCCCTGCCTCCTTCTGCTTTAACTGTTCTTGTCCTGCTCCTTCTGTGTTTCCTTATATTTCCTGAATGCTATCCTTTTCTCCTTAACCTTCCCTTCCACCTCTTTTGAGAATCATAGTGGTTTTTTCCTTCATTTTGTTTTGTTGATTTGCTTCACACAAAGGCGTGTTGCCTCTGTGATGGCTGTTTTGATTATTCCCCAATTTTCCTCCACCCCTCCTTCTTGCCTGTTTGCTAATGCTTTTCTGAGGCACTCTCTCATTTTCCCAAAGTCAGCCCTCCTAAAGTCCAATACTCTTGTTTTTATATGGCTTGACTCTATGGTTGTGTTTATTTTGAACCACACTGTTTAGTGGTCACTTGTTCCCTGATGGCTACCCACTTCTAAATCTGAGATCCTTCTCCTTCCCATTTGAGAATACCAGGTCTAAGATTGCTCCCTCCCGAGTGGGTTCCAACATTAGCTGACTGAGGCATACCCCCTGTAGGGCATCAAGAATGACCCTGCTCTTGGATGTGCCTGCAGCAAAGGTACTCTAGTTAACATCTGGCAAATTCAGGTCCCCCATCAACAATATCTCCCCCTTTTCTGCCATTTTAAGGATGCCTTCTATCATTTCCTTGTCCATTTCCTCCCCCTGAGATGGAGGTCTGTACACAACCCCCATGCAGATTGTTGTGCCATTTCATGTCTCCAGCGCTACACATAGTGACTCATCAACTTCCTGTGTACTCTTTAGTTCTGTTGCTTTAATCCCTTCCCTTATATAGATAGATAGCTACTCCTCCTCCTCCTCTTTTACCCACCCTGTCCCTCCTGTAGATTGTGTATCCTGGTATGTTGACATCCCAGTTGTGGTTCTCTGTGTACCATATTTCAGTGACTGCCACAATATCCAGGCATCCCTCTTCCATCAAGGCCACTAGTTCAGGAAGCTTGTTACACAGACTGTGGGCATTGGTACTCATCGCCTTCCATTTTTTGATGGCCTTACCCCTTTTAGCCCCATCCCTGTCCTTACTGCCTTTTTCTGCATTTACCCCATCCTGCTCCCTACTGAATTCTCTGCCTTGGTGTTTACCTCTCTAACTACTGTGTTTTGTGGGGGGAGACTAGGATTTCCCTGCTCCTTTTCAGTGCCTCCCCCCTTGGCTAGTTTAAATACTTGCCAATGAAGCATTTAAACCTATCACCTAGGATCCTGGTTCCCCCCTGGACAGATGCAGACCATCGCACCAGTATAGGCCTGCATCCATCCAAGTGGCTCCCCAGTCCCCAATGAAGCCAAAACCCTGAGCTCCACACCAGTTTTTCAACCATTCATTGAATCCCATGGTGTGGAATACTCTAGCATCATCCTTGCCATAGACAGGCAGCACCTCCGAGAAGGGTACCATACATGCTACTTGTCTAAGGCCCCTCCCCAAGTCTACAAACTCCTCTTGCACTGCTCTGATCCCATTCACAGCCAGGTTATTTGTCCCTAGGTGGACAATGACATCCATCTCCCTCCCTCATGCAGCTGCTTCCATAGAGGATTCTGAGATTCTCTTCCTGTCCTCCAAGCCATGGCACCTGGCAGGCACCTTACCTCCTATCTCCTTCCTCCCCACTTCTACCCCCCTAATGATTGAGTCCCCCACCAAGAGTTGTTTCCTTCCCCTGTGATGTCTCGTGACACCCTCCTGTGGGTCTCCTTTGTGGACCCCATTTCCTTCTTCTTTTCAATATTTGTGTATGTAAATATAAGACTGTTACTTTTTAACATTCCCTATGTTTGGTCTCCATGGGCACTGACACTGTTTCACAGTGGCTGGATGATTGGGGGTTGGATACCCCAATTGGCAGATGAAAAGCATATTAAAGGACTGCCTATGTACTTTTATGAGTGCTTTGGTAAATTAAAACTGGAAAATTACAAAAACTATGATCACTCACTCTACAAGAAAATAATTCTATCAAAATATTCAACAAACAATTTTTTTCAGCTCCCACATTATACTAATAGATCTCCGCAGGACTTTGTATGTAGCAAATCAATGTTAACACACTTAAATATGCCCCCTTCATGTGGGATATTACATGGTTAGGAGTCTACGGTAAACTGAATTTGAAAGGTAATTTATCACATAAACGTATTGAAGAAAGAGCGTGCCCTAGGAATACTATCTGTCAAGCTGAAATAGAATCAATGGATCATTTTTTTTTTCTGTCTGTACATTAAGCAATTCTGGGAATTATGGCACAGATATTGGGGTACTTCACCATTGACAGGAATTACATCCGAGATATATTGCTAGGAATATTGCCACAGCAATGGCAAAGTTATAACATGAATACTATACATTTATTTATTTATTTTTATTTATTTCAATCTAGGATTACAGCAATACCTTTGAGCCGAGGCTCTTTTACAAAGCTTCCATTTCAGAGAGTACAGTATACGTCTTTTCATTACAGACAATAGCATTTAACTAACAAGACATGTAGTTTCAGGGCACAAAGGAAAGCAGGGAATAGAGACAGAGGCAAGACTGCGGAAAAGGGGAGGGGTGATAGGAGATTGAGAGAGGTGGCAGGAGGAGAGAGGGAGGGGAGGTGAAACAAGGAGTGGGTGGCAGTGCAGCCCGGGGGCCTTGTCATGGATAGACTGGTGCAAGTGCTAGGGAGGGGCAGAGATTGTTGTAAGTGCTGTGTGAGGAGGCGTGGGCAGTAGGATGAGGGTACATGCATAGGATGTTGGGATGTGTTAAATACCATTTCTGGCAAGCTCGCTGCAGGTGGTCACTGCAACAATCTTTTATAACACAAGAGCAATTATTTCAGTGGATTAAAACTGTAATTTTAGAGATTAGAAGTAGGGATAGGATGCATCTACTGACTCTGACTTATAATAAAAGGTGGAAATCACTGAACTGGTTAGACACAGGATGAACTGAAAAGTTGGGTTCTATTCAGGTGGTGGAGGCTGTTACATATGTCTCACAGGAGTTAATCACTTTTGTGTGTGTTTGACACCGTCTTGTATTTATTTGATTTTGCAGGGGGAGGGGGATTTGGTATTATGAGATACCCTGAGAACTAAATGGTAACTTGTCAGTCAAACAGAAAAGATATGACTGCTATAATTTTTAATTTTAGTTTTCTGTTTTTTCTTGTTTTCCCTTTTTGATGATTAGTATAAGAATTTGGTGCGATTTAACACTGTTATGCAATTATTTGATTTTCTTAGGTATAGTAAATATCTCCCCTACTCTTTTAGGGAGCAGGGAGGAGTGATCGTTTACATAAGTAGATTTAAGTTGGATTATTACAGATTCATTAGATAATACATTAGACAAAGTAGGATGGTAGTAATTATTTAATTTTCTTTATGGTTTGTATAATTTGGTGTGAATTAGCACTATTTTTGTATGATTTAAATATTATTTTGTGTGACGTTAACACTGTTTTTGAATGTTTGTTTCAAGTTGTAATAAAAAAATTCCCCTACTCTTTGATAGGGGGAGCTGCTGGACCCATGGCTGCAGATTCCCTGAAGGCTCATTTGGCTGGTGTACCTGTAAGGGAGCAGCTCTCCCTCTCTACAGGTCCAGCAGAGGAGATCACCAACACTACATCGTCTGAACCAGGTAGCGTTTTGCAATCAGAGAATGTGGGGACTTTGCCAGAAAATGTTCCCGAAAATAAGGAGCTTCATTGGCTACAAGACCTGATAAAAAGAAACTGCTCTATGGTAGAGACAGTGCTACAAACCACAGAGTCAAATATGAAAATTGGAAAAGAACAACGAGAGGCAGCAGGTAATATGGATTTTACTATTGGAATGGAGCCCTGAGTACAAGAAAATGGGAATACGAACCAGACAACACTACACCGGGCTCAGGTTTTGACAAGGCCAGGCAGCTCGCATGACAGCAGCAGTGATGACGCATGATCATCAAAGGAGCAGTGAACAGCTGATGGAACAAAAGCCAACAGAGAGCCGGCACTCCCTGTTACACAGAAAAATGATGTGACTTTACATTCGAGTGCTCAAGGTATGGACTGCACAGCTGAAGTAAGTAATACTTCTGGCCTTTCAGAATCTGCTACCTCAATATTTAATGCAGGTCAAAAACTGGGTTTGAGAAAAGACCAAGATGGCCTGATAATACAAGGGGCTTTGCCGAGTGTCAAAACACCAACCTCTCTTGAAACCTCTTTAAAAGAGGCAGGTTGGAAAAGACTAGAGACAGGACAATGGTCCCTGACCCTATGCATTGTCCCATTCTAGGCCAGAACAGGAAATAATTGGACTTAATGAAGACTATGCCCCCAAATAGACTACAGGCAAGATAAACAGGCCTTTATAACTTAGTCTGACTTAGAGCTCCACGCAGATGATGTGCAACATGTAGAAATGAATACAGCTGTCTTACCTTGTGTTTCTAAGTACTCCTCTTCAGATACAGGGGATGAGGGGAACAGCACTGAACACCCCACATGGGGTGAGCAAATGGATACTGAGGAGCATCAACCAGAAACAGGGCCCATGCTACATGAAATAGCAAAAACTAGATGGAAAGAATTTCAGAGAAGAGATCATTTTACTTCTCAATCCCCACCCACACAGAGACTAAATGCAATAAGAATTCAATATGTGGAGGGCTTAGTTGAGACACCTGATAGGATATATGTAGGAAAAAAACTGATTAAAGAATATTTGTGTTTTTTTTTTTTTTACAAATGAGGTTTATGCCCTTATCCATGTGGGTGGAGGTAATATGTATGACATCAGCTTTAAAACCCCACAGGGGCTGAACAGATTTTGGACAAAGTATGAAAAGCTGTGATATACAGAACTATGGTTACCATTTCGAATAATTCCTCTAACCAAACCAGCTATTAAAAGTGTGACAATATTGTTTAAAAATGAGAATGTAGCAGTACATGATATTTCACACTGGCTGCAACAAAAATGTGAGTTACTGGGCCCTCACAACCTATCTCTGACATTGAGCACTTTTGGACAGGAGGATGGAAATATGGGGTGAGATTGTAACACAACAATCAAGGCCCCATGCACCTTCCCAGCAGCTTATTTTTAGGCAGGAAAAGGGGGCATTGTTTTTACCCTGGACAACCCAGGATATGTTTTAAATGTGGCTCATTAAGGCATTTAAGTTCCGGGTATAATAGGTTGAAATATAACCTTTGTTTAGAGTTTGGGCACTCAAGTTCTGATTGGCAAGGTGAACTAAAATGCAGCTTGTAAAATGAAACTGGACATGCTTATCGTACCTGTCCATGGGCTACACACAACAGACCAGATCATCCTTGTCAGGATACTCTGATTATGGAAGCTAAGAAAAAGGATATTGCTAAAAATAAAGAGTCAAACTGACAGACCAGAGGAGAAGAAGTACAGAGAATGAATGGGAGGGTGATTGATAATGACTCAGGTGGAAATAGGATGAACCCAACTGATACTCCACCCTCCCCCAACTCCCCACCCACACCCCAGCACCGGAAAATGAACCACAAAGGGAAATTGATGAACAGAGGGTGGTACAAATTGAGGACATACAAGGGCAAGAACAAGTAGCCCAGATGAATGAAGGTAGAGAGGAAAGGCCCATGGAGAAAGGTGAAATGCCCCCACCTGAGTTAAGAATCGTCTTAAAAAAAGGGGATGCATCAAACAAGGCCCAAATCAAAACTAGCTAAAGCCTCTTCACCAGTACAATCCATCATATTATCTAACAAATACAAGATTCTGAAAGGAGACAACTCTGATTCTGAACCAGGGGGGAGAATCTGAATCATCCTCACAATCCCTTTAAACCTTAGATTCAGATAGGGAAAACCAAAGCAGGGAGGTGGTTAGGCTGAAAAGGTTGGGAGTCAGGACAAGAAGCAGTAAAAAGGTATAAAAAGCATGTTCACTTCTCCTTTCTTGAACATAATTTCCTCCACACCTATATTTAAAATTGCAACACTCAATGTAAATGGTATAAGAAATGCTAGGCATAGACTTGTAACACTACCTCTTTTAAAAGACTACAACTTTGACATATGTTTTCTACAAGACACTAGATTGAATACAACCTACTTAGAGCAACTACCAAACAAATCTTGTGTGGAGGATCTTCTTTTTACTCCTTTGGAAGTGACTTATGTGATGGAGTAGGAATACTGTTTTCTGGGGACAAGTTCAAGATAACAAAAATAATTGACCTACAAGCAGGAAGAGCCCTGTTAATTATTTTTGTTTTATGGTAATAGTACTTGGAGAGCCATCAATATGTATGCTCTCTCTAAGAAAAAGGAAAGAGTGGAATTATTCAATATGATTAAACCCTATCTGTTTACAACAAAACACATAATATGGGGGAGAGGGGATTTTAATTGTGTAACATTGAAGCAAGATAGAGAAGCCTGTACTGATAAAAACTTTTGTGACTTGAATTGTTTAAATAAAATCATATCACAATGTAATTTAAGAGATACATTTAGAAGTATTCACCCAACAGGAGGGAGTACTTTTTTTAAAGGTAAATTGTCAACAAGAATTGACTTCTTATTCACTTCAAAACGTATTCATGTGCATAGTGCAACTACAATACAGGTGGAAACCACAGATCATGTAATTGTCTCTAGCATGATAGGATTATACCCACAAAGCACACAAGGCAAAAGCTATTGGAAGCTAAACACTTCTACACTAGAAGACCAAGTAGTGTGCACACAGATAAGGGAACTTTTATTGGCACGCATGTCAGTAGCGGGTCTGGTGGATGATTTAAGCCAATGGTGGGTGGAAACCAAAAATGAAATTAAGGAGGAATTCATAAAAATTAGCATCTGTGTCAAAGACTACTCAGCACAAAAATACCTATCTTTGAGAGCCCAACTAGCACCATTGTATAGTGCTATAAATACAGGATATGTTAACTAAACGACACAGATTAATAAAGTTAAGACAGAAATGGAATCCCTGCAATACACAAGGGCTACATCCATGTTATTGGAACACAAGATTTGTTCTTCAGGTAAGATGGGTTGTGGGGATGTGTTTGATAGCAGCACTAAAACAGTAGAAGATAGGACTATGTATGCTGTGAAAACAGCAAAAGGGAAAACAGTGAGAACATAGCCTGAGATCAGACAAGAGGCTTAGTCTTACTTAAAACAAATGTACACATCTTTCCTAAGTGAGAAAAGGAGTATGGAACAAATCCTAGAAACACTAAACATACCAGAGATACCAGAGTTAGAACTGTGAAATTTAACAGGCCCTGTCACTATGTCAGAAGTAGACCAAGCAATTAAATTTCTGAAAAATGATATGGCACCTGACATTAATGGATTGAATTCAAAATGTTATAAGAAATTTAACACACTATTGAAATAAATTTTAGTAAAAGTTCTTAACTGGATATTACTACACAATAAAATGGACTTTCACATAGGAATTGCAGTACAAATTTTTATCCACAAAAAATATGACAATGAAGACTTAAGAAACTGGAGACCTCTGAGTCTAGTAAACACAGAATTGAAGATATTAATGAAAATCCTAGGAAACAGATTAACGAAAGTAGCTCCTTCAGTTATATCAATGTCACAAATGTGTTCAATTACTGGGAGACCCATCATGGGCAACTTATTATTGGTGATGGAATTGGTGAAACAAGGAAAAGATGATGATATTATGGGATTTATTGTTTCATTAGACCAGGAGAAAGCATTCGATAAAGTATTGCATAAATTCATAGAAATAGTACTTAGAAAATATGGGATTTCAAGTGTGTTTTGTAATTGGATTTCAACCATTTACTCAGTAGCAACAACACTTTCTCTGGTTAATGGACAACTAGGATCTTATATATCAGTTAAACGGGAAGTATGACAGGGCTGTCCATTAAGCCCTCTGTTGTACGTATTTTGTATGGACCCTCTGTTAAGGATGATACAACAAGATGATCTATTCAAGGGGGTACAAATTGGGAAGAACTGTTTTGAATGTTAAGACATCAGCTTATGCTGATGATCTGAATGTCTGCATCTCAGACACAAGGTCTGGTCAAAGGGCTATGTCACTTATAAACCTTTTTTCAAAAGTAACAGGAGCAAGTGTGAATCTAAATAAAAGTAAGGTATATCACCTTATTTCCCAAATTGAACAAATCACAGAATTAGGGGCAGTAAAAGTATTTGAATCTCCTTTCACAGTATTTGGAATTATCTTTGAGAGATGAAATAATGGCAGGTTAAACTGGGAAGAAAATTGGGGCAGGTGAATAGAAAAGTGCAATTTTGGAAAACCTGGCAACAGTTTAAGAAAAAGAAGGTACAAATAGTAAAAACCTTACTGTTACCAATTTTCACTTACTTAAGTGTTATTTAACCTATTTCTACAAACCTGGAACCTACCCTACTTAGCTTAGTATTTTAAACTATCTGGGGAAGCAGCCTGAATTCTATAAGAAGGGAAGTCCTTTACCTACCCATTAGTAAAGGAGGATCAAATCTCCTTAATCCTATAGTTTTCTTTTATAGTATGTTTCTGGAGAAAAATATAATAGATCCATCAAAACCTAATCAGTCAGTGTGGTACCTATTTGTTGAATTGTGTCTAGTACCCTTTGTGAAAGCATGGCAGGGGAAAAAAAAGTCTGATACCTTACATCCATAGGGGCCCATGTTTTTTTAGGGCAGTTATTTCAAAGATTAGAAAATGGAAATTTGAGGCAGAACAAGTTCTGAACACTCCTTGGAAAAACATTTATAGCAGCATACAAGAACTGGCTTTTACTGTAGACATCACTTTTAAAGGTATTACAGAAGTTCATAAAGGGGAGATGCTAACTACCTTAAAAGACAAAATGACTCGTCCAAAAATGTGGGATACAGTATGGCTATGTAGCCATGAGAAACTAAATGTCAAAGGAAATGTGAAACATAAAGTTCAGCATGAAAGGTATTGTCCACTACAGACATGCATAGCTACAGAATAAACTATGGAACACTTTTTGATAGATTGCCCATATGTAATAGAATTCTGGAAATTACTAGCAACCAGATGGGAAAATGTGTTGTGGAAAAAGATTACCTATAAAGAATTAATAGGGGGGTTTTCAACACAATTGCGAGATATTACTCCTGAAATGGAACAGTTAGTTTTTACATGCATTAAATATGTGTTGTGGCAGACACAATGTAAATATGTATTACAACAATTGTATCAGGATACAGAATGGACAATCTTAACAGTAGAACATGAATTGTATAAACAATGTGTTTTTGAAAAGAAAAATATTACAAAATGATGATGTTTAGAGACATAAATGGGGAACAGTGAAATTTTTGGACCATAAAATTGCAGACCTAATCTGAATACAAATGGCATTAGTGAAATAGTATTGTAAAAGAATGAGTTTTGTTATGTATTAGTTGAATTACGGCTAGGTTCTTTGTTTGTTTCATTTAATAAAATATTCCCCTACTCTCCTGTAGGGGAAACCGCTGTCTGCTACAATCGCCACTTCTCCAGGACTGCTGGAGAGTACGGACGTGCAGGAGGTGGAGGGTTTGGCCTCCCCCTCTACCTCCTTGTCACCTGAGGCTGAAAAAGTTTATGATGCATCCGCTGCAGTGGCACCAGAAGGATTTGTTGGTACAGTCTGTACTGACTCTGAGCTGAGAAACTAGGTACCTATGAAGGAGCTGAAGCAATTCACACAGCCTACAGTAATACTGGGAGTTAACAGAGTGAACATGCAGTCTGAAGGTGGGAACTTGAGGGAACTACAAAAATTGCTTCAATCGCAAAACAAGCGCTTTCTGAAGTGCAAAGCAGAGCTCCAGCAGGAGATGGAAAACTGCAGAAATTTGCCGTCGGGAAGGAGTGACACTGCTCCTAACAATGGAACTGCAAAGGCCCCCAATCAGCCCTTTGAAGCAGTAGGACACAGAGGGAATTGATCTAACTTTGGCACACACTGACCAGAGTTATTCACTTAACGCAAGCGGTGACTCGGTATTGGATTCTAGACTACCTAAACATGGACAGGGAGCAAAGGACAATATATTCTCCTTTGCTGCAGGTATGAGCGGTGATCCACTGTTTGTCTTTAAAGGCAATAGACACAAGCTCTTGCAGAATGTCCCTCTAGGAATGGCAAAAATGGTCAGTCCATTGCCCGGCCTAAAGGGGGACAAAATTGGATTATCTGAGAATGAAGAAGTGCAGCAATGGTCAGTTGAGGCGGCATTGAGATCAGCTGGGTGGGAACATAATGAAAGATTGGGACAATGGGAGGCTGGCTCTCAGACGATTGCTATAATGGGACTTAGCACAGTTATGGTACCCTCGCCCCCAGAGTAACTACAGTCGCACAATGCTGCTGTTGCACTAGATCTGTAAAGGATTAATGTGGACCCAATCTTTTGCATGCTCTCTCCTTTATATCTTACACAGTGCTTGCAGTTGTCAGCCACCCCTGTTCTGGGGATCGAGGATGAGACTCCCCAGAATATGGAAGATGGGACCTTGGCAGTTAGGCCATCAGGTCATAAAGCTATGGGCCGCACATCACTCTGGGATGCTAAAATGCAAGCTGAACTCAATGGAGGTGCTTCCATGTCCTGTGATGACCAGCCAGGGGGTGGACCACACAGCCCTGAACCCCCATGAGCAGCAGAGGGCACTAGACCGAGGTCATATGCCTCCTTTTTCTGAGCCCCTACATACCCGGCTAAAAGACATAATGTCATAAAGGCTCCTATACAAAGGGGGTTTGGAATATTTCCCTGATAGGAAATTTGTAACCAAAACACTGTTAAAAGACTTGATAGGATTTTCAGCAGCAGAAATGTATGCTTTGATTCATGTGTCCGGGGAAGAAACTTTTGATCTCAGTTTTAAATTAAATACTGGTTTGCAGAAATGTTGTACAAAATATAGTATCCTGAAGTCCAACCCCTTGTGGGCCCCACTTGCAGTTATTCCCTTAACTAAACCGGCTATTCGCACTATAACTTTACTGTTTAGAAATGAAGGTGTCAGTATTACAGATTTGCTATATTGGTTGAAACAATGGTGCACGGTCTTGGGGAACCCGGTGACAAGATTTGACGATGAGCTAGAATTGGACTGGGCATTGGCAAATTCGAATAATTTTGAACAGTACGGATTTGGGTCCAGAACATTTGCCTAATTGTTTTGGGTTTTTTTTAAGGCAAGATCGGGGGGTCCTGTTTTACACAGGCCAACCAAAGGCATGCTACTGCTGTGGCTCTATAGGGCGTATAAGTAGCTTATGTGACAAGCTGAAACGTACAATATGTAATGAGCTGGGTCACACCAATGTTTTTTGTAAAAATTATCAAAAATGTAACCTTTGTGAATCTGAGGGCCACATGTACCACACCTGCCCTTTTGCAGCCCACAATCAGCCAGCCCAAGCAGACAATGAGGAGCAACACCTCCTGATAGCCCTGGCTCAAAGGGAAAGATCTAGTTTGCACACTTCTAGCCAGACCCCTTCTAAGTCCCCCCTTCTATCCCCCCAAAGGGACAGTGTCCCCAGGGAGCAAGCACCTATGTCTGTTCAGCAAAAAAGCTACACCAGGGATTAACACTGTTGAACTGGTACAGGTGCAACCTTCTGTAAACTTCATTACTACCCAGCCTACAGAAGTTGTAAAGGAAACTACCACTGTGGTACTTGCTGAGGATATGCCCCCACCCACTCGACCACACAAGCAACATCAAAAGACCCCAATAGTTACTACAAGGAAACAGGCTTGGGAAATGCCAGCTTCTAAATTCTCAAAATCTTCAGAACTTTCTACCCACAGTCAGTTTGAAATATTGACTGAGGTGGGTACTGCCTCTGGTAATGAGTCAGACACCTCCTCTGTGTGGTCATCCATACAGGATTCTGACTCAGAAATGGATAGTATGCCACCCCCAGAAACACTCATGGAAAGGGAGCCTCTGAAAAAGGGGAAAGGCAAACAGAGATGTACCAAGGCAAACAGGTTTAAAGGCAAAAAACCTCATTAAAGAGATCAGACTGAGTTTGTTGTCTTTCTTTTTCATATATTATTTATGCTACCCTTGCTCTCCTTTTTTACAATCAGCACTAACAGCATAAAGAATCATAGAAGGAAGTAGGTAGTTTTTTTCTATTTAAAATCCTTTCCCCCAGGGATTTTTTTCTGTAGGATACCAGGTTACACACAACCTTAGAGGTTAAACAAGCCATTTCCTTATGGAAGGTGGGGCCCTCATATCGGTCCATGGGAACGGACCCCTGTTCTGGGGTGGCCATATTATTTAATGCCATACAGTTTACTTTGATTAAGCTTATTGATCTATTACCAGGCTGTGCACTAATTTTGGACATTAAACTAAATGCTACACTGTATAGGTTGATTAATATTTACAACGTGTAAACTAAGGCTGAGCGAGTTGAGCTCTTCCAGGCCATCCAACCTTATTTATACTCATCACAAAATGTCATTTTTGGGGGGATTTCAACTGCAGGTTGGAGTTAAGGGATAGAGGATGGAATACCAAAACAAAGAAAGTGTTTAGTGACATGTCTTTTCTTAGCAAAATGATCTCAATGGTGCAGTTGAAGGATGCCTATTTTTCAGCTAATGGAAGATCTGATCCCACTTCTCATAAAGGCCCATTGGCTACAAGAATAGATTTTTTTTTTATCACCACACAAATACTGCTACATAATGTCAAACTGTTACCAGCAGGATTCTAGGATCATAACATAATTCGAGTTACATTAGGAAACCAGTTGAATCCAGGACATGGACCAGGTGACTGGAAGTGTAATTCCTCACTTTTAGTGCAGGAAGCTTTGATTACCAATCTATAATATTTTACACAAGCTAGGAAATTGGTTTTTATAGTGTATACTGACCCCTCTCAATGGTGGGAAGACACTCTCATGGATTTGGTTCCCCTTTTAAAGAAATATAGTAAAGGACAGAGAAATGTATTATATATGAAATATTTACATAATAGAAAATTATTGCAGTATCTCTTGTCTCTTGCTCATATCACTGGGCAGAATTTCACTGTACAGATACAACAAGTTAAAGCAGGTATGACACAGTACCATTTAAAACAGACCCAGAGCCTGCAGTTCCAGCAGAAATTTGGAATGCAGGATAATAAATGTACTGTTTGTCCCTTTGAACAATGTCAAAGTAGAATTCAAAATAAGTGTATGGAAGGGCTCATTGGACAAGACAATCAGGTACATTCAATACCACAAGAAATAATGCATGTTGTCACACAGTATGCAATAAGCCTCTTTCAGCAAGACACTGCGGATTTACCAGATCCGGATGGATTTTTTCAGACCTATACAGCCCCTGAACTAGATAACTCCATACATAGCCAACTAGTTGCACCTATTACATCTGCTGAAATTGTGCTGGCTATCTCAGCCTTACCTAATGGTAAAGCCCCAGGTGGGGATGGACTTACTGGGGAAATTTATAAATGTATAGGACAAGAATTGGCCTCAGAATTGGTCATAGTTTACTCTCATATTTTAAATAACCAGGCATTTACATTATGTTTCCTGAATGGTAGAATGATCCTTTTATTTAAAAAAGGTGATAGATGGCTAATTACTAACTGGAGGCCTATTAGCCTCCTAAATTCAGATTTTAAAATATTATTAAATATTTTGAATAAAAGGCTACTGTTGGTAGCCAAAGACTTAATTTCTAAAGCCCAAATCTGTGCCATTCCCGGCAGATCTATTACGGAATATTTAATTTTATTACGAGAACTCTTTGTCCAAAATAGTACAGGTAATATGCCCAGTTTTTTGCTCTCCCTTGATCAACAAAGGGCATTTGATGCAGTAAGTCATTCCTTTTTAGGAGCTACATTAAAACATTATGGGATTCCCCAAAAATTTATCAAGTGGCCGAGCGGTCTCTACCAGAATGCCACGGTGACTCCCGTGGTAAATGGGTGGGTAGGCCCTATGGTATCTGTTCTTTGGGGAGTGCGGTAGGGGTGTCCACTGAGCCTGCTATTTTATGCATTTTGTATAGACCCACTATTGCATGCGATAAATTCCTCTCCTAGGATTCACCGATTGTTTTCCCCGACTTCACTGTTCCTAATGCTACTATTGCTTATGCTGATGATTTGTGTGTGCGTGTATCTGATGTTCAGACAGCAGAGGAGGTTATGTGTATATGTAAGCAGTATGGCTTAGTGTCAGGAACTGCTTTGAATATACCAAAATGTATGGATTGTGAGTTGGGTAAGCTTCTGGTACCACTGTCTACTGTGGAGGGGATGGCTGTTAGTATGGGGAAAATAAAGTTGTTGGGCATTACCTTTAGGACACCACAGGATGATGTGGAAAATTGGACCCCTAAAATCCAACAGGGCAGAATAATGGTGGAAAAATGGAATAGGTGCCAACTAAGTAAAAAGAAGAGGGTGTACCTTATTGAAACGTACCTCCTTCCTATATTTTTGTGCGTCAGTTATGTTTTCCCACACCCTAAGAGTATGGAAACTATGATTTGAAGCATCTTTTTTCAGGTAGTCTGGGGTAGCAGTCTAAACCCCTTAAAAATAAATATTCTGGCCCAGATATTCAAACTGCGCCAGGCTGTGGCGCAAGCTAGGGTGCAGCGCAACTTGGCTGCGCAGGGGTGTGGACTGGGCAATATTCAACGGAGCTGCGCCATGGCACAGCATCATTGAATATCACACCCTGGCCACCCACAGTGTGCATGGCGCAGTGGCACTGCACCAGTGCAAGTGGCCAGAGTGGAATATGGGACGCACTAGCTCAAGTTCCATTGCGCTATGCACAGCAACCGCGATATTCAAAACTTGACATGCAAATGGGGCCATAATGTATGCAAGGCACAAATGGGGCCATTTGCATGTCATTATGGCCCTATTTGCATGCAGGTGCACCGATCACCAACGACTTGCACCTGGCGCCCTACCAGGCAGCAGCCATCAGGGACCGACACCCTCTGCAGCCGGCAATGTGCTCCACAGCCCGATCACGGGCATTTGTATAAATAAATAAAAAATATGTCCAATATCCCTGGTGGTCCAGTGGACCACTGTCTGTCCGATTGCGGGCATCTGTATAAATAAATAAATAAGTCCAATATCCCTGGTGGTCCAGTGGACGACTGTCTGCCCTGATTGCGGGCATTTGTATATAAAAATAAATAAATAAGTCCAATATCCTGGTGGTCTAGCGGTGCCCCTCCCACCCTCACTGAGCCCCACCACCCGCTCCCCTGTCAGCGGCGGGTGGCAGTACCAACCCGTCTGCTGCCCCACGCTGACTGACTGACACTGTCGGAGCTGTACGCCCATTGGTTCACAGCGTGAGCCAATGGCTGCAGAACTGGTCAGTACTACACATTCCAGATATGCATTCACATTTCTGGAATGTGTAGTACGACGATGGCTGCACGCCCATTGGCTCATGCTGCAAACCAATGGGCTATACAGCCCCACTGGACAGTGTCAGTTGGCAGGCGGCAGGTGGCAGGGTGGGGTGGGTGCTGCCACCCGCCGCTGACCGGGGAGCGGGCAGTGGGGCTCAGTGGGCGGGTGGGGTGCGGGTACCGCTAGACCACCAGGGATATTGGACTTATTTATTTTTATATACAAATGCCCGTGATCAGGCAGACAGCGGTCCACTGGACCACCAGGGATGTTGGACTTATTTATTAATTTATACAGATGCCCGCGATCGCGCAGACAGCGGTCCACTGGACCACCAGGGATATTGGACTTATTTATTTATTTATACAGATGCCCGCGATCGAGCAGACAGCGGTCCACTGGACCACCAGAGATATTGGACTTATTTATTTATTTATACAGATGCCCACGATCGGGCAGATAGCGGTCCACTGGACCACCAGGGATATAGGAGAGAGTAATCTATTCTTATTACAAATGCCCGCAATCGGGCAGACAGCAGTCCACTGGACCACCAGGGATATAGGACATATTTCTTTTTTTAATTACAAATACTTGCAATTGGGCAGACAGCAGTCCACTGGACCACCAGAGATATAGGACATATTTCTTTTTTTAATTACAAATGCCCACGATCGGGCAGACAGCGGTCCACTGGACCACCAGGGATATTGGACAGAATTCTTCTTTTATTTTTACAGATGCCCATGATCGGGCATGGGGGGATGCCACCAGGTGCAGCTGGAGCTTGGGTGGCCGCCCACAGGTGGCAGCGGCCGTGTTGCACCCTGCAATGCAGCAGCTCACCTGTGGGTGGCCATCCCTTGTTCCTTTTTTTTGGGGGGGATCAACTTTGTGCTGGCGCTGGGTAGGGGTTGCACATGCATGGCTCTGCATCCCGGGCTGAATATCGGGCTGTGCAGGGTATGCATGGGCATACCCCCACCTGCACCTGCATGCATTACTGATGCACTCCAGCACATCGAAGTTTGTGCGGCGCACTTTTCCCTTTTTGAATATCGCTACATGACATCAGTGGCTGCATGGTGTAACACTGTTGCGCCATGCGCAACCCTTTTGAATATCTGGGCTTCTGTATTTGCCAGTTTCCCAGGAGAGTCTAGGAATGATACATCCCCTTGTATTTTTTATTGTATTTTTACATACAATAATCTCAGGCCCTTGCTAGTTATTACCAGGCAGGTCTGATTACCTATGTTTTATTTTTCCTGTCACTCATGGTTTGCGCAATGGGAAAGGGGCAAGCTGGGTCTACTTAGTCGGCAGACTCTCATACCTTTATATGTTAGGGAAATGTTTGTGAAACTAAAGAGCTGGAGGATTACTAGCACAATGGTGTTAACAAAACCAAGGAAATTATTGTATGCCTGGACACAGGAAAATAATTTTACAGAATAAGTTACTTTCCCCAAATGCCCACCCCAATTTTTATCAGATTTAAAATGTCTTTTACAAGAGAAACACATCCCTCCTAAAATGTGGGATGCACACTGGTTTATTTGTCACCACCAGATCAATGTAAAAACCAATCAGAAACATAAGGCACTGACAGAGAGATATAGTAGTAGGCCGCTGTGTGTGCAGCAGGTAGAAACTTTGGAACAACTTTTTTTGGGTGCTCACACCTTATGGGTTTTGAGGGACTCTGGTAGATAGTTGGAAAGAACCCTGGTTCTTAGCAGTTACATTGGAGGATCTCTCATACGGGCATAATCGTGGCTCCACCCAAATATGGAACAAGAGCACACTGCATATTGTAATACTATGTATTAAATGGTTTATTTGTAATATTAGGAGCCTATTCTGCTTGCAACAGAAACTGAGCTTGCACCAGGAATTGATCAAGAAGATCACAGTGGAATTGAGATGCATATATCAGCAGGAAGCAACACAGAGACTATCTAGTGTATTAAGGGGAATATGGCAGAATATGCTATGGGTTACTGACTCTGATGTACCTATAACTTGAACTATTTAGACAACTTTTATGTTTATTTTTACCTCCTAATTTAGGTACCCCAGTTTTTGTTTTGGGTATAATCCTGCATTAATTTTTTCCCATTGAGGTCAAGTTTTGTTATTTCATTTCTTTTATAAGTTTATACTACTTTTGTGAGAATGGTCTATTACTATTCCCAGGAGTTATGGGTTCTTTTTTTGTTTTGTTTTCTTGAAGAATTTCTGTTAAATTGTGTTTGTATTTCACAAATTTTGTTTGGTGATGAAATCCAACCAGCACACTCTATGGGAGCTGATAGTGGTCGATGTATGGTCACTCCTTCTCAGTTTGCCTGGAGTTCCTTCGACCAGCTGGAAATCATGGACGTTGTGCGGATTGCCCAGGGTGTGTGCCCAACGTGCTTTAGTTTGGATCCAGGCCCAACCTCCTTGATTATGGGTTGTTGTTATATCATTGGCCCGGTCCTTGCAAGGATAGTTTGGTGCTCCTTAGAGTCCGGCGAGTTTCCTTGCTCCCTAAAGGAGGAGGAGGAAGAGGTGGTGACATCTCTCCTGAAGAAAGTTGCTCTGGACCTAGGCTGCCTTGTAAACTACAGACCAATCTCTAACCTTCCCTTTGTTGGGAAGGTGATTGAGAAGGTTGTGGTGCTGCAACTGGAGAACCACTTGACCAATCATGACATCTACGAACCTCTCCAGTACAGTTTTCATAAGAGGCATAGTACCAAAACTGCTCTGGTTCGGTGCACTCCCTTTTTGTCGACACCCCAACGGTGAAACAGGAAAAAAGACCATTACAGTGACATTCACGGTAATGGTTCTTTTTCTGTGTTTCACCTTCCCCCAGTGTTCTGCCCCCTCCCCAGACCAACTCCGACCTAGAGTTGGAATCCTGAAGTCTGGTGGGTGCAGGGGGCAGAGCCCCCTGCATGTGAGGTGTGGGGGGCACAGCCCCCCACAGAAAACACCCTTAAAACAGGTGGCACAATACCTGTGTTGGTATTGTGCTGTCAATGTGGGGAAGGTCAGCATTGTTGCTGTCGACCAAACTTGGTGCTTCCACTCTGGTTTGGGTGCTCAATAATTTCCTGATGGTGAGAGATCAGAAGCACTGCTCCATCTTGGTACTTCTAGATCTCGCTTCAGCTTTTGACACCGTGGATCATTTGGTACTTCTCAAGTGCCTGAGATTCATCTGTGGACTGTCTGGTACAGTTCTCATGTGGTTTAAGTCCTACCTCACTGGCAGAACTCAGAGGGTGGTTTCAGGTATTTTTTCCTCTGAGCCATTCTCTCTGCCATGTGGGGGTTCCTCAGGGCTTGGTGCTGTCCCTCATGTTGTTTGCAGTGTATATGCTGCCCCTCGGAGACATTTTAAGATGATATAGGCTGAGGTTTCACTGCTATGCTGATGATACCCAGCTCTACCTGTCTTTTGCACCTGATCAGGATAGTGTGTGCTCAATATTTAACAACTGCCTTGCTGAAATCCAGGATTGGATTCTGGCAAGACTGAGGTGATGGTGGCAGATCCTGGGCACCAGATAGAGGGGATGGGGGCTGGTCAAACCTCTGGACTTTTTCTGGGGGACATCCAGCTCCTTACCTCATACCGGGTCATAATGTTGCACGCTTAATAGCGTATGGCATTATGGTGAAACCCGGACCCGTGCGCTCCCAAAGTTGGACCTCTCTGGAGTTGAGAATCATTAGTGGGGGCTCTTGGGGGCACAGCCCCCATAACGAGGGGTGTGGGGGGGAGCCCCCCACAAAATAAAGACATGATGCATCATGGCATAAATCGCGCAGTGCAATAGTGCCATGCGGCATTATGTCTTGCAACATAATGACCCTGTGCCACCTCTGAATGGGTGTGAAGCCTGGGGGCGATTCTTGGTGATGGTCTAATCCTGCATTCGCAGGTGACAGCAGCCATCCAGCCCTCTTTCTACCATCTGAAGAACATCACCAGGGTTAAGCACCTTGTTCCACCTGGCGACCTTCCAACACTGGTCCATGCCTTTGCGACCTCATGACTTGATTACTGCAGCTCCCTTTATCTAGGGCTTCCTGGGGTTGATATCCACCACTTGCAGCTAGTGCAGAATGCTGTGGCCCAGTTGTTGATGGGGACTCCACATACGAGCCACATCACACCGGTGTTGCACGAACTGCACTGGCCACCCATTCAGTGGTGGATCACCTTCAAGATCGGGCTTCTGACGTACAAGGCCCCACCCAGACTGGGCCCAGACTATCTGAAAGAGCTCCTGATTCCTTACGCCCCTGAACAACCTCTCCGCTCAGCTGATGATGGGTTGCTAGAGATTCCCAGGGTGAGTCTTAAGTCATCTGGGGCCTGTGTGTTTATGCATGCAGCCCCTGCCCTGTGGAATTCTCTACCCTGTCAGATACATGAATGCATGACCATGGAGAGCTTTAAGAAGGTGCTTAAAACACATTTTTGGCACAAAGTGTACCCAATTAATGGTTTTGTTTATTCTGAATATTGGATATTTTATTGATTTATTAATTGCTGTTTTACCTGTTTTTTACTGTTCAGGGCCTTGACAATGGAAAGGCGCTATACAAATAAAATGATTATTTATTATTATTATTTGTTTGATTTTCTTCCCTCATTAAAAACTCTACTGTTTTTGAGAAGTGCCATTGGATCTTTAATGTCCACCTCAGCAACACCAGAACAGGCAGACAGGACCTCGGTTTAAAGTCTTCTCCAAAAGATGGCACCTCAGGAGTGCAGCACCCCCCTCATACTGGACTACAGTGTCAGTATTGGGATATTAACCCAAGAACCTGGTGTGAGGATAGAACCTACAGCCTTCTGATCTCCCAGCCTCAAAGACGAATGTGCTACCTGCTGAGCCACTGTCACTGCCATCAAATAATATATCAAACAAATATTCCTAATTAATTTTTTTAAACAATACTCTCTCTCTCTACACAAATCTTTAATCATTATTTTGTACTGCACATCTCATCTTTTCTATGATTTATACTTTCTGAACACATCCTATGTCAACACTTATAACACTATTCATGTTTATAAAACCAAAAGTGTAAATTTTCATTAATAGCGTAAAGGCTCCAACTTCACTTGTAGATTTGAAAATCAGATATAAACTTTCAATTCCACTGGCTATAAAAACTAACAATAGGAAATAAAGTCTAACAAAAGCAATAGACTGTTCTGAGGGGTAACAGAATGACTACAATGTAACTCAGGGCTCAGTTTTTGGGCCTACATTTTTCAACATATTTATAACAACACTTCAGACATCAAAAAACTCATGGATGACAAAGTTTGTCAATGACAGTAACATTGGGACCATTACCAGTAGTGAGCAGGATATCATTAACCTCCGGACTGACCTAAATGAAATACATAGGTGGGCAAAGGAAAGTAAAATGCAATTCAATACTAACAAGTGCTGTGTTACGTGTTTTGGAAAAAACAATAACATGCAAAATATTCACTAAATAACAACATACTAAAATCTTCAGAAGGAGAAAGAGACTTGGGGGTATTTGTCAGAGAAGGTCTGATATTTAAACAATAAAGCATTGAGGTATCAAAAAGTGCAAATAAAATGATGACGTGGCTGTCTGGACTTCAGAAAGGCCTTCAACACCATCCCTTACAGGAGACTGGTAAGCAAGTTAGGCAGCTTGGGGTTAGACAGCAACTAACAAATTGGGTGGAGAATTGGCTGGCAGATAGAACTCAGAGGGTGGTGGTAAATGGGGCACATTCCAAGGAAGGGGGTGGCTAGTGGGGCTCCCCAGGGGTCTGTGTTGGGTCCCATACTGTTTAATACATACATTGGGGACATTTCAAAGGGCCTGCATTGGAAAGTGTGTCTATTTGCAGATGATACGAGGACCCATAACAGGGTGAACACACCAGGAGGGGTGGAAAGAATGAGGGAGGATCTGTCCAGGCTGGAGGAGTGGTCAGAGAAGTGGCAACTGCACTTTGATGCAAAAAAATGCAAACTTATGCACATTGGGTGTAAGAATCCAAGGGCAAAATACTGGTTGGGAGGGGAGGAAATTAAGGCAACAGAGCAGGAAAGGGACCTGAGATCATCATTTCAGATAGCCTGAAGGTTGGGACCCAATGTAACAAGATGGTGGGAAGGGCAAACAGAATGTTTGCATGCATAGGTGGGGGCATTACAAGTAGGAGAAGGGAGGTGATCATGCCACTATACAGAACTATGGTCCGACCACACCTGGAAAAGGGGGTTCAGTTCTGGAGGCCACACGTACAGGGTGACAAAGACAGGGTGGCGAGGGTCCACAGAAGGGCAACCAAAATGGTTCGGGGACTACACAGGGGGTCATACAAAGAAAGACTGAAGGAACTAAATGTATACACACTGGAGATGAGGAGGGAGAGGGGGGTATATAGTGGAAACCTTCAAGTATCTGAAGGGAATAAACAAGTTGAGGGAAGGAAGCATACTCAGGAATAGTGAAAAATCAACTAGGGGACATGCATTCAAGTTGGAGGAGGGCAGATTTAGAGGAAATATGAGGGGGCAGTTCTTCACTGAGAGAGTAGTGGGTCCTTGGAATAGGCTGCCAGAATGGGTGGTAGTGGTGGTAGATTTGGTGAGCAAATTCAAGAGGGCATTGGACAACTACATGGGGCTAAATAAAAGTAACAAGGGCATGGGATAAAGGGAATAAGAGAAACCAGACGGGGGGGGGGGGTAATGGGCACACTGGATGGGCCAAGGGGTCCTTTTCTTCTGGCAAATTTCTATGTTTTTAATTGCATTTTAAGAAACTTTAAAAGCAGTGATAGTTCTGTACATATGCCGCTGTATACTGTAGCTCTTCGGTAAGACCTCTTGTGGAGTTTAGTACCCAGTTCTGGAGCCCATCCCTTAAAAGAGATATAGGATGTATAGAGAGGGTTCAGAGAAGAGCCACTAAAAATATTACCAGACTTAAACACCTGACATATAAGGAAAGACTTAAGGAACTGGGATTGTACACTCTTGAGTTCTGGAGACAAAGAAGGGATCTCTGTCTTGTCTTTGGGGCTTACAAAAACATGGACTTATGGAAATGTCTAGGACTGAAAAAAGGGTACAAAACAAAACTACAGGAACTCATAGGTACCAGTTAAAGGGAGAACTGTACAAAACAAACAGGAGAGGGTCATGGTTTAATCAAAGGGTAGTGACTCCGTGGAATGGTTTACCTAATGATATAGTTGAAAGTGACATAATAACAACATTTAAAAACAAAATAGATGTACACTTAGGAAATAGATCAATCCATTGAAAAATGGCAAGTCCCCTTGGTGCAAGCTATAGACTTGAAACTACCTATGAAACTCAATTCTGTGATAAAAGTGGATCGATATGACATCCACTATCATTAGTAGTTAACTTACTCTGTTGGTGGAGTCATGTAATGCAGTTGCAGCAACATGATACTGTATACAGGTTTGGCTATCAATTTAGCTGACTTAAAGCTTTTCATTCAAAAAAATGCTTAGTTCCTAGTCCTAATGATTCCAAAATAATCCCATTTTAAACTAAGAATTTTTTAGAAAGTCCTTACCTTGGCAGCATTGGGGCTAAATACTTATTTATTTTATTTTTTAATGACAACTTGTAATCAGAGCAACATGAACAGATCCTAATACAGTTCTTATGCATCAATACCTATATACTCATGTTGATAAACGATGGTAACAACAACAGGATTTTAAAAAGTTTTTAGTTCATTTAATGTTTCTGTATATATCAATATATGGCAGTTGTAAAGTGGCACTGTGATAAATCAAGTAAGTTGACTCCAGACTTTAATTTTAAAAAATAAGGTTTCTAGACCTAATGGTTCCAAATGTATCCCATTGTAAGGAAAATATACTGTGAAAGGTCTGTCTTTGGAACTATTAGGGCTAGAAACTTTATATATATATATATATATATATATATATATATATATATATATATATTTATATATATATATATATATATATACACATATACAGTATGGCTGATGAGAATACAGCCTATCTGCAGCTTGTCTGTCCAATTCTATTCCATTTAAATTAATACTATTTTAAAGCAGATTTCTGAATGTATTAACGAACCATTTTATTTTGTTATGATACTGTCAACAAATGCAAACACATTTTGTATTGGTATTATTTGTATATTGACAGATTGTGTTGTTATTTTTGTATCAATGCAAAAAAATTACATAACTTTTTAAAAAATGCCATAACATAATTTTTCACTTTTTCTGAAGTTTGGTATTACTACACATTATTTCTGGGAACTGTGTAGTTTGCAACCCACTATGCATTCAACTTATACCCTGAACTGCATTTTGAGCATTTCTATTCCTCTTCCAGTAAAAATTAATCTTCCTTGCTTTCATAGGTTTTGCCTGTGAAAGCGTTAGAAGATAGTTAATTTTAACATCTCTAAATAATACCCTCTTATGTCCACATGCCACACACAATAATCAATTATGACATCACCAGTGCCCAACTATTTAAATAACACACCCAAATCCAAAGCTAGAATTTGATTTAAAAAAAAAATCTTTCACATATTGGTAATATCTCTGCAGCACGGCCTAAGATCATATTTAAAAAGATTCCAAAACACATGACCACCTGGCCCCTGAAAATCTCTAATGCTTAGAAACATAAAAACAGAGAAAACTGATGGCAGATAAGGACCGCCAGGCCCATCCAGTCTGCCTGTGTACCCTGCCTTTAATAAGCTGCCACTGACCCTACTTAATTATCAGCTGCAGCCTCTCCTTCCTCCACCCAGGGTTCCCTTATGCCTATCCCATGCCCAAGCATCCATTACCCTTTCCATGAAAAAGTACTTTCTCACATTGCCCCTTAGTTTACCCCCTTTCCAGTCTCATGTCATGCACTCTAGTATAATTGATTTAGAGCATCTTCTCTTTGGATTGATGCTGCCTTCCTGTACCTTATTAATCCTTTTGAAATACTTGAAGGTCTCTAACATGTCTCCCTTCTCCCTCCTCTCCTTCAGGGTGTACATATTGAGTTCCTCCAGTCTCTCCTCGTATGATCTTTGGTGCATGCCCTGCGCCATTTTTGTTTCCCTTCTTTGAACCGCCTCCACCCTGTTTATATCCTTCCAAAGATGAGGCCTCCAGCACTGGACACAATATTCTGAATGAGGTCTCATCAGTGACCTGTACAATGGCATTATGACCTCTTTTCTTCTGCTGGTAATACCGCTCCCTATGTTTGATCACCTTTAGGTCATCAGATATGATGACCCCAGATCTCTTTCCTGTTTTGTGGCCTCTAATATGTCCCCACTCATCATGTAATCCTCCCCAGGGTTCCTGCACCCCAAGAGCATGGTTTTGCATTTCTTTGCATTGAATCCTAGCTGCCACACCCTGGACCATTCTTCCATTTTAGCTAGGTCCCTCCTCATTTTCTCCACCCCTCCCAGACTGTTTATCTTATTGCAGATCTTTGTGTCATCTGCAAATAGGTGAGGTAGAAGACTTGGCTTGCTGGCCAAGGCACCTAGCTTCACCTGAGCTCTTTCCTTCTAAGATTGCTTGAAAGGACAGAGCAGAGAACCTTACCAGAGCAAGAGAAAAGGATTAAGACTTCTTTTGGCTAAGCAGATTTACTGTGTGTTGTTATTTTTATTTTGTACTCACAGGGATTGCTACTGTTTGTTGCTAACATTTCATTGCTTTATTTTTCTCTGATTCAAATTGTTGTTGCTGGTATGCCTTCTTCTGCATTATTACAAGGTGTGCTTACTGGTGTATGCTAACAGATTACTGCTGTAATCTTCTGATTCAAATTGTTTGAATTTGCTTTATTTTTCTCAGTAGCAAAGTGTTTCTTACAGGGTATAGCTTCTCTGAAATTATTACAGGTGGTGCTTTACAGGTTTTACTGTTTTATCTAACATTAGAATAAGCTGTCAGGGTTACTGCATTTGTTGTTGACTGATTGTTTCTGCTCTTACCTCCTTGTTCTTTCATCCATGGTTCTTCTTTTTTGGCAGGGGAAGGGCCCAGTCACTCACCCCCATCCCCAACCACCCCACACTACACTCCTTTTATAGGGTACCACAGTTGTGACATTTCCTGTGGTAAAGCGGGAAGGGGCGGGTCAGTGGGGCATCCACAAGGTGAGCTCATTTACAGGGTCACTGGTAATTTAACTTGTTGTAACAAGTTATACGAAAACAAAACACAATCAAACCATTACTTGCATTTTCTTCCTTCTAATTACTCTGACCAGGTTATAAACTCAGCAATTTATCTGGAATGGATATCATTAACTGCAGGTACTGCAGAACACTTTTCATCAGGACAGTCTTACAGGATTTAGGACACTGTCCTACATGCTGGGCCATTGGAGATCTTAGAGCTCAGCTCCGGGCAGCATGGGCAGAGATTGCGTGCCTCAAATTTCATATTCAAAGAACATTATAAGAACCACCCACCATTTCCCCAACATCCAACAGAAGAACCGCCACCACAGAGGGTAGTTGGTCCAGGAGGTTGGCAGGTGGTTAGAAGGGGCAAATCGGGTGCCCATCACTCTGTGCTCTCCAACATATCACCTCCAAAAACCATATAAACACTGCAAACAGGTATCTGCCTCTATCTCCAAAATCAAACAAAGGGGCAGAGGACACTGCAGAGCAGGACACTGCAGCACAGGAGCTAGCACAACAAAACTCGCCCAAATCAGGAACCAAAACAAAAAAAGCAAAAAAGAAATCCAAGAAACTTCTGATCATAGGAGACTCCATGATTCGGTGAGTTGATACCCATCTCCAGCCAGGGGTAATGGTCAGATGTCTCTCAGGTACACCAGCGTGGAGAGACACTGACCGCATTGCTAAAATTGTTCACAAAGCAGGAGAAAACAGGTACACATAGGGACTAATGATCTCACCAACCGGTCAGTTGTGGAGACCAAGGAACACCTGACCAGACTGGGTGACAAACTATCATCCATTGCATCTGACATCTCCTTCTCTGAGATCTTGCCAGTCTGGGAGAGCATAGCAGATGGACGGAAGGTCAGAGAAGGGGAGATAGGGGAGCGAAACATGTGGCTCAAGGGCTGGTGCCAGGAAAAAGGACACAGATTTGTTGGGAACTGGCAACAGTTCTGGGAGCGAAAGTTCTTTAAATTTGATGGACTGCATCTGACCAAGGAGGGAGTCAGTGCATTGGAGCAGAAGTTTGACGTCTTTGCAGAATATTTAAACTAGCAAATGGGGAGAGGGGTGCAGCACCCCATACATCGAATGGGAAGAAAACCCCTCCCCCCTCAGCTAGTAGTCAAACAGGGATTCAGCATGTTTGCAGTTCATTTGCATCACCAGGTAAGAAAAAAGGTCCGTCTCCCCATACGACGCATAGGGGAAATGCCAAACCTCACCCAACAACTAACACACCAAAATCTGGCCAACGGGAAACCATGTACACAAATGCTCACAGCCTGGGAAATAAGATCCCAGACCTGCAGGCAATAATGTCAGAGGCTAAATGGGACATAGTAGCAATTAGTGAGACGTGGTTTACCAGTAACCACACTTGGGAGACTTCAGTACCTGGCTATGTACTGTTCAGAAGAGACCGAGGTGCAAAAAGGGGGGGTGGAGTGGTCCTGTATGTCAATGAAAATATGAAAGCTACAGAAATTCAGAATACAAATAAGGAACCAGAAGAACTGTGGGTCACCCTGGAAACAGGAAATGGGACAGCCATAAGAACTGGGGTTGTCTACAGGCCCCCCAGACCAGGGGGAGGACATAGACACATTACTGTTAGAGGATATACAAAACTTGACAGCTAAAGGGGAGGTTCTGATAATGGGAGACTTCAACATGCTGGATGCAGATTGGTCAATACCAGCAGGAACATCTGCCAGAACTAGACACATGGTGGATTCCCTGCAGGGGGAAGGCCTCAAACAACTGGTACAACAACCCACAAGAGACAGAGCTATCCTAGATATAGTACTGACTAACAGGCAAGGGATCACAGATCTCCAGGTAGAAGGTCACCTGGGGGCCAGTGACCATCACATGGTATGGTTCAATTTGGCCTCTACATCTAAACCATCCCATTCCAAGGCAAAAATATGGGACTTCAGAGGAGCTGACTTTGATAAGATGGCCAACAGAGTTAAGCTAGCCCTGGCAAAAAGAAATACAGGTGAGAGGGTACAGGCAAAGTGGGCAAGCATTAAGGATGCAATACTTGAAGCAACATCCCATTGTGTTAGGCAGAAAAGGAAGTGCAAAAGAAGAAGGAAACCACTTTGGTTCTCAAATACAGTAGCAGCAAAGGTCAGAGCCAAAAGGCTGAACTTCGGGAAATATAAGGAAACACAGCGGGATGAAGATAGGGAGACATACCAAACTGCCCTAAGGGAAGCAGGGAAGGCAGTAAGGCAGGCAAAGTCCCAAACTATGGAAACATTAGCACGAACAGTAAAAGAAGGGGACAAGACTTTCTATAGATACATTAGTGAAAGGAGAAAGTCCAGAGGGGGCATGTGAGGAGGAGGACCCTGCAAAAGCATCTATCCTAAATAGATACTTTTGCTCAGTATTTACTGAAGAGAAGGTAGGGCAGGGCCCACAGCTCAGCACCATGGACTCAGTGGGGAGGGAGGTGAGCACTACTGCCTTCACAAAATAAAGGGTCCTACAAGAGCTTGCTAAGCTCAGGGTGGACAAGGCAATGGGATCTGATGGCATACATCCCAGGGTACTTAAGGAGCTAAGGGTGGAACTAGCAGAGACATTAGCAGAACTGTTTAGTGAGTCTCTGAGCACAGGAGAGTCCCAGAAGACTGAAGAAGGGCTCATGTGATCCCGCCCAAGAATGGTAGCAGGAAGGAGGCAGGGAACTACAGACCAGTCAGTCTTACCTCAGTAGTGGGCAAGATTATGGAGGCACTCCTTAAGGGAAGGATAGTGCAACACCTGGAATCCATAGGGGCACAGGATCCAAGACAGCATGGGTTTACAAAAGGAATGTCCTGTCAAACTAATCTCATAGATTTCTTTGACTGGGTAACCACAGTGGTGGACCAAGGGGCAGCAGTTGATGTTGCCTACCTTGACTTCAGCAAAGCTTTCGACACTGTTCCAGGTTGAAGATTGATAAATAAGCTGGGTAAGCTCGGGGTTGGTCAGAAGTTGGTCAACTGGGTGGCAAACTGGTTGACGGGCAGAAAACAGAGAGTGGTGGTAAATGGCATACAGTCAGAAGAGATGCAAGTCACAAGTGGGGTACCTCAGGGATCAGTCCTGGGGCCAGTCCTCTTCAATATCTTCATTAGTGACATTGCAGATGGACTACAGGGTAAGGCTTGTCTGTTTGCAGATGACACCAAGATCTGCAACAGAGTAGATGATCCGGATGGGGTGGGCAGAATGAGAAGAGATATGGATAAACTAGTAAAATGGTCAGAAGAGTGGCAACTGGGATTTCATGCAAAGAAGTGCAAGATCATGAACTTAGGGAAGAGAAACCCTGAAGCCACCTATAGGCTGGGAGTTGCTGGCAGTCACAAAGAAAGAAGAAGACTTGGGCATCATCATCACCGATGACCTGAAATCATCCAAGCAGACCTCTAAAGCAGTAGGTAAGGCTAGGGGGATGTTAGGGTGTATTAGTAAGGGTATCACAAGTCGTAAGAGGGAGGTAATAATCCCTCTTTACAAGACACTGGTTAGGCCCCGTCTGGAGTACTGCATGCAGTACTGGAGGCTACACCTTCACAAGGACATTAACCAAATTGAGGCAGTCCAAGGAAGAGCAACCAAAATGGTGCAGAGACTGCATCAGAAGGCATATGAGGACAGATTAACGGAGCTCAATATGTATACCCTTGAGCAAAGGAGGGAGAGAGGTGATATGATCGAAACATTCAAACACCTTAATGGCATTAACAAGGTGAAAGAGTCTAACATGTTTAAATATAAGAAAAATAGCAGGACAAGAGGACACAGCATGAGATTAGAGGGAGGCTAATTAAGGGGGAATGTGAGGAAATTCTTTTTCACAGAAAGAGTGGTGGATGCATGGAATGGCCTACCTCAGGAAGTGGTGGCTATGAATACAGTGCAGGGCTTCAAATAGGCATGGGATAGGCATAAGGGAACAATACAGATGAGTATGAATAGATAGGCCACTGACAGAGCAAAGGCTGATGGCACATTTATAAGGCAGAAAAAGAAATGGGCAGACTGGATGGGCCTTGAGGTCCTTATCCGCCATCAAACTCTATGTTTCTGTGTTATGTTTCACCTTCCCCTCCAGCTCCTCTGCAATGTTGCTGATGTAGATATTAAACAGCACTGGCCCAAAAACTGAACCCTGTGGCACCCCACTGGTCACCCTCCCTACTTCGGATTTAGCCCCATTTACCATCACCCTCTACATTCTATTCTTCAACCCATTTCCAACCCAGTTCACCACACTGTGTCCCAATCCCAGGCTGTCCAGCTTTTTCACAAGCCTCCGGTATGGAACGGTGTTGAACGCCTTGTTGAAGTCAAGGTAGGTCACATCCACCACTCCCCCTGATCCACTTCCCTAGTGACTCAAGTCAAAGAAATCAATCAAATTAGTTTGACATGACTTTCCTGCCATGAATCCATGCTGCCTCAACTCTTGTGCTCCACTTGATTCAAGGTGTTCTACTATCCTTTCCTTTAGCAAAGATTACATAATTTTACCCACCACCGAGGTCAGGCTGACAGGTCTATAGTTACCAGCCTCCTCCCTACTCCCACTTTTGTGGAGATGGACTACATCAGCCCTTCTCCAGTCCGCCAGAACCACTCCTGTCTCCAGTTACTCATTGAATAGGGATGACAGTGGTGCTGCCAATACCTCCCCTAACTCCTTTAATATTCTGGGGTGTATCCCATCTGGTCCCATTGCCTTATCCACTTTTAGTTTTGTAAGTTCTTTTAGAACTCTCTCCTCTTTGAATGGACTGTTGTCCACCTCTCTTCCCATCCTGATTCTTATCTGTGGTCCTTCTCCTTTCTCTTCCTCTGTGAAAACTGAACAGAAATATTTTTTTTGGAATTGATGCTTTATCCCAGTCTCCTTCCACTCCCACTCCCACTCCTTCCTTCCCTTTCAGCCTTACAATCCCCCCGAGTCTTCTCTTCTTACTAATGTGTCTATAGAAGGCTGTGTCCCTTTTATGTTGTCTTGCGCCTGCGCAAGAAACATATTGCAGTAACTTTGGAATAGCAGGTTTTGGAGCACGGTCATGTCATGGCCAGTGGCACCACTGCTTTTTCTGGCTGGGCTCCATGGCACGAATTAGACTGCATGCTGTCTATGACAGCAGTGCAAAAGCATGCCACCAACTTGAAACAATTTAGCCACTGCAATGAGGGAGCACCCACTCATTGCAGGGCATGTCTTCCATGGTGTAACATTTCAATAAATATGGCAGGCTTGCTGCTGGCCCCTCCCAGTCCCTAGAAGCTGACTTCAGGGGTGCCCAACCCCCCATCAGCATATGCGGCCCCTTTAGTGTTGTGCTTTGTGAGGCGGTGCCCAATCCCCCTCAGCATCATGACCCCAACACACAGACATGCTTGCCGACAGAGGTGCCCAATCCCCCTGTCAGCATGCTTAACCCCCCCCAATAGCACTGGCATTTTCCTGTGCAGCCCCACCCCAATGGCCCATTGTGTGCCACACTGGAAGCCCACCCCAGTATGGCAAAAACCTGTAAAAAAGCAGAAAAGAGTCTGCAGTGGGTTTTTTTCTGTTACCTGCAACAAAGGAAATGGTCCCTCATCATCGGATCCCCTTCCCCCAGCCTGCACCCACCCTCTGTGCACTCCACCTCCCCATACACACCCCCCTCACCCCATACTTACCTCCGGAGCCTGGCACGACGATCTTCCGTAGACTGGGAACACGTCTGCACTCTTCAAAGCTGACCGTGAACTGAAGAAACGCCTGTAAGCTTTATAATGGCATAAATAGGGTTTTCTCAACTTTGGTGCATTTCTCAGCCATTTTAGTGAATGTTGGCACCAAATTTTCAACATGGGGTTCTTGGGACCCCAGCTCATGAATTCAGTCACTGTCATCTCATTATTCGGTCTCAAAATGTGATTTTGTGGTCACTGTATGGAATCCCCTTTCGGGACTGATTAACAAAATGACAATGTGACTGTTCTTAAGGTGGTTTCCCAAAAAGCCTATGTTGCAAATGTGGTGAAAAAATTCCAAAAAATTACTGTGTTATGAGCGTGCATTGTGCAGTTTCCACCCACGCTCATAGTTTCGAGAATTTGTAATATTTTTTCTACAGATTTTCAACATTGCCAATTTTTCACAGCTCCTTATAAACAGTACAGCTGTCATTTTCCACATCCTGTCCAAAATGTGTTTTGGTGCATCCGGAGCACAATGGCGCAGTCACTGTAGGAAAACAATGTCTGGGACAGAGGAAGAAAATCACAGTAACACTGTTCATGAGCAGAGGTCACAAAATGCCTATGTTGAAAATTTGATGACAAAATTCCACAAAATCACTATGTTACGAGTGTGCATTGCACAGTTTCCATGCACAGTCATAACTTTGAAAATTTTTAATATTTTTACTCCAGATTTTCAACATTGCCATTTTTGCACACCTCCTTATGAATAGTAGAGCTATCATTTTTCACATCTTGCCTGAAATGTGGTTTTGCACATCTGGTGCACAATAGTGCATTCACAGTGGGAAATCAACTTTTGGGACAGATTAAGAAAATCATAGTGCCACTGTTCATAAGCAGAGGTCTCAAAATGCCTATGTTAAAAATTTGGTGAAAGAATTCAAAAAAATGACTGTGTTATGAATGTGCATTACACAGTTTTCACGCACGCTTGTAACTTCAAGAATTTTTCATATTTACACTCTAGATTTTCAAAATTGCCATCTTTTCACACCTTCTTATGAATGGTGCAGTTGTAATTTTTCACATCCTGCCCAAACTCTGTTTTCACACGTGGCGCAGAATGGCACGGTCGCTGTGGGAAATCAACATTCTGGACAGATTAACAACATTACAGTGCTATTTCATAAACAGGGGTCCCAAATGCTTTCATGAGGTGGAGTCACAAAAAGGCCTGGGGCATTAGGGTTGTTAACCGTAATAACCCACCCTGTACAGACTAACAGGCATCAGGGGTGTGCCTTTGGATTTTCAGCTGTAATGCTCACACCATTGCCCCCCACCCCCACCCTGCAGACACTGACAGGCATCAGGTTGTGCCTTCGACTCTTTGGCCCCAAAGTTCACCCCTTTCTCCTATACTGCACCCATCTCAATGTACTTCCTTATGGAATGGGGTGAGTGTAAGGCCCGACAACCCCAAAGCACAACACAACACTTATCATAGTCTGCAAAGTAGAGTGAGGTGAATTGGCATGAGCATTACGGCTGACGACCCAAAGATGCACCTCAATGCCTGTCACTCTCTGCAGGGTGGGGAGGGGTTGACGTCGGTTCCATACTTCACTACCATTCCTATTATGCATCTCTCTAACACCTGCACTACCAATGCCAATGCCAGCAAGACAACATTTGGCATTGACGAAAGCTTGTTTAACTTGTTTTGCTATACTTTCCTCTGTCTTTACTTTAGCACCCCTGACTGCCTTCCCTGCCTCCCTCCATGCATCTAGATATATTGTCCAGTCCTTCTCTGTTTGTGTCTACTTATGTTTCCTGAAACCTAACGTTTTTGCCCTTACTTTCCCTGCCACTTCCTGTGAGAACCATAGTGGTTTTCTTTTCCTTTTCCCTTTGTCTACTTGCCAAATACAAAGAGTTGTTGCCTTCACTATGGCTCCTTTTAGATGGGACCATTGTTCCTTGACACCCCTCCTTTTCTAGCCCTCTTCTAGGGCCTCTCTGAGACATACTCCCATCCTAATGAAGTCTGCCCTCCTGAAGTCCAGAACCCTTGACTTCGTGTGGCATATCCTTGTTGTAGTACTCACACTGAATCTTACTGTGCAATGGTCACTGGGCCCCAGGTGTTCACCTACCCTGACATCCATAATTCTGTCCCTGTTGGTTAGTTCCAGGTCCGAAATCACTTCCTCCCAGGTTGACTCAAGCATCAGTTGCTTGAGGCATGCCCCTTGCAGGGAGTCCAGGATGTCTCTGCCCCTGTCTGATGGAGCTACTTGGGTGCCGCAATGAATTTCTGGCAGGTTGAAACCACCCATCAGTAACACCTCTACTTTGGCTGCCATCACATGGATGGTTCTAGTAGATCCCTGTCCATTTCCCTCTCTTTGTGCTGCAGGTCTGTATATTACTCCTGTATGAATCGCTATGCCATTGTCTGCTTCCAGGGTGATCCACAATGCCTCTGGCTCCCCTTGCATTTCTTGTACTGCTGTTGCCTTTATACTCTTCTTGATATATAGAGCCCCCCTCCCCCTTTTTACCCTCCCTGTCCCTCCTGAATAAAGTATACCGTGGTATAGCTATGCCCCAGTCATGGTTCCCATTGTGCCACATCTCTGTAATAGCTATAATACCCAAGTCTTCCTCTGATATCATGGTTATCAGATCAGGGATTTTGTTACTCAGGCTGCGGGCATTCATGCACATGGCCCTCCATTCACGGCAAACATTCCTCCTGACCTCCCCACTGTTCCTCTTGCTTCTACTGCTCCTCCCCTACTTCTGCTGACTTCAGTGTTTGTTGGCGATTTGGTGTCCTTACTGTCTTCCACATTAGCTACATTATCCTGTGTGGGTGGGAATTTAGCTTTCCCCTGCGTTTTTCCTCCACTCCCCCCCCCCGGCTAGTTTAAATGCGTGTCAACAAAGCATTTAAACTGTTCACTGAGGCCATTGGTTCCTTTCCTGGAAGGATGCGGGCTGTCTCCAATGTATAGTTCTGCATTCCCCCAGATGGGTCCCTGGTCCCCAATGAAGCCAAACCCTTGCTATCCACACCAGATCTCCAACCAAGCATTGAAGCCACTGGTGTGGACATCTCTAGCCTCCCCCTTGCCATGGACAGGCAGCACCTCCAAGAAGGTCACAGATCTTTCCAACTTCCCCAGGCACCTTCCCAGTTCCCTGAACTTCTCTGGCACTCTTCCTATCTCTGCTTTGTCAGCTAGGTCATTGGCACATATGGATAATTACATCCAGCTCCCCCCTTCTCGCTATCGTCCTAGTGATCCTCTGCATTCACTTTCCATCCCTCCAAGCTGTGCCTCCTGGGAGACACTTTACCTCCCTCTCCTTCTCTCTGCCAGTTCCCAGCTGAACTCCCTGGATGATGAAATCCCCCACCAGGAGTAGCTTCCTCTTCCTTTGTGGTCCTCTTTACCCACCTTTGGAGCTCCATTGTGGAGGTTCCACTCATCCTCCCGGGGTACAACTTTGGGTGATCCTGAGGGGCCTTCCCATTACTCCAATACAGTGTAGGAGTTCCTCAGTTGCTCCAGCTGGGAGATGTGCTTCTCACCCACCTTCCTTACCCTGCTCAAGCCCACCATAGTCCAGCCACTCCTGCTGCTTGGCATTCTTCAAGGTAGTGGATTCAGATATGGCTTTACAAGTCATTTTAAAAAAGAATATGGAAATGCAGCTTATTTTAAAACAGAACATGGAAACATAGCTTTTAAAACATAGTTAAATACAGGCAACCCACTTACATATCAACAGATTATTCACTGTGAAACAGAACATGGAACTGTACTTTAATTTAAAGCAGAACATGGAAACACAGCTTTTTTGGAAACAGAACATGGAAATACAACTTTTAAAACATAATTACTTAAATACAGCCCCCCCCCATCCACACACATAAGTACACACAAAATAACAACATATATGTATATAAAAGCAGTACCTGGACATTTAGATTTACTTTTAAAACAGAAAATGGAAATGCAGCTTATTTTAAAACAGAACAAGGAAACTCCGATTTTCAAACAATTGTTATTTCAATGCAAACAAGCAACATCTACTTAATTTACAAGGCCTAATATGACAAAAATGTTATTTTAAAGTTCAATGTTTTGATGAATAGAGTATGGGGTTAGTAGTGCTTATGTAACTGTAGTTTACTTTCTGGCTTTTCTCTATTCCCACCCTTGGTAGGGAAACCTGGTAATGAGTAGGGAATAGAAAGCTCAAAAAGATTACCAGTAGACAGTTTAAAAAGATTATCTCCTCCAGCTCATGGAGAGTATGGCCAGTAGCATGCAGGAGAAGAAAACACCTCTGAGGACCATGGCCACTGACTCGCCCATCTTCCATGCAAACTAAGAGGAGATGAACCTAGGATCTAGCAACCATATTCTAAAAGCTGAAAGAGGTGAACTGCTTGGAGAGATGACATTCCATCTTTAGAATCCGTTGGATGATGCATTCTGGAAGGACGATTCTAAGGCTGAAGACACAGGGCCATGCTAAAGGAGTGTCCGGATCCCAAATATGGATTAGGTCCAGCTGTAAAAGGAGTGAACATGGTCCAGAATTCCAAGGTGATATTGGTTGCTATTCAATGAGGTACAGAGACAGTTCGAGCATGAAGAGCATGAGTTGAGTAAACAGGCTTGCCAGATTCAGAACTGTGGGGAGCAGGATAGGTTATGAAAGTCATAAAGTAATCCATCTGACTGTGCAGAGGGCTTGACATTCAACTTAGAGTCTGAAGGCATGGAGTTCAGCAGTGAGTGACACATTGTGATGTATAGAGGATAGGATAGAGGATAGCAGATGAGCAACAGCGAACAACAACACTGTTGTTCACTTCGAGAGGTTGTCATGACAACCATGTAAACCTCAAGAGTGAAGCTTTGCCGTTTTTACTGTTTTACGGTTGCCCATCCACTGTCTTTTTATAGTGTATGGGCAAAAGCAAAAAAAGCTGCGGTGACTTTCTTCATGGTAGCACCGGGTTTCTGGGACCCCCACCCTGCCCATGTCCGTGACAATACTCCACTCATTCCGGGTCCACATTTGAAAGTAAATACTGGTGTCCTGCTGTGTGCTGGCTAAGATTTAAACAAAATGGCATGTACTGGTAAATAAGAACTTTCTCCAGTGCCTTTGCTGAACTGTCGTGGCCATTTTATGGATGACTACAAACCGAGACTTGCGCATGCGCAAACATGATCAGAGCAGTTGTACCATCAATGTGACATTCTCACGATGGTACAACAACATCATGAAGTCGAATCGATGGTATAACAAGACTAGGAAAAGTTAGATTTTAAAGGAGTACAACGTTCTAACATACACTATAAGCATCTATGGAGATGATCAAGGATTCATGCAGAAGCTGCAGGTACCTAGTAGGAGGGGTTAACATGGAAGACTGCAGACCAATGAAGGAAGGGTGGTATATGCTGTAGAGAGGGTAACCGACTATTGATGGGACTAATTGGAAAGTTCAGCACAATGAGTTTGAAGGTTGAATAGAGTGACTTGTGATAATGTGATTTGTATAGGCTCATATGCAGGAAGAACTGCTAATGGGAAGTGACAGATGTGGTTATCACTGTGGCGTCATTGCCTGAGGCAGGAACTTGAGTGGCCACAGCGACTTTGCAGTGCTGGAGCATCCAATGTCTGAATGCTGAGGGGAGCTCGAGAATGGGTCATCAAATAAATCTATGGACCGATGTGACAAAGGGAAATGGAGAGCAGCGTAGAATGCAATGGGTACCTAGCATGCTTAGTCAGATACAGGGCTGTTGTTAGGCATAACTGGGATAGTGAGACATCCAGGTCAGTTGCAGGTGTGCAGATGGAAGAATCAATCGAAACCTGCTCATGGTGATGGTATTCGCTGGAGGGAGTATGGGAAGTAAATCACGATGGATGAGTTAGAAGAATCACTCAATGGGCAGCTGGCATGATTTAAGGCAACATGATGATGAGATGTAGATAACTTTTATGAATTATGGTGACGTCCACGGCCCAGGGAATGGTGGCTCGGATAGAGTAACTTTAGCAAGGCAGCTAGGCACCAGATATCCAGCAATACATGTTCTGGGGTAGTAGTCGGAGAAGGTCTTAGGAACATCCAGTGGCTATTCAGAGAATATGAGTTGAATAACATGGTCAAACTGAGACAGCGCTTTTAGGAGAAGACTATGCGGAGAAGGTATAATAGATGATGCCAGTACTGCTATAAGGTATCTTGAGGTTCTTGTTATCCTTAACAGTGATGGATAGTATGGATTTGGTACATCTCAGAAGGAATTAGGCTAATGTTTCCAGGTGAGAAGGTAGGCGTGAATGAGACTCCACTAAATCTTGGATCCAATGAAGATATTGGGAGCTAGTGATATCCATGCTGCTTGAATTAATAGAATATATAAGGAAACATTCTGCAGAGGTGGTTGTGAGATGAGATCTTCTATAATCCAGTTGAATGGGATTCCAGAAATGGGTCCTGGGGATGGTATTGGGAAGTACTGATGATTTTATGGTGTCGTAAGAGTTCATAGAGAAAGTTGTTCAAGGGATGTTGCTAGAATAGGGTTTCCTCAGATGAGATGAACAGGTACTCCATACAGCATTGTTATGGTGTATGGAGCTGTTATGATGGCTGAGATAGGAGTATGAGATGAATGAGCAGGTAGGAGTAGTTGTTCAGGCAGGGATGCTGGGCGTCGATAGTCATAGGAATGCCCAAAAGAGATATGCAAAAGTGCTGGAGCCCCGAACCACCAGGGTGGTGAGGAGGAAGGCAGCAGTCCAAGGATAGAGGAAACAGTCCAAGTGGAAGGCATCTGACCAGAGGAAGGAGCCTGATAAGAAGACAGCAGATGCCAAGCAGTACTAACGTGGGCAGGTGTGGATAAGGTACAGGACTCAGGACAAGTGCCACAGCATAGAGGAAAAGGATGCAACAAAGCTAAATCAGACCTCGGGTGGTAGAGCCATGTACAACCAAGAAGCAAATCCAGGTACAAGGTGCGTCAAGGGTGGTATGAGCTTCCCACCTCAAAGGAGATGATGAATGCAATTAGCTGATAGCAAAACAGCGCCGCAGCAATGGGGTATGAGGTTCCCATGTCCAAAGGAAATGGCGAACATAGCTTGCCAATAGCAAAGGTGCAGTGGTGATGAGGAATGGGTTCAGATCTCTGAAGGAGATAGTGAACTTGCATAGCTGGCAGTAAAAAGGGCAGCAGGGCTACATAGGAGGTCCCCACCCCCGAAGGAGGTGGCGAACTGGAGTGGCATATAGGCAAAGCACTGGAATCATTGCCAGAAGACCACTGGAGGGGATGAGGGCAGCAGCAGCAGAAGGAAAATGCAGGAAGTTTCAGCCAGGCATCCTTGAAGATGAGAGAAAGGCACATATCCAGCCAGAAGCAAGGGTAATGTGGGCAGACATGGCCAGGAGGAAGGCAACAGTGAAACAGTCATCTGGGGTAGCAAGAAGGAAGGAGATGGCAGCATCCACCTGAAGGTCCGGAGATTGGAGGAGGTGGATCAGAAGGCGAGCCACAACAACAATGCACAGGAGCATGGGAGGAGATGGAATGCAAGCAGCAAGGAAGTGCAGGAATCTGATGGTCCAAGTGGAGATAGAGACTGAACAAACTGGCAGAGTCCAAACCAAAATTGGAGGAGGCCAAAGGTGGGGACAAGTACATCGAGTCCATGGAGGTAAGGTTGCAGTTGGGTGAGGTGGAAGATGGAAGGCAATTGGAGTACAGTGGTCCCATTCCCAAATGGAATACGGTGACCGGGTATCAAGTAGAGAATGTAGTGGGTTGAAACTGTAGATTGAAGACAATGGCTCCCATCCCTGATTGTTGGGGTGAGCTAATCTTCACCCAGTGCCACCAGGCAGAGTTAGGGACAGAGACTGTCAGAAGTTGGCAAGTAGAAACTGCTTGATACAGGAGGTAGAGAAAACATGCTTTCATCCCCGGTAGACATGCAAAGCCTACCTGCACTGCTATGCCTCAATAGGCAGAGTTAGGGAAGAGGCTGTTGGACTGCTGATATCGGCTGAGCAAGGAAAGGGCAGCTGACAGCTGTGCAGTAAGAGGTAGGTAAACAAAGTAGGTTGAAGGGGAGGGGAGCAAGTCAGAAGGTAGAGAACGGGAGGAGGAAGGTACTATGAATGCCATTAAGGTGGAGATAGGGTAATCCAGGGAGGAGCATACGGTGCAGCAATGGAATACAATGAATAAGTGGAGGCTGAGCAGGATGCAAGGGTAATGATATATGTGAGGGTAGCAATAGCCATGTCAGCAAGAAGGCAGGGCAAATCATATGGCTTGCATAAAGCATGCTCCTGCTAATTGGAGCCAGGATGCCCCGCCATGATGGCCCAGTCCCCCGCCATGGGAATAACAGGAAATCACAAGCTCAGCATTGCAAGATGAAACAGCTACTGGTACGGAGATAGAGTAGGTACCTGAAAGAGGTTTCGGGAATGGCAGGGCCTAGGGAAGAACAAGCCATAAGTATAATGGGAAGCAAATGAGGACTGAGTAAACACTACTAGGGGCAGAGACGGGAGCAGGCATGAGCAGTGGAGGGATGATAGGTATGTTGAAGGGAAGGAAGCACCAGGGTGGGAATACAGATATAAGAAAGGTAATATAGAAATAATAGGCTGAGCAAGGGATATAAATGCTGGGACTAAGAAATTGAAGGTGAAGCAGCATGGATGTCAAGCATAACAGATAGGGAAGGTGGATCAAAAAGTGGGCTGAAGAAATACTGAGTGACTGCAGGTCTCAGACTAGGGCAGAGGGGCAGGATTGGTATGGTACAAGGGACTAGGAGATGGAGACGGAACACTTAGGAGAAGTGAGCCCAAAAGAAAACACGGGGATCACAGGACAAGGGTAAGAACTAGATGAAGGGAGAGAGCCAGAAAAATGAGCAGCGAGGAAGGAGGAGCAGCATTAGGAAGGAGAGCAGGGGCAGGGAAGGACAGCCATGGGACAGAGGGAGGACGGAGGCAAGGAACAGAAAGTGGTTTTGTTTTTTTGTATTTGTGTATGCATAGTAGGTGAGTGAAGGTGGTAAGAAAGTGAGATAGGGAGGGCAAGTAAGAGGGGCATACCAGCGGTAATGGAATACCAGGAGATGTTGCCAGAGAAATGAATGTGTAGAGTACACTATCAGCCAAAGGCCCAGGTTTCTCTTTACCCAATGTCTAGGCCTGAGCAAACCACTCAAGCTTCGCCCCGCATAACAGATTGTCACCAATTGGAAGACTCAAAATAAAGAGACAAGTCAAAACATTGCTCCATATGTACTGAAATATTATAGACAACAATAAAAAAATGTTAAGAACAAGGCTGGCACTACACACTGAGCTAGTGTGGTGAAACATAGGTACTTGTCACACACTACACCCAGGTATGTGGTCCACATGCGACATTCCCAAAGAGTACTTTCATCCAAACAACACAACACAGACGAAAGTAAATTCCAGCTGTAAGGTAAAGCAAGGTACAAAGAAGGGAGAAGGGAATAGCAGCACAGATAAAATCGAGCAGGGAGCAGGAAAAGGAAGGGAAGGAGTCTCAGCCAAGCGAGCCATGCAGGAGCCTGCACCTGCGAGGGGAGAGTTTTGAATACGCTAGGCAGGAACTGCCGTGGATTGGCCTTGTAGGGGATGTGGAAGGAGCGATTCTCCAACATTGAACCTCGGGCTTTAGCCCTCCCAAAGAAATCCACGTACCAGTAAAACTAAACATGCAAATCAATACAAATCAACATGGAACAAACAAATTAGTCTATGCTGTGTGTAAGCCATATACAGTACTCTTACAAAAACAACATTTTCCTACAGAAAATCGCCCTTGTAAACTCACAACAAACATTTTCAGGCACAGTAAAACAGATGCTCATTGTTGCACAACTACAAACTCAAACACAGTAATTTTAAATCAAAATGAAGCTCATTAGACACTTAAGAAAAGGCAGCAAAAGGAAAACATACACACACTGAGGCTACATAAGCCATATTCCCCTCTCCGTCTGATGCACAGTCTGAAAGTCATATGATGGAAGATGAGCAGCTCTCTGCAGAGTAACTGAAACCACCTGCCTCCAATTCATTATTCCTTTTGAATTCATAATTCTCTTTAATAAAGTAAACTTATCTTTTGCTGGATTTTTTTTTAATCCCTAAAAAATTAAAAACAAAGCAGTTTGTGACTGTATTATACAGGACAAAACAGACAAATAAAACTGCTGTATAAGTGAAAAAATCTATCTCAGGAGTCTAATGAGCTAATAAGCTACAATCCCAAACCACTCATGTTCACTGCATACCAAAAAGGCCAGGGGCCCTTACTTGGGTAACAAAGTCTTCTGGTAGGTGAGACCTGGCTCATTTTGACTGATATACTGAAAAATCAAACAGGAGTTATCCAGAGCCAACAACAGCTGCCTTACATTTATTTTGATTAATTAAGCTGGAGTTACAGTGTAACTGATAAGACATATAGAGATGACATAAAGTGCAGCCTTATAGAGTAGCTAGAGTAGGACTGTAATAAATAAGGCATCATCATCCCGAGAGGGGAACTCCCCATTGGTGCAATAGAGGAAGTGTCAGTTTGTTCTCAATGAAATGCTGGGTAATATTTAGGCAGTCTTAGCTCCCAACTCTGATGCAAATAAAGCCCTACAAACCACCAAGGGTTGAAACAACAGGGTCAGCCACAACAGAGACTCATGATGCCGAACTTCTCCACATACAGTCACTGGGGAACATCAAGGAGGGCAGTCAAGTGCCAGGGTTGTCCTCACTTGTAGTCACCTTGTTGGCTGGTGACTGGGTTGTTCACCCTCACCTGTAGTTCACCCTGAAGTGATTGTATGGTGGTTGCCAAAATGAACAATGTGTTTTGGAGGGAGTGATATACTGAAAGGTATATTTTGGGTTTGGAGAAGGTGGGAGTGTTGACTTGATGTTCCAAAGTGCATAAAGAAATGGAATCAAAATAAAAAAAATGACAGAGATGGATCAAGCCAAAGCCCTCATGCCTATTTTGTTTTTTTTTCCAGAGGTTGCATATTTAATTTGAGACCCCCTCAAAAACGCTTCACAGCCGATGCGCTGGGGTAAGAGTATTTGGCTCTAGCATGAATAAAAAAACTACATTAGCAAAGATATTTATTGTGTGACTTTTCATGTTGTCACGAGTGCTATTAATGTGACCTTTCTGCATATTTAATTTGCCTGAAAAAGTGTGATATTGAATGTTTAGTCATTAACTTATAGCCTGCAGAAACCTGAATTGGTGCTGTGTGATAAGGAGTTGTGACATACTCAAGGAGTTCCTCATATCACACCCTACACAACCTAAATATTACAACCCCTCGTGTGCTCAAAGTGGGTCTTCGTATCACACCCACACCTCCAAAGGATTTCTTGCACTGCATTCCACACCCAAAGGGTTCCTCATATCACATCCCACACAGTGTCAAAAGGTTCCTCATATTGCACCCCACACATCCAAAGGGTTTCTCATATTACAACTCACAGAACTGACTCCCCCCACACACATAGAAGGGGTTACTCATAACACACACACACACACACACACACACACACACATATACACACACACACACTTTCTCTGATCACACCCAACACATAATCAAAGGGTTCAGAACTAAATTGAAGTACATTTATTATTTGCATTACTCTCTTCTTGCAGCTAATAAATGAAGTCATAGTGACAGGAATAAAGACATAGCTTATTGGTATTAAAATAGATTACAGGGTAGGACCAGGGCAAGGCAGCTGCTCATGATGGAGTGTTTATTATTTAAAATATCTGGAATTTTAGGGAGTGTATGATTTAAACTGGTTAATGATTAAAGTTTGTTTTGTTAGAACCGGTACACCGCACAAAATTCTTTTGAAAGTTATAGACATCTCTACATCAAGCTATGTAGTGGCTGTTCACAGTCTGGGAAAAATTATACCTGGATTGTTACTATAAATACTAAGGACAATTATGTTTATTTCCTTGTTTTTCCTTGATCTGCTTGTGCTTACCTTCACTTTCTTTCATCTGGCCAACTCCCATCAGGACACTGGCATGTGTTTTTCTGGCTCCAGTAAACACAACCTCCTTTGCATCATGAGCCCTTCCCATGGTGGGACCCGTTTCACCTGAAGGAATATGGAAGCCTATTCTGGGATCACAAGTTCATTGTAAAGGGCTGGGGAAGACTGTCACTTAAGCAGACAATGGGAGGCCTTTATTAATAGCAGAATTTTCGCTATTAAGGAGCCACCCAGTACTCAATGTGGGGGAGCACACTGGGCATCATCTGGTCGCTTGGAGGTGCCATTGTTACCCACCATCTAAAGAAACTTGTTCAGCATGAGGAACACAATCCTCCCACCAAAGTCTATGTCCCAGGAGTCTACCAGATAGGTACTTGAGTGTAGTAATGCAATGTAAACCCAGGTTTCACCATGATATATAGAATAACGTATGGACATCAGCGTGTTATGTAAGGAATAATCCAGGCATGTGTGTGGCAATATTGTAAGAACTGAATGAACTGGGTTGGTTGAGAGCCCCAAGCTGCAGTTGAGGGCCTTCATCCACCCAGGAAGTGAGGATATTACAGCACTGACACACACCTGCAGAGGATTATTACCCTTACAAAATTTGTTAAATGGTCAAAAGTATTATAAGAGATTTTTTAAACCTCAAGGTGTGTGATACTACATTAACCACAAGTTTGAGCAGTTTATGAAGGCATCACGCACCGAAGGGTGTAAAATAAAAATCAAGAACACCTGCAGAGATTGTTTACTAAAAATGCCTGCCAAGAACTACCTATTTCTGACCTCTCTAAATTATTATTTGACATTTGGGAAAATGATCAAACGTTTGCTGCATTTTCAAAATAAAGAGAAAATGGATCTCAAGAAAATGGGAAAAACAAAGGCAGAATAAAACTGAATCAGTTATATACTGGTTACCAGTGCTAGAACTTTAAGAAAAGAAGCATTTGTCAATGGTGAATGCTCGACAATTACATTGCTGTTCTACCGGCTCTTGCTTGTATACATTTTTACCATGTATTAACCCAGGACAGACCAGATAAGATACAATATCTCATTTTCAGTGATTTAGTAGTAGCAGTAATTGTTTATTCTTGGCAAGCAAGTACTGATAGCCCAACTGAGCCAAGTCTCATTTACAATGGGGTCCTTCATGCATACAGTCAAACACAGTGATACATTATACATATAGGTGGTACACTTCAAAAGACATCAACATATGCTTATTGATAACAATAAATTCAAAATATAATAAAAGACATATACCAAAACAGTACTCTGGTTAGCTCTTTTCATACTTAGTACAGCAGATCTGGGGAAGAAAAGAGACTTTTAAATACCAAGATTTTATCTGATTCCAAGATGTTTTCCCATTTCTTACCTTTAGGAATACGATAAGTTGTTCCAAACCCTAGGTCCTGAGCTAATTATGCTCGAATTACTGTTAGACATTTTAAATACTGGGATTTGTAATTCCAAAGTTCCAGCCAATCTAAGATTACTCCTTTTTTGCTGGGTTGGGAACAAATTGTCAAGATAAGGTGGAGTTTTCTCTAACAGGGTTTGGTGTATCAAGTATGAAATATGTAGATTTCTATGTTCATTCAAACTTAACCAGCCTAATGAATGGTACAACAAACAATGATGTGTTTGTCATGGGGCATCCAATATAAAGTGTGCAAACCTATTGTATATTACATCTAAATTCCCCTAATTCCCTCCCAGTTGCCCCCCTGCAAACTATATCCCCATAGTCAAACAACAGAATGATCAACAAGTTCAGTATGTGCTTTATTGCATCCAGAGGGATACATTTTCTGACTATACAGTGCCCCTAATATTACATTCAATTTTTTTTATTGAATTGTCTATGTGGACATCTCACTTACAATGGGAGTCCAACCAGACTCCTGGATATTTGTAAGAGGCAAGGCAAGGCAAGGCAAAATTTATTTAAAAATAAAAAGGAAAAAAAGAGCCCACTTGCTTCAGAATGGAGCCAGCTATAGTTGAAATTTGTCCTGCTTTTACACATTTTTAGATTGTATTTACCCAGGCTAGGGCAGCTAAGAGACAATATTTAATTTTCAGTGCTCTCCCACATTTTGACTCCAAATTTCCAACAGTCCTTTTATGACCTGATGTTATGATCAAGACAGGTGGGATTGCTTAAATCCCATCAGAAAGGTGATTCTTCAGTGTAAAAGTGAAAACAGGTTTTGGAGGGGATTTGAAAAATGACATCTGATATGTTCAGGAGGTGGGGTAACACAAGGAGTATGTTGAATATTAGGGGCCAACATCTGCAAAAATCAAGTTATGATTTAATGTTGGAACAGTTCAATGTTTTCTCATAACTTTTCTTTTCACATTTTGATTTCAAGGGGATGATTTTCAAACATTTGGGGCATGCCACAAGTTCTGGGTGTGCTGAACATATGGCACCTGGGGCATGTTGCATTCCACAGCCAGCGATCAGAACTCTTGATCCAGTGCACCAGTTGCTGCATGTTAGACCAACTTTTTCTGATCTAGATTGAGGCAATCTCAGATACACATTTTATGGGACTTGCACCAAATATTTGGTGCAAGCTGCCATAAATGGAGAAAATTGTCATAAATGCACCCTGTCTTCTTGAATTAGACACATTCTGTAGCAAACCTCTCAGCACAGCTGCTCTGACTGCCAGGTTTGCTGCAGGACTTGACACAAGTCCTGAGTCACCCTTCAAGGATCCAGCCCCAAATTTTCAACACAGTCTTTTTAGATCACTACTTCTGAATGTGACAGGTGTCATTTATAAAATAGTGGCTGAAGTGCCATTTTGTGCCTTAAGTGTGAAAACACATTTTGGCCAGATTTGAAACATGACAGCTGTCTCATTCATGAAATGATGTAAAAAAATGGCTATGTGGAAAATCTGGGATCAAAATACTGAAAATTACCAAAGTTATGAGCATGCATTAAAACTTTTCAACGTACACTCATAATGTTGTTGTTTTTTAATATTTTACCTCACATTTTCAACAGTTTCTGTATGACCCCACATAGCCTTCTTATGACCCCACCTCATGAATAAAGTGGAGAACATTTTTAAATCCTGCGCAAAAGGTATTTTCATGTCACAAGCGTGAAAACAAGTTTTGGCCAGGAGCTGAAAAATAACAGTTATCATATTCATGAGGTGGCGTGAAAAAATTACTATGTTAGAAATCTGGGGTGAAAATATTGAACATTTACTAAAGTTATGAGTGTGCGTTGAAAAATTTCAACAAACACTCATAACTTTGTTGTTATTTAATATTTTTACTCCAAATTTTCAACATAGCCTTCTTATGGTCCCACCTCATAAATGGGTGGAGACATTTTCAAATCCTGCCTGAAAGGTGACTTTGCACAGTGACCATGAAATCAACTTTTGGGATGGATTTGCATAACTTCACTGCCATTGTTCATGAGGTGGGGTCCCAAAAAGGCCATGTTAAAAATATGAAGAAAAAAAAAATCCTAAAAAGTGGCCAAGTTATGATGGCACATTCAAAACACATTAAAATACATTGAACCGCATACCTGATTTCCTCAGGTCCGAGTTCAGCATTGAAGAGTGAAAACATGTCTCCAGTCCAGAAAGGATAATGTCATTGCATACCCAGTAAGTATGTAAGGGATGTGGGGGGGGGTGCTGAGTAGGAGGGTCTGGTAGGGGAGGGTAATGGCAGCAGTAGGCCAGCAGTGGCAACAGACACCAATGGATGTTTTTTTTTCTTTTTACAGGATACAGAAAAATAAAAAAACAACTATGAGGGACAGTTTTCTTAATTTCAGGTACTAGCACTAGGGATTGGGCACCCCAGTGTCAGTGTTATGTTTGGTAGCACCAAGGGAATGCTCTCAGGTGTCACACTCCAAAAATGGGTTGGGTGTGGGTACTAGCCAGCATGAGGGATTGGACAGCCTGGTGTTCAAAAATTAAAAGAAGTGGGGGTATGGGGTGGTGGGTGCTGAGTGGGAGGGTTGGGTGGGGGAGAGAAATGGTGGCAGTGTGCTGGCAGCAGCGACAGACATTGATGAATGGTTTCATTTCTTTCAGGATGTATCAAAATAAAAGAAAGACTACAACGGACTGATTTCTTTATTTTCATTTCCATTCTGACGCTGGGATTGGGTAACCATAGTGTCAATGCTATTTCAAGCTGCAGATCAACCATTTCTGCCCCCTCACTTGAGAGGGCCAAAGGAGATCGCTGATAACAGCCCATTGGGTGGCTGAGGAGCAGCTACAAATCAGTGGCTCATTTAGTCACACTGCTGATCTGAAGCAGCTGCTACTATGTGGCTTCTTTTTTTGTGGGGAGGAATGAGAGAAGATGCTGCTATTTCGATGGTGTCCCTCTTCTTTCGTGGATCTCAGGGGGCTTAGAAGTAACTAATGGTAACTTTGTCATGTGTGTGTTGGCGGGAGAGAAACTGGAGGAGATGCTGCAAATGGATATGGTACACACACACACACACTAGAGGGCTAGAAGGAGATCCCCATTGACTGTTGCTGCTATGGAGATGCCATGTGTGTGTGGAGAGGGGCCAGATAGAGATGTCACTGACTGCTGCTGCTGCTATGAAGATGCCATATAAGCATGGATTCATTTATGCTGAAACAGATCTGTGTTTACAATGTCTCATTCTTCTGAGGGGGATGCTGGAGAAGCCACTGACTGTGGATTATTTGGGGGAACTCAGTATGGTGATGTAGATTGGATTTTTAGGTGCTACCTGCATGATACTACTGTAGTTACTGTGATGACAAATGAAAGTAGTCCTCACACAGTGATTGTGGTTAGTACATGGGTAAAATTCCTTTCCTTTTATGTATTCCAAAGACTCATTATCCCTTAGGCTGCCAACAGAATTAGAATGTATAGGAATTTTGGACTGATATATCAGTCCGAGGCCCTGCAAGGGTTAATAGTAACCACAAGACTATGTCAAGCAGCCTTAAAAAGGGCCACTCAATTAATCTTGTAAAATGTCTTCTGTTTTTTTCTGTTATGTTTTCTGGTACTTTCAGGTTACAACTTCCCACAGGCAACCTTTCAGGATATCTGACATTTTGCTGCTTCTCTCTGCATAGTCATGGATAGTGGTCATTTCTATTATCACAATACTATGTTTTTCAAAGACCCATGTCCTCACCTTCCAGTGTCTTCTGTCGTCTTTCTCTGCTATGTTTTCCCTTTGGACTTTTATTAGAATATAAAGGTTATTCTGTCTCCAGCTGGACAAATCTCAATATGGGCTAACATAAGAAATTTTACCAGTGGTGATGGAACTGCCTACAGTATTTTATTATTTTTAATAAACTGCTCATTATATCATGGTTTCCCTTAAATAGCTCATTAGACACCTTCAATGGGAATATTTTCTTGTACATTGAATTTGTCTCCCAATTTCTTTCTTTCCTTCTTTCTTTCTTCCTTTCTTTTTCTTTCTTTCTTACTTCCTTTCTTTCATCCTTCCTTCATTCTTTCCTTCCTTTCTCCCTCTTTTTTGATCTCTCTCTCTTTCTATATCTAAATGGGATACACAATGGTTTGATGTAGAATATGCAGTTTATCTCTACATATGGGGGGCAAGACCATAACTTATGATTGGTGAAATCATGAGTTAGTTACAAAAGTCTTCTTCCCTCCCAAGTAGAGATAAATTGTGTATTTTGTGTCAAGCCATTGTGTATTTGATTTATTCAACATCAGTTTAACAGTTGTAACTTTTAAATCATCTTTTCGTGTGAATAATTTACTGTTTTTCTATTATTTTTAACAGTTGATTTCAGTGCTGCAGAGGCCTATTATGAGGTAATCCGCACTGGGATAGCTACTCTCTGACTGGTTCTGCTTTGTACAAATGTCAAGGAAAGTGATTGGGACACATACAGTATAACCTGTAGATAAATGTTTGTCTGGAGGTTAGACAGCATGATACATTTATCAGGGAGGATGTATCACCACTGGTGTTGCACAAAGATAGATAGACAGACAGACAGACAGAGTAGATACAACAGGAGTGGGGTGGAAATGACAAGCTATTTTAGTGACATCAGTAACAGCAAGATATAAAAACATATCATGGTTACTGTTGTCACAATGGATATTTTTTTATGTTACTGTTATCACAGTGGAATACTGAACCAATCAGAGAGCAGCATCTACAATGCTGATGACATCACAATGTCTAGTGCAGCACTGAAACAAGCAGTTAAAATCAAGGAAAAGCAGCAAAATCTTTAAATACACTGCAGATTTAAAAACTATTACTTGTAAATTACTGTTTTATATATCAAATATACAATAGCCTAACTCAAAATAGGCAATTTATCATCACTTGTGAGTGGGCAGGACTTTCATAACTCACTTGTGGCTCTACCACTCATGAGTTATGGTCCTGCTCCCTCACACTTGAAGATAAAATTACATATTTTGAGTCAGCCCATTGTATATCCTGGCCCAGATATTCAAAAGGGTTGTGCATGGTGCAACAGTGTTGCACCATGCGCAACCCACTGATGCACCCTGGCGCGATATTCAAACGGGAAAAGTGCGCTGCACAAATCCTGATGGCTGGAGTGCATGAGTAATATGGAGGCGAGGGGGTGCCTGCACTTGCACAGCCCGATATTCAGCCTGGGATGTGCAGAGCCATGCATGCGCAACCCCTACCTGCGCCAGCACAAAGTTGATCCAAAAAAAAAGGAACAACGGATGGCCACCCACAGGTGAGCTGCCACATTGCAGGGCACAACACAGCAGCTGCCACCTGTGGGTGGCCACCCAAGCTCTGGCTACACCTCCGTTGTGGCACCCCCCCATGCCCAATTGCAGGCATCAGTAGAAAAAGATCAATCCAAACTCCCTAATGGTCCAGTGGACCTGCCCACCCGATTGCGGGCTAAGTAAATGATGAAAATCCCTATAATACCTGGTGGTCCAGTGGACCTGCCCACCCAATCGTGGACTAAGTAAATAAATGTAAATCCCTATTATCCTTGGTGGTCAGTGGGCCTGTCTGCCCAATTTGGGCTGCAGTAGAATTAAAAGAAAACCTATCACCCCTGGTGGTCAGTGCACCCCTCCCCACCCGCCCACAGTCCCAACTGCCCCGCTCCCCGGTCAGTGGTGGGCAGCAGCACCCCGCCTGCCGCCCGCTGCCCACCGACTGACACCGTTATGATGGAGGCTGTCGCCCGATGGTCCATGATGTAGGCCAATAGGCGTACGGCTATACCATCTACATTCAGATATGTGAATGGGATCCATTCACATATCTGAGAAATAACAATGCGGTATAGACTACACACCCATTAGCTCACGCTGTGGACCAATGGGCATACAGCCCGACGGTGTCAGTCAGTGAACGCTGGCGGCAGGCAGAGTAAGTGCTCGCCCGCTGATGACCGGGAGGGAGCGGGCGGTGAGGATCAGTGGGCGGAGGAGGGGGGTCCACTGGACCACCAGGGATGATAGGTTTTCTTACTCTACTGCAGCCCGCAATCGGCGGCAGGTACACTGGACCACCAGGGATTTAGGATTATACTATCTTTACTGCAGCCCACGATCGGGCTGTGGGGCACATTGCCACGCTGCAGCGTCAGTCCCGATGGTTGCCACTGGCAGGGCGCCAGGTGCAAGTCATCGGGATCAGCGCATCTGCATGCAAATGGGGCCATAATGACATGCAAACAGCCCCATTTGTGCCTTGCATACATTATGGCCCCATTTGCACGTCAACTTTTGAATATCACGGTTGCTGCACCTTGCACAATGGAACTTGTACTAGCGCATCCCCATGCTCCACTCTGGCCACTGGCACTGGCACAGTGCCACTGCACCATGTGCACTGCGGGTGGCCAGGTTGCGATATTCAACTATGCTGAGCCATGGCGCAGCTTAGTTGAATATCACCCAGTCAATGCCCCTGCACAGCCAAGTTGCGCTGTGCCCAGGCTTGCGCCACAGCCTGGCGCAGTTTGAATATCTAGGCCCCCATGTATCATACAAGCATGGTAGTGCCTGTATATTAGGGTTGAGCAAGCACTTAAATGTTAAACCCCAATTTTTTCACCTTAATAACTTAGCCTGTATTCAACTGATTTACATGAAATTTGGAAATCACAGTGTTAGTGGCAGGAAATCTAGATCATAAAAGTTTCATGAGGATCGGTTCTCTGCTGGCAAAGTTATAGAGGTGCAAAAAACAAATCATCAAAATTCAGACTTTTTTTGCTCATCAATAACTTTAAAAATATAAGGATTTGAAACCTGAAACTTTCAGGCTTGATAGAGTCTGGTCTAATGTGTGTGCTTTTGTGTTTTTACATCCCAAACATAAATAGTTTTAAATTATTTAAGAAAAAATTATCTGTTTGTGAGCATGTGCGGTTAAGAAAATCAGTATTCTGAAGATAGTTGAATTTTTGCAACAACAGAAGGTTGTACTACACGACACAGCTGTCATTTATTATTTGGTACCAAACATGAGAGTCTGTCATATATCAATTCCTGCTGTGTCAATTGTCAGGGATGGGGCTACTGTTACTATAGCCCTGCCATGCTAATTGTGCTCTGCCACCAGCACCAGTATATCTGCACACAGAGGAGGGGGGGGGGGGCCAGTCCCCAGTGTCAGTTTATTTTTTTTTTTTGTATAATCCAACATTGGGATGCCCACCCCCAATGTCAGTTGGTCCTTCCTCCTGTCATCAGTACAACCCCCCACACACACACAAGGCCGTTGTTATGTATACTTGTCGACATCGGGGAGGCCCAGTTCCCTGTGATGACATGTACAAGCCACCCCCAGCAGTTTGGCACACTAGGGAGCCTATCCCCAGTGTCCTGAAGTAGCTTTATTATAATAACTGTTCCTACAAACAAGAAAACCATCCCATGACATCTTTTTTTTAATTGTCAACAAATATAGTTATTTTGAATGCGATACAGCATGTAAATAAAATAGTTGTTTGCCAATATTTCTATAGATTCCTGATGGTTCACTCCATGTGTGGACCACAGGACATTTGTTGTTGCAATTAAGAAGATGCATTGCACTACAGAGTATTTCATTTTCACCCAACAAGAGGAGCATGATAATATACCATGTTACCTGCACCTTGCATTTACCAATGTGTCTGTTTGATACAGTAATACTATTACAGGGCATACCCACTTCTAACAAAGTAGCTCACTATGAACATTTACTTTGAGGTGAAAGAAAACCAAAAATACAATGTAAAATTTGCTAGGAGCTTTAAGTGCTGCATTGTGAGCGTGGGCCCTAATTTTCTGCAGTTCCATGACCACGGAATAACCACAGAAGTTGAGACTGCTGGGAAGTTGCTGCAGAAGTCTGGTCTGCTCTCATATAGACTTAGAATTTGCAGAATGGCTGCCAATGTCACTCTCCATTCTATATTCTGCTCTGTACAGCCGCACCTATACAGTAGTACTCACACATGGAGCTGTTCTGCAGCAAGCAAATGCTTTTTTTTAAGTGATCACCCAGCAGTGAATATTTTCCCTGACATGACATTATGAAAAATGAATGTGCTCTGGCTGTGATGGTATTGCCATGTTGGATTGTAATGAATTGTGATTCAGTGTTACCCCCCTCCCCCATGTTGAATTATGAGGTATTGTGATTTGTTATCATTCTTCCTCTGGCATTGTTAGCAGTAATAGTACAGACTGAAATCATAAGATTTGAAAAATTGCAGTTTGGGTTAGTTTCATTACTACTACCAAGCCTGGGCCAAAATACCATGCAATCACTGCATCCTTGACAGAATCAAGGTGGGAAAATAAATTGGAGAAGAGAGATACACTTACAAAAAGAAAAAAAGTATGACAGAGAAAGCAATATTTAAAATATAAATAAGAGACTGTGCAAAGAGACACAAAGAAACAAGTACAGAACTATAAAAGGGGGAGTAGAGAAGAAAAGGGAAAGAACACAAAAGAGAATTGTAAAGAAACAGAACACACATAAAGAAAAAAAAGTGCAATGAAGAAAAAAATAACCAGAAGGAAACAAAGGAGGAAAATGTTAGAGCACTACAAATTGGGAGGGACAGACACCAAAAGTAAGAAGAGTGTGTGTGTGTGTGTGTGTGTGTGTGTGTGTGTGTGTGTGTGTGTGTGTACGTACACTCAGTGGTTGGGGGGTTGGTAAAAAAGACTACCTACTTAAACTAAAGTGCAACACAAAGATAAACTAATGCTGTACAAAATGCATTTTGTTTAGCAATCACAACTACAAAAAAACCCTGCCCAACAGTCTGATGGCTCAGGATTGCACCCTCAGTTCTGTGTTTTGCAATGCATAGCTGTATTTTTATAGTGGCACCGTCCCATAGTGCTGTCCCATGGCAAGCAGATGATTTTTTTAAAAACACTAGCCACTGGTTTAGGATGGTGCCTACTTCCATGTCCTGCAATGAACAGAAACATCCATACAATGGTGTCTGCCCATGGCACTGTCCTGTGGCAAGCAGTCACTTGTATTAAATCACCAGCTGGCCACAGGTTTTGGATGGCACCCATGGTTCTATGTCCAGTAGTGCACTGACACAGCTATACAGTGGCATCCACTTGTGACATTATCCTGGTGCAGTCATCCACCTTTTAAAATGCACTGCTGGCTCCTCATACAGGATGGCACCTGTGGCTTGTGTCTTTGGGTACAAAGATGCATATTTTCACTACAATGGTGACTTCCAGTGTCACCATCCTGTGGCAAGCAGATGCACCATGGAAAGGGAGTTCCACTGGCACTGTGAAAAACCAACAATGGTTCACATCTAGCTGCAGCACATACAGAGTGCTGCACTGAATACCCCCATCAACCCACCCACAGGCTATTAGATAAGAACGCTGCCCACAAGCCCAACAGCCCACAGTGGAGGAAATTCTTTTTTATTGACACAGTGATTGCCCCCCTCCAAAAAAAATATTTACCATATGAGTGCCACCAAAAACAGCTAACCTCTTAATAGGCTGTTTCACTGACAGAAATGAATATAAAATAAATCTAAATGAGTAGGTCCCTTTAATAATGTGTCACAGCACTTTGTCCTCTGCCATGGAACTTGGCCAAACTATTCCTTGAAAGTTCGAAGTTCCTGCTGTGGAAGAGAGGTCAATAATGCCAAGGAGCATGGAGAGCTTTGATTTGGAGTTTTGTATATGCATCGTCTTTATAGTTCTTCGTTCCAATTGTTGAATGCTGTTCATCATCTTTTTCCATAAAGCAGATTAAGTTCCTTTTACCTTTGTACTGCTCCATGGAGAGAGTTTAAAATATACAGTACTAGGATTCTATGCGTCAACTTTCTTATGACTTAGTTGGCAAGAAGTACAATAGATTTGATGACTTTTTGTAACATAACTAATTGATGTCAGTGCTATTTGTGTGCTGAAGTCACATTAAGGGATCACCAAAGATGTCATTGAGGGGGATTAATATGTCACTAAAATTGTTTCAGCAGAATGAAATGATAGCATTTTGTGGTCACACCCAGAGTTGAATAGTGAGTTGTATATTTAAAGGGCCTGTTGTGGTAAATTCCATCCAGAACAGTAAATTGTGGAATAAACAATAATGGCAGAGATAGTCTTCTGTGATGGATTAAGCACCTCTTGATTAAGAGAAAAGGATAGCTTAAATATGGACTGCCTTCTAGTGGCTGAGACATGACAGATTTGATTTATGAATCATGGCAGGTATGAGCAGTAGGGCTTATGTTACATATAAATAATGTTTCAACATAGCTGCAGTCTGCTTAGTAGGCAGTTCATGATCATAAAAATAAATATAAACCCTCAAAGTTTTTACGTACATTTACCTGTCAGAGCAAGACAAAGATCTCATAAAATTCCTAACATGGTTGTTACTCTGCTAATACATGCCAGTTGAAATGACAGGTAATATGAGGTGCATCATAGTTTCAGTTTACGTCAAGGTAGGCTTTACTGAAGCCATACGCAAGTGTAACCAGTTGTGGCTTCAGGCTATGAATGTGTTAGTACACGTGAGTGTTTGTGGATAGACAGACAGAAAGACACAGACAGATAGACAGATATATAGAGACAGAGAAACAAATAGAAAGATGGATAGCCAGACAGACAGACAGACAGACAGACAGACAGACAGACAGATAGATAGATAGATAGATAGATATTTAATAACACATGGTTAGGTGTTTGTTCAATCAGTGATATACAGACACCAAGGGTGTGGTGGCATGAGGTGTAGCAGTGTGCACAATACATACCTGATGTGTGCTTACCTACAGCACACATGTAAACTTTGTGTACTATGCATATAAAACCAACCCTAAAACATGATTAGAAACATTTTGCAAGTGAAATGCATCATACCTTTTTATCCCTGCTTATGAAGCAGAGAGGGTTGTGGAGGAGAAGGAGTACCTAGAGACTCTTCTGACCTTTATCTGTCTACTGTTCCTACCAGGTTAACAAAAGCTAAATCAATCAATAAATAGATAACTATTTTACTGTTATGTTGATTAGGAAATATAACAGTTTGGAAGTGTAGCAAATGACAGTTTTAAAAATATATATAACCAGTTTGCAGTTTTGTTTCATTTAATTATTTATTATTCAGAATGTGTGAGTGGGAAGATCTCTTCTGCCCATCTCTTTTGTCATCCAGGCTGAAGTTAAAGATCCCATTACACATTTTAAGAGTAGGGTAATTTCCCCAGTGTCCTGGTCGATATTCCCCCTGTCCATAAAACAGATCCAGTCCCCCCACCCCCCACTCCCAACAGCCACCTGGAAATGAGATGTCACATCTCAATGTGCCTTTCCCGGTGCAAAAAAATGCAAATAAAACTGAACACATTTCTGGGCTAGATTTTGTTTTAGTTTTCATCAGGCATCCCATGGTAACTCTTCATTACATGTGCAGCCTGCTCCAGAAAGGATTGGTTACATTCTGCTGTGACACTGAGCGTTTAGCACCATACAGTATATTTAGAAGTCCTTGTGACCATGACGCCTTTGATTTGTCACCTTTCAGGAGTTCCTCTCTCTGGCTCAGACTGAGCCAATGGGATGAGCCTCTCCAGATAAGCCTGCTTTATAACCCTGTGACAGACTGATCTTCTCTCAGCTGTCCCCCTCATGGTGGACATTTGAGTCTGTGTACTTTTTAAGCTAACTAGTCATACTGTTTACAGCACCCTAATTCAGAATGTATTTACTGATCACGACGCCCTAGCTCAGCATTTATTTATTGATTACAGCACCCTAATTCAGAATGTATTTACTGATCACGACACCCTAGCTCAGCATTTATTTATTTATTGATTACAGCACCCTAATTCAGGATGTATTTACTGATCACGACACCCTAGCTCAGCATTTATTTATCGATTACAGCACCCTAATTCAGAATGTATTTACTGATCACGACACCCTAGCTCAGCATTTATTTATTGATTACAGCACCCTAATTCAGGATGTATTTACTGATCACGATACCCTAGCTCAGCATTTATTTATCGATTACAGCACCCTAATTCAGGATGTATTTACTGGTCACGACACCCTAGCTCAGCATTTATTTATCGATTACAGCACCCTAATTCAGAATGTATTTACTGGTCACGACACCCTAGCTCAGCATTTATTTATTGATTACAGCACCCTAATTCAGAAGGTATTCACTGATCATGACACCCTAGTTCAGCATTTATTTGATTACAGCACCCTAATTCAGGATGTATTTACTGATCACGACACCCTAGCTCAGCATTTATTAATTGATTACAGCACCCTAATTCAGGATGTATTTACTGGTCACGACACCCTAGCTCAGCATTTATTTATCAATTACAGCACCCTAATTCAGAATGTATTTACTGGTCACGACACCCTAGCTCAGCATTTATTTATCGATTACAGCACCCTAATTCAGGATGTATTTACTGGTCACGACACCCTAGCTCAGCATTTATTTATTGATTACAGCACCCTAATTCAGAATGTATTTACTGATCCCGGCACCCTAGCTCAGAAGTTATTTATCGATTACAGCACCCTAATTCAGAATGTATTTACTGATCACGGCACCCTAGCTCAGCATTTATTTATCGATTACAGCACCCTAATTCAGGATGTATTTACTGGTCACGACACCCTAGCTCAGCATTTATTTATCGATTACAGCACCCTAATTCAGAATGTATTTACTGATCATGGCACCCTAGCTCAGAAGTTATTTATTGATTACAGCACCCTAATTCAGAATGTATTTACTGATCATGGCACCCTAGCTCAGAAGTTATTTATTGATTACAGCACCCTAATTCAGAATGTATTTACTGATCACAACACCCTAGCTCAGAAGTTATTTACTGATTTCAGCATCTTAGCTCAGAATTTACTTACTGATTCTTAGTTGTGAATTGATCTGCCTACTAAGCATTTTTTCTGCTGACCACTGCACCCAAACCATAGAACTTATACTCCATCACTGCGCTTCTGCTAGGCTTTTAGCTACCTGTGCGTAGCTACAGTACCGTGCAACTGTAATATGCTCTGTTTGTATTTGACTCCCTTTCCTTCTGTCTGGACTTGCTGTCAAAACCAAATACCTGGAAACCCCCCCACCCTCATCTCAGCATGCCTCCCCCCAGTGGCAGAAAGCAAAGGGCCTAAAGATTGCCCACCTCAATATTCACAGCCTCCTTGCCAACCTCTCAGACCTTATGGCTTGGGTCACCCACTACAATCCGGACATCCTGGGGATCTCTGAAACCTGGCTTAAACCTGCCCATCCTGATTCCATCTGTGCCCTCCCTGACTACCTTATGACCAGACAGGACACAGTGGGTAATAAACGGGGGGGGAGGAGGGTGGACTGCTGCTCTACTATAAACCCCACCTTAAAGTGACTGCCATACCTCACCCCCCTCCCCCTCTTGCGAGTTCCTACATGCCCTTCTTCTATTGGGCAACACTAAGAAGCTCCACCTGGCCTATGTGTACAATCCTCCAAAAAGTGGTGTTCGCAACCTCTCCCATCTCCCTGACTGCCTCAGTCCCAAGGTGGGGACTAGTGAACTCTTAGTGTTCAGGGAATTTAACCTAAACTAGCTGAGTGGCAATGCAAAAAGTTATGAATCCCTTCTGTCTGGTCTCGCCCTAGGCCAACTTATCACTGAGCCCACCAGACCCTCTTCCTCTGGGGTAAAAGGCATTCTTCTTGACTGGATACTGAGCAATAGGCCTGACCACATCTCAGCTTCTGGCCTCTTCTCTGACTCCATATCTGACCATTCCCCTACCTACTGTATCTGGAAGGTCCAAACCCCCAGGGTCCCCCCAAAAGTCATTCAGATGAGGGACTATTCAAAGTTTGACTGCAACAACTTCCTTACTGACCTTAGCAAGACAGACTGGTCCCGATCTATGCTGACGGCAACTCCTCTGCTGCTCTTTACTGCTTCCTAACCATATTTGCCCCATTACAAGTCAGACATGCCCCAGTCATAAAAAGGAGAGTGAGGGGCACTGTCACAAAATGGTTGCAAAGGGATTTGTTTGCCCTGATGAAGCTTAGGGACAAAAGCTGGCAAAAATTCAAGGCCTCCAGGGATAGATCAGACTTTGAGGCTTACATGCAGCTCAGGAACCCATGTAAGTAGATGTTCCACTCGGCTAACAGTGAATTCTGCAAATCCTCCCTTGAAGCATCTACCAAACACCCTAGGAGCTTCTGGCACACCATTAAACATACCGTTCATGGTCCTCCCTGCCCCCAGGTCTCCGACTTGCTTATCGACGGAGTCAGCTGCAACAATGCCCTAACTATAGCCAATGCCTTTAACGGCCTGTTCACTGACCTGTCTGACTTCACCTCTGTGCCTTCAGTTGCAAATGACCTGGGTTCCTCTAGCGGCACTGTGCCTCATCCTCATCCCCCTCCCTTCTACTTTAAGTCTGTCTCCTGCAAAGAGACACAGAAGCTCCTAGCTGGTCTCTCCCCCACTCTGGCACTGGGCATGATGACCTCAAGCCCAAATTGTTCAACTTGGGGGCCCCCCACCTGGCATGGCCAGTCTTCCACATTCTCAACTCCTCTCTCATGTCTGGGTCTATCCCAGCCATATGGAAGGTGGCTCATGTGACCCCAATCCTCAAGCGTGGAGATCCCAAAATACTTGAAAACTATCACCCCATAGCAATTCTATCCACAATAAACAAACTGCTTGAAAAGGTAGTGGACTCCCAGCTTGCTCTCTTCTTCCAAACCTATGGCCTCCTCACCTCTGTGCAGCATGGGTTCCGCAAAGGGCACAGCACTTCCATTGCCCTCGCACAGGTCACCTCCAAAATCAGAACTGTGACTGACCAAGGAAAACTCACGGGGGCCATCTTCATCGACCTGTCTAAGGCCTTTGATCTGGTTGACCACACTCTCCTGGGCTCTGCCCTCCAGTCCTTCAGCCTTTCCCACCCTGTCCTAGCCTGGTTTACCAACTACCTCACGGGCAGGCAACAGTACATGAGGTTCCAGAAAGCCTTCTCTGGGCTAGCACCGGTAACCTGTGGGGTGCCTCAGAAGTCTGTCCTCAGCCCCTTACTGTTCTCCCTCTTTATCAATCAGCTGCCCTCAGTCCCTGCCTCCGGTCACGTCACCCTATATGCTGATGCCCTTGTGCTTCTCGCTAGCTCCCAGGATAGTGGAGACATTAACACTAGACTAAACTCTGATTTTGACCACATCCAATCTTGGCTCAAGGCAAATAAGCTTGTCATCAACCTCCAGAAGAAGTAGGCCATGCTGTTTGGCTCCCCTGCCAAGGTTAGAGTGTGCCTGGCCGATCTCAAAGTTGGTACCGATAGCATCCCTGTATTGGTGGTCAACTCTTTCAAGTACCCGGGGATAACTCTGGACCCTCAGCTGGACCTCTCTCTGCACATACGTAACTCCTGCAAGGCCACAAACTGCAAACTGGGTCTGGCATACAGGGCAAAAACCTGCCTCACCCCAGCTGCCCAACTTGCCCTTGCAAAAGGGTTTTTTCTTCCCATGCTCTGCTATGGGCTTGTCTCCTTTGTGAATGCCCCAAAATCCTGGCTCACGAAATGGGACACTGCATACAGCAATGTGTGTTGCTTCGCCCTATCAGCCCCCCCGGTCTCATCCATCACTGCCAGCTCTACTCCAGGCTGGGGTGGCTCTCCCCCAGCAATCTTCGATCCTTTGTTATGGGCAATTTTGCAGACAACAATATCCGACCATCCACTCCTCTGGCACTTGCTGATCTGCACCCGCCTGCCCCCTCTGGCTATCGCCTGAGGTCCAGCAACTCCCAGGCTCTCATGGTCTCTAAAACTTGTTCCCTTGCAGGGGATCGTGCCTTTGCGGCCCTTGCCCCCAGAGCCTAGAACCTCCTCCCTGTTCATATAAGAGCTGCCCCCTCCCACAGCTGTTTCAGGTCCTCCCTCTGGGGCTACTTAAAACAAGCTTCTGTCTGCCTTTGCTCCTAGCCGTACTACCTTCCATGGCGCACCTATGTCCATTCCTGACTGTGTGTGTGCATATGTCCACAGAGTACACTTCAAAAATGTCCTGCTGATATTTGTTTTGCTCCCTCGACAGCCTCCTACAGTTGCCATGCCTTAACACTGTAAGTGCATTGTATTTGTTCTCTGCCTGTATCTGACTGTAGCTCTTTCCCTATACCTGTCTGTACCTTGTTGATTGCTGCTATCTTGTCACTGTATTTGATTATTGCCTGAGTTCTCTGCCTGTACCTGACTGTACCTTATTGATTGCTGTTACCCTGTCTCTGAATTGTTATTGCTTGTACCTTTGTAATTCTCCTGGGTCGCACCTGAAAATAGACACTTGACTGTCTAGCATGCTTACCTGGTAAACAAAAGCTAAATAAATAAAGTCCCACTCTCAGAGGAAGATGTATATTTCATTGGTTTTAATTCATGCTAGTTGCTTTAATTCAGGTTATCTATTTAAAAATACATTCACACAGACTGAATGAGGCATTTTTCTATAACTCTAAACACTGCTTATGGCCAGTCAGCTTGGTGATTGAACATTTATTGTTGAGTGTGAGTGTGATGTATTTTTAAAAGGACTGCATGAATTAACTTCTTCCATTTGAGAATGGGACTTATACAATACCACTGGTGATGAATTGTCCCTGATATATATAGGGGATACTGCATGGGGCTCCTGTGCATAAGCTTTTTATTTCCTCTGGAATTTTGGTAAAATCTCCTGGCAACGAGTGGTGCAGTTGACGGAAAGTGCAAGTGTGTATTGTTACTAGCATCATATGACGAAGAAAAAGCTGATACACAAGAACCCCCTGAAATGTCCTGTTTAAATGAACATATGAAATTGACAGCAGAAACAGGCCTCATGCTCTATTGAGTCTGCTCGAGTATGCAGCTAGCCCCTCATCATGCAGCTGCCCCTCCTGCCCCCCTTCCCAGTATACCTTACCCTTACCCTGTCCCAAACCCTCTTGAAACTATCATCTTACAGGACACTATCTCATCAGATAAGGTGTTCCATTTGTCCACCACTCTTTCTGTGAAAAAATGTCTCCTCATCTCCCTCTTGAATCTTCCCTGCTCCAATCTCAGTCCATGCTCTCCCGTGTCCCTCCGCCTTCTTATCTGAAAAATCTCTTCTGTGTTGGTTATGTTTATCCCCTTCAGATACTTATAGGTCTCGATCATATCCCACCTATCTCTCCTCTCCTCCAGTGAATACATATTCAGGTCTCCCAGCCTGCCCTAATAGGGCTTGCTGTCCAATCCCTGGATCAACTTTGTGGCACTTCACTGCACCCCCTCCAACAATCTGATGTCCTTCCTCAGGAATGGGTGCCAGTACTGCACACGGTACTCCAGGTGGGACCTGACCAATGACCTATACAGGTGCAGGATAACCTCCCTCCTTCTAGAGGAGATCCAGCTTGCAATACACCCCAGCATTTTGTTGGCTTTTGCTGCCACCTTCCTGCACTGAGCAGAGTTGTTCATGTAATGATCACTCCTAGGTCCTTCTCTTCTGTGGAGCTCCCAAACTGTACCCCATTCAAGTAATAATCTCTCCCCTGGTTCCTGGCTTCGAAGTGCATAACCTTGCACTTCTTGGCATTGAACCCCCAACTGCCATGTTTCCGCCCACTCCTGCAGCTTAGCCAGGTCCTCCTGCAGCTTAGCCAGGTCCTCCTGCAACCCTTTCCACCCCTCTGCATCATCCACTACAGCTCCCATCTTGGTATCATCTGTGAACAGGCTGAATTTGCTCCAGATCCTGTGTGAGATATCTGCAATAAAAATCCCAAACAGCACCGGTTCCGGTACCAATCCCTGTGGTACCCCCGCTTGTCAACGCTACCTGTGATGAGAGATACCACCACCACCACCATCCTTTGCTGCCTTCCCTTTAGCCAGTTTGTGTTCCATTTCACCATTTTTCCTCCTGCCCCCACATATTCCAGTTCCCCCCAACCTCCCATGTGGCACTTAATCAAAAGCCTTGCTGAAGTCCAAATACAGGACATCCACTGCATGACCCTTGTCCAGTTCCCACGTCACCCAGTCATAGTACTCTACAAGGTTTGTCTGGCAGAGTCTGCCCACTATAAACCTGTGCTGTTGATCATCCTAGAGACAGTTTTCCTCTAAGAAGCTCGTTAGCCTCTCCTTTAGCATGATCTCCATGAGCTTTCCCACGATCAATGTGAAGCTCATTGGCCTATAGTTTTATTTATGCCATTGGGCTGATGACCCAGTGGAATAGTTTAATATGTATTCAGAAGGCTTGTCTTGCTTATGTTTTTCATCTGTTATTTGACAGACCATTGATCAAATCTGCTGAGCACAAGCAGCATATAGGTGATTCCATGACCTGACTCCGGTAGTCCATGGAGAATGAAAGTTCAAATGTTAGTGGCAAAAGTGGCAGTGAATGCAGGAACAAGTGAAGCAAGCTCATTTATGAAATACCTGCAGGATAATAACATGCCTGTATGGAGATAAAAAATGTATCATCTCTGCAGGTGCTTAATAACATGTCTTACTGAGTTCATTTAGTTTTCACTCAATAATATAATGTGCTGGTGCAGATATGATTGAGCCTTTCTTCCTAAAGTTGGCCTACTATATTTTGCCTCCACCCATTTACCCACCTTTTCAATTTGTCTCTCAATTAGGGCTCCCTCCCCAAGGTCTGCAAGACAGCCCATGTCATCCGTCTATTCAAATCAGGGGACCCCTGCGACCTAAATAATTACTGCCCAATCTCCTTGCTCCCGGCCTTGTCAAAACTATTGGAGAAGGTAGTAAATGACCAGCTCGGATCTCAGCTGGAAAGTTTTAATCTACTAAACCCAATTCAATCCGGTTTCCTTCTTGCCTCTCCTAGACTATGCTGACTTCCTATATGGCCATAGTACTAGCACAGCTGTCTCCAAGCTTGATACCCTATACCACAGAGCCCATAGGTTCATTTTGGTTGCCCCTTATGACACACATCACTGCATCCTCTATTCTTCTGTAGGCTGGAGCTCCCTTAGCTTCAGGAGGCAAAAGAATCTATTCTATGGACATATAAGGCAATCACTCCTAAATTACCTCAGTACCTCACAAGCTGCCTAACTCCCTGCATCCCTAGTGCCTGTTCTCTCAGAAGTCTTACCATCTTATCTCAGGCTATCCCTAACATTAAAATGTGCTTTGGTAGAGCCTCAATAAGCTTCACTCTTCCTACACTCTGGAATAAGATCCAGAAAACCTTAATACTTGCTTCCCCTATCACGTTCTCCCTCTTCAAATCCTTGTTCCTGAGGACATTCTCCAAGGCCTGTCATTGCTTCAAGTCAAGGTCTTAACATCAACATTTGTTACTGCTTTAAATTCTGTACTTAAACCTCAACCATTGCCTGAGGCGTCATTTGAGTCCTCCTTTCTGTCATTGTCCAAATCAAGGTTCCAACATCATGATCTGCCTTTGCTTCACATATTGGACTTAAACCCCAACCATTGCCTGTGGCATCTGTTGTGTTCTCCCTTCAAACAGTCCTTCCTCCCTAGGCCATCATGTCCAACCCTCTCCTATCTCGTCTGACCTTCCCTCCCCACTCTCTATACCCCCTTCCCTTCCCACCCCCACTTGCAAGGACATACCTACAGTACTTATCAAAGGACTCTTACATCTCAATCTTCTTCGCTCTTTGACGCTAGAGGAACTGCCACTCCTGCTCACTATGACTCCTCCAATGATGTTTACTGTATAAACGTTACCTCATTACCTCACGTCCATATATCTGATTCTGTATCCATGCAATTGTATTTACTGTAAATGGAACTACCTCCTGTTGAACATATTGTTAAGTTCTGGTGCAAGTATCTTGTCACGTGTGCTAGTTATATGTTATTATGTTGTTGTTATTACTGCGTAGTTGTTATGTAAGTTCACTCAACCTGTTATATCTTAACCCTGTTGGCAATTGTTTTGCCCCAGGTCCATCTTGTAAATGAGCTTGTCTCAATGATGTTCCACCTGGCAAAATAAAGATTTTGATTGATTGATTGAACATAAATGTGTTTATCATGCTATCTAACCTCCAGATAAACATTTATCTGGGGCTTACATGTGTCACAATTCTTGACCTCTGCACAGAACAGAACCAATCATAGGGCAGCTGTCACAATAATAATGACTTTATAATAGGCTTATACTGCACTGAAGCCAGTAGTGAAAATAAAAAAAGTTAAATCTTCATACAAAAAGCTGATTTAAAAGGTCATGACTGTTACACTGATGTTGTACAAATCGAATACATAATTGCTTGGCTCAAAATACACAGTGTATCTCTACTTGTGAGGGGACAGGACTTTCAGAACACACTTGTGGCTTTGCCACTTGTGAGTTATGGTCTTGCCTCCTCATACTTAGAGATAAATTGCATATTTTTGAGTCAGGTCATTGTGTTTTTCCTACTTACTTTATGGTGCTTTGAGGATGTATTTCCTGGTTTCACCATGGTGAGAGGTGCTACTGCGTTAGACCAACTGGCTGTGGATCTGTAGATTCTGAAGGGGAGAGAGAGAGGACTGACAGATTAGTGGAGAATTGACTCAAAGTATTTTTGGATTCAACTCTCTTTCCTTCCTTCCTTCCTTCCTTCCTTCCTTCCTTCCTTCCTTCCTTCTCCTTCTTTCTTTCTTTCTTTCTTTCTTTCTTTCTTTCTTTCTTTCTTTCTTTCTTTCTTCCTCAGATAGATTTTTGCAGTTTCTGATGTACAATACTGCAATTGCACACCACATTTGATGATGTGTACCTACCCTGACATATCAGATATTTTCTCCTCCTCCATGACTTGACCCTGAACCATATGGAAAATGCGATGATCCTAGTATATTCCCTCATTGTGAACTAGCTTAAACCTGTTATTTTTCAGTCAGTTCTCTTTCCTTTTAAGTCAGCTACCAGACCAAATACAGGAGCTGACAATCAAATCTCACATACTTTAATTAGACTGAGAAGTGACATTTAGAGTTAACATTCCTTGGTCAGCTAACCGACCAAACCAAAGGTCCTTCAGCAACAAGTTGCCAAAGCTTTTAACTTCACCTTATCCCATAACCTTTAGGAAAGCAGACAAAAGAAGTCCCAGAACATGAATATTGGTTTAAGCTATGTATGCTGATGCAGAGTGGCATACTTTTTTTTTTTTTTTCATTTGATTATGCAGGAGGTGAACTGGGTAGTCATACCTGAGTCTAAACACCTACAAAACAGCATCAAATGTAATTAAAAAGATACAGTAACTACAATTTATGTATGTAGCATTATTTAAAAAAAAATGCTATGTTAGTCAAATGGTTAGTTCATTTGTTTGAATCTGTGACAAAGAAATGTGTTTGCTGTGTTAGTTCAGTTAATGATGTAGAAGAAAACAAGAATAAATGTGTTGCAGGTGATACCTTATATTGGACTAACAAAACTGTTTTTGAACCTAGCATTCAAGAGTTATGCTATCTTTATCAAGTCAGTGAAAGCAGATCTGAATAACATGTCAGATACAGAGGCGGGATGTGGACTCAAATGAGATATTGGTTAGCTTGTTTAAACATGAAAGCACTACAAAGTCAATTCACATCTGTAACAAGCATTTGTCAATGCTGAATGTTGATTGTGTTGGTCCGTTGAGCTCGCTCACTGCCCCTCTGTCACTGGCTCATTCTGTTTCTCCCGGTACTACTGGCTGCTTTTTTGTACTGGGCTCCTGCCTGCATTGGCACCTTTTTCTGCCCACAAAGAAATCTGCAGTTGTCCTGACAGAGTTCCGTTGAGGTGGCTCACTCCCCCTCTCTTACTCGCTCATTCTGTTTCTCCTGGTGCTGCAGGCTGCCCTTTTGTACTGGGCTCCTGCCTCTGTTGGTGGCTTTTTCTGCCCACAAAGAAATCTGCAGCAGTCCTGATACAGGTCCGTTGCTTGCTCACCCCCCCACTCACCACCACTCATTCCGCTTTCTGCCAGCGCTTGCAGACTGGCCTTTTGTACTGGGCTCCTGCCTGTGTTGCCATCTTTTTCTGCCCACAAAGAAATACACTGCAGCCATGATGGAGCTCCGTTGAGCTCGCTCACTCCGCCTCTCTCACTCACTCACTCGTTCCATTTCTGCTGGCACTGCAGGCTGGCCTTTAGTACTGGGCTCCTGCCTGCATTGCCACTTTTTTTTGCCCACAAAGAAATCTGCAGCAGTTCCAACAGAGCTCCGTTGACCTCGCTTACTCCCCCTCTCTCACTTGCTCATTCCATTTCTGCTGGCGCTGCGGGCTGCTCTTTTGTACTGGGCTCCTGCCTGCATTGCCGCCTTTTTCTGCCCACAAAGAAATCCACAGCAGTCACGATAGAGCTCCATTGAGCTTGATCACTCCCCAACTCTCACTCACTCCTTCTGTTTCTTCTGCTGCTGCAGGCTGCCCTTTTGTACTTGGCCCCTGCTTGCATTGCTGCCTTTTTCTGCCCACAAAGAAATCCACAGAAGTCCCAACAGAGCTCCATTGAGCTCACTCACTCCCCCTCCCTCACTCGCTCATTCTGTGTCTCCCGGCTCTGCAGACTGCCCTTTTGTACTGGGCTCCTGCCTGCATTGGTGCCTTTTCCTGCCCCCAAAGAAATCCGCAGCAGTCCCGACAGACCTCAGTTGAGCTTGGTCACTCCCCCTCTCTCTCTCACTCGCTCAATCCTAATCTGTCCCAAACACTGATTTCCGACAGTGACTGCGGTATTCTGCGCCGGAAGCATTAAAACACATTTCAACCAGGATGTGAAAAATGACAGCTGTACTGTTCATAAGGAGGTGTGAAAAAATGCCAGTGTTGAAAATCTGGCTTGAAAATATTACTAATTTGCGAAGTTACAATGGTGCATGGAAACCGCTCAATGCACACTCGTAACACAGTCATTTTATGGAGTTTCATCACAAAATTTTCAAAATAGGCATTTTAGGACCTCTTTTCATGAACAGTGTTAGTGTGATTTTCTTAATGTGTCCCAAACACTGATTTCCCACAGCAACCACACTATTGTGTGCCGGAAGAGCGAAAACACATTTCGGCCAGGATGTGAAAAATGACAGTTGCACTGTTCATAAGGAGGTGTGGAAAAATGGCAATGTTGAAAATCTGGACTGAAAATATTGCAAAGTTGAGAAGGTATGAGCGTGCAAGGAAACTGCACAACACACACTCATTAAGGACTTTCGTCACCAAATTTTCAACATAGGCATTTTAGGACCTCTGCTAATGAACAGTGTCACTGTCATTTTCATAATGTGTCCCGAACATGGATTTCCCACAGCGACTGCACTATTCTGTGCCAGAACTGCGAAAACGCATTTTGGCCAGGATTTGAAAAATGACAGCTGTACTGTTCATAAGGAGGTGCAGAACAATGGCAATGTTGAAAATCTGGAGTGAAAATATTGCAAATATGCGGTTGCAAGCGTGTATAGCAACTGCGCAATATATGCTCGTAAAACAGTCATTTCTTGGATTTTTTCCACCAAATTTGCAACATAGACTTTTTAGGACCTCTGTTAATGAACAATGTCACTGTCATTTTCATAATGTGTCCCAAACATGGATTTCCCACAGCAACTGCACTATTCTGGCCCGAACTGCGAAAACACATTTTGGCCAGGATGTGAAAAATGACAGCTATACTGTTCATAAGGAGGTACAGAACAATGGCAGTGTTGAAAATCTGGAGTGGAAATATTGCAAATTCATGAAGTTACAAGCATGTGTAACAGCTGTGCAACGCATGCTCGTAAAACAGTCATTTCTTGGATTTTTTCCACCAAATTTGCAACATAGACTTTTTGAGAGCCCACCTCATAAACACTGGCACTGTTGTTTTTGTTATCGGTCCCGAAAGGTAATTCTGCACAGTGACCGCAAAATCACCTTTCGGGACCAATTAACGCTATGACAGTGCCTGAATTCATGAGGAGGGCGTCCCAAAAACCTCATGTTGAAAATTTGGTGCCAAAATTCCAAAAAATACCTGAGATATGCATCAAAGTTGAAAAAAACCCTATTTATGCCATTATGCAGCTTACCGGCATTTCCTCAGTTGGTGGTCTGCTTTGAAGAGAGCAGATGTGTTTCCGGTCCACCAAAGATCATCGCACCATACTCCGCAGGTAAGTATGGGGTGAGGGGGGTGTTGGGAAGCAGGGTGCACAGAGGGTGGGCACGGGTTGTGGGAAGGGGCATGGAGACTGCGAGGGACCGTTTTCTTATTTGTACAGGTTAAAAAACAAAAAAAACATTGTGGGACTTTTTTTCTTTACAGTGCATGTGACACGCTGGGGTGGGCTCCCAGCATGCCAACAGAGTGTTTTTTTGGGGGGGGCAGCTGTAGCCGATGGGGGATTGAGCACCCCTGTCAGCATAAAAGGGGGGACGCAAGAGCCAAGGGGGATTGAGCACCCCCTCGGCAGGGGGAGTTAATTAATATTGTTTGTGAACACGGCAGCAAGTCGCCACCATGTTCACAAACAATATTGCACTTGGCAACATTCTACCCAGCAATGACAGATCACTCCCTCATTGCAGCGGAATGGCTGACGCTGCAATGACGAGGTGGCCCCTGATTGTAGTGGCTGAAATGTTTCAAGGTGGTGGCACACTGGCTGAACTAGTGTCAGCAGCAGCATGCAACTGCATTGGGAAAAGTGAGCCAAGCCTTTACAGGCTTTAGGGGCATTGGCCACAACAGTGCCACGCCTCCACAACCTGCTTCTGGCAAGCTGCCGCAATATGTTTCTTGCGCATGCACGCTATCAACATAAAAAACAGACTAGAAGAACTGCAGAATATCCCATTGTCATTTAAGAGTGGTTGCTGCAGAGACAGCTTCAAGACCAAAGTGATTGTTCCATTTCTGTCTGGGGAGGCTGATGTGGTGGTTAGAGAATGAAAGGAAAAACATTTGAAGCATTTTTTGTTTGGGGTGGGGGGTGAATATGAATGCATCTCTGGTAATGTGCCAAAAAGCCAGCATGTTTATTAAGTCCTTTTCCTTTAGTGTCAAAAAGTTTGATCACTTTCAGTTCAAATGTTTATCATTCCTGAAGTATTCTTGAAATTTCCTTTTAATACTCTGACAGTAAAATCACTGGTGAAGTGGTCTGGTCTTGAGAAATGCTCCTCTATCAGTGTATTCTCATCTTTGTGGTGTTTGTGGATCTGTGCTGGTTCATTCTTGTTTTGAGCTTCTGTCTAGTTTCATCAGCATAGGAGCCATCCTCATATTTTGTACACTGTGTCATATATACTTCATTAATGGAAGAACGGGAATATGAGTTTGAATTTCATATGTTTTTCCACTGCGATTGACAGATGTCTCATGAGAGATGAATATACATAGTTTGCAGTCAGGAGTTTTCCATGCTTTCATACCTCTGACTACTAGCTGGGGCTCTCAAGAAAGTTGCCGGCACCAGTTTCTGCTCAGGTTTGGTCGTTGACAGAAGGCAAGTACTGGTGGTGTGGGAAATATATTTTTTAGAGTCTCATCTTCAAGCAATAGTGGTGATTGACAACCTTGTTATCACCTATAACACTCCAGTGGAACAATTTTCAAAGTAGATTTTGTGGTTTATAATAGAATACATTTCTGGACAGCCATTTGTGTCTAAAGTGTAAATAAAATGCAAATTCAAAGTTTAGGAAATATTATTTTCCATACTTGTTAGATAAGTTAATATTCTATGATAGAACTCTTAAGACTGAATTTTGACCTCCATAATTGTACAGTAGGTCTCTAGAGTAATGGATGTTTTCAAAGTGTTCAGAAATACATTGAATCATAGCATGTAACTGATATTTAGTGATGATTTACACGAATCACAGTTTACAAAAAAGTTTGACAGTCATAGAAAGAGGAATTAATGTTCAGCTAATTGATTAAAACCACATGTTTTAGCTGGCCCAGTGGTGGTGAGGGTTGAGGCACTGGATGCCACACCTCACACTACGCCAGCGACCCGGGTTCAAGAATGAGCCTGGGTCATTGGGGGTCGGCAGGGGAGGAGCAGGATCAAGCATCCGCAGGACTGTTCTCCTTGTCCAGGGAGGGGGCAGGACGCCTCAGTGGCCTAGTGGCCTCTAGCGGTGGCTGGGGGCGATGGCAGGCCATGGGCAGACTTGGGGGATGTGCTGTGGCAGACACCAGGAAGGGGTGTGTGCGGTTGTCCCTTGGCATCATTGCACACCACACACATCCAAGGGGGAGAAAATGGAAAATATGGGCACCAGTCATGGCGGCTTGATGGCCATCTCCGTAGGGGACTCCCTCGGCGCCGAGGGTGTGCAGCTCTACTGGATTGTGAGAGTGTGAGGGGAGCTCTCCACCTTCCCACCACAGGTGCAAGCCATGGGGGTGTGCTGTGGGCCTGAATATGGAGCCAGGGGATCCTTGGGACGGCAGCCAGAAACCTCAGGAGGATGCCTGGAAGTGTGAGGTAAGCAGACTGGTGGCCAGGGGAAAAAAGTACCAAAAAAAAAAAAAAAAAAAAACGTGTCTTATCCCTTCAGTCTTTTAATCTCCAAGTACTATACGTTTTTGGGAATACAGACATGGGGTCCGATTCTAGTATGTTGGCGCAGGTTGCCAGCAGATGCGATTTGCGCCAATCACAACTGCGACAGTGACCCTGTGCCCTATTCTAGAAGGGGCAGGGTCTCTGCAGCTAAGTCCTGCAACTTGCAACATGCAGCCAGGTACACCGAACAGAGGGCGTACCTGGTGAGCATGTCGCAAGCCGCAATTGCAGGTCACAGTTGCTCCTCCCCATTGCCCACACACCGCCGGTGCCCCGCAAGGCCAGAGGCCTCTTACCCACTGTTGTGGGTCCCAAATAGCACCATTGCCTACATGCTGTACAGTATGTACAGTACAGGCATACATCTGTCCTGCAGTACACCTGGTGGTCTAGTGGCCCCCCCCACACTCCACCCAGCATGCCAGTCCATCCAGCACCTCCCCACCCATCCCCAGCCGGTGACTGGCACAGCCCACCTCTCACCTCCATGGCCAGCCACCGACTGAGTTCTGTAGGACCGCTACTGTAAAGATGCACTCAGAAATTAATTTCTGAGCACGTCTTTACATTAGTGCTCTTACAGCATTCAGTCGGCTGCTGGCTGTGGAGGTGAGAGGTGGGCGGTGCCAGTCGCTGGCTGGGGATGGGTTGGGGGGTGCTGGGTGGACTGGCATGGCTGGATGGGGGAGGGCCACTAGACTACCAGGGCTGGACATGATTTATGCTGCATTTGCAACAGCGACTCGTGGTCAGGGTACGGTGGGGGGTTGACTGTGCCACCTGTGGGGCATCTCGCAATGGGGATTTGGGGAGCAGTTGGTGTGGGCAGCTCTGCAGGGCACATATATTACACAACAGGTGCAGTTGGTGTGGACAACCCTGTGGAGCATATATATTACACAGCGAGGGGCAGTTGGTGTGGAGCAGCCTGGGGTGCATATATACACATCAGGGGCAGTTGGTGAGGGCAGCCCTGCAGGGCACATTATGGACACTTCAGGGGGGTGGGGGGTGGGCAGTCGGCAGGGCACCCATTGGGGTATGCTGGGCATAGGGAGGCAACTGTGACATGCCTACTGGACTGCAGGTGGGTCTACAGGACTCCCTGGGGGGCATCCGTAAGTTACACCAGCTAAATGCCGGTGTAACTTACATTGCCGGTTCTCCTCCAGGGGTTCTTGTAGAATCCCAACATTGGGGACTTTGTTGCTGCCTTTCTGTAATGGGATACAACAGATGCCGCAAACTCCCAGTGCCATGTCACAGGGCGTTTATGGCACAACTGCCAGCGTAATAGCTGTTCGACACAAGTGGCCTGCGCCATGTCGCAGGCCGCATTGTAGAATTGCGCATGTCGCAACTGCTGGTGTAAGTTGCTACATGCGCCATTCTACTTGGTGCAAGTGCTGTCATGCCAGGCATAACTGTACCAGAATCGGGGCCATAAACTACATTATCAGCATGCATTAACAGGAGAGCATATCACATGCTTCTTCAAAAGTGACATTGTAGAAGAACTGGAAGACAAGGTATGCCTTTTTGAAGATGACAATAAAATCTGTAATAGGGTGGATACTCAAGGGCATAGGGACCTTGGGAAACTTGAGGAGTGGTCAGTGGTATAGCAGTTGGAGTTCAATGCCAAAAAGTGCAAAATCATGCACCAATGGCATAAGGACCCAACAGATGAGTATAGAATTGGGAGAGGTATTGGTAGTCACTAAGTAGAAAAGAGAGCTTGCGGTTATCATATCTGATGATGATCTCAAAGTGGCAGGGCAGTGTGACAAAGCAGTGGGCAGGGCCTGTGAGATATTGGGGTACATAGGGAGTAGTATTTCCACCATAATGCTCACTTGTGAGACCCCACCTGGAGTATTGTATCCAGTTCTGGAGTCTGAACCTCAGAAATGACATAAACAGGGTGAAGGCAATCAAGAAGAGGGCAACTAAAATGGTGCTGGGGTTGCACCAAAAGCCCTACAAAGAGAGAGAAGGAGGGATCTCAATATGTACCCCTTGGAAGAGAGGAGGGAGAGAGGGAACAGGATACAGACCTACGAGTACCTCATGTGGTGAACAGAGTACACAAGGCAGCTCTCTTTCAAATGAGAACAAGCACAAGGACCAGATGTCTTGTGATAAAGCTGGAAGGGGAAATTAGGAGTTATGTGAGGAAGTACTACTTCACTGAAAGAGTGGTGGATGCCTGGAACGGGCTACCAGCACAAGTGGTGGAGGCAAAAACAGTAGGGGACTTCAAGCATGTGTGGGATAGTTACAGGGGAATATTAGTAAATAGACAGGTAGGAGGTAGGGTCATCAGAGACCATTTAGGGTCTGCAGACACAGAGAAGGCAGAGACAATCTGAGCAGACTGGGTGGGCAAGGCAGTCTTTTTCCATGTTTCTATGTTACTCTATTGCATATTTCCATAAAAATCATCTAAAAGTTGCAGAAAATAAAAAGAATTTGTGCTTTTATTTCAGGATTGATGATTTCCAGTTTTCCTTTGGTCAACCACTTGAAACTTATCAATGTACAAAACTGTGCTCCAGCAGCTGCCCAAAGAAGTATATTATGTGTCAGAGACTGCCTGACCAAACAGTCTAAATACATCAGAACTGTTTTTTCAGAAAGCTAAGATCTTGATCAATATTTCTGTTGCTAAAATTATTACACCTCCCCAACACCCATGGTAACATATTTTCCTCCACTCCTTTCAGCCCTGCACCACCTCCATTCATTCCCTCGCTCCTCTTTACCACTGTCAGTGTGCACCAGGGCCATTGCCGGGATTTTTCCAAGGGGGGTTCTATTTATGCAGTCTGCAACCTTTTATTTTTTTTTTATATACATTTTTCATTTTTCTGTTTTGTTCCCTACCCCTTCCCCTCCAGGGCCAAGGCGTACACATGCATGTACGTGCATGGAGGCACACACCAGGATCCGGTGGCCCCTTCTGCCCCTCCTGACTTTTGTCACTGCCTGTACCACCTACTCACCCACCGGACCACCACCCGGTGGAAGCGAGAATATGGATGGGTGGGTAGCCACTCCTTTGGAGGGGAGAGCCATGGCTCAATTCCGCTCCAGTCCGCCCCCCCCCAAGCCAGCACCCCAGTGACCCAAGGTTGTTCCCAAACCCAGGTCGCCAGTGTAGCATGAGGTAAGGCACCAGCACCTCAGCCTTCTGTGCTACCTGGCCGGCTTGCAGTCTGCAACCTTTAAAAAAAAGCTGTGGGTCTTAGGGCCATCAGGACCCCAGATGGCATAGGGTCCTAGATGCTCTGTGGTGCATTTTGTGGCTTATTGTGAAGCTAAAGAAGTCATATCTGAGATCTACTACACCCCTTGCTCTAAGCAAAATAATTATCTGGCTGGCTGCAGGGTGAATACATATATGTATTCAGTACCAGAGAGCAGCAAGATGCTGCTACTGTAATATATCCAAGGTATTGTCTCACATATATTATGTTATCAGTTTTAATATCAGCAGCTGTATCTACTGGTGTGTAGGTAAGGGGTCTGGGGGTGCCAGGCCCCCAAAAGCTCTGGGGTACTAGATGCTCTGTGGCTCATTGTGTTGTTTATTTTAAACCAAAACAACTCATCTGTGAGCTCCCCTCCACCTCCTGCTCTAAGGACAATTATTACTATCTGGGTGGCACATATTGTGTGTGTGTCTGTCTGTCTGTCTGTCTGTGTGTCTGTGTATGTATACATATATGCACTGCACCTCAATGTGGAGTCTGTAGCTGGTTTTGGCTGGGTATTGTACACTACTAACTTACTGCAGTGCTGGCTTGCTTCTAGGGCAGGGGTCTGGGGCTGATAAGCTCCCAGAAACCATGTGCTACACTATGCTCTGTTGTGGCTTATTTTAAGTCTATATAACTCATATCTGAGCTCCCTTTACCTCTTACTGTAACCCTCACCCTCCCCAACTCAATATACCATTTAAGCAATTGAGTCAGTGCAACATGGCCTACAGCAAGGCTAGCAGGATGCTGGGATGTACTGATAGCAGAAGAAAGGAGGTAATACTTCCCTTCTACAGATCCCTGGTGAGGCCTCACCTAGAGTACTGTGCCCAGTTCTGGAGTCCTCACCTCAGAAAGGATAAGGATAGGTTGGAGACAGTGCAGCGCAGAATAACTAAAATGATTCAGGGACAGCAAGGCAGATCCTATGAGGAGCGTCTCAAGGCACTATATTTGTACTCACTGGAGACCAGAAGGGAGAGGGGAGATGTGCTAGAGACCTTCAAGTTCCCTAAAGGAATTAAAGTGAACTGCGGGGTATTATTTATAAAGCATTTGTACCAATTCACAGTCACACGGACGCGAATGGAAATTAACCGGAGGTACATTCAGGAGAGATGTGAGGAAGTACTACTTTATGGAAACGGTGGTAGACCTTTGAAACAGTCTGTCAGCTGAATTGGTGGGTGCAAAAACAATCAGAGGATTCAAGTAGGGCTGGGACATAATGAAGGGAATAGTGGTTACTGGGGGCAACAGGACCAAGGAGGAGAATAGAGAGGGGATGGGGAGGGTTAATACCCTGGAGAAATGGTAGGTTCCAGGGACTTGGGCAGACTGGATGTACCTCTGTCTTTTTCTGCCATCACTGTCTATGTTTCTGTGTTTCTATACCAGGCACCCTGCTTGGAAAAAAATCTGTAACATAATTCTTAGTTCAATATTGGGTACTACACTTGTTGCCCCCATTCCATTCTCCAATGTGGTAGGCACAACAAAGGGAGTGAGGAGAAAGGTAATTTGACAGTGGTGGGGATACCCATTGCAAAGTTACCATCTCCTAAATGCCTACCCTCCCACCCCACTCCCACCCCCACCATGCTTCCAAAAGTATAGTGGGTGTTTTCATATCACTGAACTGTAGCAACAAATGTCATTCTACTGACACATGTGGTCATCTGGAGAACACGCTTCTCACAACTTATTTGTTTTAACAGCATCTGACACAAATGACACAGACAAAAGTGGAATTGAATGTCAATAAAAATGGGACCACAGTGAAGGCCTCTCTGAACAGCACAATTAGTGAAGTGGCAGTGTCGACCCCAGCCAGACCCTTCCAAACACTTGCATTGCCTTTCCACTGTGGTACCTCTTTTGCTTAACTTATGAAAAGTTAAAACAGGCATATGAAACATGATAACTTTTTACAGAGGAGGATTTAAGTAATTTATTTCTAAATCTTCAGCCCACCCACCGAACAGCTCCCTTACTCAATTGCACAGCCTATACCTTGACATGCAGTTATTAAGGGACACATCTTCGGCAATAGTGGGCAGCAAAATTTACCTGCTGGTGACTGATAATATTATAAGTCGAGGTCCTCTACTTCTTTTTTGCTCTTCTGGAGACGTCGTCTCTGAGCCTGCCACCATGCTCCATCTTTCTCGCGTGCTAGCTGACAGTGTGAATTGTGGGCAGTGGCCGTGCTGTGTTCCAGTCACATTCATGATACTGACATGAGCTCAAGTTGGCCAGCCAGTCATAGGGGGACGGTGCAGAGAAAGACTCACAAAGCAGCTCCAGTCATCTTACTGGCACTGAGGGAGCTGATTGGTAGCAGATGGGAGGGGCATGCATGCAGAGAAAAAGTGCTGGGGTTCATCGTGTGTGCATAAGCACTCTGCGACAGTCAAAAAATAAACAGAAGTAATGAAAAAAAATGTTACAAATTATGAAAAAAGGGGGGGAGTTTCAAAAGGGGGTTCTTTTGAACCATACAAACCCCCCCAGGCAATGACCGTGTGCACTATGACACATGTTGAAACCTATCCAATATCACCTGCTCTATACCCTCCCTTTTCCACAACCCAACATGTTTCTCCAATTATCCCTTCTCTCCCCGCCCAGCTAAGTACCTGTATGACATCATCAATTACATGAAGAAAAGCCTTTCCTTCTTAATTGTCTATGTTCAACAAGACATGACTGCCATAAACATTTGCCCCCAAAGTGTGAGATTAGGAATGAGTGGGGTCAAGTAATTATCATCTGTATCTTGTTTAACATTGGAATTACATTTTTAATTGGTCATTTTAATATTTTCTTGAGGTGGAGGGAATACTTGTTAGCCATTTTTCTCACTCATAAAGAGAAAATTGACAATGGCTTTGGATTAAAAGAAAACGGACCGACTGGCCTTGATGGGATGTCCAAGTTTCTTCCATCTCAAATGCTTTTTTATGGTCCTTTTAGGACATCACACATTTATATGAATGTCCATATCATCAGACTTTTTTCCCCCCCTTTTTAGATACCATGACTTTGTATTGCTGACATTTTTCTAACTTTGCTGTTTGTGGTGCTATATCACTTTTTTAAAATATTGTGGTAACATAGAAACATTAAGTTTGTTGGCAAAAAAAGGACCACTTGGCCCACCCAGTCTGCCTAGATAGTCCCTGCCTAGTTTCTGTCTTCAGACCCCAACTGGTCTCCAGTGACCCTCCCTCCTCCCTACCTATTCATTAATATTCCCCTAGGTCTATCCCATGCATGCTTCAAGTCCCCTATTCTTTCCACCTCCACCATTTCTGCTGGCAGTCTGTTCCAGTTATCTACAACTCTTTCAGTGATGTAGTACTTTATCCTATCCTTCTTAAATACCTCCCCCAGCTTCATCTCATGCTTTCTGGTCCTGGTGATCTTTCTAATTTGAAAAAGACTCCCCTCCTGCACCCTGTTTACCCCGTGAGGTACTTCTTGGTCTCTTTCATGTCTCTATAGTGCAGCCATTCTGCATCCCCCTGTCTCCTCCAGGCCTGTTCACATGTTTAGTATTTCAAAACCGGCAGTGGGTGCTAATTATTTGTCTTGAACCCCAGTAGTGATGGTGACCAGCCCTCAAAAACTGATGGTTTCAGACCCGCTTCTTCTGATTCTCTGTAACACAGGATGATACCCCCCCCCTGAGCTGACAAATATCAATCCAATACTGGGGTGCCCAATCCCCAGTGTTAGATCCTAGTACAGAGTCATAACTCTGCCCTCAAAGTCTTTTTTTAACCTGTGAAAAAACAAAACTGTCCATCAGTGTCTGCTGTGCCATGTTCCCATTTTCCCCCCCCCCACTCACCCCACCCCAACTCTCCACTCAGCACCTACAACCCCATAAACACCCCACACCCCTCACTTACCTAACAGGGTCCAACACAGCAAATCCTCTCTGGACCAGACACATCCTATTGCTACAGAGCCAACTAGGAACTGACTGAATACAAGGAAAGTGTGATTAATAGCTTTTCAACGTGTTTTGAACTTTTTCTCATAACTCAGTTATTTATTAATATTTTTTCCCAAAATGTTATGTCTACAGATTCATTGGAATGATGACCATGGTATAACAGGACACCGACCCCAGTGTGGTAGTACACCGATCAATCACACTCATCAGATTAAGTATTGCTTTATGGTTATACTACCTTGCTTGTCCCAGTTAATTACCAAAGAGCTGCAGATGCTCTGTGACCCCATTGCTCTTCTTATATTGCAGGTATGCTTGGATGTTCCCTTAAATCACCCAACCTCATCCCAGAATCCCCAAGACCCAGTTAAGAGCGCTTTATGATTGTATATGCTAAGATGGTATGGAGTAATGGTGCAACAAAAAGTAGAAACATTCTTGTCTTTCACTTATTAGGTGGTTGGTGATGTTGGGCTAGAAATATCTCCACTATTCTATTTATTCTATTTCGCAGTAGTCCTAAATGAGCATGTGATCATGCTATCTGAAAAACAAGAGAAATTAATTGCAAAATCTACCAAGAAAAACAGCAGCTGATACTGACTAGTAACAGAAAGCAAGGGACTGCTGCAGGTCCTACCCTACTAATAACCATCACTGTATAGTATATTGAGTCATGTGTGTATAAAAAAGGTGATACATAATTGCCTTTAATTGAGACAGGAAGGCTTTGACAAGACTGAAAAAGGTGCTTGAAAAAATGGTTAAAATGAAACAAAACAATTTTTTACAAAAAGGTATACAAACAATCTGTGTTCTGTGCCGGCTTAACTCATTTCACTTGACTTTCCCCACTTCAGTTGTGTCGACATGTATCATAAAGCTTGCCTTTATGTTTACCCAAGTGGGGCAGTTTTATGATGATCCATAGTGACACTCCAGATGCATATGGAGTCTGTAACATGATTCAGTGCTGCATAACTATTTGCTCCTTTACTAATTGTTTTTTCTGTACAACGTATCTATATATACCTGTCAGAATTTAAATTTCTTGTGTACACTGCTCTATGCCTTACGTACCTATATCTTGTAGTATTGCCTTTGTTTCTGTCAGAGATTTAAATCCATGTTATTTACCTCTTCTGTACAATACACTATGCCTTGTATTCCTCTATCTTGTACTGTTGCTTTTAGACCATTGTATCTGTCAGAGATTGAATTCCTTGTGATTTACCTCTTGCGTTCATTACACCATGCCTTGTATAACTATGTCTTGTACTATTGCCTTTATGCTGCTGTCTATCAAATATTTAATTCCTTGTGATTTACCTTTTGTGTACATTACTGTATGCCTTGTTTACCTGTATCATGTACTATTGCCTTTATATCATTGCATCTGTCAGAGATTTAATTTCTTGTGATTTGCCCATGCCGTACAATACTCTATGCCTTGTATACCTATATCTTGTATTATTCCCTTTATAACATTGTATGCTGTTCCACCCAGTATCTCCTTGCAAATGAGCTTGCTTAATGGAGCCTTTTCCTGGTTATATAAATAAATAAATAATAAAGTACTAAAAATAACTACATAGGAACCCCAAAATAACAGGTGCAGAACAAATCATTAACTTAAAAAGCATTTGTGATCCATTTAATCTGAACTGGTTCAGCGGAGAAGAGAGCACCGCCTAGGAGGAGGGTGGATCATCGTGGCAGTCAAACTGAGATGCAGTGAGTGCTAAATGCTACAGCAGCTTCCCCCACCTAGAACCACACCTGCATGCTGCACACAAATGGTATGATCCAGATTTTTGAACCTTTAACTACAGAAGAAGAACTCAACAAAAAGAATTGGAAACTATTTCCGTCCTTTGGCATAATGACTCCTTAAAAGACAATAAAGTTAATCTGAGTGGTGCAAGACCTAAAGCCACTAAATCATTTTCAATGGCAACAAGGAAATCAGCTGCCTTTCTTTCAAAGGCAAAAAAAACCTTAAAGTTCCCCACAAAGCCTCATCTCCAATGATGAAAGACATTGCTGGTACTGGCCTGTTTCTAAGCATCAGACCGCATGAGGTTGCCTTATCCAGATATAAATGTTTCAGGGTAGATCACCTGGGGAAAGAAGGCTGGTGGCGTCATCACGTATGCTAGGGACAATCTTGATGCTACCCAAATTGCTATGCCTTGCTCTGCTCCGGCAGGGATGGAATCAATATTCCTTTCTATCACCCTTGGTTCAGTCAAAACACTCCTAGTTGGCTGGCCCATTGGTTGAATTTCTGCTAGCAACGCCGGTGACCCAGGTTTGGGAATGGACCCAGGTCGCTGGAAGGCCAGCCGGGGGAGAAGGATGGAGCGTCCCACGGACAGCTCTCCTTCTCCAGGGGGAGGGTGAGTACCTCATCTGGCACTTCATGTACCCCTGGTGGAGGCCAGGAGTGCTGCAGGTACCTTGTGAACAACAGCACCAAGGGGGTGGGGCAGATGCAGGACATCATTGCATGTCCCCACCCTCAGTCAAAAAATAGGGGAGAAAACTCCCTCTGTCTCCCACCTTCATGTAGCCTGCCTTCAGCTTAAAATAGCCTCCCAACTGGCTCTCCCCAGTTAGATACAAGGATCACTGCTCCTAGCAGGTGCCATGACCCCACCATCCAAGGGGTAAGTTGGGGGTTTCATGGGGAGAAGCACAGCGAGTAGGTGGAAGCTCCATGAAGGTGCCGTGACTAGATGGATGATCGGCAGTGAGACAGAGGGGCAAAAAGAATAAATTGAAGGAAAAAAATCCTAGTTGGCTGTATATACCTGCCCCACAAGGTGGCGGCATCCTGCCTACACTCCTTTATTACTTCTTGTTTGAGCCTACTGCATCAGGATATCATGATTGAGAGTGACTTTAACATCAACTGGCTGAACTCAAAGTCTTCAAAATTGTCCACTTCCCTGGCAGACTTCAGTCTGGTTCAAATCATCAGTGACCCTACTCACATCAAAACAAGATTGTGCAACCATACTCTTCTGGACTGGGTGGTCACCAACTGTCCCTCCAAAATAAATTTAGCTAGTGTGCTCTCTGACAGTATAAGTGACCACTCCCTGACCCTGTACATCTGGCGCAACAACGCCCCCTATTCCCCACTCAAAATCATAAAGACTCAGGGCATGTCCAAATTTCACCCCAACTCTTTCTTGGAAACAATCCGTACTACTGACTGGGGCCCTATAAATACCTTACTGGACATTAATTCAGCCCTAGACATCTTTGTTTCAAAACTCATGGACATCATTGACTCCCATACACCAATGAAGAACTGCCAGATAAAAGGGGTTAGAGCCCTGTGGCTCTCTAAGGAGTTAAGGCAGCTCATGACCTCTCGTGATAAAGTCTGGAGGGCTTACAAATGTAGTGGCCTACCTGCCAACTGACAATTTTACAGGCAGCTTGGAATAGCTGCAAAAATTCCATTCAAAAAAGCTAAGCGCTGCCATTTTAAGAGACTCCAGACAGAGCATCTAAGTAACCTGAAAGAATTCTAGAGACAGATCAACTACCTCTTAAAGGGTAACACCACTGAAGTCCCCAGCTCCATTGATGCCCAGGGCACAATCCATGCTAACCCTCCCTCCATTGCATCCTGCTTTAATGAATTCTTCACTGATCTGCATAAGTATACTTCTTTATTCTCTAGCTCCTCCACCCCCTTCCCGACTCCTTGTTAGCAGTCAAACAGATGGCCCACCCCTCCTTCCAGCTAAAACTGGCTACACTTAAAGAAGTCCGCTGTCTACTTAAGAATTTGAAGGTAGACAGCCCACCAGGGCATGACACTCTAGAACCAAGATTCGTCAAAGTTGGAGCGGATGCACTGGCCCGTCCCATCCACAACCTATTTAATAGATCCTTCCTTACCCGCACCATCCCTGATAAATAGAAGGTGGCAATGGTTGTCCCTGTACACAAAGGCAATTCCAATGCAGCCATGGAAAACATCTGTCTCATATCAATACTCTGTCCCCTAGCTAATATACAGGAGCGGATATTGTACGATCACCTCCAAGGCTACCTTGAATACTACCAACTCCTGTCATCTTCCCAGCATGGATTTAGGCAAAACTATAGCACCACCACTGCTTTGATCAAGGTCACCTCATACATATATCATGCAATGAATACTGGCCTTGTCACCGGTGCAATATTCGTAGACTTGATCAATGCTTTTGACTTGGTCAAACATGACCTGCTTCTACATCAACTACATGTCCTGGGCCTTGATGAGGATGCACTAACATGGACCTGAAGCTACCTCTTTGGCCATACTCAGCATGTCAAATGGGTGGGCTCCCTATCTGAGTCATGACCCATCACCCAAGGTGTACCCCAGGGCTCTTTATTGGGCCTCTTGCTTTTTTTCGTATTTATTAATGAGCTCCCTAATAATTGTGATGGTGTCACAGTCCATCTCTATGCAGATGATGCTATCATTTACCAATCCTCCTCTGATGTTGGATGGCTTAACCAAATGCTAGCATCTGACTTCCTCACCCTTGAGGACTGGTTTATCCACAAGCAACTGGTCCTTAATACTTAAAAAAACAAGTGCATGCTCTTTACCAACTCTGCATCTAGTGTACACTCCCCTCTGGCTATTCAGTCACAATCTGAAACCACCCTTGAATCAGTTCAGTCATTCAGATACCTGGGAATCACCTTGGACCCCTCCCTTTTGCTGGATGTTCATGTCACAACCCTTACCAAAACTATCAGCCAGAGGCTAGGATTCCTCTACAGAATCCTCCTGTACCTCATCTTGACCTCATGCCACAAGATAGCTAGTACCACTCTCCTGCCTCTCCTCATGTATGGTGCCCCATTGCTGCTCTCTTCATCTTCTTCTTGTCTATCCCACCTTTCACAGGTATATCATAATCATAGAGTGGGTAGGTTTGCCTTGGGAACTGATGCAAGGCATCCTCATTGCAATGTACTGTCTACCTTGGGTTGGCTATCTTTTGAGTCTAAGCTTCACTATGGTACTCTAAATTTACTACACAAGTTCATCTATCACATCACCCCTCCTTGCCTATCCAAGGTAGTTCAGTGCAAATGCCCCCAGCATGCACTAAGGTAAGCCCCTCTGCCCCTGCTACCGGTACCTAACCTGAGACTCACCTTGGCCCAGAGATCATTTACCAACTTGGCTGTATCTTCCTGGAACTCTGTCTCCACCAATCCTGGCTTGCTTCTCTATTTCTCAGTTTCAAAGTGCTCTGCTTGCTCACCTTGCTGCCCCCACTTGTTTATGCTTTCAGTAATACTTGAGTTTACCAACTCTTCTCTGACTGCTAATAGTGACTCACAAGATTTACCTTATCACCTCTGTCTCCCCCACCTATTTTGAGAACTATGTCTAAAGAAGTATATGGCCTGCACATAGTATTGAGTATCCTGTGCTATATTGTACCCTATTACATAATCTGTGTAACTCTGCAGGAAGTGTTGTTCTTGTTTGCTGTAGTAGCTTTATCCTGTTGAACTTTTGTATCAACTACTGTGCTCATTTGATGTATGAATTATCCTGTACAACTATTGAATCAACTGCTGCACTTTCAGTTATACTGATCTTCCTGAGTCACCCCTGAAAAAGGGACTGTCATGTCTCAGTGGGCTTACCTGGTTACCAAAATTTAAATAAATAAATTTATTTCAGAATCCAGAGAAAACCAACAAAAGAAGTAATGGAATTAACTCACCTGAGTCAAACCTGAATGCGGAAGCAGGGGCACAGTTGGAGACACTTAGTGAGTGTGCCAGAATGCTCCAGATTGCAGACTCGGATACACCATTAATAGATGAACCAGCATGCAATGGAGCCAAGCATGACAGAACAAGAGGTTCTATCAACAAAATTCTTTGGGGAAGCCAGGTATACAAGGAGCCACAAGTATGGATAATACTTGGATGAATGTTAACATCAAATCTCCAAAAAAATAAAAAAAAAACTGAGACCAAACCTGCTAATGCCAAAGAGAAACAATGAGAATCAAATACCACAGGAAAAACTGGGGTATGCAACTATACTGTAACATCTACAAAGGTGGCCAAACATCTCCAGTTCTCAAAAAATCATAATGCCAGTTCAGAATTAATATTAACAGAGAAAATAGCTAAAATGTTGGGCACTAAAATACAAAATAAATCAAACACTACTTACAATAATAATAATTCCAGCTCTTCAAATGTAGGTAGCAGTGATGAAGTGATGAGGAAGAACCCCCCATCATGAGCCAAATCTCTCTTTACTCAAATGAATGTGATTGCCCAGAAAATGGAAAAAAATGTTTAAGTTAACAAGATAATTTTGATACCTACTTTAATTTAACTCAAACTTTGATGAAAGAAAACACAGAACTGAAAAAAGAGATGGTACAGGTCAAATCTGCACTAACCGCATTGCAACATGAGACTGTACCAGTGTTCAAAAAAAGTGAAAGACCTAAAGCACTTAAACACTGAAATAAAAACTAAGTTAACTGATTTCAAACTAAGATCTCAAAGAAAAAGCATAAGACTGCTCAGGGTGCCCGAATCATGGGATAATAGCAGAAGTCTACCTGAATCCTTTAATCAAATAGCCACAGCATTCCTTGATACTGACTTCAGCAATGTTAACCTTGAAATTGACCATATTCATAGAGGTCTTCACAGTAGACCAGATGGCTCAGGCCCCCCACTCCCAGACCTCTTATTCTGAAATTTATAAGATCTGAAGACAAGGAATTACTAATGAATGCTGTGTATAAAAAAATGACTAAACTTTCAGGGAGCCACGATCTCAGTATTCAATAACCTACTTTATGAAGTGGTGCAAGCATGGAAAAAATTAGACTGGATCTGAAATAAATTATGGACACAAGGGGTTAAAGCCTCTATGACTTTTCTGGCAAAGTTACGAGTTCTGGTTAATCATAAAAGTTACACCTATGATACGATAGAAGCATCATTAAAACAACTAAAAGTCAAGCTATCAAATGTATTTGAATAAATAGATAAAATAAATGTAGCTAAACTAATTGTTTAGAAGTGGGGGGGAGGCATTTTCTGTAACGGATATCAAGATACACAGGATTGCTCTATATGGTATTAATTTAAGTTCTATTAGAGATGCAAGATGTTTATCAAGTCCAAGGGAACAGGATTTGAGTGTAATGATATGAAATTGTAACATGTTTTTCCCCTGGCTTGTTATATGAGTTGTGATAAGGGGAGGAGGTAGGGACGGGTAAAGTTAAAAAGACAAAAGGACATAGTTGAATCTTGTTAAATGCAATGTGTGAGGAACAAAGATGTATAAATGGTGAATTAAATGTTAAAAAAGTGAAGTTGATGTGGGCTCCCAGTCCTCTTGGTGCAACATTTTCTAACTGCATTGAATAGTTCTAATGCATCCTTATTAACTCATGCAATGTGACAATGTGATAAAATTGGTTTCACTTAACTCCAACAGGATTAACTCTCTGAAAAAATAGCTAAACTCCTGACATATTTTAGAAAAACTATGGCTCACATTATATTAATTCAAGAAACACATTTGTTAGAACAAGAAGTTTTAAAATTAAAAAAAGAAATGAGTGGATCAAATTCATTACAGTACAGGTACAAAAAAAGCAGGTGGTGGCTATAATTGTTAAGAAAGAACTAAATATAAAATTTGGGGAGAAATTCTCAGATAAAGATGTCGGCATTATTATGATTACAGTCATAATAAATAATCAAAAGACAGTTATAGGATCATCCACTTTTGAGAATTATACTTCTTTCTTGGCTAAAATTTCAGAAGGCCTCCAAATATTACAACCCAATAAAATTATTTTAGTAGGCAACTTTAATGCCTTAAACAGCCCCCATCAAGACAACACATCTAGACCTACGAGAGGAAATATTCAAATTTCCAAAAAATGTAATAGTTATATCAATATGGAACAACTGGTGGACATACAGTATGGAGACACTATAGCCCCCTATTACAAAGTTATACCCACTTTGATAAAAAAAAAACAAGTATTCACAAGAATAGATTTTTTCCTATCTTCAAAAACTTAGTTAATCAAACATTGAGAACAGACATAGACACAATTTTTATTTCTGATCACACCTTAATTTCCACTGAAATATCTGTAGAAAATAAAGATAGGAAAAAAATGTTCTAATTGGTCATTTAACAATGATTTTCTGAAAGATGAAAAATTTAGAAGTTTAATCAAAATAACAATAAATGAATATTGGTTTTACAATTATTCAGGTCAGTGGCAAATAACCAATCTATGGGATGCTTTTAAAGCTACCCTTAGAGCATCAAAAATATCATATCAAATTAAAGCTAATAGAAATAAAAGGAAACAATATCAGGAAATTGGAGAGAAATAAAAACAATTAGATGAAGCTATAGTAAAATACTGCAACAAATATAAAGATGAATGGTACAAATACAAACCAAAAAAAATTTAGATTGGATACAACAAGAAACAAAAGAATAGCGCAAACTTTCAAAATAATTAAATACTTCAGTTCTGAGAAATCAGGCAGAATATTAGCCAATTTATTACAAACTGAAACCAAAATATTATATTAACCATGAAAGACAATGAGGGGAATTTAAAATATTCAGATGAAGAAATAGCAGAGATAGTCACCATTCACTACAAAACAATATACCACATCAACTTGAAACCAGATATTAACCTAATTAAGGATTTTTTAATAAAGCAAAAATTAAAACAAAGGAAATTACATATTATCATATATCCCCTCAAAAAATCATACATACCATAAAAACCTTGCTTAGTAAGAAGTCGCCAGGACTTGATGGGTTATCAAATTAAACAATAATGCATGACAGGGTGTGATATATCATGGGATATCATCATGCCTCGGGTGGTTGGGCATGAGGCCACAGGCTGAGTGTGTCAAACAACCCGAGAAGTGATGATATCCCATGATATACCACACCCTGGAGTGCATTATTGCTATTATGAACAGGGTCAAAAGTTTTTTGCAGTAAAAAAAATAAAACATTTTAAAAACTCTTGAAAATGCATGTTTTCGGATGTTGGAGGAGTATCTTTTAACAAAATAGTTCCTAGAGAGTTCTTGGCAGCAGGTGGCGCTGTTGTAAATGGTCTGGATAATCTTTGTCAGGCTGCCAGCACTACTGTATTTGACGCAGTTTTACTGTAGATGTCCTGTTGATTCTTGGTGGTTAGTTATTTTTGGCATAGTGAATGTTTTTTTTAAAACAAATTCAGTGTGGTTGCCAGTGCTTTAGTGTGGTCTGCATTTTTTTGAGGGGGGTTTCACTTGAGTGGCGGGATTGATATGTGGCATGAGGAAGCAGGACATCTGTGTGTGTGAGTACCGCTTGAGTGTCAGTATTTAGCTTGGTTGTGGTAGTAGAGGAAGTAAGTACTGTAAATTTTTAAACACTACTACGTTTGGTAAACTGGCTGCCGAGCGTGCACCTCTGAAAGGATCTAGCAAGCGAGAGATAGAGGAGATTGTAAACTCTCATACAGTAGTGCTTTGTTGAAAAGAAGCTGTGTTTTAAAAGCGTGTTGAGTTGTGGCACTAAATTTCAGCAGCAGGATTACAGAGATGTTGGCAGGGAAATGAAGAGATGGCAAGTGGATTTTTTTTAATTTTTTGAAGAGCACTCGATCATTGTTTCTGGCAGCAGCTTGCATTGTGCTGCTTTCTCTCATGGGCAGAGTTGTAAGGATCATTGCTCTGAGAGCAAGGAGGCTAGTGGACAGAGCTTTTTTGAAGCTGTGATGATGTAGCCTGATATCATCACGGCTTCAAAGAGCTCTCGGCCAATCAGATTCTGCATTTATGATCCCTAGTTCACAATGAGTTTTATCAGATATTTGCAGAAGACAGCTCTTTGGTTAGAAAAAATATTAGAAGAATTGTTAGACGACAACACTGCACTATGTCCATCAATGAATCTAGCAAAAGTAGTCCTAATCCAAAAAGATGGAAAACCCCATGAAAACCCAGACAGCTACAGACCAATTGCCATCCTTAATTCTGATTATAAACTGATTGCCAAATGAATAAACAATAGAATTCAATCTCATATCTCATCTGTTATTCATCACAATGAATATGGTTTCACTAAAGGACGTACAATAGCCCAGGCAAACCGTGAAATCCAGGCTGTAATTCAATTAATCAATTCTAAACAAATTTATAAAGCTGACATATATTATGAAATAATGATAGATGCTAGCAAAGCTTTTGATATGATAAATAAAGATTATATTTTTTATATGTTAAATCAATGGAAATCCCACCTGAATTAATAACATTAATTAACCAATTATATAAGAAAACTACGGTTAAGTTTCAAATTAATCAGTTTCTTACATCAGACTTCTAAATGCTAAACAAGGTACATCGGAGTGCCCCTTGTCCCCAACCATTTTAATTTTAGGTCTGGAACCTTTAGTACAAACCATAAGATTAAATCCAGTGATAGAAGAAATTGATTTGTCACAGGAAAATTTAAAGCTGAGTGTCTTTGCCGACGACATCCTACTGATTATTGAAAACATAAATACTTCTTTAGAAGCCTTCTTACAAGAAATAAGACAGTATTCACATACATCTGGCTACAAGCTGAATAAGAGTACATCTATAATAATGCAATTATCCAAAAACAAAACACAAAATATAGACAACTACAGGAATGAATTTCTCATCAAGGGCTCAAGAAAATGTATGGGCATTCATTTAATACCAGATCATCATACACATATTATGACAAATTACAATAATGCAAAAGATAAAATTCTAAATTTATTAAATAGTTGGAAAAAAATGTGTCAGTTTCACTGTGGGGCCGTATAGATATGTTAAAAATAATGGCTATGCCGCATTTTATATTTTCTACAAAATATGTTAGGCTCCCCATCCTTAACATGGTTTGAAGATTCAAAAATTATTTTTGCAAATTTTTATGGCAAGGCAGGAAAATACACATTACGTGGGGAGTTATCGTGATACCTAGAGGACTGGGAGGGTTAGGGGCCCCCTGATCCAATAACTTATTTAGAGGCCCATATTCTATCAACTTTATATCAATAGTCGTTTTCATTAGACCAAGATAGAGAACTATTTCAAGAACTTTTTAACACAAACAAAGGTAATACAATAAATCTACAGGATGTTTTTTTAGATTGTGATATATATAAATTAAAACATCATTTTCTCTGCACCTGGCTTTCAGTTATTTTCAACAAAATTAAAAACTCCAGTAATTTAGATAGTCCATGGAATTTCCTTCAAATTTGGACAAGCAAAACTATATGGGGAAACAACAATTCTGTAAACCTTTCAGTATTTCAGGATAAAAAGATTAATACATGGAACAATATTTTAATTTATGGGAATTTCCCATCTTATAAACCATTGAGTTGTAAATTTCAAACTGCTAACTGGAATCTATTAATGTATTACACATTAAGAAGTAAATGTAAGAAAATGATGGACATTTTCCACAAGGATGAAATAAATATAGGTAAAGTAAATAAAAAAAAACTAAAACAGTATTAGAAAAAGGAAGTACCAAACTATTGGCTAGGTGCTATGGGATACTGATAGCCAGGAACAGAAAAAAATACTCACAAAATAAATAATAGATGGATTAGGGAGGTCTCTCTGAGTTTAACCCACCACCACCACTGGGAGTTACTAAGGATACAAGGGAATAAATACTATTTTTCAGCCAAAAATAAATCTATTCAGAGAAAGATATTAGACAAAGTGTACATATGGCCAACACAAGCATCCAAAATAAATTTGGAATACTCAGATTTATGCTGGCACAAATGTGAACAAAGAGGGACATTACTTCATTGTTTATGGAGCTACCCTCAAAAAATAAATTGGTAGTATACATTCATGTTGATATTACAAGATATGTTAAGCATGAATATTCCCTTTCTCTCAGATCTCTTTTTATTTAATAATACCCAAACACTTGCACAAGATGAATTAAAAAACAAAATATTTGATTTGGCAACTGTGACCTTGAAAATAATTATATTAAGCAACTGTAAAAATACCTTATTGCCACTATTTGATCTACATACATGGTAGTATTCATTCAGAAAGGCCTTGCTATTAGACAAGTTTATATACGAATTGGATGAATCAAGAGATGATGCTATGGGCACTCATTGGAAAAAAAATTGAAGCGGACATGACACCCTTAATTACCTTAGTATAAAAAGAATATTAAAAAAATCTTAAATGTATAACAGAGTTATCATAATGGAAAAGTTTCTTACTTTAAATAAGGAATTGAAGTATATAACAAATGTAATGTTTTATTAGATGATATTCTGCTAGATATTTTATTAATCTGGGGAGGCAGTGTTACTTGAAAACTTCATGGGTTTTGGAATGCTATGTATATAAGAAAAGAAATGAAAAGCACTGTCTGTTCACTCTCTATAGAAGAATTAATAAAAAAGTTTATGATAAAAAAACTTAAAAAGCATCTGTCAATACCATACAGTATGTTTGCTTGCATGCTGTTGTACTGGGTCCTGCTGGTACATATTTTTACTATATATATTTACTCAAGACAGAGCAGATGAGATGTAATATGACATTTGCAGTGGAGTACTGATTTTACACATTGTATACTGCATTTACCCTGGATAATAAAGGTGACATGTGATCTCTTTCTCTTTTAGAGTGGTCCTGCTTTTATAATGTATTTTCAAGGACATCTTAGATGAAATATATTATTTTCAGTGGATTTCTGCTGTAGGGTCCTCTTTTTACACTGTTTTGCAATACATTTACCCAGGATAACCCAAATGAGATGCAATATCTCATTTTCAATTGGGTCCTACTTTGGCACATTTTTGTACTGTATTTACTGGTTCCACCCATTCAGAGCTCCAGCATTAGTGTGTCCAGTCATCAGGGCACCAAGTCAGGATGTTGCTGACCCCTGTTTTTGCTGGGGCTGCACTCCCCACACCCCTTCCCTTTATTAATATTCTAACTCAGAGGGGGGGCAGACCTCAAGGAGGGGGTGCAAATCCCAAAATTGGTGCCCTGATGTGCTGGTGCACTAATGCTGGTGCTGTAATGGCCAGAAAGGGTATTTACCCAGGATAGCACAGGTCAGATGCTATATAGTTTTCAGTAGGATGCTGCTTTTCCAATTTTTATACTGTTTTTACCCAGGATAGCACAGCTGAGATGCAAAATCTAATGTTTGATAGGGTCTTGCTTTTACCCATTTTTATAATGTATTTAACCAGGATAGCCCAGCTGAAAGGCAAGCTACATCTTCAGTGGAGTCCAACTTTTACAGTGTATTTTTTCCCACATAGAGCAGCACAGATGAACAGTTCGGTGAGGGCTCTGCTGCACTGGGGTCCTGTTTTTACACATGCTTGCTATATATTTACCCAGGACAGATCAGATGAGATGCAATATCTCATTTTCAGTGGTATCCTGCCTTTGCACATTTTTAGATTGTATTTACCCAGAATAAACCAGCTAAGAAGCAATGGCTAGTTTCAGTGGGCTCCCACATGTTAACCCCAAATTTCCAACATAGTTTTTTATGACCTGACATTATGATCAGGACAGGTGGAATTTTTTAAACCCATCCAAAAGGTGATTTTGCAGTGCAACTACAAAAACATGTTTTGGAAGTGAATTTAAAAATGACACCTGTCATGCTCATGGGGTGGGGTAAAATAAGGGATATATTGAACATTAGGGGCCAAAATCTGCAAAAATTAAGTTATGAGTAATCACTGGACAATTCAATGTTTCTTCATAACTTAGTTTTTTCACATTTTGAGCCCAAATTTTCAACATGGTATTTTTATAAATCCATGTTATGCACAAGACAGGTGGAGTTTTTTAAATCCTGTCCAAAATGTGATTTCACAGAGGGACTGCAAAAAACAAGTTTCAAAGGGGATTTGAAAAATACCACTTGTCATGTTCATCAGGTGGGGTATCAAAAGGGCTATGTGAACATTTGGGCCAAAATCTATAAAAAAATCACAAAGTTACAAGTAAACATTGAAAAAAAAATCAATGTTTTCTTTTGACCACAAAATTTCAATACTGTCTTTTTATGACCCCACCTTATGAGCTCAGCTGGTGGAATTTTTTAAATCCTGTTAAAAAGGTGGCTTTGCAGAGCAAGTGCAAAAACGTGTTCGGAAGAGATTTGAAAAAAGACACCTGTCATATTCATGAGGTGGAGTAACAACAGTTCTATGTTGAAAATTGTGAGCCAAAATCTGTACACATTGCAATGTAATGAGTAAACATTGACAAACTTCAATGTTTCTTCATAACTTTGTTGTTTTGTGAAATTTTGGGCCCACATTTTCAACATAGTCTTTTTATGACCCTCTTTCTGAACATGATAGGTGTCACTTATAAAATACTAGCCAAAATGCCATTTCATGCCACAAGTTCAAAAACATATTTTGGCCAGGATTTGAATAATGACACCTGTCGTGTTCATGAGATGATGGGAAAAAATGGCTATGTTGTAATTTTGGGGTCAAAATATTGAGAAAGACAATAGTTATGAGCGGGCATTGAAAATTTTCAAAGTACCTTCATAACTTTCTTTTTTTTTAATTTTTGACTACAAATATTCAAAATAGTCTACTTATGAACCCACCTCATGAACCCAGTAGGTGACTATTTTCAAATCTCACCTGAAAGGTGATTTTGCAGAGCAACTGTGAAATCACCATTTAGGCCATATTTGAAATATTTCACCTACCTCATTCATCAAGTAGAGTCCCCAAAAGGCCATGTTGAAACATTCGGGTAAAACATAAACAAATGAATAAGTTATGAGTACAAGTTCAAAACACATTGAAATACACTGATTTCTTCAGTTCCCAGTCCAGCATTGAAGAGTGAAGATGTATCTCTGGTCCAGAGAGGATTACAGTATTGAACCCCCACTAGGTAAGTAAAGATGGGGGGGGTTGGTGGGTGCTGAATGGGGGGGTGGGGGTAAGTAATGGCGGCAGGGGGTGGCAGCAGCAGCAGACTGTGAGGGATAACTTTATTTTTTACAGGGTGTAACAAAAAGAAAAAAGAAAAGAAGACTATGAGGGATGGTTTTCTTAATTTCAAGTGTTTGAAATGGTCACAGGAAGTGAGGGAGAAGTGGGCAGGATATTTGGCAGTGGGAAGGAGTTGCTTTTCTCAGATGGAGCACCAGGGGAACAATCAGGCGATGGTGGGATACTTAAAAGTAGGAGAGAGAGTTGCTTTTCATTGACAGGCATGGGGGAATATTGGTAGGTGTGTGGGATACTTGGCAGTGGGAGGTAGTTGCTTTTCATTGATGGGACACCGGGAGATAGTTCAGAGGTTAGCTGGATACTTGGCAGTGGAAAATAGTTGCTTTTCATTGATGGGACACCGGGAGATATTTGAGAGGTCAGCTGGATACTTGGCAGCGGAAGATAGTTGCTTTTCAAAGATGGGGCACTGGGAGACAATCAGGAAGTGGGCAGGATACTTGGCAGTGGGAGAGAGTTGCTTTTAATAGACAGGGCACTGGGGGACATCTGGGTGTGGACAGGATACATGGCAGTGGGAGGAAGTTTATTTTCATGGACAGGACACTGGAGGACAATCGGGAGGTGGGCGGGATACTTGGCAGTGGGAGGGACTTTCTTGTCACAGATGGGGCACCAGCAGACTAACCGGGAGGTTGGATTGATATGTGGCAGTGGGAAAGAGTTGCTTTTCACAGGCGGGGCAGTGGGGGATAATTGGAAGACGGGCAGGATACCTGGCAGTGGGAGGGAGTAGCTTTTCTATGGATGGTGCATGTAAAAGAATTGTGAGGTGGGTGGGATACTTGGCAGTGAGAGAGACTTGCTTTGCGCATCTCTGTCTGCAGTGGGGGTTGGAGCTCAGAGCTGATCATGAGGCCACTCAGCTGTTGCTTGGCAGCTTCATGCAGATGAAAGCAGCTTTGTCATAATAGCACCTCAGCACTTTCAACTACAACATGTTTCTTCCCCACAAGCAGTGACCAGTGTCATGATCAGCTTGGCTGTTCATTGGCTTGTCACTGTTGAGCCCACTGCAGCTTGAACTGTATTGAACTCAACAGTGACACACCTCTGAAATGCTGTTTTTTTGTAGCAAAATGTCTACATGCCCCTGCATGTGCACGCAAACATAATAAAATGACACAGAAGTGCTGGTGAAAAAGAAGGAGAATAAACCAAGAAATGGCAAAATTATTATAGATACAGTGGTAGCCACTACCACTTACAGAAATAGTGCATGATGGTGCACTGCAAGAAAAATCCAGATACTGGAAAAGCAGCATTGATCTGAATCCAGCTTTGAACAAAGGTACCGGGCCATGGCATGCCATAACTTGCAATATCATTCAAGGTGGCAGTGGCTACCACTGTAATGAATCTAATTTAAATCTTAGAAAAATAATTTCATGTCAAATGCTAAAGCAATGGTGTTAAGAGACAAACTCAATGGAGTGGAAAGAGCTCATTCTTAATCAGCTGAGGAACTACCTAAGAAAAGGAGAGAAGAGATATACATAAAAAAATACTGATCATGGATACTAATAATTCTTAATTCATGGCTACTCTGGTTCAATGCCTGTTGCATTGTTAATGCATACGTCTACCAGTGAGTGATCTTTATTTTTGCCATATATATTGCTTTGAAGTACTCCGTGGATCCGTTATTTCAGAAGCTGTTAGTTTTACATTGCAGTCAACTTAATTAGCTCTGGCTGAAGCTTTGAGGGGTGCCCAGGTTTCAAAGCAACTTGGTGGGAAGCATTATTTTTAGTTGGCAGAGAGTTTAATACTAAACTCCACTGCAGCTGTGTATGAGGGAATCCACACTCACTGTAGAATATACTTTCCTATAGCATACATCTCTGTCTAGAAACCTTCTGTTCTACCATGAGGAAGGATAGCACAGTGGTAGAGCACATGGACAGTTGTTGGGAGAGGGCAAGAGTTTGATTCCAAGTGGTGAACATTTTGTCTTTCTCACACAACTTATACTTTTGGCATGCATCTGTATCTAGAAATCTTATGCCCCACCATGTGGAATGATACCACAGTAGCAAAGCAAGGGGATAGTAGTTGAGGGGTCTGGGTTTGTCTCTCAGTTGGGAACCTTCTTTCTCACTACAACTTATGCTGTCAGCATGTATCTATTCTATGACACAAATTGTTAGATGTCATTGCTGATATCAGTGATAGAGCTTTGAGGGGTTGAATTAGGTTTTTAAACGATGGAACAGTTAGTGACACAGGAATGAAGAACATGGAAAACATTACTGTCCCATTCCTTCAAAAGCAATCAATTACAAAAGTGCATAATGAAGGATTATCAATCATAGCTCATACCTTTTTCTTTTTTACAAAAGGTCACGCTGACTTTAGAGTTTGTATATTGTGTGGGGGTGTGCTTGTTTATTCTGTGAGATGTACAGTATGAGTGTGCTTGCACGCAAGTATATTGTCTGTATTGTACAGCATCATCATATATGTTGTTTAGCACGTATAGGTGTTGTTTTCTATACAAAAATGGCACATCCATACCCTAGCACATCTCAGTACTGTTGGTACTTTGATTTGCTTTGCTTCAACCCATTAATGGGTTGCATGCATTAACGTACTTCATTGCAATTCATAGATTTATTTTATTCTTTTTTGGTAACTGGGTTAGGTCCACTAGGCACAAGTGCCTGTTTTCAGGGGTGACTTGGGAGCACTGGGTGGTTAAGTGACTTGTTCAGAGTCATATAGTATGCAGGTGGAGGTTCTGGGAATCAAACTCAGGTCTGCTGGATGTACCAAGCTCATTCATAGCTTGTCACTCTAACCTCTAAGCTATACTGCCAGATAAAGATGGATATATTTATAAAATGGGTTTGAAAAGGGGGACTGGAGCTAATTGCCAAACTGAGCGCAAGCATGTGAAACATATAAACACAGCATTTCTTGGCATAAAAGGACCACTTGGCCCATCCAGTCTGCCCAAGTGTTCCCTGCCTATTCTACATCCATAGACCCTATGTGGTCACTGGTGACCCTTCCCCTCCTTGCCTCTGTTCTAATACACCCTAATATACTCCTATGTTTATCCCACATGTGCTTGAAACACCCACCATTCTAGCATCCATCACTTTGACAGGCAGTCTTTTCTAGGCATCTACCACGCTTTTAGTGAAAACATATTTCCTCACATCTCTCCTGAACATCCTCCCCTCCAGATTCATCACTTCCCCCTATTCCTGGTGCTCAACCTCCTTTGAAAGAGGCTCCCCTTCTGCACCATGTTCACCCCTGTGAGGTACATATTGAGTCCTCTCATTCTATCTTCATAGAGCTCCCTTGCAAACCCTGCACCATTTTAGTTGCCTTCCTCTGGACCACCGTTCTGAGAGCTATGTGTCTGAACCATTACTACCAACTAAAAACAAACTTTACTTAGAACATTACTTCAGAAAAACTTACAACAATACTTCAGAAAAACAGCAGATACTTTAATCTGACAAGATTTGCAGTATATTGATATATAACTTTGGAGAGATGGGACTTAATACAAGAGGAGGAAATGCCGAAGAAGGAGCCCAAGCTCAGTCATGCGCAGTAGAACCTAGAGCTAATGCTCATGCCCGAACTTGGAGCACTAGGCGCTACTGCGCATGACTGAGCTTGGAGCTCCAACTTTAAGAACAATTTTAAATACCTTACACTGCTCCGTTTTAACTGGGAATTACTTCTAGAGGTTCAGTTAATAGACCTCTACATGGCACAGTGTTTCTTTTTATCCACTGTAAATGTGCCTCGCTCGTCATTTTTACGAGCATTCCGGCACAGGACCGGATGTCTGGGTCACACTCTGTTTTCCGGTGCGGCGGCAGTTTCAAAATGGTGCATCCAGGAGCAACTGTACAACAATAAATAACTAATAAAAGGTTAGCGCTATTCATTTTAAACTATATTGGTTGTTTTAATCGGGCGTTTTTGCAGCCCTGGTGATTGCCCCCACAGTTTAGGACAGCCTTCCTTTAAGTAAGTCTCAACTTTAAGTTAAGTTTTTGTTTTGAACATTTGGTGTCAGGACATTTTGGTACAGTAAGCAATTTCTGAGGTGAACTAATATGGCATCTCCCTACTCCAGACCCCCCCCCCCCAGATGAGTGCTTCTTCTTCCTTTTAAGGATCAATAGAGACTGTTTAATTTCCCACCATTAGAGGTTCCATTGCATTTTTGTTTGTTGAGCTGGCAATTTTTGTGATGTTTGCTGTTTTATCATAAGATAGAAGCTGGTTATTTTCTGGCTTACATTACAGCCGGTGTTTATTCTAACTTTTCCTTTTTTCAGGGATCATAGTTAAATACTGTAATACTGTTTCTACTTGTTTAAGTGTTGTATGGTTGGGCTATTTAGAATATGGATTTCAGCACATGTTTACCTATTTATCATTATGCATTTCTATGTTTAAAGACCTCTCAGTCCATAGAGAATATATAAAATCACACATGCCCCCACAATGCAAAGCATCATGGGCTGCATATGCAAATCACCACAGAATGTTATGCTGGTCCAACTTTAAGCAGAATTGCATGGTGCCAAAAGGCCTCTCACACAGTTTGCAAAGGGTGCTAACAGAGAATATATGTTTCCCTATAGCTGGAAAGGACTTGTCCCTGGCAGCACTGTCTTTTAGACTGATATTCTGTTTGTTATGGACACTGATGCAGGTCATTTCCCCCTGCTGAATTATTAACTTATTTTATTTGAATAAATGAAATTCTAGAATTAAAATAAAAGAAAAAGAACAGCAATAGAATAAAGGCATGATTTGGACTTTTATGTAGATAAGATAAATAGCATTTCTATCATTATATAATAGAGTAATTTTTGAGTTTGTGTTTACTTAGTTACTTGGTCAGTTGTAGACAGAAGGCATTAGCCCATCGTGACTGTCTACCACACTGTGTGGCCTTACATTAGAAGCCTATGTATTTGTCAAGTTCTCTTTTGAATTGGTCACAGTAATTAAGTTCCACCAGATATTGAGGGAGTTTGTTTCAGAGTCTTGGGGCCCTGATGGTGAAATCATTTGTCACTTAGTAGTGTTTGCTCTGCATATTTCAGTGTGTCTATTGTGAGATCTACAGTATGGGTGAGTGGCCTTGACAGTAGAGTAGTGATGGGTGAAGTGGCCCCAATTTGCTCCATGAAGTGATTCGCGGCGTGTAGGAGAATTAGCGGAGTGCTCCACAACACGAAGTGGAGTACTTCACGTTATAATGGGTAGTGAGAAGTCCATTGAAAACAATGACTTTGCATTACTCCGCCTTCCCAAACCACTACTCCACCAATTCTTAGGACAAAGTACATTGAAAACAATGTGTGTAGGAAGCTATAGGAGACAATCTGCTCTGAGAGCTGTCTGCGATTCAAACCTTCTAAAAGCTGTTAAAAAAGCCTTCTTGAGTCATTTATTTTTCTGAAACTTTAGTTCATCGATTAAAGGAAATCCTCCTGCGCTCATATCATCGAGTGTTTATTGTTTGTGTATGGATTATGAATGATAATGTACAACATTCAGTCTGTGTACTGAGAGACAGTGGAAGTGTGCTTTGGGGGAGGGGCGTATCTGCGGAGTAGGTAGATTAACTTGGAGAAAAAGACAGTGCTTTCTGTTTTGGTGATATTTTTCTTGTAAAACTGTGTTAATGTACACACAGTATTATTTTCAATATTTCTTGCAATTTTTTTGCTGATTGTTGTGGTACAGCAGTGCATAATTTTAGTTTGTTTAAAATATGTGGTTATATTACTGAAGTTTTAAATTTGCTATGCATTGCTTAGTGTGTGTGTGTGAGTATGTTTGTGATGTGTGTCATCAAATCAGACACCTTTTATTGTGCCACATAATAATTTCAGCAATGTGAACCTGCTATCCACTGCAGCTTTGTGATTTTTGCACTTCTTTGTGGTATCTTTATTGGTACTAGTACTAGTGACTGTTACTGCAGCAGTACATAATTTTAGTTTGTTTAATATATGTGGTTATATTACTGAAGTTTTCAATTTGCTATGCATTACTTAGTGTGCATGTGTGAGTATGTGTGTGTGATGTGTGTCATCAAATCAGACACCTTTTATTGTGCCACTTAATAATTTCAGCAATGTGAACCTGCTATCCACTGCAGCTGTGTGATTTTGTACTTCTTTGTGGTATCTTTACTGATACTAGTACTATTGACTGTTACTGCAGCAGTGCAGTACGCTGCACCCCCAGCATGCCCCAACCGGCAAAGGTATTCTTTTCCAGATTTGAATTTCTGATTGTGAGCTCTGGTTAGCTGTTGTGCCTTTGTGTCTGCATCTCTTCAATGTGCAGCGTAATCTTAATCTGTCTGTTTATTTGCATCTCTTTAGGGCCCAGTTTCCATCAGTAACTTAAGTCACAGTTGTTTCTTTGGATTCCCTTCAGAGTACTGGACAGGTGTGGTGCATAATTCTGCATGAACATTGCACTCATTGATATGCGTTTTTAAGTCAGGACCATCATCACGAGTCACTCATGATACAAATCACATTCTTCATCATCACGGTCACAAATGTAGTCACAAATCACGATTCACAATCAGGTCATGAATCACAACATTCATTTTTTTACTAGTTACTTGGATGTATCATAAGCCTGTTTTGTAGTATCTCTCCAGGCTTCACCACCCCACCATTGTACTCATTGATACGTGTTTTTAAGTCTGGGAGTTTTAAGCTACAGCTCATCAGGGAAGTACAGCCATAGACATTTGTGTTCCCAATACAGTTTCATACTGGTTATCTCACACCATCGACACCGAATCACGTTCTTCATTATCACGGTCACAAATGCAGTCACAAATCACGATTCATGATCACGTCACGAATCACAACATTAATTTTTTTCTAGTTACTTGGATGTATTGTAAGCCTGTTTTGTAGTATCTCTCCAGGCTTCACCACCCCACCATTGTACTTATTGATGTGTGTTTTTAATTCTGGGAGTTTTAAGCTACAGCTCATCGGGGAAGTACAGCCATAGGCATTCACGTTCCTTCCTGTACAGCATGTGAGTTACAGTACTATGGTGTATCATGGAACCCATGGAGTACTTCACAATGTGAAGCAGAGTACTTAGCTTCATAATGAAGAATGCAAAGTCCATTGAAACCAATGACTTTGCGTTATTCCGCCTTCCCCAAACCACTTCTCCACCAATTTTAAGGTGAAGTACATTGAAATCAATATAATTCACCCATTTCATCTTGTAATTGAGCTCCAAATGAAATTCTGCATTGATTCATGAGATTGCAGGTCACATGGGCTTTAGATTGTTCTGTACATCCTCAGTTCTGGCCTGGGTAGTGTGTGTGTGTAGTGGTAGCTGGAGACAGTTTGCTCTCAGAGCTCTGCGATTCAAAACCTCTAAAAGCTGTTTAAAATGCCATTTTGAGTCATTTTATTTTGCTTAAAATTTACTACATCGATTGTAGGAAACTCTTCTGTGCTCATATCATCGAGTGATTATTGTTGTGTGTGGATTTTGAATGTTAATTTAGAACAGTCAGTCTGTGTACTGTGAAATGTGCTTTAGGGGAAGGGCATATTTGTGGTGTAGGTACATTAACTGGGAGAAAAAGGCAGTATTTTTGTTTTGGTTATATTTTTCTTGTGTAACTGTGTTAATGTACACACAGTAATATTTGCAGTAATTCTTGACACTTTTTTGCTGATTGTTGTGGTGCAGCAGTGTATAATTTGTCTGTTTAAAACATTTAGTTATATTACTAAAGGTTTTCAATTTGCTATGCATTACTTGTAGTGTGTGTGTGTGTATGTGTACGATGTGTGCCATTAAATCAGACACCTTTTATTGTGCCATAGAGTAATTGCAGCAGCGTGAACCTGCTATCCACCACACCTGCATGAATTTTTTATACTGCTTTGTGGTATCTTTACTGGTAGTGGATTGTTACTGTCGTGCACTAATCCCCCAACTGGCAAAATGTATTCCTTTCCAGATCTGGATTTGTGACTTGTGTGCACTACTTAGGTGCTGTTGTGCCTTTTCGTATGCATCCCTTGAGTATGCAGCACAATCTTAATCTGTCTGTGCGTTTGCAGTGCACCATTAATTCTGGGAGACTGCATTTCTTGTTACGCTCTCATTTCACTTCATCAGCACTGAGGAATTTTCTGGACACAATACAGTAGCATTTTGGGGATGCACATTAATTCTGGTGATTCTGTGTGTGACCACTGCACGCATGACTGAGTGCGCCATTAATTCTGGGAGATATTGCATTTCTTGTTATGCTCTCATTTCACTTTATCAGCACTGTGGAGTTTTCTGGAAACAAGACAGTAGCACTTTGGGGATGCACATTAATTCTGGTGACTGTGTGGGTTGGGTGCTGCCATTATTGTTGTCACTCCACCTTACTTCATGTTTAAAGCGGAATGACAACGCAAAGTAATAATAACAAGGCCAAGTGAGCCTTTCCTATGGAGCACTCCGCGTAGCGAAGTGCCAATGTGAAGTGGCCACTTCGCATTCACTTCACAGGCAGATTTTAAATTTGCTGCATCTCTACAGTGGAGTGATGTTGTAAGCTGAAATTAGTTCTTGGTTCTTAGTGACACTGAAGAAATGCAATTAGTCTCTCCTTACCCTCCTTTGCTACAATGACATTAAATATAATTCCTATAACCTGTTTTTACCATTTTTATTATTTTTATTATTTCATTACTCTCTTCTAGTCCACAGTTCTGATTAAGGAACCTGGGCTGGTCCTGAAATGTTAACAAGGCAAAAACATAGGCACAAGGGAGCATATTTTGAAAAAAATTTAACAATATACATGGACGATACATGACATTTAACAATAAAGAATGAAATATATGCAAAGTGGCAAACAAATAATTTAGGTTTGAATATGGGTTTGACTACCTACACTATTCACAGTACAGTGCTTGGTGAATTCTGTTTGCACATTGATAGTTATACCCTCCAAATGTTGTGACGCAGTTTGGGGTTTGTTAGCTATCATTGCACGCTGAAATATATCCTGTGTATATATAATCAATTTCAGATGTAAACACCTGTATTTTTTGTGAAGCCCAATAAAATATTAGTATCAAAAATGGGCATGAAAAATTAAGCCATCAGATTGGCCAATTGCAGTACCCCTAAACTGACCAGCCATTATATATATGGCTGCCACCTTTACTCTAAAAACTCACTTTACTCTCTAAAACCCTTGAACTAGGCCTTAAAATTAAAATGCCCTTAAATAAAAAAAGAAAACAAAGTAATGTGGTGTAACCCCCTTCCCCACTGAATGGGGACATGCCTAGCTCAACAGAGCCCAGAGTAACACTATTGCCTACCATTGCCCCCCCCACTAGGAATTTGGCAGTGGAAACTGCCAACAAAGAGGAAAGCAACAGGATCTCTTCAGTGTCTCCTACTCCAGCATGACTGCATCTCCCACCACACCTTAAAGACAGATACCTTCCATCAAGGACAAGCACAACCGATACTAATGACAGAGTGGGGATCTTCCAATGAAAGCCCTGACTGGACTGGACACACTGCAAACAACTACCATCTTTGATCACAGGGGGTCAGGATTGTGTGCCAACCATTAAAGCCTGCCAGAAAAATTTCTAATCATCTTAACTATGTGTGTATGTATTCATTTTAAATTATTATTAATGGTGCTGTATTGTAATTTGATTAAGTGCCCTAAATCTTCAAGAAAGAGTAATTTGCCTTACATTTTCTTGCCTTGCTTTTTCAGAAATAGATATGACATAATCTTCTTTTACAATAAGACTTAAATAGGCATTGATCTGTGGTGATATGATCTGTACGGACTGCATCTGGCACAGATACCAAAGCAACTTTAAGAGGTAAAAAACATCTAAACCTTTTTATTTTCTCTCATTAGGTTACCCATTCAGAGAGTTGCTTTGTTTACTCAGTAAAAATGCTAACTTCTACTGATTGCTGTCATGCCTAACACTGGTTGGGCATTGCGACTTTAGCAATTGTGGTGAGACAACAGTACAAAGGATGCAATGCATTGGCAACTGTGCCATCCAAAGGTGCAGTCTGTCAGACGGAAACCACATGACTACTGTCCAAACTGAAAAAAGAATAGACAGACACACTCACCATTATGCTGGCATATAACATTTATTTAGTGAGAATCTAACAAGGTGAACTAATACCCTATGTGCATTCATCTCTTGCAAGGTTGCATCAGGAAGCAGTCTGTCTACTCTTTTTTCAGCAATTGAGGTTAGCATTGTAAACAGTTAAAGATTAAATAGACGGTAAGTGCTCCCCTATCCTGGAAATTTTTTCTCAGGCTGTTCAAGCTCCTGAAACTAAGTGCCAGCTCACGAGATGCCACAAAATCTCTCTATTGTTGCTTTCCCATGCCATGCAGCATTGACACCAATGTCAAAAGTCTCTTGGAGGGCTCCCGAAATTATAGCATTCTATTCCAACTCTCAGACTCCCTCTTTGCAGGCACTGTGACTGCTTCAAAGGACACTTCAAAATCTGCTTCTCAAAATAGTAACACCAGAGGCCAAGCAAATCTCACAGATCCACTTTTTTGTATTCACCTGATTCTATTACTTGAGCAGCCCAACACAATTGCAAGCCCCAACCAGGACTCCCTTCATGAACTTGCTAATCAGGCAGGCCATCAACATGTTCTCTTTGAGACAGGCAAGAATGAACTAGGTCGATCCAGAAAATCTTTTGAGAATACTCCTAAAAAATATTAAAAGGTCTGTGGCTCCAACCAGATTTTCTACCTGTAGAAAGGCTCTGCCACACTCTTTTACCACTAAACCTTTATAGATAACTGGAGCAGCTAGTTCTCAGAAACAAAAGACTCTAAAATTAATAAAGGTAGGTCTTTTCCCTTACAAATGTCCTAGGGCCTGCACTTAGTTTTCTCTCTCAATAAGGCAGATGACTTGGAGAGCTCTGTTAGCTCTACTCAGGATCAAGCTTTATCTGAATTAGGCCTTGATTCAGTTGCTGCTGCCACTTATCAGACTCAGACTTAGAACTGGGTTCAGAACTGTTTGAAAGACTCTATTACCAACAAAAGTACTATGTGCACTCTTATTAGCCCACTTAGTCCAGTAAACATGACTGGGGGAAGACACAAGTTGAAGCCTGACAAGAAAAGGGGATCAAAAGCAGAAACTAGATGAGTACCCCTTAAAACTAACTGCACCACAGGATGACATTCATCAGGAGAATTTGCTCCCCCCATCCACAAGATGCTATAAAGGGAAGTGAACTTTTAGCCAAAATGAGAGCTGAATTAAAAAAAATCAATCAATATCTTTCTTCTCTTACTGAAGCTCTCAGGACCCTTACAGGAAAAATGGTGACACTTGCCTTATGGGTAGAGGTGGTAGAGGGCAGAGTCAGTGCCCAGGAAAATACGTTCAACCCAGTCCTGCCTGTCACTGATTAGCATACTAAAGAGCTGGCAGAGTTAAGAGCAAAGATCATGGACCTTGAGACCCATAACAGGAGGCCCAACATAAAGGTTGGAGGCACACTAGAGAATACGAAAGGCTCAGACCCTCTTAGCTTTTTTCTAGATCTAAGGTCAGAAGCCCTTGCCATAGACCAGAATTCCAAACAAATTGAATTCAATCACACTCATCGAACAGCACTTAACCCTAATTATCAGGGCAAACACCCAAAGTTCATCTAAATTAAGCCTCACCACTACCAAGACCAAGAAAGAATACTGAACAAGGCTCATTTGGAAAAAGGCCTACATGTTCAAGGTTTACCTCTTTAAGTATACCCTGACTTTGACCCTGAGATCATGGCAAAGATGGAGGCATTTGACCCTGTTCTCTCTTTATTGAAGGAACATTAAGCCAGATTTGCCTTACTCCCCTGAATTTAGAGTGCATTATCAAGGCTCTATATATTTATTTTTGTCTGCAAAAGAAGCTGTACGTACAATGAGAATGTTGCTCCATAATTCTGACTCAGGTGGCACATTTCTTAGAACTTCATCTGGTTTCTCAGCTAGCAGTCCAGCAGATAATGAGAACAAATATAAGCATTCTACAGATTACACAAATTTCCTATCTGAAAATCAAAACTCAGGCTTCGCAAATGACAATTAACACCCCCCCCCCACCGCTACACCCTATCTCCAACCATCGAGCAATGCAGAATCATGACCAAAAAATCAATTAGCTACAAAGGAAAACTCCAGACCATCAATTGCAACAGATGACTTAAATCAAAATCAGCAGGATGACAATCCCAGAAACTCAAATACAAAATAAAGATAACATGAGATTGAGCAGAAGAGAGGGATAAGGAAGGGAACTGAATGGGCAAGAAAGGAAGAGAAAATAGCAAGAGAAAGGAAGAAAGGGAACAGAAAAGGGAAAAGAGGGAAAAGGAGAGAAGTTCAGTGCAGTTAATTTGCTTATCTATAAGTCTTTACAAAATTCTAGTAAAAATACAAAATACAGTACAAGAATAATTAATCAGAGATATACAGTAGTATAGTGCAAGCAATCAGCCTTCAGTAATATAGCACAGTAAAATTAGCTGATAATTCATAGATAGTTAATAGATACTATAAATCCACTTTATTAATTAAAAATGTTAAATCGACATATTTTATCATCCTTCTAGTGTAGAGATAACTTCTATAATTAATTCCAATATAGTCTATAGGTGGGTATAGGTGCTTTAAGACTCATCCATCTGTGACCACCTTAAATTTCTGGTCTACTAAAAACCTATACCTGTACTATGGTTCAGCCCATAGGAGGGCCCATCCATCTCCAAGGTTGTTATTGTGAAAAAAGGCCCTTACTCAGGTACTGTAAGAGTTTCATTAGAAATAAATAGGTTACTATAATACAATGGACTGTCCTATTAGTCTTCCAGGACATATTTTGTTTTGTAGGTGCAGAGTACAATGCCGAGTTTCCCACAAAATTGAAGATCCACAGCATACTGTACCAATAGATCAAACTCAGTATTGTCCCTGTCCCTTGAGCAGCAATAAACCTAACTGAGCCAAAGTACTGGTCTCTCCTAGCTGATAATAGTAAAAGTAACTTACCAGATAGGCCACCTAAGATCATGAGCTGCTAAACTTTAGGGAAGGAAGTCCTGAGTAACCCAATAGGTAAGTAGCATGAAAAGTATACTAGAACCCTGTTCTGCATGGAAATCCATGCTTAGAAGAGCATTGTTGTGCTGTCCTGAGTGTGTCACAGTGTTGTTGTGCTTCACTGTGTATGTCAGTAGTGTAGGACAACAACAACAAAAGTTGTTGCATATGCGAGTTTGGCTGTGGCAGTGAGAGTTGACATGGAAGTTACCGGTGCTGGAGAAAACACACCACAGTAAGGTAGTATAAGGTCATTTCATAGTTGCTTTTTGTCATTGTAGCTCAATAATGAGTACCCAAACACTATAAAAGATTGTGTATGAGCAACTCATACACAAACAAGGATAGTTTTTGATCTTGTTTACTTGACTCACAATTTCCAGGCTCGACAATCATATCAGAAACCTATAATATCAACAGAAAACACCTTCCTTTACTTTGAACAAAATCACAACACAACCCTGGCCAAAAGGGGCTATTCCTAATAGAGACAGTGAAGCAGCAGGTTAGGGCCATTACAAGCCTGCCACTCAGTGGTCTCAAGTGGGATCTGGAAAGTCTATTCATATAGTCCAGTTAATCAAATGAAGGGCTCTAATTAATTAATAATAATCATGGTTAAAGATCAAATGCACATGTTCCATACAAAGCTTGAATCCCTTTGAATACACATCCCTGTGTCATGATTAGTGTTTCTTAAAAATATAATGCAGTTTGGTTTTGCATTTTTCTTTAAATCAGCATCTGTGCTGTGCAGTAACTGAAAACAGTGAAGAAACAGTAAAAATGTTTCTGTCCTTGTCAGTGAGCAATGACATCATACCTGTCCTGCCTGCTGCTTCTGCAATTAACTCCCTAATTGACTAAGTAAGGTGTTGTAGTCCCTAGTTAAAGCAGTCTGTAGAGATAATTATTTTCACTCAGAGTTTGTTACTAACCCATCTGGTTTGTGTTTAGAGAGATATGCTTAAACTCTATATTTCTGTTCTCATAAAAAGTTGATCACATGGGGGTTCAGTGCTGAATTGAAGTGATATGAATGAATCTGCGAGAAATAACAGTTTCTGTATCACAGCTCTCAGTTCTCTATCATCAAAACTCTGCATTCTATTCTGGCTGTATTTATTTATCTATGTATTTAGTTATTTAGTTTTTGTTAACCGGGTAGGTACACTAGACAGCATAGCTGCCTATTTTCAGGTACGACCCGGGAGATTACAATAAAGAGTATGTAGACAATAGTAGATAAAATAAAACATCATGGGAACAAGTAGTAGTCAGACATAGTACACTTATACAAAATTTTCAGCAATTACATTTGCAGGAATCTATAGGTAGAAACAAAACAGAAATATAAGTGCAAATAACTAACAGTCATAAGTCATACAACTAATGAGTAATGCTAGAAGAGAGGAAATAGCAAGATTTTCAGGCAGGTTTGAGAGTAGTACAGGTTGGAGCTGGTAGGCAACTAGGAGGAACCAGTACAGGAGTGGGTGGATAGAGAACAGCAGCAGGGTTCAGAGCTTAGAAGAGCCATATGAAGCTCCTGTTTGAAGCTGTGTGGAGAAGAGAAGATTTTTAGACTCAGTGGAAGGGAGTTCCATAGTTTAGGGACCTAGCTAGAGAAAGCATTCTCCCCCATTTTGGTTTTACATCTCGGTTGGACAAGAAGGGATTTGTCAGCTGATCTCAGTGGGTAGGCAGAGGTCACAGGTTTTAGAAGTAGAGCCAATTTGTCAGGTATCTGGGAGGAGATTATATTCTTTATAAAACAGTAGGAAGTACACTTTCAGAAGGCTTAGGGGGTAAACCATCCCAGACTGAAGCATAGTGTGCATCAGTGAGTAAGTTTGGGTAAAGACAGAGTAAAATGGCAAACGCTGTTGTAGCAGACATCCCACTTTCAAGGAGCCCTCCAGTAGTTGCCAGAAAGGCTATTAACCCATATGCCAATTTGGGTCTCAGGATCCCCTGTGCAATTACCATTCTCTCCGTGGATGTTAGGCTATGTCTTACCTTATATGCAAGCCCAAGTTGAATATTGATGGATTTAATGACTGAGGCTAGCTGCAGGTCAAAATCCAAGGCAGGATCAAGGGTTTCTCCTAGGTATTTAAAAGAGGTAACTGTGTTAAGGGGAGAGCCATCAAGCGCTCTGATACTTAATAGTTGGGTGCAGGACCGAATTTTTGAACCTGAACCGAACAGCATAGTCACCATTTTATTTTTATTTAAGACAAGCTTGTTTTGCAGTAGCCAGCTCTGAAAGGTATTGGAGTTACTATTGAGATTCAGGTTGATATCTGAGAGGTTTGAGGAGGATGAGTAAAGAAAAAGATTGTCGGCATATAGCAGACCTGAGCAAGCACCAGTGAGCAGTGAGATGTAGTTTATGAAGACTGTAAACAGGAGAGGACCAAGAATCGAACCCTGGGGCACTCCAGTCTAAGTAGGAGCAAGAGGGATGTTAGGATGCTAATTAATTTATGGCAAGCTGTATGGACCAAATAGGTCTCCTATGCTTTATTACAGCTTATGAACTTATGAGGGGACTTAGCATCTCCGATCTGGACAAATGGTTGATGCTTCAAAAGGTAATTTTGGAACCAGGCGGTGACAGAGGTAGAGAAGCCTGGGGATGACAACTTTGATAGGAGCAGCAGGTCATCAACTAAATCAAACTCTTTTGTAAGATCAACAAAAGTAGCCCCAGTGAGAGAACCTTTGTCCATAGTGAGTCTTGACATCATTTGTAAACTGTATGAGAGCAGTGGATGTACTGTGCCCTTGTCAGAAACCATGTTGGTCAGTGGTGAGGAGTTTGAAGGAGTAGAGGTAATCCGAGGACTGGGTAGCAACAATTTTCTCTATTATTTTAGAGAGGGTGGAGAGGATGACAATAGGGTGATAGTATCCAGGTTAGTGGTGTCCCCCTTTTTGTAGACTGGTACAACTCGAGCAATCTTCCAGAGGGAAGGGACATGTCCTGTAAGAAGAGACAGGTTGAAAAGTCTAGTCACTGGAGAGACTATAGAAGGTGCAACGGTTCTTAGGAATTTTGGTAAGAGTCCATCTGCCCCTGCTGATCCAGCAGAAGAGATGGACTTAAGCAAGCATAAGATTTCACTCTCAGAGACTGGGCAAAGGGTGAAAGATGGGTTGGAAGGTTTAAGGTTATCATGCGGCATGACAGGTAAAGGCCCAGGAGGTGCAGTGTAGGAGGAGAGGTCAGTGGATCTGGAGTTAAGAGCCTTGGCGATAGTGAGCAGGTTATTGCAATTACAACCATCCACGACCATATCAGAAATGGTATTGCACTTGTTTTTCCCCATGATGGTGTTAACATGACTCCAAAAACCACGAGAGTCACTGACAGAGGTGTAAAGGAGTTGACGGTAGTAATTGCCCTTAGCAGATCTGATGGAAACTTTACATAGGTTTTGGAGTCTTCTGTACTCCGCCCAATCCGATGGGGATTGGGTTAGCTTAGCTTTGTTCCAGACTTTATCCCTCTTTTTGAGAGAGGACAGAAGTGAAGAATTTAACCAGGAGGTAGCAGATCCCGATACGTCACCTTTTTACTGGGATATATTTGTCTTGAAGGTTCAAAAGCATGGTAAGGAGGTATTGAGCAGCACTTTCCATATTACAAGTATTATATAGAGGTGCCCAGTCCATGTTCTGTAGCTCCAAGATTAGGGCTCTCTTATCCATTTTTGAAAAATCCCTGAAAATAATTTCTCTAGAGGGTAGTTTAGGGGCCCTAGCCTTCCAAACACAGTAAACTGGGGAGTGGTCACTGATTGAGTCTGGTAAAACTCCAACAGCACTAATCCTCTCAGGCCTGTTGGAGATGAGCCAGTCTAGAAGAGACTGGAGACTGCTGTCACTAGTCTGTCTGGTCAGGACAGCGACCAACTGAGACAGGTGTAACCTGCTGAGTTCAGCAGCATAGAGATTAGAGTTTTTCCTTAGCCAATCCAGGTTGAGGTCCTCCATAACAATGAGCTCTTGTCTACCCTTTAGCGAGGAAAGATAGTCATTTACCTTAGTTAGGCCTGTTACTTCATTTTTAGGAGGGTTATAGATGCACACTACATTTAGCTTCTTAGTGAGACCTAAGGTAATAACTATATGAATAGTTTCACATAGACAGGTAGTGTTGACCAGGAGGACCGTAATGTCACGGTCCTGTCTGGTATAAAACAAAACACCACCACCCTTTTTAGCATTTGGATGATCACATCTGTGAAGTTTATATCCATTGATCCTATTTAATGAATCTGGTATATGGGGTTTTAACCAAGTCTCGGTTAGACCTAAGACATCAGGGGAGTAGTGAGCAATCCAGGCATCAAGCTGCGAAAAATTAGCTGACAGACTTCTAATGTTCATATGTGCAAGACTAAGCCCCTTTTCTGTAAATCAATAAGATGGGTTCTTGGGAGCAATGCCATCAGGAGGGCCTGGGTTAGGTTCAATATCACCGAAGAGAGAGAGAGAGGTGACATAGGAGTACCCATGTGTCAATGAGAGAGGTTTGGAGTTTGCCCTCCAGTGGAATATAAAAATGGATATAAAATAAACTACATTCTATTAAATTGGATATAAAATAAACTACATTCCATGAAATCATAGAAGCAGAGTGTATTTAATGTAGCCTCAATAAATCTGTTCATGTGTTAATTTTGTTTTAATGTCAGATTGACAAATGTGTGTCTGCCACACTCTGCTATTTCAAAAGCATGTACTGCATGAACTCATAAAATTAAGTTCTTAGAGGGTTTCTGTGTGAAAATACATCATGTATGTGTATAACTAGAAATACGATACGGCATCCTGATGCCCCTGTCTCCTGCCCGACAGTTTATGCAGCAGCTCTCTGCTTCCCCCTTTCCCCTGCCAAAAAGGCCCCTGTCTCCTGCCTCCATTTGAGGCTGCTGCAGCCCACTGCTCACTGTCTTCTCCCCACAGTCAGGGCTGCTGCCTCCTGCACAAACAGTTTAGGCTGCTGCACCCTGCTATCCTCTGTCCCCCACGCTATAACACAAGAGGAAAGTCTTTTTTGTTTTTTCTTTCAAGTAGGTTCAGCAGAGTACCGAAGGATCTGACTCTAGTGGCAGGGAGCAGTATCATGCAACAACTCTAACTGTGGAGGCAAGAGGCTGTATGGTGCAACAGGGCACAGTGGTGTCAGGGTACAGAGGACAGCATGATGCAGAAGCCTTGACTGTGGTGCAGGATACAGTGGACCATCAGGATACAGCAGCCCTGACTGTGTGCCAGGGGGGCATGTAGTGCAACGGCCCTACCCATTTGGGGCAATGGAAGTGGGTAGCAGGGTGCAGCAAAAGCTCCACCTTTGGTGGCCTGGGGCAGCATAGTGCAGCAGCCCAAACTGTGGAGGCAGATGCCTGGGGACTCTAGGGCTTAGCAGAGCATAACAGCCCTGTCTGTGGGGATAGGAAAAGAGGGCAACAGAGTGAATTGGCCCTGACTGTGGGGGTGGGGGACAGAGGGAAGCAAGGTGCAGCAGCCTCAACTGAGAGGCAGAAGATAGGAGCATCAGGATGCCATATAGTATTTCTAGTTACACACACTGAAAACCTCAAAGAACTGAATGTTAGGAGTTCATACAGTACATGTTCCTGAAATAGCAGTTTGTGGCAGACACACATTTGTCAATCTGACATGGAAACAAAATTGTTATCACATGAAGATGAACATATTTACAGATTATTTCGCAATCAGGGACTTAATTGCAGAAGCAGCAGGCAGGACAGGTATGGTGTCATTGCTCACTGACAGGGACAGAAACATCTTCACTGTTTCTTCAGTTTTCAGTTACTGCAGAGCACATTAGCAGATGCTGATTTAAAGAAAACCACAAAACCAAACAGCATGATATTTTCAGGAAACACTACTCATGACACGGATGTGAATTCAAGTGAATTCAAGCTTTTTATGAAATAAGTGTGCATTTGATCTTTAATATGAACAATGTTTGTTCTTTAGACTATCTCTAGTTGGAATTAAAATTCCTAATCCAGTTATTGAATCATATTTACAGGTAGCAAGTAAAACACATCTACAATTTCCCCAGGTTGAACAAATACTCAAAAGTTGTTAAACAAATCCACCTCTTTAAGGATTTCCCCAGGAAATTAATAAATAACATGAAATAATCAAAGTAAATCCCTGTAACCCTTCCTTCTCCTTTCTTTCCTCAGTAACCCTACCTTCTGCTCCCCTTGGGCATACCTCTTCAGTGGGGCTGTAGCTGCCCACAGAGCAGCTCTTCGGGAGCCCCCAAGTAAACCTCCCTTCTCCTCCCCTTGGGCATACCTCTTCAGAGGACCTGTAGCCACCCATGGAGCAGCTCCTCACCTGCCCACCAGCAATCACCAGTAACCCTCCCTTCTCCTGCCCTCAGGCATACCTCTTCAGTGGGGCCATAGCCACCTACAGAGCAGCTCCTCACCCACCCACCAGCAATCACCAGTAACCCAATCTTATCCTCCCCTCAGGCATACCTCTGCAGTGGGGCTGTAGCCACTCACAGAGCAGCCCTTCACCTGCCCACCAGCAATCACTAGGTACAGACACATTCAGCAGCCAGGACCCTAATGGAGACCGTGCCCTGCTTTTTGGACATTTTAAACTTTGCATCTTTTTTCTTTGCACTCTGCTCCACTACAACTTTAAATCCCTGCTATTGAATTCAGTCTGTTCATTTTGTAATTGACAGTCTTGCATTCTTGACTATTCTTTTAGTTGTACCTGCAGCTTAATTTTATCACTTTCAGCAATTTTGTATATGTAATTGTGGTTGGCCTTTGTTGCTTTTCTGCCCCCTTGCCTCTTTCCTGTAATCTGCTTCCCCCTGTAACTTGAGCTTCAGCTTCAGAGCCCTCCTTTCAGCCTGGTTATTTAATTCTGTGTTCCCTTGTTTCCTTCCTCAGTAATCCTCCCTTCTTCTCCCCTTGGGCATACCTCTTCAGTAGGGCCATAGCCACCCATGGAGCAGCTCCTCACCCACCCACCCATCAGTAATCACCAGATATGGACATATTCAGCAGCCAGGACCCCAATGGAGACTGTGCCCTTCTTGTCCTGACCCATGCAAGCATGGTGGCTCCCCCCCAACCTCCCACCTTTGGCAATCCAGAAATATATAGTGTTGAGGTCACATGATTTTTTCTATCCTCCCAGGTGCCCATTAGCTTTTTCTCAACCCCTCCCATTAGGTGTCACTACATACCATTCTCGCCCTGCTTTTGAAACTCAAGGAGAATTGTGTCTATTCAATTATATCCTCACTTATTTTCTCTGTCTCAAGTGGACATCCTCCCCACCCGCCCCACCTCAACGCCTTCTCTACAAGATGGTCCCTTCCATCTCCTGCCTGCTGCTCGTCCTTCTTATTGCTTCTCACACCACCCTTTGTTACCCCCCCTCAAAAGAGTGGCCCTCCTGTAATTGCTCCTTCTTTGACTCCCTCCCCTACCCCCCTTCCTTATGCTACCCATACCTCTGCCAACTGCCCCACCCACGCGGGCCTTCTCCCAGTCTCCCTAACAAAACATTGATCCCTCCTTCTCTCCCTTCTTCACCCCCAGAGCTCCCTACCTCCTTTCCCTATTGTTTTCATCCAAGAATCGTCTACTGTACTCTTTTCTCCTCCTCTTCCTCCTGCTGATCTCTGGGGATGTCAAACTTAATCCCAGTCCACCCTCCTCCCCTTCCCAGCCCCATCCCCACAAGGGTCTTCAAATTTTTCCACATAAACGCCCATAGTCATCTACCTAAAATGGACACCCTAAAAGTCTGGCTAACCCAACACCCATTAGATGTACTTTGCGTGTCTGAGTCATGGCTTTCCTCTTGTACCCCCCGAAACCCAGTTTGCCCACCTGAATTTCACAGTTTCTCTTCAGGACCGTGGTAAGCAGGGTGACGGAGTCACCATGTATGTCCGTAGCTCCCTCTTCAGCTTCATCTATCTCCAAAAAACAGTTTCCAAATCCCACGAGATCCTCCTTGATTATCTCTCCCTACCATCACTGTCCCTATCCACATCTGCACCCTCTATTCTGTCCCATAACTGGCCCCTGAATCCCTCCTCTCATGACTCAGCTCAATCATCTTGCTCTCCTCTCACAGACAGCTACTCATGATGGGGGGTTTCAACATTGATTGGCTCTCTCCTTCCTCCTCTCACATTAGAACTTCCATTGAGTCATTAGATCTCTCGTAGCTATTAACCAAACCAACCCATTACAACCTGCACTCCACCAAACATACCCTCATCAATTGGATCCTCTGCTGTCATCCCCACCGTATATCTGCCAGCAGAATCCTAAATGATGCTATTAGTGACAACTGTTTTATTTACTGCACCGGGAAAGTTCACCTCCCCAAATCCTCCCCCAGATATCTCAATTATTGCTCAACTCACAAAACTAAACCCCCATCTTCTCCAGGCTGACCTAAATTCATCAGACTGGTCCCCTGTCTTCTTGGCCTCAGATGTTAACCAGGCCCTCATGCACTTCTCCTCCATCCTGACTAATGTCTGGAACCTCCATGCCCATCTCCGCACCACTAGTGTTAGAAGTCTCCACCTTCCCTGGATCTCCCCCCTATCCTATTTCTTTGCAAAGCTTGTGACAAAGCTTGATTAAAATGTAGATCCTCCAATGCCATTTCTGACCTCCACCACTATTGCAAGCTCAGAAACTCCTGTACTAAGGCAATACACCAAGCTAAATCTGAGTATTTTAGAACTAACCTTTCATCAGCCCAGATCCCTCATCATTTTGGAACACAGTTAAATACCTCATCAACCCCACCAGCCATGTAATGACCCCCACCCTCCTGCTAAATGGGTCCTCTGTTTCAGACCCTACCTCAGTTGCTGACACATTTAACAATTTCTTCACATCCTGTGCACTACCTAACAGTCTGGTCCCTCCCTACCCCCCCCAATGGATTTAGCCTCCACCCTACTACACCCCAGGAAATCTTTCAAGCCCTTTGCACTCTAAGTCTACACAAGTCCAGTCCAGATGGCTTTAACCCCAAGCTCCTGTGTCTATCCACTGCTACAATAGCCTCTTCTTTGTCTCACATAATTAACTTGTCCTTCCTCACCAACATAGTCCCAGCACAATGGAAACTGGCCAATGTCATACCACTGCATAAAGGAGGTGACCACACATCACCTGGAAATTACCACCCAATTTCCCTGATTCCAACCCTGGTACAACTACAGGACACCTTAGTCCTCTCTAGACTGGCTGAGTTCCTCACCTCATCAAACTTTTTCTCAGACTACCAATCTGGTTTCAGGAAAAAACATTCCACAATTTCCTCCCTTCTCTGAGTTACAGACTCAATCCTCTCACCAATGAACAAAGGCCACCTAACATCAGCAGTATTTATTGACCTCACCAAGACATTTGATTCCATCTCCCATCCCCTTCTTCTTCAGAAGCTGCACTCTGTAGGCCTTGTTTCCTCTACTGTTCTCTGGTTCAAATATTACCTCTGTGACCGGCAACAGTCTGTCATAGCAGGCAACTCTGCTTCCCCCCCCATTCTATCAGGTGTCCCCCAAGACTCCATCCTTGGCCCCATCCTCTTTCCAAATTTTAATAAATGATCTCCCCTCAGTCTGCACTCAATCTAATATTCACCTCTACACTGATGACACCATCTTCTATGTTTCTGGCCCCACCACTGACTCCCTTCAGTTACCTCTCCAATCTGACTTCAGTCGCATGCTATCATGGTTCACAGAAAACTCCCTAAAACTGAATGCAAAAAAAAAAAAATGTCTCCATGATTTTTGGCTCTCCCTCAAAAATTGGATAAACTCCCCTTCGAGGTTCACCATGTCAGATACCTCCACCCTTGATACTGTCACCTCTTATAAATACCTTGGCCTTTGGCTAGACCAACACCTCAACTATGCTGTCCATATTGACTCACTCTGCTCATAGCTGCACCCAATGCTAGGTGTGCTCTTTAACAACAAACACACAATCCCCCTACATATCTGCCACAACCTAGTTCACAAGACTGTACTCATTATTTTCAACTATGGGGACATTATCTATGCCTCAGCTCCTGCCTCCTCACTCTCTAAGTTCTACACCCTACTCAACTCATTTTGCCGATTCACCACTAACTCCCCTCTGTGCACCCATCACTGCATTCTCATCTCCTCTCTAAATTTCCCTCTTCTTTCTCATAGGTGCCACATTCATTCACTTACAGTTGTCAGGAGGTCTAAACCTCACTCTCAGTGTCTTGGCAATAATGGGCATGCAAAGAATCACATACACATTGCATAAGAGTAATAAAGCTTGTTTATTACTGCCAAAAGGAAAATCACAGTTGCCCTAAGCAGTTCTTACCAATAGCAACTGGGAGCCAATGCTAAGCATTCCCTGTACTTCGAGGAATCTCCGTGTCTCCTGGGGTCTCTGAGTTAGAAGGTGTAATGTCTTACATTATATACCTAAGATAATTACCATGGTTACTGTAAGATAGAAACATTTCTACTTACCCAGATAAGCCCTAGTGGCTAAATTAGAGGTGGCTCCTCAGTCCAAGATAACATTATACAATTTTGTTATAGTCATCACTTTGTGGAAACAGAGGTACAGTTTGTACATAGATGTGTAGTAATACAAATAATCAAAAGATAGCAATGCTGACTTAAATATCACAACACTACAAGGACACAGGTGTCCTAACATCTTGTAAGCAAGAAATACATGTGTATATTGGAAAGTAAAGTGTATAGCAATTATGTGCATACATATCCTGACATCTACTTTTATATGGTAGATGCCCTTAGCCCTATGTGTTAGTATAACATATACCCAAAGCTAGCTGTCTGTGATGTACCTCTGGGAGTACCAAAAAGGGTGCAGGGACCTCGTGAAGCATTCCCCCCCCTTGTTTCCTCAAAAGAGCAATACAAGCAAGAGTAAGGAAGTGGAAAGAGAACAGGGGCAGGTTACAGACCCGAGGCACGAGCCTTGTGAAGGAACTCCAGCTACTCACGGTGTTGGTGTAATGTGTGCCATTGGTGGCAAAGCATAATAATAAGAAAAAAAGATCAAAAATGCTTGTATAATAACAAAACCTTTAAAGGTAATCTCTAACCAGGTGTTAGTAAGTGCACTATTCAGATCACCATCATTAATAAGGTCATAAACTGCTTCGTCAGCTTTGGAAATAGTATTACTGATGTGGATGAGATGAGTATCCTTCCTGTCTAAAAGGGATTTCAATGTCAAAGTTAAAGGGAGTATGTGTACATTAAAATAGGGTAGGTACTCTGAAAGAGTAAGCAGATAATTGGGATTACCATCAGTGATATCAGGGTCCATAACAGGGACAGGGGTAATAACTCTGTGCCCAATAATAGTAGTCTGGTGCGGTATAAAGCAAAAGTTAGAATCATTAATATAACATGTTTTTCTCTGTGTGTGAACAGTTTAAAATTAGTTACCACACAAAATTCACCATCCAAATTATATTGCATTTTAACAGTGGGCAGTCTCCATTTTTGTAGCTGTACTGGGCAAGTATAAGTCTGTTTGAAAATCCATGTTGACAGGCGGTGAACCTCCTTCCGGTAAGACTGGTACAATTGAGAATCATCTGTGGCAGATGTTGAGTCCTGGTATTCTGTGTCATTGGTAATGATGTCATCATCCATGGAAAAGGACTAATCGATACTGTCTGGAGAATATCCACATATAGGTTTAATAACATCAAATACATCACATCAACACAAATAAATATACCCTTTCTTTGCAAAGTAGTCTGTGTGCAGAGCAGCCTATGTGTCCAGAAGAGGATGGAAAACCAGTAGAGGAGGGAAGTCAAGGCGTTCTCTGTAGATGTCATCATCAGGGTGCCCAATGGAGTATACGGATGTTAGTTTATCAAATATGGCTGTAGTAGGATCAAAATGTTTTAAAGAGACAGTAAAAGACACATAGTATCCTTAATTGAACATTTCTTAGAAGTAAAGCAAGGGTGCCTGGTCACAAATCCTAAATTTTTAGCAGTAGAAATAGGAATAGTAAGAGACTGTAACATACACATGGCAACACAGTTAGGGGATTTGCACTGAAGACAATACCATTTAGAAATGCATCTATCATGTATGATATCAGGGATTCTTCTGAATTCCAGATCACGGAAGAGATTATTGATGGTAGTGATAATATATGATCCATAAGTGTAACACAATATTTCATGGGCAATGTATTGCTTATCTACTTCCTTATTATTCTATGCAATAAGGGCGTTAATCTTATCTTTAGAATCTGTAAATGCCTTAGCAATGTTGTGCATATTGTATACAGTGTATCTTTCTTCCTGACTAAGGCTATCCACACCGTGTAATAATGGGAGTATGATGTCATTGATCATACCAGTTTCAAATTTCTATGAATGTGCTTTGACAGTGGCAATGTCTGCTTTATTCCATATAGACATTGCAGTACCAAAGACACCAGTGAGGGTACCTGTGGCACCAGTGACATCAGATGTGTCACGTGTATTTCTTTTGTGACTTTGATCATCTGTTTTGGGTTTTCTTCTAAAATTGCCTCTATGCTCGGTGATATGGACCCTGGCAATAGGGTCTTGATTACGAACCTGATAAGCAGCTAAGCTATCAAGTAATAAAGTACTATAAAATAATGAGGTGTTAGTAGTATGACACATACCAAATTCTTTCATATTCCAGTAAATCAAGTTAAACAAAACAGGTATATGCATATATTGTAAGTTGTTAATTAGTGAGCCGGATAAAGCAGTGGCTGTGAGACCACTGCGAGGACCAGGGGTTTGTTTGGGGCATTCCAAAAGTTGTTTCTCACTGGGGGTAACACAGATAAATACATGGCAGCTGAGGCCATGTTATGTACAGCACAAAATTTCCTGGCAGAATCATTAGACAGTGAATCACAATATGATATATGTGATAATATGAGGGGTCAATTAAGGCAGTGATATTATATAAACCAGAATGTCTAAGAGAGGTTTGGTGCAAGGACAAAGTACCATTTGGGGATAATTTTGCTTTGGGTCATCCATAGAAAGTACCCTTGGAGAGTTTGACCATGGGGAGTATTTGTCCTTGAGACGTGGTTTGCCATTCAATTTGTCGGGTAAATTTATCAGGAGCAACAACCGAGGCAGTGAGGTAGGCATCTGAACCTTCCTGGACAGTTATCAAATTGTCAGGAATATTGATGGAGACTCCCTCAGGGGTAGTTGCAGGTGGATCACGGTGAGGAAGGAGGTGCTTTACCGTGCCTTGGCTGCAGGGGATAACTTCTGAGATGAGGAGAAAATGAAACAAGATAGCCATCTTGTCAGCATATCTGAAAAGGACAATCAAACTTCAGCAAATTAGTACTATTCCACCCAATAGGGTGAGGAAAAGTAATTATACTTCTTTATACAGTTTCAACTTGTTTGCATGTAACCATTTGTCAGTCAGTTTGTTGTTTTGCAGGAGTCTAACCTGATAGACTGCTGGACTGATCTTGTTGACAATTGGGTAGGGTCCTTCTCACTTATTGGAGAAGGAACGTGTTGGATGTACAAATCTGAGAACCATTACCTGATCTCCAACTTGCCAATCCACTTCTTGTGGGTGTTTGTCAAACTGAATTTTGGACTGTTGCTGGGCCTTGCCCATGCAGTTTGCAGTGTAAAAATTAGTGTGAATGAGATCTTTTTGGAGTTTTTCCACATATTGGTCCACAGAGACACAGTCTGCAGTGGGGGTATGCAGGTCAAACAACATGTGTTCAGATAATCTCATATGTCTACCAGTCATCACTTCAAAGGGTGTCAACTGGGTGGTGGCCGAGGGTGTGCCCCTAATTGCCATAAGGAGTAATGGCAATAGGGAATCCCAATCTTTGGGATTGTCCTCAATGAATTTGGAAAGCATTTGCTTAATCCATCTGTTGGCCTTCTGTACTTGACCTGATGACTGTGGGTGGTACAGTATGTGGAACTTCTGATGAACTCCAAGGAGTTCAAGGGCTTCTTTCATCAACTCACCTGTAAAACTGGTTCCTTTATCGGAGTCTACCTTGAGAGGTAGGCCCCAACTGGAAAATATCTGTTCCACCAGGATTTTGGCAGTGGTTTTCACAGTGCATGTCTTAGTGGGGAAAGCTTCAATCCACTTCGAGAAGAGATCAGTTACCACAAGGGCATATTTGTTGTTTCTGCTGGTATTGGTTAGAGGACAAATAAAATCAATCTGCATGGCATGCCAAGGGCCTGAATGCCATTGTGGTAGTAGTTTGGCACTTCATTTAGTGGGGATGGGGTTGTTTTGCACACAAACAAGGCAAATGTCGATGTACTGATTAACATCCTTAGTGACATCAGGCTACAAGGCTGTGGTCTTGAGTCTCTAGAGTGTGTTTTCCACTCCCTGGTGTCCACCAGTGGGGGTATCATGCACTTGGTGCAGAAATTCAGATCTGAGATGACGAGGGACCACCCACAATCTGGTGGGGGAGTCATCTGGTTGATACCAAATGAGCTTGTCATCTGGGGACAGGTATAGCTTACCTTCATGCCTTCAGTAGGGGTTATGGGTAGGTCATTTTTTCTCAGTACCTTTGTCCAGGAATCTGAACACGTCTTTGAGTTCAGAGTCAGCACGTTGGGCTTCTGACAAATCTAAGGGGGAGATGGGTTCAGGTTTCTTCCTGACTGCTGAAATGTGCACAGCTGCTCTGACCTCTGAATGACCATCATCCAGATGTCCCCCCCTTGGGCTCCTTCCTTTGCAAGGGTGTCAGCAGTATCATTGAAGGCATGATAGGGATCATGTATAGAGTGGGCCTTAACCTTGTGTACATAAAGTTTGTGTGCAAATTTCTGTGCTAGTGAGCGAATGTATATTACCAGTTCCTTGTGTTTCACCGGGGTGCCATCAGAACAGACAAAGGAATTATTCTGCCAGAAAGGAAGGAATTCTGTAACAGGGCAACAAACCCAGTTAGAGTCTGTGAAAATGATGGTATTATCAGTTCCATGCTGCATGAACCTGAGGGCACAGGCCAACACTGCCATCTCCGCATAATGTGGTGATGCCACACTGCAGTGTTTAGAAATCTTAACAGTGTCACCAAAAGGGTAAATTGCTAATATGCCCATTCCTGCTATCTGTTCTCCCTGATAACAGGAGGCTGATCTGTCTGTAAAAACACAACACAATGAGGTGTTCTCAAGTAGCTGTGGTGTAGCAGGAAGGAAAGGACCTGGATCTGATAGATCCGGTGGCTGCAGTGTACAGTCATGGGGTTCTCCTTGAAAAAGGAGACCATGCACCAGCATGGATGTCATTTTAGCTGGGTGGATCTTGATATCTCTGTCCTGGAGAAGGAGGGACCAGTGTTTCGGTCTGGTATTGGAGACTGACCCATTCTTCACTCTATCTGATAGCAAAAAGGTTGTTGGGGTGTGGTTTGTATTAATGATCAGGGGGGAGTACCCAATGATATGCAGAAAGTGCTTTGCAGCCCAGTAGGTGGCCAGAAGGTTCCTTTCACAAAGGCTGTATTTCTGTTCCACTGGGGTCAAGAGCTGTAATGCATATGCAGTGGGTCTCAGAGTGCTATGAACCTTCACATGATGGTGTGATATTAGCCAGCACTGCAGACATGGCAATGTCAGAAGTGACAGATTCCAGATGGAATGGCAGAGCTGGATTGGGGTTAACCAAAGCTGGGGCCAAGGCCAAAGCCTACTTCAGTGATGTCACAGCTTGGGTATGAATGGGTCCCCAAGTCCAGAGGACATCCTTTTTCAACAGTTCATACAGAGGGGTGACCTTCTGAGCAAAATCACAAGATAAAACCTCAGGAATAATTTACCATACCTAGAAACCTTCTAAGGGTGGCCACTTGCAATCCCTGTTTCTTCTTTCAGGTAGGACTTCGGCCTTGATCTGTTATCCTCAGGCCCAGAAAGAGTACCTTTCTCTGACATAGTTATGATTTTGCTGGGATACATTTGAGGCCTGCTCTCTGGATGAGGGTCAGTAGTTCATCCAAGAGATCCAGATGTTGTCCCTGTGTGACTGTGGCCAACAACAGGTCATCCACATACTGAAAAACACACTGGGGTGTATATAAACCCTCAAGAGCATCAATAAAGTGCAGATGGAACAGGGAAGGGCTATTATGGAACCCCTGTGGTAAGCAGGTCCATGTGCAAAGCCTGCCCTCAAAGGTGAAGGCGAACTTATGTTGACTTTTGGGAGCCAATGGCAATGACCAAAAACCATTGGAGATGTCCCGGGCACTAAACTATTGTTGGTCAGGGGAAAGTAGTCATAGCAAGTCTGGTGCTGATGCCACAATTGGAGCACAGCTGGGGGTGACTGGTTTAGTCTCCTGTAGTCAATAGTAAGTCTCCAGGCACCCGTGTTTTTTTCCACAGGCCACACTGGGGAATTTGCAGTGGAAACACATGTCCTGATCATACCTTGCTTGAGGAGTGATTTAATTGTTTCCCTAAGAGAAGGAAAAGCCTCGGGTGGAAAGGGGTAGTGTCGTTGGCTCTCATGTGCTGGGCCTATCACTTTAATGACAGTGTGCATCCTACCTCAATCATGCTTGTTAGTGGCAAATGCCTCCAGATGCCTTTGTAGGATGGGAAGGAGCTTTGGGAAAAGCTCATGGTTCTTGAACAAATCTATGACATCATATTCTTTGTTGTTTGCAGAGATTGTCACAACCACATGTGAGTCAGGGATCATGATGGTGTGATATTGTCCCTGGATTTGTATTAGTAACATGTTGGCTAGGTCCACCACACAGCCATGTGGTGCCAAGAAGTCAATTCCGATTATACTAGGGTGATCATGCAGTACCATCAGCTGAAAGGTGTGATATGCCTTCAGGTGTCCCAGTGCCACAGGTAATGTCAGGGAGCGGTATGCAGGTAGCCTAGTTCTGTCTACACCAGACATATTGGTCCTCTATCTGATAGACCAAGGTGATGCGTCTGGGTTGTCATCCTGTAATACAGACACAGCCGCACCTGTATCCAGCAGTACCGTGAGTAGACGGCCCCGACCCTGGCCTCTGTGCAGGGCCTTCCATTTGTATCCAAGACCTGCTTGTTTACAATACAGACCGGGGCCTGTAATTGTCCAGCTGTACCATTGGAAACATGGGGAAGCTTTTGAAAGAGAGCCTGGGCCTGGTTCCTGTGAACCATCTCACCATGCTGTACTGATGCTATATAGGGAGCTGCTTCCAGGATTAGGCCTTTGGGGCATGAGAGCCTGGACTTCCTGTATCCCTACAGCCTGTGGAGGCCTGTTCTCCTGGTTGTATTGCAGCAAGGGCCCGTACTGGAACAGCGTCCGCTACGGAGAGCACTTTCCCAAGGAGGGCTCGGAGATTTTGGTTCTCATTGGCTATTTCCCTATATGAAGGGCCTGGTCTCTGTTGTTTACCCTTATTATTTTTGTGTTGTTTCTTATTTTTGTGGTAGTTCCAATTCCCACCCCAGGATTGTTGTTGTTATTGGACCTGCTGGGGGTGCTGGTTATCTGCTAGGAGGGGCTGTTTCTCTTGGGCCTGCTACTCCACCATGTAGTGCATCATAGCCTTTGGAATGGCTTCCACAGCAGCTACCTTCTTGGAACCAGAGCCTGAGTCATGGATGTAGAGTTGATAAACTCTCTCTGTCTTCCGAAGAATATCGGCAGACCTTTCCGTGCTGGGGTAGGTGGTTGGCTCTACCTTGTCTAGCACTGCAGGGATCATGTTCCAAAGGAACAGGATTTTGTATTCAATGAGGTCCACATCTGTGGCTTCTCCTGCAAGGTGCTTCCCTGCCTGGTAGGCCATCCAGAGCCTCTGGTGGAAGGTTGCTGGACTTTCCTTCACATTCTGTTTCACTGGGTATGCGAGCATCACTCCTACCGCACCTGGGTTGTATGCAGTGATGAGTTCAGATGCTACTTCATCAAAGGTGGCATGGCCATCCTGGTGGACAGCATCAGGAAGTTTCACCCACAGGCCAGGATTGATGGTCTGGTGTAGGATCTGGACCTGGTAGTCTGTAGTGAGACTAAGCATTTCACATTTAGCATGCACCTTCTTCAAGTGGCAATTGAAGTTGTCAGACGGGCTCATCCAACCAATACTGTCAGCTATTTGCTGAACACAGTGGGCCATTTGTAGGGGATTATTGGGATGATCAAGCAGAGGCAGATTACCTCGGGTGCACTGCAGGGCTGTCTGAGCTGTGGCTTTAGCCACAATATGGACGATTCCCTCCTTAGTACCAGCCTCCTGTAGGAGCTGCATAATCTTGGTCCAGAGGACCCGTTTGTTTCTCTCAGGGATAGTCACATCACCTAAGGCGGTCTCAATCATTTTCTCTATCTCCTGCCTATCTTCCACATTGATAACGGAGATCGGGGTGCTGTTTGGACCAGGCCTGGGCCTGCTCTCCCCCCATCATGGAGGTCACCATGTTGGCGTCACCCATGATGAGCATCATGCCATCAATGACATAGGGAATTGATGTCATGTGACGGGGTCTGCCATGTTTTGGATGGTGGGGAGGGGTTTCCGGACCATAGTAGGGGTGTGACTGGGTGTTGTACTGGGAAATGTCATCATCTGACTCCTCCTCAGATGATGATGTCAACAAGGTAGGGGCTACGCCTCTCATCGCCTTGATGTGACCAGCCAGCACCTCTCACTGATGGTGCAGTTTCACCATTTTATATTCACAATCCTCATGACTAACTTTTGCAACATTCTGATCCACATCATCCTGCATCTGCTTCTGTAACACTCTATACGTGGCGCTCAATTTGCGATTATAACTAGTAGCTACTCTTAAGTCATTATGTACCTGGTTTATCTGGTCCTGTAACTCTCCCAACTCCTCGTGCATCTGATCATTTGTTCTACTTGACAAGTCATTCATTTGCAAAGCCTGTCCCTTATCCTGTCTCAAACTTTCACACTCCTGCTTCAATATACAAAGTTCCTGCTCATTTGCCCATGCAGAATGATGCAAAAGGGAATCCTTTTCTTTGTGCAGAGTTTGGAGCTCAGACTCCAAATCCTGCTCCTGTCTTACACATTCAGTTTCCTGCAATCCCATCTCCTGCTTAAAAGATGAGATTTGCAGTTCAAGGTTCAAAACCTCACTTTGGAGGCCTCCAAAGCAGTGTAGAGAGCCGCGACCAACAGCACTTTAGCTTCTCTCTTTCTGGCTGTTTTTCTTATCTCTGAGTACTGGGTTAAAATCCCCAGTATGGGTTATTGGATTGACTTGCGTCCCGTGCGAAGTCAGCCCATCCTCCATGGGAGGCAAGGAAGTTCGAGACGTTGAGTCTCAGTTCTGTGCAGATATTTGATACAGTGGCCATTGTGTGGGAGAGAATGAAAAATCTAATTTTGAAAAGGCACTGTGCTGTTTATCAATCCACAACAGGTGCACTAGTTCACAGGAGGGCTACTGTGCACTTGTAAGCTTGCAATTCAAAACTGCCATGGGGTGAGGTGAGTCAGCATCAACCACACCCAGAATGCAGCCAGACTTTGCAAGTGATTACAGAGTGTGTGAAAAATGGGAGAGGTGATGCGGGAATGCACACCTACTGTCTCTGTTGGGAAGGGAAAGTTGTAGCAACAAGTGAAAACCTTGCAAACTCCAAATATTGCCTCCATGTGGTCGCCAGTTGTCAGGAGGTTTAATCCTCACTCTCAGGTTCTTGGCAATAATGGGCATTCAAAGAATCACAGATACATTGCATAAGAGTAATAAAGCTTATTTATTACTGCCAAAAGGAAAATCACAGTTGCCCTAAGCAGTTCTTACCATTAGGAACTGGGAGTCAATGCTAAGTGTTCCCTATACCTCAAGGAATCTCTGTGTCCCCTGGGGTCTCCGAGGTAGAAGACGTAATGTCTTACATTATATACCTAAGATAATTACCATGGTTACTGTAAGCTAGAAACATTTCTAGTTACAGAGATGAGCCCTAGTGGCTAAATTAGAGGTGGCTCCTCAGTCCAAGATAACATTATACAATTTTGTTATAGTCATCACTTTGTGGAAACAAAGAGGTACCATTTGTACATAGACATGTAGTAATGCAAATCATCAGAAGATGGCAATGTCGACTCATATATCATAACACTACAAGGACACAGGTGTCCTAACATCTTGTAAGCAAGAAATACATGTGTATATTGGAAAGTAAAGTGCATAGCAATTATGTGCATACATATCCTGACATCTACTCTTATACGGTAGATGCCTTTAGCCCTATGTGTTAGTATAACATATACCCAGATGATAGCTGTCTACGGTGTACCTCTGGGGTACCAATCAGGGTGCAAGGACCTCATGTAACACAGTCGTGGCTAAATTCTGACTCAGCCTCCTCCCTTCATATCTCTCCTCACTCTTCTCCTCTGCACCTACTCCCGCCTAACCCCTTAGATCCTGGCATCCCCGCTCTTTCTCCATCCCCAACCTGTGCTCATCTGCCAGTGCCTCTGCTTTCTCTTACCTCCTTCCTTGCCTCTGGAATCAACTTCCCACTCCCTCTGTGAATTCCGCTACCTCCTGGCTTTCAAAGGACAACTCAAATCTATCTCCCCACCCCTCTGCACCTGTCTCCTCTCCCACTTCCCCTCTTCCACCGCACCTCACTCTGCTCCCAACCCCCAACTCCTCCCCCTGTCACACCCTCCTTATAGTTCCTCTCCCTTTTCCATATGTGCAATGGGCCTTATTCACAATAGGGCAGGAATTATGCACCAGAGGAGCATATCCTGCCAGCGCAGGTCCGCACATGTGGACAGGTGCGCACCTGTGGACAGGTTCACATATGCCAGTATTCTAGACTGGCAGACACCTGTCTGTGGCTCTGCCCCCACAGTGCGCAGAACTCTGCAGGGTGGCCGGGGTTGAGTTGCAGTCCGAGGCAGGCATCCAATCGGATGCCCATCCTGGGCCAACAGTGGATCCCTTGCATGTTTGGGCACAGGTCCGGGTGCGTGAATGCCTATTGCAGGCACCCAGACCCACACGCCCAATCAGGTCATCTAATGGATGCCCTCCTCCAGCCACACGGCAGAGCTCTGACCTGTAATGGCATTCATACTCGTCTCCCCACTTGCCCCGGTCTGCAGAATCCTGACCCCTGATCCAGTACCCAGTAATTATCATGCCAGTGTCCCCCCACCCACGGCACTGACAATTACCACACCCCTGTACCCATCAGCCATGTGCTGCAGCTTTGGCATCTGGAAATGGGGGGGTCAGTGCATCGGGGATGGGGATGCCATGTGAGGGGGTGACTGGCTCCACTGGGTCACAGCACCACAATGTCCGAGCACTCACCCCTGAAGCAGCCCCAACCTTTATCAGTGACCTGGGGGCTGGGTCAACATGGCTGAGGATATCTAAGGGTCTGCCGCAACCAGTGGATCTTGTTAGTGGGGGCGGGCAGTGGGATACAGCAGGGTACAGCCTGCCATAACCTGCTCAGTCCTGTGCCCCCTACGGGCAGCACTACTTGCCTTTGTGAATTTCATGTAATGCTGGCACACCCCCCAGCCCACCCCCCATGTGACGATCTCCACACAGCCAAGGGATCGGGCACATACCTGTTGAGCACCCTTTTGGTGAATGCTGTGTGGTTCCTGTTCCATGGCATTCCTTCTTAACGATGCCAATGCACCCTGTTTGCAAGGTGCGTTGGCATCATGCATAGGGCCCAATATGAATAATATGTAAATATGAAAATGATTTTGACAATGCATATCTGACTCACTCTATGTAAATAACCATTGCATTATTTCTGTTATTCCTGCTACTGTATCATTATTATGTCTCCCCCTGTATTGTATATATTTGCTAATTTCCCCGGGTCACACCTGGAAACGAGCCTCGGCCCAGTGTGCCTTTCCCAGTTAACAAATGTTAAATAATTAAATAAATAAATAAATAAAAATAAATCCCAACTAAGTCTGAGCTAAGAGGCTCCATCTGAACACAGGAGTCCATCATAGTATATGCCAGTAACAATATATTTTTGTAGCTCTGTACACTGTCAATTCTGCTATAGTGTCTTGCTTATTCATTTGATTTCAAAGACACCTAGAGTGAATGTAAAAACTAAATAAATGAATAAAAGTCATAAATGTTTCACAATTTTAAGTGACAAATGTGAGATCCACATGAAGAGTTTAAATATTTTTTTTTTATAATTGAGCTCAAAGCATCAATTTCTGTAAAGTAATAACAACTCAGTTGCCTCATATTTCATTTTCCTTTGATAAGTAGAGTGATAATATAAGAGAAATGAAAATCAGTACCTCTGTAAAAGGAGACTCTCAGAATACAATCACCTCTGGTCACTCTGCAGTAAAGCGAAGTCCAAAGTCTCTCCTTCAGGAGTCTTTTTTAAACCTTTTTAAAGGCAACAAGGATGTAAAAAGTATATTTCTTCTTAGGGTATGTATGGCAACCATCCCCAGTTGACTCACCAGTCTTCCAAATTCAGCCCTCTATTTAACATTAATTCTCTGATTCCCTGGGCTATATATTGTAGACTGTGAATGACTTTTTAAAATGAAATTTAAGCAAATCAGCACATATGGTGCAGCTATATTTTCTGTAGTCAACCATTCCTCTTAGAAATCTTGGGGCAGGAAAGAACCATGTCCACACTGATTGAAATGTTACAAGGCCCAGAGTGCTCTCTTCAAAGGCAACAAATGCACCTGTGAAATCAAGCAGAGAACAAGTATTTGTCAATGCCAAATGTTTGCTTGCTGGCATTGGTAGTGTAGGAGTTAGAAAGATGCATAATAGGAATGGCAGTGAAGTACTGAACTGAAGCCAACCCCACCACCACCTTGCAGAGACTGACAGGCATTCGGGTGTGCCTTTGGATCGTCAGGCATAATGCCCACACTATTTCACCACACCCTACCCTGCAGACACCGACAAGTGTCGTGGTGTGCCTTGGGGTCTTTGGTTCTTATGCTCACCCCATTCCATAAGGAAATACGGTGAGATGGGTGCAGTATAGGAGAATGGGGTGAACTTTGGGGCTGAAGAGTCCAAGGCACACCTCAATGCCTGTCACTGGCTGCTGGGTGTGGGTGGGGGTGGAATGGCATGAACATTACAGGAGACAATCCCAAGTCACATCCCTGATGCCTGTCAGTCTCTACAGGGTGGGGAATTATGGTTGGAAAACCTAACGCCTCAGGCATTCATTGGTATTTTCACTCCAAATTTTCAACATGGGTTTTTTGTGACCCCCACTTCATGAACAGTGGCAATATCAGTTCGTTAGCCGAAAGCTGATTTTGCACAGCAACTATGCCATTTGGCACCACAGGTGCAAAAACACATTTCAAACAGGATGTAAAAAATGACAGCAGTATTGTTCATGGGGAGGTGTAAAAAATGGCAATGTTGAAAATCTGGAGTGAAAATATAAAAAAAAAACTGGTGAAGTCATGAGTGTGTGTACAAACTGCGTAATGCACAGCTGTAATGTAATTAGTTTGGGGATTTTTTTACAGAAGATTGTCAACACAGGCATTTTGGGACCTCCGCTCATGAACAGTGTCACTGTGATTTTCTTAATCTGTCCCGAACACTGATTTCCCACAGCGACCACACATTTCTGCACCGGAAGTGCGAAAACACATTTTGGCCAGAGTGTGAAAAATGACAGCTGTACTGTTCATAAAGAGTGTGGAAAAATGCCAGTGTTGAAAATCTGGACTGAAAATATTACAAATTTGTGGATGTACGAGGATGCGTGGAAACTGCTCAATGCACACTCATAACACAGTCATTTTATGGACTTTTGTCACCAAATTTTCAACATAGCCATTTTAAGACCTCTGCTCATGAACAGTTTCACTGTGATTTTCTTATTCTGTCCCTAACATTGATTTTGCACACCGACTGCGTCATTGTGCACTACATGCGCGAAAACACATTTTGGGCAAGTTGTGAAAAATGACAGCTGTACTGCTCCTAAGGAGGTGTAGTAAAATGGCAGTGTTGAAAATCTGGAGTGACAATAGTAAAAATTCTCGAAGTTACGAGAGTGCTTAGGAACTGCACAACACACTCTCGTAAAACAGTCAGTTTGGGGAATTTTTTCACCAAAGTTTCAACATAGGGTTTTGGATGCCTACCTCATGAACTGTGACACCTTATTTTTGTTACTCAGTCCCAAAAGGTGGTTCCACACAGTGACCGCAAAATCACCTTTCGGGAATGAATAACAAAGTGACAGTGGCTGAGTTCATGAAGTGGGGTCCCAAGAACCCCATGTTGAACATTTGGCGAAAAAATTCCCCAAAATGGCCAAGATATGCACCAAAGTTGAAAAAGAAAACATTTATGTCATTATACAGCTTACCGGCATTTCTTCAGTTCGCGGTCGGCTTTGAAGTGTGCAAATGTGTTCCCGGTCCACCAAAGATCATTGCGCTGGCCTCCGGAGGTAAGTATGGGGTGAGGGGAGCTGTGAGAAAGTGGAGTACACAGATTGTGGGCATGAGTTGGGTTGAGGGGGCGAGAGAGTCAACGAGGGACTGTTTTCTTTTGTTCTAGTTTTTTTTTTTAAATGACGTGGGACTTTTGCCATGCTGGGGTGGGCTCCCAGCATGGCACATGCAAGTTTGTTGGGGCAGGGGAAGTGAAGCCAATGGGGTATTGGGCACCCTGTGGGCCACAGACTTTGGCCATGCTGGGGTAGGCTCCCAGTGTGACACCAGGAGGTTTGCTGTTGGGGGGGCAGTGGAGCCGACGGGGGATTGGGCACCCCCGTTGGTCACACAGTGTGTGGGGGTGGAGAGGAGTGCATGAGCATGCTGGGGTGGGCTCCCAGCATGTGCAGGATGTGGTACTTTTGCCACACTGGGGTGGGCTCCTAGCATGGCACCAAGAAGTTTGCTTTTGGGGGGCAGTGGAGCCGACAGGGAATTAGGCACCCCTATCGGTCATGCAGTGTGCAGGGGTGGAGGGAAACACATGAGCATGCTGGGGTTGGCTCCCAGTGTGATACATAGATGTTTGTGGGGGGGGGGATGAACTGTCTATGACAGTTCTGATGCAGTGCTGACATGTTGGCAATTTGCATACTGCTGACAGCAGTATGCAAATTGCTTACGCGTTACCACCGCTGATTGTAGAGGTGTTTTTCTCAGAACTGTATGCCACTGCATCTGAACAGCTGTCATAGACAGCTTGGACGTTCATTGGTGCGGTGCAGCTGCGCCTGTAAAAAGAAGCAGGGCATTGGAAGTGGGGGAGGCACACTTACGAAAACTCATATGGTGGCACTATGTTTCTTGCACATGCATGCAAGCAAACTAAAAATGCTCCACTCCCTGATCATAATAACTTTGGGGTTGCCAAGTCTAAACAGACACCAGTAGCCCAGCCCCTAAGCAACATTAGCTTACCTTTTGTAAAAGAAAAAACAAGCCTGTCAGCATTAAAAAGTGCCATCATAATCCAGGACATTCATTTTCCTCTTGAAGGGTATCGCAATCCAAGCTTAAATAAAAAGGCACCATAGAAATCCATGTCAATGCTGCTGCATATTAAATATATTCAGTTCTTTTCTCCCGTGATTCAAGATGATGATTGCCTTCATCGTCAGGAATTCTAAGCTGTGAGGCAGCCATTCTCATCTCCCCTTTTCTTTTTCTGCAAAACCTGCTGCCTCCATGGCTCCATTTATACAACCACTTGTTTATCATTTTTCCATTTCATTTTTAAATTCTCCAAACCCCATTGAATCACTGTTGGTATTTTTCAGAAAATCTACCTTCTCTGCGTCACTGCAGTTTCACTGCAGTCTCTGTAATTATCCCCAGACTTGGGTTAATAACTTTTTTGGCTGGAACCTGAAAATACAAAAACAACATCACTCGACCTGAGCATAGTAAAATTGGTATACATAAGTGCCCAGCCCTTCATACCCTTGGGCACAATAGCATACATTTTACAGAAGTTTATCGCTCCTATTTCTCAACTCTCTCCAACATAGCTGCAAAAATGGCAATTTCAAAAGGAGATAAGAAAAGGAAAAAAGAAGTGGTAGAAGAGAAAAGTAGAAGAGAAAAAAAGAGAAAGGAGATGGGAAAGAGAGAAGGGGGCCAAAAAGGAAAAGTTCTGTTTTGTTTGTTTTGTTGACCCGGTAAGCCCACTGGGTCTAGAAGTCCCTTTTTCAGGGGAGAAGGGGGGATACAGATGGTAAGCAATTGAATTTGATCCAGATTAAGCTGTTGGTGGTATTTTAGTGAATGAGGGAAATTTGGCGAGGACACCGGGGAAATTTCCCTACTCTTTTCGATAAGTGCCATGGGATCTTTAACATCCATCTGAACTACCACCAATCCAGGCAGATGGGACCTCAGTTTAACGTCTCATCCGAATGATGGCACCTCAGAAGTGCAGCACCCCTCTCATGCTGCACTACAGTTTCAGTACTGGGATATTAACCCAAGTGCCAGATGTGGGAACTGAACCCACAGCTCTATGATCTCCCGGCCTCAGAGGTGAGTGTGCTACCTACTGAGCCACTGGCACTGAAGAGTAAAAAAGGGAAAAGGAGGAAGAGTTGATGGGAGGAGACACTAAGGTAGAATTAGGAGGTAGAGCTAGCAGAAAGAAGGGAAGGAAGAAAAGAAGACTGGGTAGTACAAATAGATGGAATACAAGCATAATATGTGAATATTTAAGTTACATTATAGTAGTGATAATAAACCTTATATGTACCATATGGTTAAAGAAAAGCAAAAAGATATCACATTTTCATTATGAATGTTCTAGATTTTTTTTTGGGGGCAATTGTTATTTTCTTCTCTCCACTTCATTGGGTTCCAAGAAAGACAAAGGGATATAAACTTTGCTTCTCTATTTTTAGGAAGATATTCCCAGTTAGAAACACTATTCATTGTGGATGTACATCTAACCTATATTTGAATATCATAATCAAGCCAACCAATAAAATAACTAATAAACATGCTTCTTTGATATATATAGGGTTGACAGACCCTGGCTTGAGTAGTATATTCTTTAGTTATCTATATTTTTTCAGTTCTTTCCACTGCTTCAACATTTTTATGATACAACTTAATAATATGACATGGAATGTCAAGGGACCAAGAGAAAGGACAAAAATGAGAAAAATAAATTCATACCACTAAAAAAATAAAACTAGCTGTTTAATGCTGCAAGAGACTCACTTCACGGACTCTGATTTTGAATACATCTCAAACCTGCTCCAAGGCACAGGTGTACATGCTTTGTATTCAAATTCTACAATGGTGTAGCAGTATTATTCAAGACATTTCTGGATCTATTCTGGAAATAATCAATAAAATGACAGACCCATCTGACAGAGTTGTAATTTTAAACATCCAAAATGCCAAATTTCATTTATTCTGACTAGTATATGCACCAAATGAAGAAGATCGCAATTATTTTATTAACATATTCTTGAAAGCCACACAATTCACTGCACCCTACTGTATATATTAGGAGGAGACTTTAATATAATTCTTTTTTGAAATTCAAAAAGCTTTATTTATTTTTTCCAAACATGGCCATAAGGTGGCCCATTTTACACACATTGTAACATGACACAAATGACAACACAGGCAGTGACATACAAACATCAACCATCCCTCTCCCTCCCCCCAACCTCACCATGGTATCAGCTTACTCCTCTAAGGGTGGTGCACCAGACTAAGATAGATTCACTCAGCTATATAGAATATAAAGTCTGCAATTTACGCCAGGTCTTTTCAAACCTTGATAAATGGTCATGAGTACTGGCAATAAGCCTTTCTATAGAGAGAGTAATAAGAAGTTCCTGCAGCCATTCTGAATAAAAGATGATTTCATTATCTAACCAATGTCAGAGAACTAATTTCTTAACCAACATGGTAATCAGGGCCAAATGGTATTTCCACTTAGTAACATATACTTGGGAGTAATTCCCAACCAGATAGGCAGCAGGTTTGATGTTGTTACACGAGGTCCCTGCACCCTAATTGGTACCCACAGAGGTACACTGCAGACAGCTAGCATTTAGGTATATGTTATACTAACATATAGGGCTAAGGGCATCCACCGTATAAGAGCAGATGTCAGGATACGTATGCATATGATTGCTATACGCTTTATTTTCTAATATACACACGTATTTCTTGCTTACAAGATGTTAGGACACCTGTGTCCTTGTAGTGTTATGATATATGAGTCGGCATCGCCATCTTCTGATGATTTGTATTACTACATGGCTATGTACAAACTGTACCTCTTTATTTCCACAAAGTGATGACTATTACAAAATTGTATAACGTTATCTCGGACTGTGGAGCCACCTCTAATTTAGCCAATAGAGCTCATCTCTGTAACTAGAAATGTTTCTAGCTTACAGTAACCATGGTAATTATCTTAGGTATACAATGTAAGACATTACGTCTTCTGCCTCGGAGACCCCTGGAGACACAGAGATTCCTCAAGGTTTAGGGACTGCTTAACATTGGCTCCCAGTTCCTAATGGTAAGAACTGCTTAGGGCAACTGTGATTTTCCTTTTGGTAGTAATAAACAAGCTTTACTACTCTTATGCAATGTGTTTGTGATTCCTTGCATTCCCATTATTGCCAAGAACCTGAGAGTGAGGTTTAGATCTCCTGACAATTGACGACTATGAGCAGGCAATATTTGGAGTTTGCAAAGTTTTCACTTGTTGCTACAACTTTCCCTTTCCAACAGGGACAGTAGGTGTGCATTCCCGCATCACCTCTCCCATTTTTCACCTACTTTGTAATCACTTGCAAAGTCTGGCTGCTTACTGGGTGTGGTCGATGCCGACTCACCTCACCCCATGGCAGTTTTGAATTGCAAGCTTACAAGTGCACAGTAGCCCACCTGTGAATTAATGCACCTGTTGTGGATCGATAAACAACACAGCACCTTTTCACAGTTTGATTTTTCGTTCCCTCCCACACAATGGCCACCATATCAAATATCAGCGCAGACCTGATACTCGATGTCTCAAACTTCCTTGCCTCCCATGGAAGATGGGCTGACTTCACACGGGACACAAGTCAATCCGAGAACCCCATACTGGGGATTTCAAACGAGTACTCAGAGACGAGACAAACAGCCAGAAAGCGAGAAGCTAAAGGGCAGTTGGTTGCAGCTCTCTACGCTGCTTTGGAATCCTCTGAAGCAAGGTTGCGAACCCTTGAACTTCAAATCTCATCTCTTAAGCAGGAGATGGGCTTGCAGGAAACTGAATGTGCAAAACGAAAGCAGGATTTGGAGTCTGAGCTCCAAACTCTGCCGAATGAAAAGGATTCTCTTTTGCACCATTCTGCATGGGCAAATGAGCAGGAACTTTGTATGTTGAAACAGGAGTGTGAAAGTTTGAGACAGGATAAGGGACAGGCTTTGCAAATGAATGACTTGTTAAGTAGAATGAATGATCAGATGCATTAGGAGTTGGGAGAGTTACAGGATGAGATAAACCAGGCACATAATGACTAAGGAGTAGCTACTAGGGACAATCATGAATCGAGTGCCGCGTATAGAGTGTTACAAAAGCAGATGCAGGATGATGTGGATCAGAAGGTTGCAAAAGTTAGTCATGAGGAATGTGAATATAAAATGGCGAAACTGCACCATCAGTGAGAGGTGCTAGCTGGTCACGTCAAGGCGATGGGAGGTGTAGCCCCCACCTTGTCAACGTCATCTGAGGAGGAGGAGTCAGATGATGACATCTCCCAGTACAATGCCCAGTCACACCCCTACTATGGCCCAGTAGTCCCACCCCACCATCCACAACATGGCGGACCCCAGTCACATGACACCATGTCCCTACGTCATCAACGGCATGACGATCATCATGGATGATGCCAACATGGCAACCCCCTATGATGGGGAGAGCAGGCCCAGGCCTAGTCCCAACAGCACCACCGATCACCATTATTAACATGGACGATAAGCAGGAGTTAGAGAAAATGACTGAGACTGTCTTAGGCAATGTGACCATCCCCGAGAGAAATAAATGGGTTCTCTGGACCCAGATTAAGCAGCTGCTACAGGAGGCTGCTACTAAGGAGGGAATAGTCTGCACTGTGGCTGAAGCCACAGCCCAGGCAGCCCTGCAGAGCACCCAAGGAAATCTACCTCCAATCGATTGTCCCAATAATCCCCTTCAAATGGCCCACTCTGTTCAGCAAATAGCTGACAGCATTGATCGGATGAGCCCGTCTGACAACCGCTGTTGCCACGTGGAAAAGGTGCATGCTAAATATGAAATGCTTGGTCTCGCTACAGACTACCAGATCCTGATCCTATGCCAGACATCGATCTTGGCCTGTGGGCGAAACTTTCTGATGCTGTCCATCAGGATGGCCATGCCACCTTTGAAAAAGTGGCATCTGAACTCATCACTGCACACAACCAAGGTGTGGTAGGAGTGATGCTCACATACCCTGTGAAATAGAATGTGAAGGAAAGTCCAGTGACCTTCCACCAGAGGCTCTGGATGGCCTACCAAGCAGGGAAGCACCTTGCAGGAGAAGCTGCAGATGCGGACCTCATTGAATACAAAACCCTGTTCCTTCGGAACATGATCCCTGTAGTGCTAGAGAAGGTAGATACAACCATCAATCCCAACACAGAAAGGTTTGCCAGTATTTTTCAGAAAACAGAGAGAGTTTATCAACTCTACACCCATGATGCAAGCTCTGGCTCCAAGAAGGTAGCTGCTGTGGAAGCCATCCCAGAGGCCACAATGCACTACATGATGGAGGGGCAGACCCAAGAGAAACAGCCCCTCCCCACAGATAACCAACACCCCCAGCAGGCCCAACAACAACAATCCTCGGGCAGGAACTGGAACTACCATTAAAATAAGAAACACCACAAAAACAATAAGGGTAAACATCAGAGACCAGGCCCCTCATATAGGGAAATAGCCGATGAGAACTGAAATCTGCAAGACCTCCTTGGGAAAGTGCACTCTGTAGCGGATGCTGTTCCAGTACAGACCCTTGCTGCAATACAACCAGGAGAGCAGGCCTCCACAGGCTGCAGGGTTATGGGAAGTCCAGACTCTCAGGCCCCTACAGGCCTGAACCCAGAAACGGCTCCCTATATTGCATCAGTACAGCATGGTGAGATGGTTCACAGGAACCAGGCCCAGACTCTCTTTCAAGAGCTTCGCCATGCTTCTGCTGGTACAGATTGACAATTACAGGCCCCAGCCCATATTGTAAACAAGCTGGTCTTGGATACAAACAGAAGGCCCTGCACAGAGGCCGAGGTCGGGGGCTGCCTACTTACAGTACTGCTGGACACAGGCGTGGCTGTGTCTGTACTACGGGACGATAACCCAGACACATCACCTTGGTATACCGGATGGAGAACCAATATGTCTGGTGTAGCTGGAACTAGGCTACCTGTGTACCGTTCCCTGCCATTACCTGTGGCACTGGGACACCTGAAGGCATATCACACCTTTCAGCTGATGGTACTGCATGATCACCCTAATATAATCGGAATTGACTTCTTGGCACCACATGGCTATGTGGTAGACTGAGCCAACATGTTACTGATACAAATTCAGGGACAATATCACACCATTATGATCCCTGACTCACATGTGGCTGTAACAATATCCACAAATAACAAAGAGTATGACGTTATAGATCAGTTTAAGGACCATGAGCTTTTCCCAAAGCTCCTTCCCATCCTACAAAGGCATCTGGAGGCATTTGCCACTAACAAGCATGATTGTGGCAGGATGCACACTGTCATTGAAGTAACAGGCCCAGCACATGAGAGGCAACAGCAGTACCCCTTTCCAACCGAGGCCTTGCCTTCTCTTAGGGAAACAATTAAATTACTCCTCAAGCAAGGTGTAATCAGGACATGTGTCTCCACTGCAAATTCCCCAGTGTGGCCTGTGAAGGAACTCATAGGTGCCTGGAGACTCACTATTGACTACAGGAGACTAAACCAGGTCACCCTCAGTTGTGCCCCAACTGTGGCATCAGCACCAGATGTGCTACGACTATTGACCCCTGACCAGCAATGGTTTAGTGCCCTGGACATCTCCAATGGTTTTTGGTCATTGCCATTGGCCCCCAAAAGTCAATATAAGTTTGCCTTCACCTTTGAGGGTAGGCAATACACATGGACCTGTTTACCAGAGGGGGTCCATAACAGCCACTCCCTGTTCTACCTGCACATGATGGATGCCCTTGAGAGTTTCTCTACACACCAGTGTCTCTTGCAGTGTTTGGATGACCTGTTGTTGGCCACAGTCACACAGGAACAACATCTAGATCTCTTAGATGAACTACTGACTCTCATCCAGAGAGCAGGCCTCAAATGTAACCCAGCAAAAGCACAACAATGTCAGAAAGAGGTACTCTTTCTGGACCTGAGTATAACAGATCAAGGCCGAAGTCCTACCTGGAAGAAGATAAAGGGCTTGCAAGATTTGCCACTGACAACCAGTGTGACCACCCTCAGAATGTTCCTAGGTATGGTAAATTATTCTAGAGATTTTATTTGTGATTTTGCTCAGAAGGCTGCCCCTCTGTATGAACTACTAAAAAAGGATGTCCCCTGAACTTGGGGCCCCATTCATACCCAAGCTGTGACATTACTGAAGCAGGCCCTGGCCTCAGCACCAGCTTTGGTCAACCCCAATCCAGCCTTGCCATTCCATCTGGAATCTGCCACCTCTGACATTACTATGTCTGCAGTGCTGGCCCAGAAGGTCCATGACACCCTGAGACCCATTTCGTATGCATCACAGCTCTTGACCCCAGTGGAACAGAAGTACAGCCTTTGTGAAAGGAACCTTCTGGCCACCTACTGGGCTGTCAAGCACTTTCTGTATATCATTGGGTACTCCCCCCGAATATCCATACAAACCACACCCCAACAACCTTTTTGCTATCAGATAGAGTAAAGGATGGGTCAGTCTCCAACACTAGACTGACACACTGGTCCCTCCTTCTCCAGGACAGAGACATCAAGGTCCACCCAGCCAAAAATGCCATCCATGCTGGCGCACGGCCTCCTTTTCCAAGGAGAACCCCATGACTGTACACTGCAGCCACCTGATCTACCAGATCCAGGACCTTTCCTTCCTGCTACACCACAACTACTTGAGAAAACCTCACTGTGTCATGTCTTCACAGATGGATCAGCTTCCTATTATCAGGGAGAACAGATAGCAGGAATGGGCATATTTGTAGTTTACCCTTATGGTAACACTGTTAAGATTTCTAAAAGTTGCAGTGTGGCATCATCACAGTATACTGAAATGGCAGCGGTGGCCTGTGCCCTCAAGTTCATCCAGCATGGAACTGAGGATACCGTCATTTTCATAGACTCTAACTGGGTTTGTTGCTCTCTTACAGAATTACTTCCTTTCTGGCAGAAGAACTCCTTTACTTCTTCTGATTGCATTCCAATGAAACACAAGGAACTGGTAATATACATTCATTCACTGGCACAGAAATGTGCACACAGACTCTATGAACACAAGGTTAAGGCCCACTCTATACATGATCCCTATCATGTCTTCAGTGACACTGCTGACACCGCTGCCAAGGAGGGGGCCTGAGGGGGGGACATCTAGATGATGGATCATCCAGAGGCCAGAGCAGCTGTGCACATAGCAGCTGTCAGGAGGAAACCTGAACCCTTATCCCCTTTAGACTTGCCAGAAGTCCAGCATGCTGACTCTGAACTCAAGGACATGTTCAGATTCCTGGACAAAGGTACTGAGAAAAATGTACCTACCCATAACCCCTACCGAAGGCATGAAGGTAAGTTACACCTGTCCCCAGAAGACAAGCTCATTTGGTACCAACCAGTTGACACCCCCACTAAATTGTGGGTGGTCCCTCATCATCTCAGATCTGAATTTCTGCACCAAATGCATGATACCCCCACTGGTGGACATCAGGGAGTGTAAAATACACTCCAGAGACTTAAGACCACTACCTGGTGGCCTGGCATCACCAAGGATGTTAAACAGTACATAGACAACTGCCTTGTTTGTGCACAAAACAACCCCATCCCTACTAAAAGAAATGCCAAACTATTACCACAAAGGCATTCTGGCCCTTGACATGCCTTACAAATTGATTTTATTGGTCCCCTCACCAATACCAGTAGAAACAACAAATACACCCTTGTGGTAACTGATTTTTCTCTATGTGGGTTGAAGCTTTCCCCACTAAGACATGCACGGCAAAAGCAACTGCCAAAATCCTGGTGGAACAGATTTCCTCCACGTGGGTCCTACCTCTCAAGTTAGACTCTGACAAAGGAACCAGTTTTACAGGTGAGTTGATGAAAGAAACCCTTGAACTCCTTGGAGTTCATCAGAAGTTCCACATACCATATCACCCACAATCATCAGGTCAAGTAGAGAGTGCCAACAGACTGATTAAGCAAATGCTTTCCAAATTCATTCAAGACAATCCAAAGGATTGGCATTCCCTGCTGCTGTTACTCCTTATGGCAATTAGGGGCACACCCTCATCCACCACCTGACACCCTCTGGGGTGATGACTGGTAGAAATATGAGATAGCCTGAACACTTGTTGTTTGACCTGCACACCCTGACCGCAGACCATGTCTCTGTGGACCAATATGTGGAAAAACTCAGAAAAGACCTCATACACACTCATTTATATGCTGAAAACTGCATGGGCAAGGCCCAGCAACAGTCCAAAATTCAGTTTGACAAACACACACAAGAAGTGGATTGGCAAGTTGGAGATCAGGTAATGGTTCTCCGATTTGCGCATCCAACACATTCTTTCTCCAATAAGTGAGAAGAACCCTATCCAATTGTCAACAAGCTCAGTCCAGCAGTCTATCAGGTTAGACTCATGCAAAAGAACAAATTGACTGACAAATGGTTGCATGCCAACCAGTTGAAACTGTATAAAGGAGTATAATTACTTTTTCTCACCGCATTGGGCAAAATAGTACTACTTTTGCTAATGTTTGATTTTCCTTTCCAGATACACTGACAAGATGGCTATCTTGTTCCATTTTCTCCTCATCTCAGGAGTTATCCCCTGCATCCAAGGCATGGTAAAGCACTTCCTTCCTCACCTTGATCCACCTGCAACTACCCCAGAGGGAGTCTCCATCAATATTCCTGACAATTTGATTACCCTTCAGGAAGGTTCAGATGCCTACCTCACTGCATCGGTTGTTGCTCCTGATAAATCTACCCTGCAAACTGAGTGGCAAACCACGTCTCAAAGTCAAATACTCCCATTTGCCAAACTTTCCAAGGTGAACTTTCCATGGATGGCCTAATGCAAAATTATCCCCAAATGGTACTTTGTCCTTACACCAGACCTCTCTCAGACATTCTGGTTTATACAATATCACTGCCTTAATTGACCCCTCATATTGTGATTCATTGTCTAAAGAGTCTGACAGGAAATTTTGTGCTGTACACAATATGGCCTCAGCTGCCATGTATTTATCTGTGTTACCCCATACTGACACACAACTTTTGAAATGTCCAAAACAAACCCCTAGTCCTCATAGTGGTCTCACAACCACTGCTTTACCTGGCTCACTGATTAACAATTTACAATATATGCATGTACCTGTTTTGTTTAACTTGACTTACTGGAATATGAAAGAATTTGGTATGTGTCATACTACTAACACATCATTGTTTTATAGTACTTTGTTACTTGATAGCTTAGCAGCCTTTCAGATTCGTAAGTAAAACCCTATTGTTGGGGTACATGCCACCAAGCATAGAGGCAATTTTAGAAGAAAACCTCAAACAAATTATCAAAGTCATAAAAGAAATACACGTGACACATCTGATGTCACTGGTGCCACAGGTACCCTCACTGGTGTATTTGGTCCTGCAATATCTATATGGAACAAAGCGGACATTGCTACTATCAAAGCACACTCACAAAAGTTTCAAACCGATATGATCAATGACATTATACCCCTATTATTGCATGGTGTGGATGGCCTTAGTCAGGAAGAATGATACACTGTATACAGTATGCATGACATTGCTAAGGCATTTACAGATTCTAAAGATAAGATTAATGCCCTTATTGCACAGAAGAATAAAGAAGCAGATAAGCAATACATTGCCCGTGAAATCCTATGCTCCATCTATGGCTCATACATGATTATTACTACCATAAACAATCTCTTCCGTGATCTGGAATCTGGAAGAATCCCTGATATCATACATGATAGATGCATCTCTAAATGCTATTGTCCACAGTGCAAATCTCCTAACTGTGTTGCCATGTGTATGTTACAGTCTCTTACAATTCCTTTTGTTACTGCTAGGAATTTAGAATTTATGACCAGGCACTCTAATACTGGCCCTTGCTTTACTTCTAAGAAATGTTTTAATAAGGATACTATGTTTGTGTCTTTCACTGTTTCTTTACCACGTTCTGATCCTACTACAGCTATATTTGATAAACTAGAATCTGTACACTCCATTGGGCACCCTGATGACGACATCTACAGAGAACGCCTTGAGTTGCCTCTTCTACTGGTTTTCTATTGTCTTCTGGATGCGTGGGTTGCTCCACACACAGACTGTTGTGCGAAGAAAGGGTATATTTATTTGTGTCGATATGACATATTTGAAGTTATTAAACCTGTATGTGGATATTCCCCAGACGGTATCAATTGGTCCTTTTCCATGGACGATGATATCACCACCAATGGCATAGAATACCAGGACTCAACATCTGCTCCAGATGATTCTCAATTGTACCAGTCTTATCAGAAGGAGGTTCACTGCCTGTCAACACAGATTTCCAAACAGACTTATACTTGCCCAGTACAGCTACAACAATGGAGACTGCTTAGTGTTAAAATGCAATATAATTTGGATGGTGAATTTTGTGTGGTAACTAATTTCAAACAATTTACATATGGAGAAAAGACATGTATTATTAATGATTCTAATTTCTGTTTCAGACCTCATCAGACTACTATTATTGGGCACACAGTTATAACCACTGTTCCCCTTAAGGAACCTGATATCATTGATGGTAACCCTGATTATCTGCTTACTCTTTTAGAGTACTTACCCTTTTTTAATGTACACATTGATCCTTTGACTTTGACTTTAAAATCCCTTTTAGACAGGAAGGACACCCATCACATCTACATCAGCAATAATATGTCCAATGCTGATGAAGCAGTATATGACCTTATTAATAATGGTGATTTGAATAGTGCACTTACTAACACTTGGTTAGAGATTACCTTTAAAGGTTTTGTTATTATACAAGCATTTTTGATATTTTTTCTTATTATTATGCTTCGCTGCCTCCAGCACACACTATGCCAACACCGTGAGCAGCTGGAGCTCCTTTACAAGGCTCATGCGTCGGGTCTGTAAACAGCACCTGCTCTCCCTCTCTCTCTCTCTCTCTCTATTTCCTTACTCTTGCTTGTGTCGCCCCTTTTGTGGCAACAGGGTGGGAATGTTACACAAGGTCCCTGCACCTTAATTGGTATTTTGTGAAATATGAATCTTATGGCCCTCCCACATGACTGCCTGAATGTCTCTTAGTTTTGCTAGTACATGCTGTTTGTCCAAAAAGTTTAACAGCTTCAGTAGGAATGGCCGAGGGGGAGAGCCTGGTGCTGGCTTGGGCCATAATGCCCGACGAGCTCACTCCATGATATAGGAAGGCCTGTTTGGAGAGGGCCCAGCCACTTTCTCTAGCAACTTTTGGGTGACCCTTATAGGTGTGGACCCCTCTTTCTCTTCCAGGAGCCCCAGTATCACTAAGTTATTACGGCGACTGCGACCCTCAAGATCCTCCAGCTTCAGCTCCATTTTGTGTAGCTGCCCTTTCAGCGAGGTGATTTCAGGTTCAGTGGTAGCCCTCCATTTCTCCAACGATATAGCGCATGCTTCTGTGTACCTCATTTGGTGAGAGACTTCCTCCAGATCTTTCTTGATTGACGAGGCCTTGTGAGCAATGTAAGGGCCTCCTGGATTGGCTTCATCTCAGCCAAGAAATGCTCCTCTCTGAGTGGTGTGGTGGTAGTATTGTTGGTGGCAGATGAGGCAGACTTGGCAGTCTGCTGCCTGGATTTCTTCGTGGTCTTGTCTGGGGAAAGCAGCGACGTGTGGTGTGGAAGCTCCAGTTTCATTGTGATCTCCATGGCGAGTAGGTAGGTTGCTTTCTAGCAGTTGTAGTACAGCTGATGTTTAGGATGCTGCTTCAGCTGTTTATTTTGTAGTTAAAGCTGTTTATGCCATATAATCAAGGCTCCTGGAATTCTGCAGTTCTGCGGTTGCAGAATTTGCCGCAGAATTTGCATCATGCTGCATAATATATATAGTGCCACATAATTCATTGTTTTTGGTGAATTTTCATATAAATACACAGTTTTTCCATAGTGTCAGGCTTTCTTTCCCACCTCATTTATCCTGAAGCCCCTCATCTGTACTCAGCATATGATGTCATCGATGACATCACATCATATTTAGCCAATGACAAGACTGCATTCTGCCAGAGAAATGAATAAATCATGCCGCAGAAATCAGAAAATGCTGCTGCAGAAGTCAAGGAGCCCTGCCGTAGAAATCAGAAAATTCTGCCACAGAACAGCAGGGGCCCTGCATATAATTTAAGTAGATTGCAGAGCAAGACAGCAGGAGAAAGGCAAGCGAGCTGCTTCTCTTAGCCAGACATCACGTGACTCCCAGACTTTAATATAATTCTACATGACATATTGTTCTTCAGAGAATGAATAGAAAGTAACAGCAGTAAATACTATGCCAGAGTTTATGGAAACATTGGCATTAATACACTATTCGGGATTAAATTTCAAAACTTAAAAAATTCTGTTTTCTTCCCCAGTCAGCAAAACATACTCAATGATTGTTTTTGTGTGAATGTCACCAGTTCCACCTTTCACAAGGTTATAATACAGATTATGGGGCCAGTAATATATCACACCATGCTCCCATTGACTTTTCCAAAGAACTATCCGCCATCTCCACGGATTTTACTTGGAGATTATATCCATTCATTTTAAGGGATAAAAACTGTGGAAAAAATCAATAAAGAAATAGAAACATTTTGGGAATTAAATTATAATCAGGATATATCAATTTGTATAGTTTGGGATGCTTTCAATGCATATTTGAGAGGCCATTGTATTTCCTACACTTCATTTCATAATAATCAAAAAGATAAGAAAATGAAAGACTTACAGATCAAATTGTTAAATCCAGAAGCTAGACACAGTAACTCGGGTACTCAACAGGATTTGGAACAAGTGTTACTTATACAAGAAACGTACAATAAAGAGGAGGAGTAACCAGTGGGACCATGACAAGGCTGAGGTCAAAATACTGTTTATTCAGCAATAATCTTAATAAACTGCTTTCATATCTACTTAGATGTGAACAAGATACTAAGAGAATTCCATGCATAAAAGGTCAGCATAATTAATTACATTATAACTTTCCTGCCATGACAAAACATTCAAGCACTTTTATAGAAACTTATACACTTCAGATATCGACCATTTAGACTTAGAATTTAGGGACCAAACATTCAAACATTAGCACTGGCACTATGTGGGGCCATATTCAGAGGCCCAGGTACCATGCCCTAAACCCATTAGTGCCCAAGCGCTAACATAACACTGTGTCTATGAATATGACAGGGTCCCCCCTGCATGCAGGTGCAGCAGCATGTTCAAAGGTTTGTGACAGCAGTAAATGACCCCCAAAGTGTGCTGTTTACCATCGCTGGAAACCACCTCTTAACCGGGCACTAAGCCCATGCCCCCACCCTACCAATGGCAGGGCAGCTGTACTGCACCTGAACCTGCTCACCCCAACTGCCCATCATGCCAGAAAGGTTGCAGTCCCTGGTGTTTAGTGGCACCCCCACCTTTCTGAACACCTGTCCTGTGTACACATTACATAATCTTGGTGTCCAGTGGCACTCTCCACCCCCCCAGCACCCATCTCATGTTGGCGTCATTGATCACTGGTGTCTAGTGGTACCCCACTCCTAAGCAGCCATCCTATGTTAGCAATACCTATCCTCGGTGTTTAGTAGCACCCTTTATCCCCTGAACACCTATCCCGTGACATCTCTTCTATATCCCTGGTGTCTTGGGGCAACACCCACCCCCAGAACACTCATCCCATGATATGGGCTATATATTACTGGTGTCTAGTGGCATCATAACCCCAAACACCTGCCCCATGATTGCTGTACATATCCCTGGAGACTAGTGGCACTCCCACCCTCAAACACCTGTCCCGTGTTATGTGATCACATCCCTGGTGTCCAGTGGCACCCCCCCAAACACCTGTCCCATATGTTGTACATATCCCTGGTGTCTAGTGGCATCCCCCACCCCAAAACACATATCCCACGGAAATGTACAATGACTGCAGGGTGGGTGTTTGGGAGTGGTGGTGTCACTAGACTCCAGGAATGACATCAGGCGCACACAGGATGGTCATTAATGGGCTGGTTCACACCATGCAAATGAGCCCATAATGGGCATGCAAATGACCCCTTAGCACCTTGCATGCCCAATGAATTCATTTCCATGTTTTGGTTGAATATAGCTCACAGGGATCCCAGTGCTATCTGTTCTGGGAGCACTATTCCCTGTGTGCTGGATACAGCCCAGGTCAATGTCAGGGCAGCTCAGTTTTACTCAGCAGTGCACTGACATGGGCTGATATTCAGTCAGATAGTGCCAGTCTACTATCTGACTGAATATAACAACTTCTGGGTCAGGTGCAGGCGCAAGAGTAGCACAATCCTTTTGTGCTGTGCTTACACCTCACATTGAATATCCAGCACTGGTTTTCTTCATTAAATTACAAGTTATATGCCTGTTCCATGAGGATGTTGATTCTCTGAATGAAGAAGTTATTTTATCAGAAACAGTGGTGGTGATAAAGGATTTTCCAAGTGGCAAGTCACTCGGACCAGACAGCTTTGCTACCAATTTCTGCAAAACTTTTTCCAGCTGTATTGTCCCAAAATTACATACCATTTTTCAACAAATGCAGTTTTCAGATTCTTCACCATCTTCATTTAATGATGCCTACATAACACTCATACTGAAAAAGGACAAAGACCTGTTATCTTATGGATCATATTACCCAGTCTCCTTGCTAAATAATGACTACAAAATCTTCTCAAAAATATATTTATTTATTGAAATGTTTCACCAGGAAAATGTTGGCTAGAAGATTAGTCCAAATTATCCATTCTATTATCAATGATGATCAGACTGGCTTTATATCAGGGAGAAAACCCACTCACAGTATTAGGGGCTCACTTAACATTATCAATCAGACATCAGCAGATGATCTTGTTTTCCTTGTACTTGATGATGAGAAAGTGTTTGATAGGGAAGATTGGTGCTTCTTAGCAAAGATTCTTTCCAAATTTGCCTTTACCAAGCATATTTCGAGACTGATCAACCAATTTTGTACACTTCAACACCAAAAGTTCAAATAAATGGCAAACTATCAACTCATATCATCAAGCGGTTCGAGACAAGGTTGCCCCTATTGCCTTTGCTATTTTCAATTTACATTGAGCTCCTGGCAACTGCTATTCAAGCAGAACAAGAAATTAAAGGTGTCTTAATCAATTGTAAAACACACAAAATCTCCTTATGTCCAGACAATATTTTATTATATATACAAGACCCAGCAGCATCTATACTGGTTTTAATCAATCTTGTAGATACCTTCAGCGGTCTATCAGGCTATAAAGTTAACTGGCGGAAATGTGATGAATTATCTCTTAACCCAATTTATACAACCAACGATAAACTCAGTCAAACAATTGAACATTTTAGTTTGCAGTTCAGATACCTGTGTGTTATCTTGCATAGAGATTTAGAAAAAAGTTTTTATCTTAAATTGACATCATTTAATGCAAAATGTTTATTCCCATTTAGATATGTTGAACCATTTACCTTTATCCTAAATTAGCTAGGCAAATAACATCAAAAATGAATATTTTACAAGGATTCTCTTTTTCTCTCAAGCTCTCCCCATCAAGCCCCCCAACCCCCATTCTTCAAAACTTTGGAAAAAAGATAAGGAACTTTTTATGGGCCAGTAAAAGGCCACAACGTTCTTTAGAAAAGTTATACCAATCTCTAGAAAAAAAGGGGGCTAGGACTTCCACATTTTCAGTGTTACTATCTAAAGCTTAGATTAACCGGCTTACCTTTAGTTAAAAGACTCAACCCCACCCCACCCCCCGTCATGACCCCTAATGGAGAACCACCTACTTCCATGTAAAAGGCTTTGCTCTGCATTAAAACCAGACTTTAAAAAAAAACACCTGCACCAAAGAGCATCAAAATTTCAAAAAACTATGGCCATAGCATGGCATCGGTGAATAAATTATTTGATATCACAGCTCCACTAACACCCTCTCCCCAAATTTTTTCAATCCACATGTACGGATAACATCAATTTCCCATAGCTGGATGAGAGGCAATTTTCTATTTTGAAAGATATGTATCCCAGCAACATCTTCCTTCTATTTTGATCGACTCTGAACTGTATTACACCTTCAACTTGGAAGTTTTATCAACTATCTCCATCTTAGAGAAACTTTAAGGAAGTGTACTGTGGATCAGAATTCCCCACCACAGACTCCTTTTGACATATTATTCTGGAAAGCTGATTCTCAACCTAAACTTATAGTCAAAATTTATACTCAGATAAGAGACGGGGTATTTCAGCCTCTCTTATCCCAAAACAGAGTCTCCAAAACCTTGGCACTCCCAAGAGAATTTAATAGCCACAAAAGGATACACTGACCAGTATAAGGCAAATCAAAATAAAATTTATTGTGGCAACATCCGGAGCAAATACAAGCGCTCATTCCCAACGCTTCCACAACTGCCTTCTTCAGGGGGTGTGATTACAACAGAAAATGTAGCTCACTTTATACTACCCCACATAATTAACAACAGGTATACACACTTAAATTTCTTAAATTCAATCAATTAAATCAGGTTACAAATTAAATATAAAGTGAAAATAACAGGTAACAAAATTAGAAACAAAATTAGGACCTAGTTGTAATGGGAATGCTTTTCAATCATGTCAGTATCAGTCAATTTACTAGCACCTCACTAAGACACCAGGCCAATAATAAATTCAAAGCTAAATGATTACATACACAGGATTTACATGTTTTAACAACTTTCTTATGCGAATTATTACATACTATTTTACAAATTTCTTACAAAAATCAATTAGAAAGTTAAAAACAGTTAAGCCCTAATACAGCTTTGCTTTAACACAAAAAGAAATAGAAACAATAGAGCTGTGATCACCCATCTTCCTTTCAGGGACAATTCCACTAAAGTTCTAGGGGATCCACATGGTAAAGTAGCAGGGACAAAATAGATAGAGCCTCTGGGAGATAGAAATAAGAAGAACATTACAATAAATGTTTATTTTGATTTGCCTTATCCTGGTCAGTTTATCCTTTTGTGGCTACTAACTGTCTTGGGAGTGCCAAAGTTTTGGAGACTCTGTGTGTGTTTGGGCTAGTCGCCCTTCCTTGGCACCTGCCCAGTGGATGATTTGCAGCAGCTTCTCTCTGGAACTGGTCTCCTTTCCCTAAAGACTGCCTGGGATGGAGACCCTGAACTCACCTTTATGGAACAACAGTGGAATATAGTATTGTACTCATTTACTACAACCTCATTAAAATACAAAACTTAAACAGATTCTGTTTAATATTCTACACATAATTTATTACTCTCCACAAAAATTACATAAATTCAATAACACGATACCAAATCATTGCCCTAGATGTCTCACAGCTAAAGGTTTGATTATTCATATGTTTGTAACTTTCCCATACTTTAATAATATTGAGATACAATTTCACAATTTATGGCAGAAATACTTTAGCAGAACTTTTGATCCAGGAATTATTTTATTGACAGTCCCTCAACATAATATGTAACAGATAATGGCTTCATTTCCAAAGGCTCAGGACTGGAGCAAGGGGCTTGCGTCACAGAGAAACAGCACACAGTGCACCTTGTGCCTCACCTTGCACCAGTCCTGGTTTTCAGATGATCCCTGCAGCACCTGAGGGTCTGCCTGCACTGGCCATCCTTGTAATGGACACAACTGTGTGGCACAGTGGAGCAGGGCTTGCACCAGGGCAGTGCTACAGTATCCCCTTAATCAGAATTCTGCAATCTCTGGCAAGGAGAGCATGGGCCATCACAGTTAGACCAGCCAGGAGCTGGTCTAATAGACAGTGCACCAATCCATGTGCCCTGCAGTTGTGGATGGTGGCTATGCCCCCCATTACAGCCCCTGACAGTGGGTATCTGTCACCCTCCCGCACCCAGCCAAGTGTCCTCTGAGTGGGGTGGGTGCCGATTGTGAGGTCTGGAGCCCCCCACAAGTCATGGTACTATCCCTTCTCCACTGCCCACCAAGGAAGGAGACATGCTCGGTTGCCACCCCCCACCCCCAACCTGCACTATCCCACCCTCCACAGACCCTGTAAGCAGCTGGAAGGTTCTCTTTATGGCAATCAATGCTGTCCAATATGGCTGCAGTTTGTGTCATTCCCCACCTGTGCACCAGGTGTTCAGCGGATAGGATGACTTGTAGCAAACTCAGGGTGTTAGGCTCCAGTACCCCGTTTTTATGGAATTGTGCGCAGGGACCCTGGTGCATCCAAGTTTGATGCAGTTGGGCCATGGGTGCAAGATGCCCCGGTCTAACAAGGCTTTGAAATCAAACCCAATATGTTAAAACTACTTAATTTCCTTTTAATCAGTGCATAAAAACCCTCATCCTTCAACATTGGAAGAATCCTAACCAACCAGTTGTTTTAAAATATGTTGTCAATTTAGCTGAAGAATTATCTTAAATTGAGAGAGACCACTATGGTTTAAATGGTGAATCTGATAAGTATGAAATGGTATGGTGTCCCTTCCTTGCAACCTTATGTTCTAAATTATCTAATCATTTTTTTCTTCTTTTTCTGTTGCACAGGTCAGAAGAGTCCAGTCATCCTACTCAAATACCCCCAAGATTATAATGAGTGCATTCTTAAATCAAATAGTTAAGAGTCCTCTGGGAGCCTCTTGCATCTCTCTGACACCACTGTTTCTTGTGATGACATGCACCTCTAAACCCAAAAAACAATAAAAAAAAATGCAGACCAGATATGATCAATATTATAGATCTTTTCAATATCTGCTTTTTAAAATTCTCTCTTCTAAAGAAAGTATTTATTTAATCCATGTTTAAAGTTAGGATATCTTTTCATGTGGCTGGCCCAGTGAAGGACTGGTTGTGCTTCCACCCTCCACATCGGTGACCTGGGTTTGGGAATGGATAGTGTCACTTGGTGGGCCCAATGGCAGCTGTCCTTCAATGGGGAGAGGGACCTCAGTTCCCACTGCAGAGATTGCCATCTAGTGGAGACTATGTGACCCCTCATGAAGGCTCTTGATTGAGTTGAAGCGCTGGGTTTGGTGTTTTGTGTGTTTGGTAGCCTGATGGTCACTATGCATGTTGCATCATATTAAAACTACATTTTATAGCATTCAAATATCCGTTTGGACCTGCATTTTTCTGTTATCAGGCTGGAGTGCTTATTTCTTCTGGACTTGGTTCATTTGTGGGTTGGCAACCCTTAATATAGCACCTTCCTTCTTTCTGCCTGCCGATCGCAGCACATTTGTCTTTGGTTTTATGTGGCAGTGCAGCAGGACAGCATGCAGAGGGGATGAGCGTGACATGTTGGCACACACATCCCTGTGCTCTTGGTTGGGGAGAAACCCAGGAGAAAAATGTCTGGGCTGCTACATGCTGGAACCCCTGCAGGTTCTTACATGACCATCACAGCAGGCCACCCACCACATAGTGGTCCTGTACAAGTAGTGGATAACTGGTAAGTCTGCAAGAAGGTTAGTGGCTGGGCTGGGGGTGCCATCAGGCAGATCTGGGGGGCAGGAGTAAAAAATACTGATCAAAAAGGCCATCTTTTCACTTCGCTCAAATCCTGATATTGTATATTTGCTCCCTCAAAGTTTCTTCTAAGATTAAATATGAATATTGTTAGTGAAAAAAATATATTTTATTATCTTTCAGAATTTGAATCACCTGATACACTTATCTTCCTCTTCAGGACAGAATGGGATCTCAGTCCATTATCCCCCTCCCCTGCCCATTTCATAACAAGAAAATAATAAGTATGCTGTACAGACATTTACTAATTTATAAGTATTCCTTACTCACTGTACCATTCTGGGAACCCAGTGATTCCCATGGAAGCAGAAATGTGCCCATGCTTACCTTGAAGGCCTGTACAGTCTTCATGTCCGCTGCCTCCACTGGTAAGCCATTCTGTAGGGTCATAGCACTCTGGGAGAAGACCTGTTTTATATGGTTACCCTTGAATTTACTGCCTCTGAGCTTCAGGTCATATCCCCACATCCTTCTGGAGGATTCGTGATCAAACATCTCCACCTATATAATTTTGTTGATACCCTTGAGTATGGAAAAGATCAAGATCATGTTCTCGATCTGCCTCCATTTCTCCACAGTAAACATTTTAACGGCCTCCAGCCCCTTCTCATAAATTTTGTCCCCCATAGCTCCAGTCATTTTGGGGGCTCTTTGTTGAACCCTTTCAACTACCTCAGTGTCCTTTTTATATTTTATTTATTTATTTTTATTCATAGATACAGTCAGAATTCACAAGCATACAATCAGTACAAAGTATTAATTCTAAAAGTCTTTATCCCATGGATTCCATTATTCACCTAATCAAATAAGGAACAAAACAGTTTTTTTTCCCAATTTTTGGGGGGAATTAACATGTATTAAACTACCAGTTCATACTACAGCAAACAAAAGAAAAGTTTTCTTAAATAATAGAGTCTGTCTGCACTCCAAGTATTGTCAGTATTTAACTATCCTGCTTTTCTGACAGAAATACCTGTAAGATTAAAGAAAAAATATCATAACATTTAAGTCCGGTTAGGAAGGTTAAAATGCAGTTAACTGAACCATGTGGTAAACTACAACTTCTGCTTCATCTTCTTCAAATGCAGAACTAAGTTCTTCAGGAAGCTGAACACTGCACTCAAATAGTCACTTGGCAGCATCAGGATCTTCAAAAAAATCTACCTTCCCTACAAAAGTCACTTTTAAGAGAGCTGGGGCAAGCAACGAGACTGGAACTCCAACTTCTATAAACTCACATTGTATTCGCAGAAAATTTCTTCTCCAGTGCTATATCATAATACAACAAGCATTTGTCACTGCTGAATGTTTGCTTGCTGTTATGTGCTGTGTTGTTGTTGGGCATAGATAGCACAAAGGCAAAAATAAAGAAATTATTAACAAGAGTTATAATAGTGAAATTATTTACATTAGCGTAGTTCTTTAAATGAATTTCCCTTTTTGTGATTGTGAAATTAAACCTCATTCATGCTGTTCCTTTTAGAAATCGAATAAACAGAATAGCCATCCAGCCCAGACAGCTACCTGAGCTTGTCCCCAAACTGAGTTACCGGCATGCAAACACAACCCACTACCAGCTGTGCCAATGGCCAGCCCTGTAGACAACATGTCTTCATAAATTTTTGGTTTTTGATATTTTGACCCCAAATGTTCAAAAAGTCTGCTTATGACCCCCCCCCCCCCGAGCATTTATTTATTTTTTATTTATTTCTGTCTTACCAGAAAGGTGGACTGGAACAGAAAGTGATCTATTTTTAGTCATGCCTGGAGGAAAGGGTACAGCACAGGAGATAAAAATATTACATAAGAACACAATAAAAACTGTCATAAAAACAATATATATGTCTAGTAAGATTCATGCAAACATACAATTTAAACAATATTTCCACAGTTACACACAGAATTTGACCACAAACTCTTGCTTAAACTACTTTTAAACATTGGGTCCTCAATTCTCAAATGGGGCTTGGAGCAGCACAAGCTGTGGCAAAACAGCAGCTTGGGCTGATGCCACTGTACCAGGGACCCTGCGCCCTATTCTCTATCAGGTAGAGTCCTGGTGGCTAAGTCTTGTGGCCTGCAGCAACCGGGGCTGGGCACCAAACAGACAGTGCACTGGCAAAGTGTGTCACAAGCTGCAGGGTGACTGTGTGCTGCTCTAGTCCCTGTTGGGCTAGCGGCCCCCTCCCAAATGTGCCCCATCAAAAAACAGATGCCTAACACCCCTACATTGGTGGCATAGTGGCCCCCACCCCAATCCCTGATTGTGTCATTATTGTCATTGAATAATGGTATTCATGCCCCTCCCCAATTCCCAATTGAGCCATGATCATCATTGAATGCCTGTAATAATATCCAAGCCCCCTCCCTGATCCCTGATGCCACCATTGTCAAAGACCCTTATCCTGGTGAACTAGTGGCCCCCTGCCCCAGAAGGTAGTGCCTACCACCCAGCTTCCCCATCCCATTATACAGCCATCACTGGCACAGCCCTCCTCTCACCTCTGTGGCTGGCACTGACAGCACTGCCATTTTACTTGCTGTACTGTGCAGTGTATGCAATGTGCATACACTATACAGTACAGCTATCATAATGACAGTTCGGTCAGCGCTAACCACAGAGGTGAGGGGAGGGATTTGCTGGTGCAGGCTCTATTACAGGATGCGGGAGCTGGGTGGTGGGCACTACCAGCTGGAGTGAAGAGCAGGGGCCACTAGATCATCAGGATAAGGGGGTCTTTTGTGACAATGGTGGCATCGGGAATCAGGGAGGGAGCATGAATATTATCATTCAATGACAATCATGGCACAATCGGGGCTGGGGAGAGGGGCCTGAGGCACAATGCCACATATGGATCAACTCTCCCAGAGGGAGATTTTCTAAATACCTTTAGACCAGCCCTAGTTGGTCTTAGGGTACTTAGAATTTCTCCTTCTGGGTGAGTTCTGAGAATCCCTATATTGGGGATGTGGCAACTTGCATCTGCCACATGCCCCCTTATGCTGTGTCGCAGCCCATTTGTGGGTGCATGGGTGATGCAAGCCCTGTTTACATTTTCTGGGACTTGGTATAATAAAACTGAATTATACTTAAGTGCAGGAAGTAAGGTCTGTTTTGCAGTAGTCAAACTGATTTCTGTAAAGGAATCCTAGTTTACTGTTTACTTTTCTACTTACTTTATTTATATGATCTTGAAAAGTGACGGTTTTTACTACTTCAGGTGGTTCATTTTCAGACCCAGTCATGTGCAATTTTGTCCATATGTGTCAAGTCTTTCCCAGGTCTCAGAAGTCCTCACCTTGTTTTTTTTTCTTTAACAAGAGCATATTTCTGTAAAACTAATTATGCGGCTTGTTGTAAGTACCCCGTAGGCATTTCTGTAGGTCCACTCCTGTTTTACAGACGTAATATAGTACTGTATCATCGGCATACATGATAGTAAATGCATCATTACATAGAGTTGGCAAGTTGATTACATACATTGAAAACAGGAGCGGATCCAGAATGGAACCCTGAGGGACACCCAGACTTATCCTTTTTGATTCAGATTTATCTGTACCTATTTCAATTATTTGTATTCTGCTCAATAAATAATCCTTGAACCAAAGTGCAGTATAATCACTTACACCAAGATTTTTCCATTTTCTTTTCAGCACAGTATGATGATCTACAAGATCGAAGGCCTTGGTCAGATCAATGAAGATAACCCTTGTTAATGATCCTTATTCCATATTACTGTAAATATCTTCCATCAACCTGGCCAAGGCCATTTTGGTACTGAACCCCTGCCTAAGACCATATTCATCTGGAGTTAATAAATTATTAGATAACTTGACAACTGCCCAAATATTACTTTTTCTAGTAGTTTCTATAAAGTAGGAATTACTAATACAGGTCTAATTTACCATAGCATTTCTGTCACATGACTTAAAAATAGGGGTAACTAGTACAGTCTTCCAACATGAAGGATCAGTATTGCAACATAATGCCATGTTTATTATAAGGGTTATTGACTTTACAATATAACAGGCTCCCAATTTTAAAAGTTTTGGATGTAATCCATCAGACCCAGCTCCTTTATTATCATTTATGTTTCTCAGGAGGTTTAACAGTTTGTCTTAAAATAAATTAAATTTAGGTACATTCATCTGTATATCTGCAGAAACCTCATCACATTTTTGTGCAAGCTCATTTATTCATTCCTTATAAGCAGGCATATTTGAAAAAAACAATTTGTTTAGTTCTCCAGCAATATTCATTTCACCATTAAGTATTTTTCCCCTACTTTTATGCTGTCAATCCCATCCCTCATTTTCGGTTTACTTTCCAACTGTTTATTTTTACAACACTGTTGCTTTGCTTTTTTAATGGCTGTTTTACATTGATTTTGATAATGCCTATATTTATGAAATCTTAAATCTGATTTGTTTTTAAATACTTTTTCCATAATTGATTGCTTGCCCTCATCATTTTAAGTAAGTTAGCGGTTATCCAGGGACTAGCAAAGCCTGGGCCATTCTAGTGGAGTTACTGCCAGGGCTGTGTCCACCTGGGGCCATGGCACTGTTTGTCCCTGAATACCCCTGCAGTACCATCCCATTGCCTTTATAGCTCTATATATGACAACCCCCGCTGGGTGCCACATCACTTCCTCTCATGCTCACCATCTCCCCAACTCCCCCTATGGCATCCATGTGTCCCTTCTGCCCCACATCTCATTTTCAGAGCCCCCCAATTTGCCATATTGTGTGGCACTGGAACAAGGCTTTTAGACCAACCTCTTGACTGGTCTAAGTTGAGCCCCTTGCTGTGCCTACAGCAGGGCTTCCAAACTAAGAACAAAGGGGATGGTGTAGCTTTGCCATGTTGCAAACCCCCTTTGTGCCCTGCTGCACCCTGCTGTAAGTCACAACAGTGGCGCAGTGCCACTTTGGTACAGCAGCTCTCCTTTTTGACAAAGACCCCATTTGAAAATTGAGAATACCACATCATTTGATGCAAGATGCCACTTGCATCATTTATGTTTGATGCAGGCACCTTGTGTCATTCCTTGAGCTTTGAAAATTGAGCCCTGTGTGTATAGTATAGTATAGTAAAGGCTGGGGTTATGACCTTGAAATTACAGCAAAAAGCTGTGAACGAGCTGTGAATGAGCCAATTACATCTAGAAGACCAGGGTTTGATTCCCACAACTTTCTCTTGCATACTATGTGACCCTTACCAAGTTACATAACCTATCTAGCTGCCCAGTCACCCCTGTAATTGGTCTTGCATCCAGTGGGCCTTATGTGGTTGTCAAACAATAAAGAAATTAAAATAATGACTGTGTATTTGACTTATTGTGCACTCATCCTCTTATTGCTTGAATCTGAGTCATTATTACCTAGTGCTACCAGCCATAAATGCAGTTTACCTAGTCGGGCATAAGGAAATGACCCATGCACAACCTACTGTATGCAGGAATGTGTCTAAGAAGTCATAGCAGCAGAACTGGAATACACTATATTATTGCAAAGAAAATTTAGTTAACAAGCATCTCATGATAACCAACAGGCTAAAAATTATTTTTTACCTTTTTGTTAAAAAATACCTTACATTCCTTACAAAATGTATGGCAGACTTGTAATGTAAGAGGGTACAGAAGAAGCCTCAGAATGTACCACAAAGCATTAAAATCCCCATAGCTTCTGGGGTCATGGTGGACCCCAGACTCCTGGACTATCAGTTATCAATTTTGGGGTGGGCTCAAGTCCCTAATATAGTCAAATGCTAGAAACACTCTTGGCTTGGAAGATGGCATTTTCCAATTAACAGAATCACCATGTTGGGTTTGATTTTGGTCACCCTGTGCAAGAAGATGATTGCTTAGTCTGGCCTTTGATACTCCCTTTTGGTTGTGTAAAGCCGCAGTGTCTACCAAAGACTCAGAACTCATAGGTATCATAAGTATCATAGGTGTTACAAGCCAATGAAGACATTGTGTCCATAATGCTTGCCAGAGAAAATCAATTTAGACAAAATTTAACTTTGTCTTCCATTGCTAGATCCAAATTATGCTTAAAACAATCCATATTTGGGCTATTTACAACCTCAGCCTGGAGATGATTCCATATGGGGACAGTCCTATGACTAAACCAGTTCTTCCTTCTCAGAGTTTTCCATTTGCCTAGATATAATTATTTGGAATGTCTTCTATTACTAACTCTGCAATCACTAATAGCTATTCCAAGATCATTACTAAGGGTGGGGTCGCTTAGTGCTGTATAGGTGAGGCACATGTCTCTTCTCAATCTTCTACACTGTAAGATATACATGTTCAGGAGTCTCAACCTATCCTCATGTGGCCTATCACCCATCCCTAAAATGGCTTTGGTGAATCTTCGTCATACCCTCTCAATCCTAGTGATGTCCTCACTGTAATATAGAGACCATACCAGGGCACAGTATTCAAGGTGTGGCCTAACCAAAGCTATGTACAAGGGGAGCAACACCTTACTAGTGTGACTGGCTACGTGTCTAAAAATACAGTTTAGGATATGATTAGCTTTATTAATTTGAGTTCTGCAGTGTGATCTGAATTTTAGGTCAGGGCTGACAGTTATTTCCAAGTCTTTCTCTTGATTTGTTACAAGTAAGGTATCATTCCCAAATTTATATTTATGGTGTTTATTTTGTATTCCCAGGTGCATAATTTTACATTTAGAAGTGTTCAGAACAAGCTTATTTTTGCTGGACTAAGTTAATATGCTATCTAAAACTAACTGAAGGGCAAAACTGTCAGTTGTGTTGTTTACCACAGTACTTATGCGACAGTCATCTGCAAATTATAGCATCCAAATGTTGGGTTATGAATGGTAAGAGAAGAGACATATATATTAAAAAGGCAAGGGCCCAAACAGACCCCTGGGCAGTGGTGGGTGAAGTGGCCCCAATTCGGTCCACGTAGTGATTCATGGAGTGAAGGCGAATTCGCGGAGTGCTCCGCAATGCGAAACGGAGTACTTAGTGTTATAATGGGTAACGCGAAGTCCATTGAAAACAATGACTTTGCGTTACTCCGCCTTCCCAAACCACTACTCCACTAATTCTTAAGGCGAAGTACATTGAAAACAATGTACTTCGCCTCACTTCACCTTGTTTTTAAGCTCCAAAGGTGAATTTTGCAGTGATTCATGGGATTTCAAGTCACATGGGCTCTAGATTGTTCTGCACAGCCTCAGTTTGGGGTAGTGTGTGTAGGAAGCTATAGGAGACAATCTGCTGTGAGAGCTCTCTGCGATTCAAACCTTCTAAATTCTGTTAAAAAAGCCTTTTTGGGTAATTTGTTTTGCTGAAACTTTAGTTCATTGATTATAGGAAACACTCCTGTGCTCATATCATTGAGCGTTTATTGTTTGTCTGTGGATTTTGAATGTTAATGTACAACATTTAGTCTGTGTACTGAGAGACAGTGGAAGTGTGCTTTGGGGGAAGGGAGGATCTGTGGTGTAGGTAGATTAACTTGGAGAAAATGACAGTGCTTTCTGTTTCGGTGATATTTTTCTTGTATAACTGTGCTAATGTACACACAGTAATATTTTCAATAATTCTTGCCTTTTTTTGCTGATTGTTGTGGTACAGCGGTGCATAATTTTTGTTTGTTTAAAATATATGGTTATATTACTGAAGTTTTCAATTTGCTACGCATTACTTAGTGTGTGTGTGAGTATGTGTGTGATGCGTGTCATCAAATCAGACACCTTTTATTGTGCCACATAATAATTTCAGCAATGTGAACCTGCTATCCACTGCAGCTGTGTGATTTTTGTACTTCTCTGTGGTATCTTTACTGGTACTAGTACTAGTGACTGTTACTGCAGCAGTGCAGTACACTGCCCCCCCCAGCCTGCCCCAACCGGCAAAGGTATTCTTTTCCAGATTTGAATTTCTGATGGTGAGCACTGGTTAGGTGTTGTGCCTTTGCATCTGCATCTCTTCAGTGCGCAGCGCAGTCTTAATCTGTCTGTGCATTTGCATCTCTTTAGGGCCGAATCTCCATCTGTAACTTAAGTCACAGTTGTTTCTTTGACTTCCCTTCAGAGTACTGGACCAGTGTAGTGCATGATTCTGCATGAACACTGTACTCATTAATATGTGTTTTTAATTCAGGAACATCATCACGATTCACTCGTGATGCAAATCATGTTCTTCATCATCACGGTCACAAATGCAGTCATAAATCACTATTCACAATCATGTCACGAATCACACCATTAATTTTTTTTCTAGTTACTTGGATGTATTGTAAACCTGTTTTGTAGTATCTCTCCAGGCTTTACCACCCCACCATTGTACTCATTAATTAGCGTTTTTAAGTCAGGGAGTTTGTGCTACAGCTCATCAGAGAAGTACAGCCATAGGCACTTGCATTCCCAATACAGTTCCATATTCTTTATCTCACACCGTCGACACCAAATCATGTTCTTCATCATCACGGTCGCAAATTCAGTCACAAATCATGATTCACGATCACGTCATGAATCACAACATTCATTTTTTTACTAGTTACTTGGATGTATTGTAATCATGTTTTGTAGTATCTCTCCAGGTTTCACCACTCCACCATTGTACTCATTAATAAGCATTTTTAAGTCTGGGAGTTTTGTGCTACAGCCCATCGGGGAAGTACAGCCATAGGCATTTGCGTTCCTTCCTGTGCTGCATGTGAGTTACAGTACTGTAAGTAATGGTGGGTGAAGTGGCCCCAATTTGCTCCATGAAGTGATTCACTGAGTAACATGGAATCCGCGGAGAACTCCACAATGTGAAGTGGAGTACTTTGCTTCATAATGAGGAATGAGAAGTCCATTGAAACCAATGACTTTGCGTTATTCCGCCTTCCCCAAACTACTTCTCCACCAATTTTAAGGTGAAGTACATTGAAATCAATATAATTCACCTCACTTCGTCCTGTAATTGAGCTCCAAATGAAATTCTGCAGTTATTCATGGGATTGCAAGTCACATGGGCTCTAAATTGTTCAGCACAGCCTCAGTTCTGGCTTGGGTAGTGTGTGTGCAGTGGTAGCTGGAGACAGTTTGGTCTCAGAGCTCTGTGATTCAAAACCTCTAAAAGCTGTTTAAAATGCCTTTTTGAGTAATATTTTTTGCTCAAAATTTAGTACATCGATTGTAGGAAACCCTTCTGTGCTCATATCATCAAGTGTTTATTGTTGTATGTGGATTTTGAATGTTAATTTAGAACAGTCAGTCTGTGTGCTGTGAAGTGTGCTTTGGGGGAAGGGTGTATTTGTGGTATAGGTAGATTAACTGGGGGAAAAGGCAGTCTTTCTGTTTTGGTTATATTTTTCTTCTATAACTGTGTTAATGTACACACAGTAATATTTTCAGTAATTCTTGACTTTTTTTTGCTGAGTGTTGTGGTGCAGCAGTGTACAATTTGTCTGTTTAAAACATTTGGTTATATTACTAAAGGTTTTCAATTTGCTATGCATTACTTGAGTGTGCATGTCCATGTGTGTGCGATGTGTGCCATTAAATCAGACACCTTTTATTGTGTTGCAGAGTAATTGCAGCAGTGTGAACCTGCTACCCACTGCACTTGCATGAATTTTTTATACTGCTTTGTGGTATCTTTACTGGTAGAGGATTGTTACTGCCGTGCACTAATCCCCCAACTGGCAAAATGTATTCCTTTCCAGATTTGGATTTGTGTCTTGTAAGCACTGGTTAGGTGTTGTTGTGCCTTTTCATATGCATCCCTTGAGTGTGCAGCTCAATCTTAACTGTCTGTGCATTTGCATGGCAGCATTAATTCTGGGAGATTGCATTTCTTGTTACACTCTCATGTCACTTCGTCAGCACTGGGGAATTTTCTGGACACAAGACAGTAGTATTTTGGGGATGCACATTAATTCTGGTGACTCTGTGTGTGACCTGATCACTGTGTGCATGACTGAATGTGCCATTAATGTTGGGAGACTTTGCATTTCTTATTACACTCTCATTTCACTTTGTCAGCACTGGGGAGTTTTCTGGACACAAGACAGTAGCACTTTGGGGATGCACATTTATTCTGGTGACTGTGTGGGTGGGATGCTGCCAATATTGTTGTCACTCCGCCTTACTTTGTGTTTAAGGTGGAATGACAACGCGAAGTAATAATAACAAGGCAAAGTGAGTCTTTCCTATGGGGCACTCTGCATAGTGAAGTGCCAAGGTGAAGTGGCCACTTCGCGTTCACTTCACAGGTGGACTTTAAATTTGCTGCATCTCTACCCCTGGGGCACCCCACTTGTAACAGGAGCCCAGTTGTAATATTCTGCATTGATGATGACTCTTTGTTTTCTTCCCTCCAACCAGTTAGCAATCCAATTTACAATGTTGTTTTTTTATTTTAAATGCTCTCAGAGTATCTACAAGCTCTAAGTGTAGTAATTTGTCGAAAGCTTTGGCGAAGTCTAAAAACACAGGGTCCACAGAATTACCCCAATCAACCTCGCCTGTGACATTTTCATACAAAGTGAAAAGATTCTTTTAGCAGGATCTTGATTTAGTGAATCCATGTTGGAGAGGGTCACATAACCCATTTTGACAGAGGGAGTCCAAGATAAGGTCTTTAATAATATTCTCTAAAATCTTGCCAATTAAAGAAGTTAAGCTAATGGTTTTGTAGTTCACAGGGTTATTTTTTGGACCTTTTTTGAGTATGGGTACCACAGTCGCAATTTTCCAATCAAGTGAAACTTACCCAGTATTGAGAGAATGTTGAAGGATGTTAGTCAAAGGTAAGTAGATACATTCAGCCAACTCTTTTAACACTCTGGGATGAATTTCATCAGGACCAGGTAATTTGTTGATGTTGACCGTTTTTAACCTGTCCAAAACTTCGTCAGATTTGATGGTGAACTGTCCAGGGGATGATAGTTCTGCTATATTTAGTAAACCAGAGCTATTTTTATTAAACACTGAGCAAAAATATTGATTTTGTATGTCAGCAGCCTCTTGGTTATTAGCTATATTTCCAGAAGTGGTGAGGAAGGGACCTATAGTTGCTGTTTTGCCCTTGGAATTATTGATGCATGCAAAGAAGGCTTTGTTATTGTCTTTGACCCTAGTAGCCAACTGGATCTCATGTTGTGACTTAGCTGCCTTAATCTTGGTTTTAATGTTTTTAACCACAGTTTTGGTTTTAATGTTTTCAACTAGTCTTACTCTGAACATGTTGATCCATTCTTTTATTTATTTATTTAGTTTTTTGTATTTTTGATGTTCTATTTTTTTTAACAGATTTTTATTGGGAAATTAAACAAAAATACAGACAAACACATAGTAACAATGAATTCTCATTTACTCTTTTCCAATGCGTGTCAAATAAAGGCTAACAATCAGTGTATAATAAATATCACAATGCATGTCAAAAATGAATAAGCTTGTTTTAAATGAGTAATCTCCAAGAATACTAAGATCATACGATAGTAGATAGAATGCTCCACTTTTAGCCCAGTTTTAAGTCATGGGGGGATGTTCAAAGTTGACAGCTGATCGGATCTAGGGGGTAACAAGGGAGGTAGGGAGGGATGGGGAGGTTACAAGGAGAGGAGACCCGGGGTTCTTTTCTAATGCCTTTAGTTCAAGATCTGTTTGTGGGTGGGATTCTATACTCTCTGTCCCACCAAGATGGCGGACATGGTTCATGAGGTTCAGGAACAGTGCCCAGACCCTGTTAAACCTAAGGAATGAATCCGTTCTCAAGTGGGAAAGCCTTTCATATTCTGCCAGTTTTGCGACCGCATTGATCCACTCTTATATAGTGGGGGGGGGTGGGCAGTGGTGCATCACGTGAGGAGCAGTTGATGTTTGGCCTTCAACACCACCAACAGGAGCCATTTTTGGGTCCAGGGCACCAAATGGGAGATGCTTAAGTCATCCCCAAGTATCCATAGCCTTAGGTCTCTGGGGATGGATATTCTTAGCACCTGTAAATTAAAATCAATTATATGTTACCAGTAGGTGGAGATGATGGGGCAACTCCATAATAAGTGCAAGAGGGTGCCCGGGGCTTGATGGCACTTCCAGCATAGGTTGCTGGGGAGGAGTACAAGCTTATGCAAGACCACCAGTGTACAGTGTCACTTATGTAATATCTTTTTCTGAATGAACTGGTAATGAGTGACCTGAATTTAGTGTGCACCTTCCGGAGCAGACCCTGCCACCTTTCCTTAAAAATGGCTATGCCAAATTCCCCCTCCTAGTCTAGTCTCAGCTTCCTTAAGGTTGTATGGTGGGGTAACAGAAAGAAGCTGTAGATTCTCCCAGTCAACCTCTTTAGAAATCAAGTTCATTCAGTAAGTAGGGAGATCAGATTTGCCCAATGTTGATTAGGTTAGGTACTGACTTGCAAGACAGTGCATGCTGCAACTGTGGGTAACTCTAGAAGTCAGTTTTTGGAAGGAAAAATGTTTTGGCTGTGTGCTGGAAGGTAGCCAAGTTGCATTTTACCACATCAAGGAGGTATTGCAGTGTGTGGATACCCCGCAACCTCCATGTTGGTCAGATAAGAGGCTTGCTTCAGTTTGTACATGGGGGTTAAGTCATGTTGGCTACCATTTACCCAAAGTGATCTTCTACCATGTTTGCTTATTAATCAGTGCAGTCCAGGCATACTTTGTGAAGATATGAGTGGGTAGCATAGTCTTATGTGAGTGCCTTTGTCCCATGGTGGTCTAAGGGGTAAGCAAGGGACCCTACTGCTATAGATGCACCCACTGAAAGGTGTTGTCAGAGTGTAGCAGAAACCAATATAGATTCTGGTGTATCCCAGTTGCCTGATGTTATGCCCACAGGCATGGTCATCCCACTCCTCCTTGTCTCCCTGGTGTGGAAAGCTTTTGGATGCTAACTGTTTCATTTTATTACAAGCTGCTGTTTTTGACATTTTAATTTGTATGCATCTATTGCATGAATTGCTGTGTGCTGCCTGAACCTGCTCCTTATTATGTGGCCTTCATTAGTGCTGCTGCTGACGTTAAGTTGTCTGCGCCTAGTCTGCTTCAGTAGCTATATTGCAGCATGTCTGACTTAAGTATCTCTCAGGGTATTCTTTGCTGCTTGTACTCTGTTAGCCACACTCCCCTCCCGATTGGTGGTGGCAGCCCTTAAGGGTGAGATTGTGGTGGTTCAAATTGGCAAGCCGGTAGACACGGCAGCATCTACTGTGTTGGCCAGTCCACGGTGAAGTGCGGCAAAGTGCTCAGGAGTCAGTGGAGTCCGTGGAAGACGTGGGAGAGGAAGAGGCTAGGTATATAATTGGTTGGGCGGGTGTGGTGTAAGAATGGCTAAGAGTTTTAGTTTGTGTGTTATATTATTTATCTGTAGTGTGTGTGTATGTGATACGATAATAGGAGAGGTAGTATCTAATGGGGTTGATCGGGGTTGTCACACTGTCAACGATTACTCCATGTCTAATCTGTTGGTTGGTGGTAACATGCGGTTTACTACTACTTTTTATTAAGAAGGAAAAATTATGAAATTCGCTACTGTGGATGTTTAGTTTACAATATCCCAAAGTGTTTGTACCAGGGTGGGACTAAGAAGTTGGTGAAAGTATTTAAATACTTTATTTCACTTTTGTTATCTAGGGATGTGGAGACTAACCCTGGTCCTCCTGAGTCTAACATTGCATCCAGTGGACTGAGTGTTTCTCATTTGTTTTCTTGTAAAGGGTTTAAAGTTGTTCATTTTAATGTTAGAAGTTTGATTCCTAAGTTAAGGGAGTTATAATGTTTTGTTGTTCATCATCAACCGGATGTTTTGGCTATATCTGAGACATGGTTGAAACCCCTGTTTCAGATAAAATATGTTCATTGGCAGGTTATAATTTGTTGAGAGCTGATCGTAAAGGTAAGAAGAAGGGGGGGTAGCAAATTATTTCAAGGATTGTCTTCAGGTAACTGTTTTGGGTTCTAGTGTGGAGTCTGATCAATGTTGTGATTGGTTGTTTTTGAAATTTATTTTGGGTGGGAAAAAAACATTTGGGCTTGGGTTGTCTTTATAATCCCCCTCAAATTGGTATGACTGGTTTAAAGGATTGTTTGGATACTGTCTCCCCATTTTGTTTTCGTAATGATGTAGTTCTGTTAGGAGACAGAAATTTGAATTAGGAACTTAGGGATAGTCTTGGTTTGGAAACCTTATTGCAGTTATATGGCGGAGTGCAGAAAATCCTTCACCCTACTCGTCTAAATTCTCACTCAGTTAATCATTCACTTTTTGACTGGGTTATTACTAATCATGAGAGTATTATGACTGCTTCTGACGTATTGCCAGATGCTGTATGTGACCATCAGGGTATTTTTTTTGTATTTTGAGCTTTAGGACTGTAAGGATTCCACCTCGTATTTTGAAACTTCGTTGTTTTGGTAGGATTGATCTTGAGGCAGTTACTGCCTCTTTTTCTGCTATTGATTGGTCATATCGTTATTTAATACCTAATGTTGACTGTGCTTTGGATTAACTATTAGTTATTCAAAATATTTTTTTTTCCTCTGCAAACAGTCAGACTGCGAGGTAAGATAAATAAGTGGTTTACAGATGAAATTAAGTTGCATGTTAAACAGAGGAATCATGCATGGGTGCATTATAAATGTAACCCTTCTGTTTCTTTGGCTAGTTATCGTATATTGAGAAATAAGGTTTCAGAATTGGTTAAAAATGCAAAAACAGATTTCTATAATGCACAATTTACAACTAATCTATCAGATTCAAAAAACTTTTGGCAGAATGTTAATTCTTTATTGTCTCCTGGGATTATTAGTGATGTGTAAATTGTGAGTGAATGATGAGACAGTTGTTGACCAATCTGAAATTGCAGATTTATTTAATATCAAGTTTTCTGATTACTCAAGTTATAGGTTAGGATTATCTGATGTTCGGAGTACAGAGACTGTTCAAGTGGCAGGGTTGCAATTTCAGTTTAGGGCAATTGATTCGTATGAAATGTTTAATTTGCTTTGTACGTTGCCTGGTAATTGTACTGATTGTGGTAGGGGTCTTGAGGATAGATTTCTGAAGTTAGCTCTTGCTTATGTTACTGCCCCATTGTGTTATATGTTTAATTTATCTTTGATTTCAGGTCAATTTCCACTTGATTGGAAGCGTGCAAGGGTTGTTCCGGTCTCAAAATAGACCCATGCTGCTGCTTTGGATGATTTTAGGCCCATATCCATCTTGAATCCTTTGAGTAAATTGTTAGAGAAAGTAGTGTCTAGTTAATTGGAGGATTATTGGGATTGTTATAATATCTTAAGTCTGCAGCAGCATGGGTTTCGACGTGGATACGGAACTGGTACTGCCTTGGTCAGGTTCACAGACACCGTCCTCAGGGGCTTTGAAAATGGCCTAATAACTGGGGCGGTGTTTGTGGACCTGACCAAGGCATTTGATCTAATTGATCATAGTTTATTATTATGTAAATTGAAAGTTATTGTTTTTTCTCAAAATGCATTATCCTGGGTTGATGATTATTTAGTAAATCATCAACAGTTTGTGCGTATTGGGTCACAGGATTATCAAATGGCTCTTACTGAGTGTGGTGTTCTGCAGGGGTCCATATTAGGACCCTTGCTGTTGTCCTTATTTGTTAGTCAATTGCCTGCTTATTGTGGACCTTGTGACTCAATAATGTATGCAGATGATCTGATACTTTATAGTCAGCGTAAATCACAAGATGAGTTAGTAGATGCTTTGGAAGTTGGTTTTAGTAATGTGTGTAATTGGTTTGTAACAAATTCCATGATTCTAAATTTAAAAAAAAATGAAATCAATGATTTTTGGGACTCCGGTTATGTTGAAAGATAATCCTTGTTTGTTGCTTTCTGACGGGGATGGTGCTGCAATAGATCAAGTTACCCTATTTAAATATCTGGGTGTGTGGTAGGACTGTGGTTTTACTTTTTCATTACATGCTAAGCATGTTAGTTGAGCAATAAACCAGAAATTGGGTATTTTGTTTACGTTTCTGTCATTCTTCTCCTTTGAAACTAGAAAATCGATCACTGTTGGTTCATTACTACCACATTTTGATTATGCTTGTTATTTTTATCAGAATTTGAATGTTAAGTAATAAAATGTCTTGTTTGTGGCTTATAATAACATTTGTAGGTTTATTTTATCGGTCCCTTTTAGGACACATCATTGTTTATTGTATTTACAATTAGGCTGGTTATCACCCAGGGAAAGAATTAATTATTTTTCTGGTTGTTTGCTTTATAAGTCTATCTTTTTTTCTAAATTTCCATTGGCAGATATGGTTACAGTTCATCTGTGCCTCCCCAAATTGCAATCTTCAAATGGGATCTTATTAAACCTTCCAGTTTTTAAGACTCAAATGGACAAAGGTATTTTTCTGTTGCAGCCCCAACCCTTTGGAATGTCTTACCCCCAGCTTTTCACCAAACTATGTCTTTGTGTTGTTTTAAGAATAAGTTCAAATCATTTTTGTTGAGTAAATCTAATTTTGATTGCTGATGTGTTTTATTGTTTGTTATTGTCACTGCTTGTAGTTTGTTCTGGGTCGGACCTGAAAAAGGATATTGTCCAGTGTCCCTACCTGGTTATCAAATTATTAAATAAAAAAATAAAAAAAAAAATCCTGGCTTCTTCCTTTCCCAAAAGTAGTTAAGAAGCAAGCTTTCTACTCTGTGGAGTAAGGCATTTGGGATGTATAAGGGAAGATGTTTGAGGCAGAAGAGAATTTTTCGAAATGCCCTCACCTTGAAGGCCACAATCTTCCATCCCAAAAGTCAAATTCAGCTTCTTCCACCTACTGAGGTCCACTCAGGACTGGAGATAATTTTTTGGATTCTTATGGATCATCTTATGTAGATTGGGAGTTAGTGTCATGTCCAGGGATTGCAGCTTTTCTGGGGCCCATTTCAAATGAAAGGTGCAATCATTTGCAGAGTGCAGTCTTTGTTAAGGGATAGCACCTCTGATCACACCTGGGTACTCTGTAGTTCACTGCCCAAGGAGGGACTGCAGGGGCCGGAGTGTGGCCATCTGTTTTAGATCTGACTTGAACTTCTCTGTGTACCCAGTGGGATCTACTTCATCATTTAAATGCATGGCTGTGCGTTGGGGTCCAGGTGCAGGATGCTGGATCCTCCTCATTTATTGTCTCCCAGGGTGCGAAGGGGATTTCCTGCAGAAAGTCATGGAATTCATCACCAACAGGGTGTTAGAGTCACCCAAATGGTTGATTCTGGGGGACTTCATCACCTAGGTTGAGAATGAACTCTCACATTTTGGGAAAGGCTTCCTCCAGACAATGACATCACTGAGCCTCACACAAGTGGTTGCTTCTGCGACCCACTGCCATGGCAATGCCTTGGACCTAGTATTCTCACTGGATCTTGAGATCATGGATCTCAAAATTGATCCGGTCTGTTGGTTGGATCACTGCATGGTAGTTATCTTGTTCGCCCCCCATTAGTCCCTCTCTTGTTGAGATGGTCTGCTACCATCATTTGAGGGGATTGTCCCCAGAGGGACTATTGGTTGTAGTGGATATTTTTGGTGTGAGTGCTGCATGTGTGGTGGGGTTGAGTGAGGCAATGGCAGCATATAATAATGCAGTCACCAAGGCACTTGACGCCATCATACCCATCCGTATATGAGCCAGGTCTTCTCACTTAAGATCCCCATGGTTTGATGGGGATCTCAAGAAGGTGAAGACCAGGGGTCAGACATTGAAGTGTTGCTGGAGGAGGACTGGGTCCTTGGATGACAAACTGGCTTTGAGAATTCACTACGGTGACTATCAAAGGGCAATCAACCATAAGAAGGCAGAATTCCTGTCCAGGGAGATTGCTGAAGGAAGAAACAGAGCAGCTCTGCTCTTTCGGACTGTTGACAGGCTACTACATCCAGCCCATCTGCAGCCTAAAAGAGCAGCTTCAGTCACACAGTGTGAGGAATTTGCTCAGTTCTTTTCTGACAGGGTGTCCTCCATTAGGACCAGGATGTCTCCAGTGGGACAAGATCAGTACCGCAGTATAGAGACTGATATGTACAGAAGCACTCTAGTAGCCTGGCATGAGTTTCAGCTGGTGGGGGTGGCTGAGGTCATTGAGGTAATCTTGAAACTGCAACCCACTTTTTGTGAACTGGTTCCAGGCCCGACACGTCTCCTAGTGGGATGTGCTGAGTCCATTGGTCCAGTGTTCACTGAGATTGTCTGGTATTTGTTCTTGGAGGGGCTTTTCCCTGATGTTTTGAAGGAGGCGGTGAGGCCCCTGCTAAAGAAACCATCTCTCAACACTGACATCTTAGCAAACTATTGGCCTGTCTCCAATCTTTCATTCTTGGGGAAAGTAGTGGAGAAAGTCATGGCTTTGCAACTCAAGGCTGACCTGATGGCCTTTGACATCTATGATCCACCCCACTCCGGATTTAGGAGAAGGCATAACGCTGAAACAGCATTAGTCAGGATGCAAAATGTTCTCCTCAGGCCAAGAGATATGCATTTGGGGGATACAAATAAAAAAAAAAACAGTTCAATCTTAATGGTAGTCTGTTGACACTGATAACAGCAGAAAAAGACCTGGGAGTCATCATCAAATCAGATCTCACATTTAGTACTCACTGTAATCACCTTAGAAATCAAGCTAATAGGATGCATTAAAAGATCCTTTGTTACCAGGAACAGGGAATGTATTCTTCCACTGTGTAGAGCATATGTATGCCCTCACTTGAACTACTGCTCCCCACTTTGGAGTCCCTATCTTAGAAGAGACATCAACGGCTTGGAAGGGGTTCAGCGTAGAGTTACCAAAATAATAGATAAAATGCAAAACAAAAGTTACGAGGAAAGATTACAGGAACTAGGTCTTTACTCATTAGAACTAAGAAGAACAAGAGGTGATCTTTTATTGATGTTTAAAATATCTAAACATACAGAGCTCATGGCTCAACTTGGCCTGACCTTTGATGTTAGTGAATGTAATCTGAGAAGCCACAAATTTCAGTTATCATTAACATACCCAAGGACAGACATTAGACGCTTTTTCTACACCCAGAGGATTGTTCTTATATGGAATGCCCTACCCAAGTCTCTTTTAGATACAAATAACCCTGACACATTTAGAATAAATCTCGACAAATACCTATTAAATTTTGCATAAATATTTCCAGGACTCTGGAGATGTACTTATACGGGCTACCGCCTTCTGTACATCTACTACTCTTGGTATGAATCTTAGATAGAGGGGAATGGTCAGTTCTCATTCTCCTAAATCTCTCTTCAGCATTTGACACTGTAGACCACATTGTGCTACTTAATCGCCTTAGAGAGCTCTGTGAACTCGCTGGAAAAGTCATCAGCTGATTTGATTCCTTTCTGACAGGCAGGGTGCAGTGGGTAGTGATGGGTAATTTCTCCCCCTGCCTGAAGCTCCTGACCTGTGGAGTTCCTCAGGGTTCGATCTTGTCACCTATGTTGTTTGCAGTGTACATGCTGCCCCTGTGTGACATCATTAGGTGTTACTGTCTGGGTTTTCACTGCTATGCAGATGACACCCAGCTGTATATGTCCTTTGCCCCAAGACATCTGACACTGTGGAGGTGCTAAATAGATGCCTATCTGAAATCCAGGCCTGGATGCCCTCTAACTGGCTGAGGCTTAATCTGAACAAGATGGAGGTACTGGTGATTGAGCCTGGTCATCAGCAGGATGTGGTCACCACTGGAGCAGGAACAGAGTTGTTCCTGGGTGCCATCTCACAGGTGGCGGCCACTAAGGTGCAAAATTTGGATGTCATCCATGACAATAGTTTGACACTTGATGCTTATGTGTCTTCCATCATCCAGAGTGTTTTTTACCACTTAAGGAATGTTGCCCGGATTAAACCCTTAATCCCGCCTGATGACCTGCCCTCACTGGTGCATGCTTTTGTTACATCCAGGCTCGATTACTGTAATTTTCTATACTTCAGGGTCAGTGGAGGTAACCTCCATCAACTGCAATTGGTTCAGAATGCAGTGGCCAGGTTGTTGATGGGCCTTTCAAGGTCCGCTCGTATAACCCTTGTCTTGCACAAACTGCACTGGCTGCCTGTCAGGTGAAGGATTGCCTTCAAGGTGGGTTTGCTCACCTATAAGGACCAAAACAGCTCAAGCCCTGACTATTTGACTGACCTTCTGACACCCGTCTGCCTGGTGTCTGCACTCCATTCCTCCATGGAAGTCCTCCTGATGATTCCAAAGGTCTAGCTTAAGATATCAGAAGATCGCACCTTTGAGGTTGCAGGGCCAGCCCTTTGGAACTCCCTGCCATGGTCACTAAGAGAGGCTTTTTCCATGGAGATTTTCAAGCAGGGCCTTAAAGCACACCTATTCAAGTGGGCATTTGATGTCCACTCAATTTTAAGGGGTTTTAGGGTGTATTATTTATTATATGTTATAAAGTTAACTGACTCTGCTTTTAAATTGTTATAAATTGCTTGTGAACTGTTGCACCTCTTTGTGAAGCACCCAGAGCTTCCGGGATTGGGAGCTCAAGAGCTAAACTCTTACTTACTTACTCCAGTTTACTTTCAGACCTGAAAGGTGATGAAATTTGGACAGGATGCCCAGCACCATGGGAAAGGGCATGGTAGGATTTGACAAAAAGAAAAGATCATCTGTGTAAGCCAGTGTTTTTAGGGGATGTTATCAACTTGGATGCCCTGTACATCATCTGATTGTCTTAGCTTGCATAACAGTGGTTCCATCACTAGTAAGCATAGGGAGGGAGAGGGGATAGCTCTGCCTAGTGCCCCTCTGGAGTTGGAATCACATGGAGATACCACCATTTGTTAATTCTCTGGCCACCAGGTTGGAGTATGACAGTGTGGTCAATGATATAAAATAGGGGTCAATGAACATCTGATGCATGACCCGTTACAGGTACTCCCACTCCACAGAATCAAAGGTTTTTTTTAGTATCCACTGTGATGACCGCTATTATGTTGTCCATGGCCATATGCCTTTCTGCAGATCTTGTTTGATGTCTATCCACCAGTGCAAGAATATGGGGCTCTAGTCTAGTTGCCATGATGTTAGCCTACATCTTTACATCTACATTCAGTAAAGAAATTGGCCTATACTTGGAGACCTGTTGAGCATCCTTTTGCAGCTTGAGTAAGAGCACTTTGAGAGCCTCCATCTCTGTCAGTGAAAAAGTGCCTGAGTCTACAGCTATCAAATAAACATGGAGGAGATTAGTCCCAAGCTGAGACTGGAAAGCTTGATAGAATTCTGCCAGAAGACCAACCCAGTTGTCTTTCCTTTAGTCAGAACTGAAGTTGCTGACATGATTTCCTGAAGGTCCTGGTATCACTTTAGTTTTTGCTTTTGGGCCCCAGGTGGGCAGATGAACCCTCTCCAGGAACAGGTCTAAGGCACTAGAAGGTGGGGTGCCCTTGGAAGCATAAAGGGCAGAGTAGAACTTAAGAAAGGCCCTATTTATGTCAGTCTGCTTGGAGAAGACCATGCCATCTGGTAGGCTAATGGTCTCAATATGCCAACTGGGTCCTGTGGTTCTATTTCTGTAAGCCAGGAGATGACTGTCTCATTTCCCTGACTCCTGATATGTATGTACTATCAGAAGAACAGCTTCTCTGAGATGCCCCATATGTGAGCGTATTGATGGAGAATCAAAGTTGTTGGATGTCCTGTAGCAAAGAGTGGGGAAGGTCTCCCATAAATATATTAAAATATTTTTTCTTATCCTTTAAACATTTCTTCAGTTCCTCCATTTCTTTACGCCAGTCTTTTTTCACTTGGGAGGAATATGCCATGATTTTGCTTTTAATATAGGCTATAAAGGGGCTGGCCTGATGGTGGTGAGGGTTGAGGCACTGAAAGCCACACCTCACACCATGCCGGCAACCCAGGTTTGGGAACAAGCCAGGGCCACCAAAGGTTGGCAGGTGTGAGTGAGGATTGAGCATCTGGAGGACTGCTCTCCTCTCTCAGGGAAGGGAGGGGAGGGATTCTCATCCTGCCTGCTGATCACCCTCTAGCAATGGCTGGTGGGGGATATGGGTCAGGCGGCATGTTGCTGATGTTCACTGTCAGATGGGGAGGGGGCGGGAGTAAATAAGAAAATGGAGCTGGAAGGCTCCATGATGGCTCCAACTTTTAAAGACTTCTGTGGCTGGAGTGAGTGCACAGGACATGCCTAGACTTGCCCACCCACAAAGCCTTTAAATTCTGACTAAGCCATCAGCTGCAGGAGAGAAGGATTGGTTAAGTCTGCTTGCTGGCTGTGGAGAATATTTCTGTAAGTTTTGCTATTGTGTTTTAAACTGCAGGAGAGAAGAATTAGTTCATTCTACCTGCTGTTGAGAGAGTTAATATATAGAGGATTTTAGTAATTTTTGATATTGTTTTATTTTCTTTTTAATTCAGCTTAAAGTAGAATTTAGCTTTAAAGTCTTCTGTGGGTGGAGTGAGTGCACAGGACATGCCCAGACTTGCCCACCCACAAAGCCTTTTAATTCTGACTAAGCCATCAGCTGCAGGAGAGAAGGATTGGTTAAGACTGCTTGCTGGCTGTGGAGAATATTTCTGTAAGTTTTGCTATTGTTTGTTAAACTACAGGAGAGAAGAATTAGTTCATTCTACCTGCTGTTGAGGGAGTTAATGTATAGAGGACTTTAGTAATTTTTGATATTGTTTTATTTTCTTTTTAATTCAGCTTAAAGTAGAATATAGCTTTAAAGTCTTCTGTGGCTGGAGTGAGTGCACAGGACATGCCCAGACTTGCCCATCCTTAAAGCCTTTAAATTCTGACTAAGCCATCAGCTGCAAGAGAGAAGGATTGGTTAAGTCTGCTTGCTGGCTGTGGAGAATATTTCTGTAAGTTTTGCTATTTTTTTTAAACTACAGGAGAGAAGGATTAGTTAATTCTACCTGCTGTTGAGGGAGTTAATGTATAGAGGATTTTAGTAAATTTTGATATTGTTTTATTTTCTTTTTAATTTAGCTTAAAGTAGAATTTAGCTTTAAAGCCTTCCCTCCCACCCGTTCTACCAGCCTTTCTTACATACTGAAACATCACTGGGGGTTGGGTTTGAAGGCTGTGAGGGAGGAGCTTGGGGAGCTGCAAACTGATTTGAGCCCTCAGAACAGGCCAGTAAGGAGGAAACAAGGAACATCCATATGAGCTAAGTCTTAATGACGTATAAATATATGAAATGTGTGAGTAGCTCTATAGTCCTTATGAGTAGGATTGTGGTCTCCAGTTAGTACTATAGTTGACTGTCTTATGCTGCATGCAAGGGCATTTAGGATAACAATTTCTGTTCAAGGCTAGGCTAGGATTAGTTAATTCTACATGTTGTAGGGAGAGTGGTGTGGAGAGGCTGTATAGGTAGTGTGGACCATGAGTAGGATTGTAGGGTGCAATGGTTGTGGGGCAGCAATGCCGATGAACATACTGTGGAGGCTGGGAGGGTGTCCAATATGCCACAGGCTAAGGAGGCTTGAGGAAGAGGTTCAGTGGCTTGGCAGGTAGTTGGGGAGGTTGAGTGAGGTGAGGAGGATTGTGTCGGTAGGAGGGCTGACATCTGAGAGCATTGTGGGGGCACCACAGAGAACGAACAGTGGGGCAAGGGAGAGGTCAGGGGGAGGAGGCACAGTAGATAGGAAGCCAGTTGAAGAAGGGTGGACTGTAGTAGGAGCTAGAAAAAGAGGAGCAGCAGTAGGCAGGAGGGAGGAGGAAACACACAAAAAGGCAAAAGGATGAGGGAATATGTTTGCTGTACTAGCAACACATGGGAAAGAGGATGCAGGAGAAGATTGCACAAAGGATAGTACTCACAAAGAGAAGGGAGAGAGGAGCATTGATAGTGGGGAGATGGAGTATGGCATGGCAGGGGGAAGGATAATACTCGGATAGGTGAGGAGGGAGCAGAAGGTTGGCAGTCAAACCAGAGGAGGGGGAGGAGTCTCAATTGAGAAGGGCAGGGGAAAAGACACTGGGACACACTGTAAAAGCACCATTTTGAGTGGCCCCAGAAATGAGAACCTGGGTAGGGGGTGGCAACGGGCACAAGGAAAGAGGAGGGAGGTGTACTAGTGTTGGGGGACTCCATACTCAAGGAGATCAGCTGGGGCAGCAAGGGGGAGAGGTACAGTCAGATATGGGTGGAGTCCATACCAGGATTAAAGGCAGACAAGGCAGGACAGGCAATCCTAAGGTGCATAAAGAGGGGTAGGAGGAAACCACACATTGTGGTACATGTGAGGACAAATGACCTAGCGGGGAAAACGGTGGAGGTAACAAAGGAGAGGATTGAGGAAATGGGAAGGTTGTGTGAGGAGACTGGGGAGTCTGTGGCATTCTCTGAAATGCTCCCAGTACCCTGCGCAAGCACAGTGAGAAAGGAGAGGATTAGGGAGTTGAACACATGGCTGGTAGGATGGTGTCAAACTAAGGGATATGGGGTTGTGGGTTGCTGGGGCAGTACCTGGGATAATAACAATCTGTTTGCAAGGGATAGGCTGCACCTGAATGGGGAGGGGAAGGAGGTATTAAAGCAAAGACTGAGGAGGTATATTGCGACAAAGGTGGATTTAAACTAGATGGGGAGGTGGCAAGTGGACAGCAGGTAGGCAGGGATCTGATAGAGTGGTGCCTACCCCCAGGCTAGCAGGGAAGGATTTGGGGGGGTGAAAAAGGAGGGAGTAAAAGGAAGGAAATGAAGGCTAATGAAGGGAAGGGGGCAGGATGGAGATTGGTCTCGCTGAATGCAAGAAGCTTAGGCAACAAATCTGCTGTGCTACAAGCACTCAGCAGTGTGGAGGGTGGATATTGCAGCTGTCATAGAAATGTGGGCAACTGAGCACTGGGACTGGGATCTGGCAATCCCAGGATACAAAGTATACAGGAAGGACCGTGAGGAAGGGAGGGGCAGTGGGGTGGCAGGCTATGTGAGGGATGGGATCAAATGCACAAGGGATGAGGGGGAAGAAAGGAGAACAGAGGCAATCTGGCTGCAGCTCCTAGACTCAAGGGGTAGGAAACTGAGGTTTGGGGTGGTATACAAGCCACCATCTCAGTCTGAGGAACTTGACAGGGAATTAGCAGAACAAATCAGAATGGTATGTAGAAAAGGGAAGGTGGTCATCGTGGGGGAATTTAACTTGCCGGGGGTTGACTGGAGCATTCCAGTCACCTCCAGTGCTAGGGAGCAAGTGCTCCTGGATGCAATCCAGGATGGTCTCCTGACACAGTTGGTTAGTGTGCCTACTAGGCTAAAGAACACTTTAGATCTGGTGTTGTCGAATGGGGAGGCAGTAAGGGAAATAAAGGTGGAGGACCCAGTAGCCGACAGCGATCTCCAAACGGTGTGGTTTAATATCACGATGTGCAGGGAGCCAGAGAAATCAGTTACTCAGGTAGAAAACTTCCAGGGGCAGACTTTGGGAGGATGCAGGAAATACTGAAAGGGAAACTAGAGGGCATAAGGCAGGAGATGGATGCAGAGCAGAAATGGGATATTATTAAAAGGGGGATTACAGAGGCAACAGAAGCCTGCACAAAGACACAGAGTAAGAGGAGCAGAGCAAGAAAACCGTGCTGGTTGAACAGCGAGGTAGTGGAGGTGGTGAAAGCAAAACAAGAGGCACACCAGAGGTATATAAGGACAGGAAAAGAAGTGGACAGGGAGGAGTATGCAAGACAGTCCAAGGAGGTGACCAGAAAAGTGAGAGAAGCCAAGGCCCAGAGGGAGTTGAGATTAGCACAGGGAATTAATGGGGGGGGGGAGACTCTTTCAGATACATCAGGGAGAAAAGGAAGTGCAAGGAACAACAGTGAGGATAAAAAGGGGTGAGAAGTGGACGGAAAAGGGTGAGGAACAGGCAGAAGCACTGAATGAATACTTTTGCTCAGTGTTCACGGAGGAAAAGGGAGACCGCTACCACCATGGGCTGGTAGGGTGGGGACAAGGGGAGATGAGGCAACAGATGGAAGAATTGAGGCAAGTAGAGTCCTAGAGGGACTGAGGTACTGAAGGTAGACAAGGCACCAGGGCTGGATGGTATCCACCCCAGGGTGCTGAGGGAGATGGCGGAGGTGTTGGCTGAGCCGCTGGCGGATCTGTACAGCATCTCACTGGAGTCGGGATGTGTGCCACTGGACTGGGAGGATGGCACATGTAGTACCATTACACAAGGGTGGACCAAGAGATGAACTGTAATTATCACCCTCAGAGTCTCACTCCATAGCGGCAAACTCATGGAGACAATACTAAAGGAAAGACTGGTGTCGTACCTGGAGGACAATGGCTCCAGGATGTGAGGCATGGGTTTGTTTCAGGGAAGTCTTGTCAAACCAACCTGATACAATATTATGACTGGGTGACAGGTGAGCTGGATAAGGGTCATGCAGTGGACGTTCTTTACTTGGACTTCAGCAAGGCCTTCGATTCTGTGCCTCATGGGAGGCTTGGGGGGAAGCTAAGTGGTGTAGGGGTAGGTGCAAAAATGATGAACTGGATTACAAGCTAGCCAAGTGGGAGGCTGCAATGGGTGGTGGTGAGAGGGGAGCTCTCAATGCCAAGGCTGGTGACGAGTGGGGTGCCACAGGGCTCTGTGTTGGAGCCAGTATTATTTGGGCTCTTCATATCAGACATTGCACATGTGGTGGTGAGCAAGATAAGTCTGTTCACTGATGACACCAAAATCGGAGCAGTGGTGAATGGAGAGGAGGGATGGAAGCAGCTGCAGGGGGACCTATGCAAGCTAGAGGAGTGGTCAGAGAGGTGGCAGCTGGGGTTCAATGCAAAGAAGTGTAAGGTTATGCACTTTGGGGTGAAGAACCCAAGGAGAGAATACTGGCTGGAGGGAGTTAAGCTGAGGATCACTGAGGAGGAGAAGGACCTGGGGTAATGATAACAGGGACCATGGACAACACTGCCCAGTGCAGGAGAATGGCTGCAAAGGCGAACAAAATGCTGGGGTGCATAGCGAGAGTTTTTTCTGGTAAGGCCGCACTTAGAGTATTGTGTGCAGTTTTGGAGGCCATACCTAAAGCGTGATATCAGGCTACTGGAGGGGGTGCAGAGGAGGGCAACAAAGATGATATGTAGAATGGAAGGGACAGACTATGACAGCAGGATGAGAGACTTGAATATGCACACCCTGGAGGATAGAAGGGACAGGGGTGACATGATAGAGACATTCAAGTATCTGAGGGGAATTAATAAGGATGGGGTCTTTATGTTAAGGAGGGGGAGGGTCACCAGGGGACATGCGCTAAGAATAGAGGGGGGAAGATTTAGGAAGGAAATGAGGAGACACTATTTTACAGAGAGGGTGGTAGCAAAATGGAATGCCCTACCAGAATGGGTGGTATCATGTAAATCTGTGAACAGTTTCAAAAGGGCATGGGACAGGGATCAGGAGAGTGAGGGTGGGGGAGGTGGGGGGTGGTAGTGGGATGACAAATGGGGGGGGGGCAGCTGCAAACTAGGGGTGCTAGCTGCACACTCGAGCAGACTTAGATAGACCAGGTGGTCTGTTTCTGCTGGCACATTCGTATGTTCGTATAACCATGCCTGCACTGAGCCCTTGAGGTCTGGATGTTGGCTATCTTGGGGTGGGGAGAAATCTGGCACTCCTTGCCCCTGGCCCTGTCATGGGGGGTAACCCATGGGGGATTTTCCTGGGAGGATCCGTGCGGGAGGTTGGGGCCAAAGAGATGAGCTCCCCTTTGGGGGAGCCATAGCCGCCTTCCAGCTCCGCTAGAAAAAGCTCTATGGAAAAAAAAAGAAATATAGGCCATAAAGGCATCCCAGAGTATGGTGTTTGATGCATCAGGCACGTCATTGAGTAGAAAATAGGGGTTCCAGCACATCTCGGCACCGTGTTTAGAGCACTGCATCTAGACAGTGTCAGATTTCAGTGATTGTCACTTACGGTGATCTCTTACTAAATATGCCCCCCCCTTACTAAATATACCAACTCTGGGGGTGACCTCAGGGAGCACAGAGAGGTTGCCATAAATGACATTCACCGAAATCTGGTATTCTATTGATGTGGCACTGTAAAGGTGGTGCCGTACTGATGGTATACAGGAAAGAGGTGGCTATATCTCTGCGGCTAACCACTTTTGGAAGTTTTGGTTTGTCAGTAGAAAACAGTCCATTTTCCACCTATGGACATTTGCAGCCACCCTGCCAACTACCAGAGTCAGGTGGATACAGGCATAATCTGATATCATAATGGGGTCTATAAATACCTCTAGAACCAGGGCCATATGCCACATTTGTAGAAGGGAAAAATCCAGTCTACAGCTGTTATTATGTGGCACGGAGTGGTAAGAAATCTCTTCTTGATGGATTGTGAGAGCTCCAGGGGTCAGTCAGGTGAAATTCTTTAGGCATGCACACTCTGGATGGGATGGAAGGGGGCATCTAAGCCTATCTATGAAGGGGTTCCAAACTTCAGTGAAGTCTCCTTCCATCACCATGATGTCATTGGGGGAGATCATGAGGGAAATTTGCTTTGCTGCCTCAGGGAAGAATGCTGCTGAGTCAACCTTAGGCACATATATATTCACTGACAAGAGAATTTGGTCATATATTTGGACTCTAGCCACTAGCCATCTGCTCTCCTGCATTGGCTAGAACTTAAAATATTTACCAGTAGCTTTTGTGGAACAGGATAGCTACCCCTCTAGTCTTTGAGGAGAATGAGATACCTAGCACTTGTCCTACCCAATCTCTCCTGAGTTTTAGGTTCTCCTCATGAAGCAGGTGCATTCCGTGAAGGAAAACTGTCACATCTGGACTTCTGTAAGTGCGTTAACACCTGCTTGTGTTTATCAGGGATTGGAGACACCTCACATTCCACAATGTATATTGCAGTGTATCCGGCCTTGATATATGTCTGTGATTAGCCAAATGAGCCATATGAGTGGCTTTGGTTTGCTAGTGTGGACCTGAGTTGCATTCTGTCTGGTTAATATTAGTGTGGTAAATGCCCCTGGTATCCAAACCCCTACCCCTTCAATCCCACCCTTTCTGAGAGTAAACCCTTGAGCGTAACCTGTGGGCTGGAGAAATATGGAGTGCAGTATCCTACCTCTCTCATCAGGGAAGATATATTCAACGCTATAATGAATTGTCCATGTATAAGTCTAATGAACCTATAATGAATTGTCCATGTATAAGTCTAATGAACCTATAATGAATTGTCCATGTATAAGTCTAATGAACCTATAATGAATTGTCCATGTATAAGTCTAATGAACAAACAAAAAACTTGAAACCGAGTACACTTACTGGGTTTGAGAATTCCATTCTCAACATCAGAATGGTGGATGCATGGCATATGAATTAGACATATTGCAAACCATAAGAGGGAGGAAATCAACAGAAACGTTTGGATCCCCAGGATTTTTCCCCTCTCCCTATGGGGTTGCCATCGATTGCTAATGAGCTGTAGACCAAGCATATCCTCATCTGATCCTTTTCGGACATAGGATGGATTTCAGAGAGCCTATGTTTTGCGGATTACTGGAGACACAACTGGGGGTTGTGGGTAGAAAGGCAAGGTACTTCCAATACTGAGGTGTTCCTCCTTGTTATATCAAGAAGGCAAGCCATGCCTTAGTGTGGTGAGATGATAGCTGAAGCTAGTGCTTCCAGAGGCAATTAGGAGGGCAACTGATTGGTGCAGTACCATGAGAATCCTGTTGAGAAAGGTCCTGATGGGAAGAGAGGGGAAAAGCTGTGCATGAATCAGTGTAGCGGGGGAGCCCGTAACTGTCTTAGGTCTGCAGCCATCCCCAATGTCTAGCAGAGGTCTGTCCTCAAGGGGAGGGGGGTGCCTTGTGTTTTGCAGCATGTATATGTGTCCACTGGGCTTATAGATCACCCCATTTTTGATATCACCTGTCTGTTCCATTCCCCATCCAAGTGGATTGACTGGTATGTGCTAGGCTTCCATTCGGAAAGGGAGTACGGACAACACTGAGGAGCCTAAGCATTCAGGAGGGACAGCATGAGTAGGTTTAGCTTTCACCTTGCATTGGTTTCCTGACCCCCATTCCATTGTGGCTGAGCTCCAGTTGCATGGATCCCTGCACCATTCCATTAGCAACTTTATCAAGTTTATCTAGCTGGGTGCACTGGCACTGTGGACTGTTTGTTGCACCTTAGTGCAGATTGAGGTTTACAGGGCCTGTCTCCCTATGGGGGCCCTCAGACATGGTCCCTGATTCGTTCTTTAAACTTTTTACTGTCATAGGGTAGTTAGATCTCAGCTCTCTATGGAAGGTGTGCAGGGGAGAATTGGCAGGAGGTGACCTATAAATGTAACCGCCATTACCATGCTGAGTCTAGGTAGTCAAGAGGGTTCACTGTCCCCATATAGGACCCCCCTGGACTGTGCATTAGCTGTCCAGGTGTGTGCTGGACCATTCCACATTTCCTCCTCCCCCACCCTTGTCTAATTTTGTGTCTCCTCCCATCACATTGTTTAACTGTGCCTATGCCCTAATCATCGTCAGAGACTGCAGTTTGGTAGATGCGTTGCAGGGCTACGGTTTTGTATGAGTGGGAAAACACTGGCATGCATTGTCAAGGTGTGAGCATGCTTGCTTTATTAGCTGTCACTGCAGAAAGACACTGCACTGAGGTAGTCATATTAGGCAGTCAGCGTTAACAGGGCTGGGGGGGCATATGGGGGGACTTATCACAGCACACAAGTAGGGCAGTGGTGGGATGTGAGGGGATCATTAGGAGCCATATGTAGGTGGGTGGGTGGTCATGATGGGTTGATGCTCACTTGAGTAGAGACCCACCTGGAGCAATACGGATGTTGATCAATGCCTTGTGTAGCCAGCTAAGGTATGTAACTAAGGGTGGATTTCTCTGTGGAGGCAGAGGGTGTGAGGTAAGGACTGTACTTCCCATGCTACTCCCATGATGCCCACAGGTCTGCAGTGATTGTGTGCCCCATATGGAGCTGAAACGGCAGTCAGCAGAGCACAGAGGGAGCATGGGGTGAGAGTACTTTATTTATGGAAAGCACTCCCTCACCACTGCGTTGAAACATTACCACCATGGGATTAACACCTGCTTGCATTTAGTAGGGAGTGGAGACCCCTCACATCCCGCATTGTATACTGCAGTGTATCTGGCCTTGATATATGTCCATCTTGCATGGTCTGTCAGTTCTACTGGCAGGGGTATCCCTGCACTCATCGTATGCCCTCTCTCATCCTACTTGGAGGAGGGAAGGATTAGCTATATTACCTTGTGTTGGGTGCTTACCTGGTAGGTTAAAATTTAGGGCAACAAAGGGAGGATGGACCCTTCGGGGGTTATTTAATATACCAGTGAGTCAGGGATGTCCCTTGTGCTATGGATTTAGCCTTATACTTTATCCAGCTGTCACACTATTAAGTGCTGTGTAGCTCATAGCTTGGGGGTCCTATCATATTGGGACCCATACAGTACATGTATCCTCCGTATGTAGGGTGTGAATTGTAAACAAAAAAAAAAGGAGCCCCTATCGATGAAGCCACTGGTACCTTACAAACAATTCACGATGTGTGTTTAAACCATGCCTGCTGACATTTGGTAGTGAGGATCTCCACTGCAACAGCTATTTCAGGGAAAACACGCAGTGGATACCATTCTGTGGCTATTCCCTGAATACAGACCAACAAGAAGAGAGCCATTTCACTCCATTTCACCCTCCAGCTATATAATGAGCAATGTGGCCCCACCAACCACTGTCATGCTCAATCCCCACCCCGAGGCAGCAGCACCTATGTGTATCATTACTAATAAGCCCAAATAAGTTGAAAACCCCAGCTTAAATGAGCCATTATTATGGTATGAAGTAAGTAGTTTCATTACACTGGTGCGGGGCGGGGACTGAAGGTGACCCCCGCTCATGCTGTGAGTGGCAAGATCAGTGTATACTTCACAGATATGCTTGCAGCTACAAGCTGGTGACTGGTCACCTTCATTCCTGTATCTGAGAGTGGATTAGTGATAACCCCAGCAGTGAGGGGGGGAACCTGAAGCCTAGGATCTTACAAGACTTCCTGCCAGGGATGAGCTATCCAAGGGACTGAGCCATCTTAGGTTCCATAGCAAGATGGCTAGGTTTGTTCCCTACCCTCTCAATAAGACACTGTGGTGTGCAGCTGGGTGGGGTGGGTATGAGCTGATGGCCACTTATAAGTGAGGGATCGAATGTTTGTATGCCCCAATGTCAAACCTGAATTAGGATGAGGATCAGCCCTGGTGATTTAGCTGCACCCAGTGTTGGAATTAAAATTTATGAGCTTTGGGAGCTAGGGAGCCTATAAGAGCCATCATTGACTCTGAGACACCATTTTGAATTAAGGTTAAGCAATAGAATCCTTTGACTTCAAAAAGTGCTGTTGGAGACAGGGAGTTAAATTGAGCCCCCCCCCCTTGCTGTTATAGGTCAATGGCAGTGATGTGAGAGCTACCAAGGCTCACTTCAGAGCTGGGAAGCTGAGCCCTGGCAAGCCCCCCTTTGATTCCAACATTGACTGCACCCTGTCTCTGACTCTCTGTACTGTTAGTGGAGCATGAGGTACAGGCTTGGTGAGGAGAAATGGAAGTTAGAGTAATTTAACATGGTTTGCAGCATATTTGGCACCACTTCATCAGGCACTGGAGGCAGCCATGTCTTACGTTGTAAATGGAATGTTAGACCCGAGAATGTTCTGACTATGAGGCCAGTGCCAATGAGAGTAAGCTGCAGCATGAAAAAACAAGCTAGTGAGAGAAAAGGGGAAAAGAAAAGTTAAACATTCCCTGAAATTGTACCGGTTCTTGAAACCTAAATGCACCCCCTCCCAACCATCCCAAAAACAAGCAAATTAAAACAACACAGCATTTAGCCCACTGTTAACCTTTACCTGGCTAGTAAGGCCAACTGCAAAAGGATATTTGCTCATTTTAGACACATTCTCTCCGCATTGTGGCAGTACACCACTGTGGTAGTACACCATGGGCAAGTGTGGGTTGATCATTTTGACTGGGCTGAAAGTCCGGGATAGGGTCCATTTGTTGAACAATGTCCCCCCAGGTAGGGGCTTGTTGTTGGTATTGTAATGATGATGGGTCCCCTGTTATCTTCTGGGTTGCTTGAATGGTGGCAAAGTTTTCCTTCAGATGCTGCAAATGGAGGCCATTTTTAGGAGAATCACCTGGGGTGCTGGAGTCATGTCTCACAGTTTCTCTGGCTTTTGGACTGTAATTCTATTTGCCATACTTGAAGTGTGACTTTGTGGCTGCACTCTTTCTGTTTGTTCAAGGGGAGGTGTGCTAGTGGTAGGGATAGGAGAGTAGGGGCGGGTGTCCATGTCCCTGGCGTCCATGTCCCTTGACTGTCTGTGACTGCTATTCAAGGATAGGTATCCTTCTGCATTGTCTCAAAAGAAGGGGTTGGATTTTCCAGCTCTTCATGGGAAAGGCTGCTGCTTCAGGTGGGGGTAGTAAATTCATGAAATACTACATTCCACTCAATTTTGATTATAGCTGGGAATGCCATCCTGTATTTGATTCCAGCTTTTTGCAGCTGTTGTCTTTAGGGGGTGTTACATGAGGTCCCTGCACCCTTATTGATACCCCCATAGGTACACCGTAGACAGCTAGCATTTAGGCATATGTTATACTAACATATAGGGCTAAGGGCATCAACCGTATAAGAGTAGATGTTAGGATATGTATGCATATTATTGTTATACACTGCTTTCTAATACATATACATATTTCTTGCTTATAAGATGTTAGGACACCTGTGTCCTTGTAATGATTATGATAGATAAGTCAGTATTGCCACCTTTTGGTGATTTGCACTACTACACTAATTTATGTAAGAACTGTACTCTTTTGTTTCACAAAATGATGACTACTACAAAATTATATAATGTTATCTTGGACCGTGGAGCCATCTCTAATTTTGTTAATAGGGCTCATCTCAGTAACTAGTAATGTTTCTGTCTTACAGTAACCATACTAATTATCATAGGTATATAATGTGAGACATTACATCTTCTACCTCGGAGACCCAAAGAGACATGGAGAATCCTTGAGGTATAGGGAATGCATAGCATTGACTCCCAGTTCATATTGGTAAGAACGGCTTTGGGCAACTGTAATTATCCTTTTTGGCAGTAATAAACAAGTTTATTACTCTTATGCAACGTGTCTGTGATTCCTTGCATTCCCAATATTGCCAAGAACCTGAGAGTGAGGTTTAGACCTCCTGACAATTAACGACCATGTGCATGCAATATTTGGTGATTGCAAAGTTTTGCTTGTTGCTTTAAACTTTTCCCTTCCCAACGGGGACTGTAGGTGTGCATTCCCGCATCACCTCTCCCGTTTTAAGACCACTTTGTAATCACTTGTAAAGTGTGGCTACTTTATGGATGTGGCTGATGCTGACTTGACCCACTCCACAGCAGTTTTGAATTGCAAGCTTACTAGTGCACAGTAGCCCGACGGTGTATGAAGTGCTCCTGCTGTGGATCGATACACAGCAGAGCGCCTTTTTCACAGTCTGACTTTTTGTTCCCTCCCACACAATAGCCACCATATCAAATATCTGTGCAGAACTGAGACTCGATGTCTCAAGCTTCCTTACCTCCCATGGAGGCTGGGCTGACTTTGTGCGGGACATAAGTCAATCTGAAAACCCTATACTGGGGATTTCAACCCAGTACACTGAGACAAATCAAACAGCCAATAAGTGCCAAGCTAAAGGGCTGTTGGTCGCGGCTCTCTACGCTGCTCTGGAAGTCTCTGAAGCTAGGCTTCAAGCCCTTGAACTAAAAATATCATCCCTTAAGCAAGAGATGGGTTTGCAGGAAACAGAATGTGTCAGATTGCAGCAGAATTTGGAGTCTGAACATCAAACTCTGTGGAATTAAAAGGATTCACTTTTGCATCATTAGTCACAGGCAACTGAGCAAGAAATTTGTATTTTGAAGCAGGAGTGTGAAAGTTTGAGACAGGATAAGGGACAGGCTTTGAATATGAATGACTTGTTAAGTAGAATAAATGAACAGTTGAGTGGGGAGTTGGGAGAGCTACAGGACGAGATAAACCAGGTACGTAATGACTTAGAAGTGGCTACTAGGGACAATCGTGAATTGAGAGCAGCATACAGAGTGTTGCAGAAACAAATGCAAGACGAGGTTGATGTGAATGTTGCAAATGTGAGTCATGTAGAATGTGAATCTAAGATGGCGAAACTGCGCCATCAGCAAGAGGTTCTGGCTGGACATATTAAGGTGATGGGAGGTGTAGCCCCTGCCTTAACTACGTCATCTGAAGGGGAGGTTTCAGATGATGACATCTCTCAATACAATGCCTAGTCACACCCCAACTATGGCCCAGAGACCCGGCCCCGCCATCCACAACATGGCGGCTCCCCATTACACCCACACCATGTCATACATCATCAATGTCATGACACACATCATGAGCGACGCCAACATGGTGACCCCCATGATAGGGAGGGAGTAGGCCAAGGCCTAGTCCAAATGGCACCACTGGTAGCCATTATTAATGTGGAAGACAGGCAGGAGATAGAAACAATGATTGAACATGTGATAGGCACAGTGCCTATCTCTGAGAGAAATAAACGGGTCCTTAAAACCCAAATTAGGCAACTTCTGCATGAGGTTGGCACTCAGGAAGGCATGGTTCACACTGCGGCTGAGGCCGCAGCCCAGGTAGCCCTGGATGGCACCCGAGGCAACCTACCCCAGCCTGATCGGCCCAATAACCCCCTACAAATGGCCTACTCTGTTCAGCAAATAGCTGACAGTATTGGTCAGATGAGCCCATACGATAACCTCAGCTGTCACTTGGAAAAGGTGCATGCCAAATGTGAAATGCTTAGTCTTGCTGCAGGCTACCAGGTCCAGATCCTACGCCAGACCATTGATCCTGGACTGTGAGCCAAACTCCCTGATGCCATCCGCCAGGCTGGTAATGCTACCTTTGATGAAGTTGAAGCTGAACTCATTTCTGCACACAGCCCAGGTGTAGTAAGAGTGATGCTTGCATACCCTGTAAAACAGAATACAAAAGAAAGTCCAGCGATTTACCACCACAGACTCTGGATGGCCTATCAAGCAGGAAAACAACTTGCACAAGAAGCTGCAGATATAGATCTTATCAAGTATAAGACCTTGTTCCTTAGGAACATGATCCCTGCAGTGAGAGAAAAGGTAGAGCCAACCACTTATCCCCCCACGGAACGGTTTGCCGACATACTTCAGAAAACTGAAAGAGTTTATCAACTCTACATCCATGATCTGGGCTCCAGTTCCAAGAAAGTAGCTGCCATGGAGCCTACTCCAGAGGCCACGACACACTACATGGTGGAAGGGCAGGCCCAACACAAACAGCCCCTCCCCGTGGACAACCAACACCCCCAGCAGGCCCAACAACCACAGCAGCAACAACAACAACAACAATGGCATGGGAACAGGAATTATCATAAGAATAAGAAACACCATAAGAATCACAAGGGTAAAGAACAACAAAGACCAGTCCCTTCGTATAGGGAGATAGCTGAAGAGAATCAGAAGTTCAGAGAGCTCCTGGGACAAGTGTGCTCTGTAGCGGATGCTGTTCCTGCTCAATCCCTTGCAGCCATACAACTGGGAACCCAGGCCCCAACAGGCCATGGTGATACTGGAAGTACAGGCCCTCACGCCCATACAGGCCTGAACCCAGAAGCACCTCCCTATATAGCATCAGTGCAGCATGGTGAAGTGGTTCATAGGAGCCAGGCCCAACCTCTCCATGCTTCTTCCAGTACAGATTGACAATTACAGGCCCCAGTCCAGATTGTAAACAAGCTGGTCTTGGATACAAACGGAAGGCCCTGCACTGAGGCCAATGTCGAGGGCCACCTACTTACAATGTTACTGGATACAGACACAGCTGTGTCTGTATTACATGATGACCACCCAGATACATCTCCTTGGTCCACTGGACGGAGGACTAACATGTAAGGAGTAGATGGTACTAGGTTGCCTGCATACCGTTCTCTACCTTTGCCTCTAGAGTTAAGACACCTGAAGGCATCTCACACCTTCCAACTAATGGTATTGCATGATCATCCTAGTGTCATTGGAACTGACTTCCTTGAACCACACGGTTGTGTGGTGGATCTAGCCAACATGTTACTGATCCAGATTCAGGGCCAATACCATACCATTTTGATCCCTGATTCACACGTGGTGGCAACAATATCCGCCAACAATAAAGAGTATGACGTCATAGATTTGTTCAAGAGCCATGAGCTTTTCCCGAAGCTCCTCCCCATTCTACAAAGACATTTGGAAACATTTGCTACCAATAAGCATGACGGTGGCAGAATGCACACTGTCATCAAAGTGTCAGGCCCAGCCCATGAGAGGCAAAGGCAATATCCTTTCCCACCTGAGGCCTTGCCTTCTCTTAGGGAAACAATAAAATCTCTCCTCAACCAAGGTGTAATCAGAACATGTGTCTCTACTGCCAGCTCCCCAGTGTGGCTGTGAGAAAACCCACAGGTGCCTGGAGACTTACTGTTGACTACAGAAGACTGAACCAGGTCACCTCCAGTTGCGCTCCAACTGTGGCTTCAGCACCTGATGTGCTACAACTTCTGACCCCTGACCAAAAATGGTTCAGTGCCCTGGACAGCTCCAATGGTTTCTGGTCACTGCCATTGGTCCTAAAGACTCAATATAAGTTTGCCTTCACCTTTGAAGGTACACAGTACACGTGGACCTGCTTACCACAGGGATTCCATAGCAGTCCATCCTTGTTCCATCTGCACATGATGGATGCCCTTGAGGGTTTCTCTACCCCCCAGTGTCTCTTGCAGTATGTGGATGACCTGCTGTTGGCAACGGCCATGCAGGAACAACACTTGGATCTCTTGGATGAATTACTGACTCTCATCCAGAGACCAGGCCTCAAATGTAACCCAGCAAAAGCACAGCTATGTCAGAAAGAGGTACTCTTTCTGGGCCTGAGAATAACTGATCAAGGCCGAAGCCCTACCTGGAAGAAGATACAAGAATTGAAGACTTTCCATTGCCCATCAGTGGGGCCACTCTTAGGAGGTTTCCAGGTATGGTAAACTATTCCAGAGATTTTATTTGTGATTTTGCTCAGAAGGCTGCTCCTCTGTATGAGTTACTGAAAAAGGACATTTCCTGGACTTGGGGTCCCATTCTCACCCAGGCTGTGATGTCACTGAAACAGGCCTTGGACTCGGCTCCAGCTCTGGTCAACCCCAACCCAGCATTGCCATTCCAACTGGAGTGTGCCACCTCTGACATAGCTATGTCAGCAGTGCTGGCCCAGAAGGTTCATGGCACTTGAGACCCATTGCATATGCATCACAGCTCTTGACCCCAGTGGAACAGAAGTACAGCCTTTGTGAAAAGAACCTTCTGGCCACCTACTGGGCTGTCAAGCACTTTCTGTATATCACTGGGTACTCTCCACTGATCATCAAGGCCACTGGGAAATTGCGGAATTTTTTAGCAGATTTTGCGGGGAATTTGCGGGACTTTTTTCTTCCACGTTTTGCGGGGATTTTGTGGGACTTTGCATGTATTTTGCAGGGATTTTGTGGGCTACTGGCACACATTTTCCTTTGTGAGGTACAAATATGGGGTTTTCAATTTCAGTTGCTTTGTGATGCATATCAAAGTCAGCTATCAAAAAGGTATACGTTTTTGTGAAAAAAAAAAAAAACACACAGACACACACAAAAGGTATAAGTTTTTATTAAAACACCCAAAAAACCATATACATTATAATAGTAGCATCATTGTCAAAACAGTACCACCACCACCACCATCTCTAATGATTCAAACAATAAACATTATTAGTATTCTACAGAAAGAGTATAGCACCACCACCACACCAGATTGTCTAGAAAGGATTTTTACATCATAGAATGAGCAGCAACTGTTATCCAACTCAGATGTTTAAAATTTCTTATTGTACTTCATAAGAAGTAGTCTAGTATTGTCATCTGTCAAACTACGCCGACTGTATTTTAAAAGATCTGTGTACAGCAAAAAAGTCCATTTAACGCCTGCTGTGCTTACGGGAAGCCAGATATACCTTTTTGCCACAGCAGCAAGATGTGGAAGTGTATCCCTTTGTGCTTCCCACCACTCAGCAACATTAAAATCATCACTGGGTACTGACTGGGTGAAAGTTCTGTACCCATGCCATTCAAAGTTTGAAACACCAGCCAGAGATGGTAGCTCCTGGGTGTGTTTTACTTTTTCCTTGTCCAGTGTTGGCAGCTGCTTTGGGTCAAAGATTTGGGCAGCTTTAAATGTGCCGACTGAGGGATTAGATTTTAAAATTTTGTCCAGTTTCTCACTGCTGTCCAACATAACCTTCTGAAAAAGGTTCACACAGTTTTGATTTTCATGTAACTGACAGTGGGACAACATTTCTACTGTATTTGGTCTGTATTCAGTTTCCCCTGCAGTGGCACAGAAGTCCAAAAACATATGCACATTTTGCACTCTTCCAGATATGGAGTGTCCCTGTGGCTGGCTGCTTGACTGCAATTGTAGAATAAGGTTAAGTTCAGAAGAGTGTTCCACCACAAAAGAGGCTTGTGTTACCAGCTCTGCTGCTTTGCCTTTCAATAAGCACTTCAGACGCTTCAAGGTTGCTGCATCAGATTGTAGCGTTTCAACAAATTCTGTTAACACAGGCAAATAGTCTGCCAAATACTGAACAGCGTTAACCCAGGAGCACCACTAAGTTACCACAGGGTATACTGGCATCTTGGGTACAATGCCCTGCTTGGATTCCATGAAGGCAAAGTACTGATGCCTACGCATTGGGCTCTGGCAAAATATTTTTTTAATAAAGGTAACAGCAGTGTTTAAGTCTTCCAGTGTGTCCACCCAGACCTCCAAGACCAAATTGAGGAGGTGGGCAATGCAAGTGACATGCACTGCATTTGGTAGGACACAGGACAACACAGTTTCAAAAGCCTTGTACATATAACTTGCACTGTCTGTGACAATGGCAAAGACTTTATTGAAGTTCACCCCATTGGTGTTTAGCACTTTTAGTAGAGCTTGGGATACTGTGGTGTTGTTCACATGATGCAAAAACTCCACACCAATTAGGAGTGGCTGCTCCCCAACATTAAGCAAAGGTTGGGCCAAAATTGCCAACACGCTATGCCCACAGGCATCTGTTGTCTCATCCAGAAAAATGAAGACATCTAGATCCTCCACCACCTCTTTCAGGGACTGTTCGTGATCAGGCTGAAGTTCTTGGAGGTACGTGCTCCAAAGCTGTGCTGGTCCCAGAAGACTACCACCTTGTTTTGTGTGCTTCTTTAAGAACTCTTGAAAGCCAGAAGCCTTCTCCAGTGGTATGTCTGCATGGGTCAAACAGCAGACAAAGTCCAGAACAAATTCCTTCCATTCAATGGAAGATTCCGTTGCTCGGCTGAAACAAGAAGTCAGCGACTGCTGTCATAAAAGTGTGCCTAAAAAATCCAACAACAAAAAAAAACAAGAAGATATAATATTTTACAGGGAAAAATAAACTGTGCCTGGATACAAAAGCAAACAAGATTTAATATTTTACAGGGGAAAAAATAAACTATAGGCCAGCCCAGTGTCATGGAGGGCTAAGGAGCTGTGAGCCTTACCCCTGTAACACTGGCAACCTGTTTGGGAACAAGATCAGGTCAGCGGGGAAGGAGAGGATCGAGTGTCCAATTGGCTGCTCTACTCTCCCGAGTGGGGGTGGGAATCTGCTGTCTTGCTCTTAGAGGCCAGGTGGTAGTGTTGAACTCTAGAAGCAATGAAGGGGGATGCGGGGGGAATGGGTTTCTGTGGTGCCAGAGAGAGATGAGATGGACTTGGGAGGCAGGGACAGAGCAGATACCAGTCACCCAAGGGGAAAAACAGACTATGTAAAAAATAAAATAACTGCAAACATCTGTGCGACTAGTACTTACTTTGCATGTTTTTCTTTGCAGCTTCTTCTCTTTCTAGATGTTTCTGTGACTTCATGAGCATGTCCACTGTATGCTTCCACATGAAGTCGAGTGTGTGGGTGCAAGCACGACAAAACAGCAGTCCTCCATCCTCATAAAGATCCTCCGGATATAACTTAACCCGATCCTGGGCACGCACAAGATAAGAGACATGATGGTCCTTGGCCTCTTCACGAGAAAGACAGAAGTGCTTTGGTGGCGGTGTAGACATGGTGTGGTTTAACTAAAACAAAATTAAACCAATAAAAGAAAGACTTGAACGAGAACATCAGTGCATAGAGGGAGGAGAGTTTTCCTTGGGATGCTTGATCCTCCAGCATCACACCACTAGTTGCATCCCACAGTGTTCTAAGCTGGCAGATTGGTTTCAAAACCTCAGCTCCTGAAGTTGCCTTGTCATGGCGCTGAGCTTGCCCATAGACTTGTTAGTATCCATGGAACAAAAGACTCCAGAAATTCACTTTTATTGCTACATTTCAGTTTCTTTTTAATCTGGGAACTACACAGAACACAGGAGCAAGGCATTGTGCCATGTCAGCTCAACCCACCCCTTCACTCCATCTCCAAGGAACCACAGCAGTGACTCAAGGACGCACCACGGGAGTGAGGGATGGACCCAGATGACTGCCATACATGATGGAAAAAAAATGTTCTGTGTCATTCTGGTCACCCGCTCCATCCTGCTCCCTCACCAGAGGCCAGAACAATTTTTTTCGCCATGTGTGCCTGTCCGCCAGGCCCCCCATCCACTCCATCTCTGAGGAACCACAGCAGTGAGTCAAGGACACACCACAGGAGTGAGGGACGGACTCAGATGACTGCCATACATGATGGAAAAAAATTGTTCTGTGCCATTCTGGTCACTTGCTCCACCCTGCTCCCTCACCAGAGGCCAGAACAATTTTTTTTGCCATGTGTGCCAGTCTGCCAGGCCCACCCCTCCACTCTCCATCAATGAGAAATCACAGCAGCAAAGCACAGACAAACTACGAGAGCAAGGGACAAATCCAGGCAACAGGAACATGTTTAAAGAAAATTGTTCTATGCCAGTCGGTTCAGCCAGCATTGACCAGAATAATTTTTGTAAACATGTTCAGCCTGCCCTGACTCCATAATCCACCAGTACACACCACAGGAACAAGTAATGGACCAAGCGCATGTTTAAAACAACATGGAGCAGTTACATTTTTTTCCATAACAGTACCTTTCTTCCACCCAGGCCCTCCGAGTTTCCCTCCCTCCCTTCCTCCGAGAGTAGCTGTGTCCCCTAGCATGGACTCTCCTGGGCTCCCATTCTCCCTCCTAGACTGATTTCCATTTTTTTTAAAGAACTTGCCCCCCTGGGCTCCCTCCCTTCCTCAGAGAGGGAGACAAATTTTTTAAAGCATGGACCCTCCTGGGCTCCCACCTTCCCTCCATGACCCCCTCATTTGGACTATCCTGGGGTCCCACCTTCCCTCTGAGATCAGTTTGAATTGCCTCCTTCATTTGGACCCTCCTGGCTCCTGGGCTTCCTCCCGCCTTATGAGAGCTACAGTACTAACCCCCCTCGTCAAGGCACACAAGGGCTCCTACCCTCTCCCTTTTTCCCTACTTGCCCTGAGTGCATCAGAAAAAAGCAGCACACACAGCATAAAATCAGCCTAAAATCATCATCACAGCCCTTATACATAAAATAATATAACAACACATACCTGGTAGTGTATTCTACAGCAGCAGCAGAAATAGGTTTCTGGTGACAGGCTGCTCTAGTGACAGTGATTAAGCTCTTTTTTTGGTAGTTTGTTTGTCAGCCAACAAACAGTCAGCAGCAGAAGTGGAATCTTTAAAGGATGGCTGCTCTCTCATTGTTGTCATTGTTCTCTACCATCTCTAAGGATGGCTGCGTGCTCTTCTACTGTCTCGTTGTTCTCTGCCCTCTCTCATCATCACTCTCCATTCTTACTCTCTCGGAGGTCCACAAAACTGTTGCTCTGTAACCCTCTCACCTGCCTGTGTATTTTTATGTAGGTTCAGCGGACCTGAGGGGGACAGAGCACATGGGAAAAGCACCAAATTCAAAGGATAATAAATGGGCACGATTGGACCCAGCTGGTGTGATGCACTATAGTGATGTCAGTAGCATGTCACACACCAGCACAATGCATGGAAACAATGAGTGGAGGTACAGATATCATTGGGCATGGTGGGCTTAAGCATGTTAGAGTGCACAGAGGGGGAACAAGAATAGTGGATATAAAGAGGCACCTTTGCTTTGTATACCTAAACCATCCGTGAGAACATCAGGTGGCACAGAGGACCTCTATGGCAGGCTATGCAGCCCATTGAAGGTACAAACTGGGGGATTTTGTGAGCGGGCTATGTGAGAGTGAGCTATGTGTGCAAATAAATGGGGATTTTGTGGGGAATGTTGGCGGGCTATGCAGTCAAGTGCAGTGGTGCTAATAAAAATGAGAATGTTTGCAGGAAGCGTGACTTTTTGCGGGGGGGGGTCTGAAAATCGCACTTCCCGTGATAAAAGTGTGGCTGCGATTTTCCAGTGGCCCTACTGATCATTAATACCAACCACACCCCAACTACCTTTCTGCTATCAGACAGAGTGAAGGATGGGTCAGTCTCTAACACTAGGCTGACACACTGGTCACTTCTTCTCCAGAATAGAGACATACAGGTACACCCAACCAAAATTCCATCCATGCTGGCACATGGACTCCTTTTTCAAGGAGAACCCCATGACTGTACACTGAAACCACCTGATCTTCCTGATCCAGGTCCTTCCCTCCCTGCCACACCACAAATACTAGAGAACACCTCATTGTGTCATATTTTCACAGATGGTTCAGCTTCCTACTATCATGGAGAACAAATTGCAGGGATCGGTATCTTGGTGATTTACCCTTATGGTAACACTGTTAAAATCTCTAAGCGTTGCAGTGTCGCATCATCACAGTATGCCAAGATGGCAGCGGTAGCCTGTGCCATCGAGTTTATCCAGCATGGGACTGAGGATACCATCATCTTCACAGACTCTAACTGGGTTTGTTGTTCTCTTACAGAATTTCTCCCTTTCTGGCAGAAGAACTCCTTCCTATGGTCTGATGGCAGTCCAGTGAAACACAAAGAACTGGTAATATACATACACTCACTGGCACACAGGTTTGCACACAAACTCTATGTACACAAAGTTAAAGCTCACTCCATACATGACCCCTATCATGCTTTCAATGACATGGCAGACACCCTTGCCAAGGGAGGGGCCCAAGGGGGGACACCTGGACGACAGACCATCCAGAGGCCAGAGCAGCTGTATACATAGCATCAATCAGAATGAAACCTGAACCCTTTTCCCCCTTGGACTGCTCAGCAGCTCAGCATGCTGACTCTGAACTCAAAGAAGTGTTCAAATTCCTTGACAAAAGCACCAAAGACAACCTACCTACCCATGACCCCTACTGAAGTCATGAAGGTAAGTTATGCTTGTCTCCAGATGAGAAGCTCATCTGGTACCAACCAGATGACACCACCACCAATTTGTGGGTGGTTCCTAGACACCTCAGGTCTGAATTTTTCTGCAAAACAATCCCATCCCCACCAAACGGAATGCCAAACTCATACCACAAAGACATTCTGGCCCTTGGCATGCCCTACAGATTGATTTTATTGGTCCCTTGACCAATACTAGCAGAAACAACAAGTATGCTCTTGTGGTAACTGACCTTTACTGTAAGTGAGTTGAAGTCTTCCCCACTAAGACATGTACTGCTAAAACCACTGTCAAAATCTTGGTAGAACAGATTTTCTCCAGGTGGGGCCTACCTCTAAAGGTAGACTCTGACAAAGGAACCAGTTCTACAGGTGAGTTGATGAAAGAATCACTTGAACTCCTGGGAGTTCAACAGAAGTTCCACATACCTTACCATTCACAATCTTCGGGTCAAGTAGAAAGAGCAACAGATGGATTAAGCAAATGCTTTCCAAATTCATTGAGGGCAATCCCAAGACCTGGGATTCCCTATTGCCATTACTCCTTATGGCAATTAGGGGTACACCCTCAGCCACTACCCAGTTGACACCCTTCGAGGTTATGACTGAAAGACAGATGAGATTACCTGAACACCTGTTGCTTGACTTGCAAACCCCCACAGCAGACCGTGTGTCTGTAGACCAATATGTGGAAAAACTCAGACAAGATCTCATACACACACATTTGAATGCTGCCAATTGCATGGATAAGGTCCAGCAACAGTCCAAAATACAGTTTGACAAAAACGCACAAGAAGTGGATTGGCAAGTTGGAGATCAAGTAATGGTTCTTAGATTTGCACATCCCACGCACTCCTTCTCCAATTAGTGGGAAGGTCCCTACCCCATTGTCAACAATCTCAGTCTGGCATTCTGTCAGTTTAGACTCTTGCACAACAATAAACTGACTGACAAATGGTTACATACAAACCAGCTGAAACTGTATAAAGGAGTATAATTACTTTTCCTCACCCCATTGGGCGGAATAGTACTAACCTACTAATGTTTGATTTTCCTTTTCAGATACACTGACAAGATGGCTATCTTGTTCCATTTTCTCCTCATCTCAGGAGTTATCCCCTGCATCCAAGGCACAGTAAAGCACCTCCTTCCTCACCTTGATCTTCCAACATCTGCCCCAGAGGAAGTTTCCATCTATATACCTGACAATTTGATTACTGTCCAGGAAGGTTCTGATGCCTACCTCACTGCCTCGGTTGTTGCTCCTGACAATCTACCCTACAAATTGAGTGGCAAACCACATCGCAAGGAAAAATTCTGCCTGTGGCCAGGCTTACCAAGGGCACTTTCCATGGATGGCCCAACGCTAAATTATCCCCTAATGGCTCTCTGTCCTTCTTCCAAACTGCTCTTAGACATTCTGGTTTATACAATATCACTGCTTTAATTGATCTCTCATATTGTAATTCTTTGTCTAAGGACTCTGCCAAGAAATTTTGTTCTGTACACAACACAACCTCTGCTGCCATGTACCTTTCTGTGTTACCCCTACTGAGAAACAGCTTTTGGAATGTCCAAAGCACACCCCTGGTCCTCATAGTGGTCTCACATCCACTGCCCTACCTGGTACCCTTACTAACAACTTACAACGTATGCATATACCTGCCTTGTTCAATTTGACTTACAGGAATATGAAAGAATTTGGTATGTGTCACACTACTAACACTTCAGTATTTTACAGTACTTTATTGCTTGATAGTTTAGCAGCTTTTCAGATTCGTACTCAAGACCCTATTGCCGGGGTACACACCACCGAGCATAGAGGCAACTTCAGGAGAAAACCCAATCCTGATGATCAAAGTCATAAACATAATACATGTGAAGTGGACAGTTCTGATGTCACCAGTGCCACAGGAACTGTCACTGGTCTCCTTGGTACAGCTATGTCTATCTGGAATAAGACAGACATTGCTGCTATCAAATCTCATTCAGCTAAATTCCAAACTGGTTAAATGATATTTTAACCCCATTATTGCATGGTGTAGATGGCCTTAGTCAGGAAGAAAGATACACTGTTTATAACATCCACAACATTGCTAAGGCATTTACAGACTCTAAAGATAAGATTAACACACTCATTGCATGCAACACAACAAAGAAGCAGATAAACAATACATTGCTAGAGAAATCCTATGTTCAGCCTATGGCTCATATATTATCACTACCATCAACAATCTCTTCCATGATCTAGAATCTTGAAGGATCCCAGATAGAAACATAGAAACATAGAATTTGATAGCAGATAAGGACCGCATGGCCCACCTAGTCTGCCCATTACCCTACCTAACTGATAAGCTGCAGATCCTAGTTAACCAACAGCCTACTTCCTCCTACCCCCACTAAAACTGCCTTATGTCTATGCCCCATATAATACAGGACAGACATATCCCATATAATACATGACAGACATATTTCTAAATGGTATTGTCCACGATGTAAAACCCCTGGCTGTATTGCTATGTGTATGCAACAATCTTTAACTATTCCTCTTTCTACAGCTAGGAATCTCGGTTTCGTGACCAGATGCCCTAACACTCATCCATGTTTTACTTCTAAGAAATGTCCTATTAAAGATACGGGCCCAGATATTCAAAAGGGTTGCGCCATGCGCAACAGGGTTGCGCCATGCGCAAGTCCAAAATGCTCCATTCTGAGATATTCAGCAGGAGGCAGTTACGCCACTGGCAACAGGTTGTGCAAGAGAGCAATGCAAATGAATGCATGCTCAACAGGAGGAGGGATCCATGCATAACCTGCAACCCGATATTCAGTACGGGTTGTGCAGGAAATTCATCATAACCCAACCTGCGCCGCACAAGCTTGAGCCAAAAAAGGCTTAAGTTGAGGGCCACCCACAGGTGAGCTGCTGCATTGCAGGCGCCAACACAGCAGCTGCCACCCTGGCTGGCTAACTCGGTCCCTGTGCCCCCACCAGCCCGATCGCGGGCAGAACCGCACATGTCCCCCTCACACATCTCCCACAGCCCGATCGCGGAGCGGAACCTGTATGAACCCCCAAGTGCCCGATCGCGGGCCAGGTATAACCCTCCCCCAACCGAATAACTCCCTGGTGGTCAAGTGGACCGTAAAGCCTGATCGCAGGGCAGAATGTCCTTTACCCCCCAAACATCTCCCTGGTGTCTAGTGTCCCCCACCACCCACAGGCCCCTCCACCCTCCCCGCGGCGGCGGCGACAGCATCCACCGCCTGCGCCCGCCGCCCGCCAACTGACTCCGGTAGGGCTGCGCCCGTGATGCAGAGCTACAGCCAATGGGCATGCAGCCCATACCGTACATGACAGTCAGATTTGTGAATGATCTGGCAGTCGGGCGGGCGGCGGGGCGGCAGGCGGGGTGGATGCTGTCGCCGCGCCGGGCCATGGGGGAGTGGGGTGAGGGCTTGCGGGTGGGTGGGGGACACTAGACACCAGGAGATGTTTGGGGGTTGTGCTAGACATTCTGCCTCATGATTCTGGCTTTACGTCCACTGACCACCAGGAGTTATTCGGGTTGGGGAGGGTTACATTCTGCCGCGATCGGGCACTGGGGGTTCTACAGGTTCTGCCCGCGATCGGGCTGTGGGAGCTGTGTGGGGGACGATAGTACTTGTTCTGCCCGTGATCGGGCTGTGGGAGATGTGTGTGGGGGTGTCATAACTGTGGATGCCCGCGACTGGCTGCATTAGGCGCTGTCCTCATGGCTGCTGCTGCAGGGTGGCCAGGAGCAAGTCCTCGGGGATCGGCGCACCTACATGTAAATGGCATGCAAATGGGGCCATAAATAGATGCAAATGGCCCCCCCTGCGCCTTGCATAAATTATGGCCCCATTTGCATGTCACCTTTTGAATATCGGAAATTTGCGCATGGCGCAATGGTACTTGCGCCACCGCAAGTTTAATGCTCAACTCTGGCAACTTGCGGTTGCGCCAGAGTTCCACTGCGCCATGCGCAAGTGCTGTGGCTCGAGGTGATATTCAAAGGGTTGCTCAACAGCGCAACTCCTTTGAATATCACCCCGGCCACACCCCTGCGCAACTATTTTGAGCAGCGCAGGGGCTTGCGCCTCAGACTGGCGCAGTTTGAATATCTGGGCCACAATGTTTGTTTCTTTTACTGTCTCTTTACCATGTTTTGATCCCACTACAGCTTTGTCTGACAAGTTTGCATCTGTTCACTCAATCGGGCACCTTGATGATGACATCTACAGAGAACGCCTGGACTTGCCTCCTCTACTGGTCTTCCATCCTTTCCTGGATGCCTGGGTCATCCTGCACACAGACTGCTGCTCAAAGAAGGGCTATATTTACCTATGTTGATGTGATGTATTTGATGTTATTAAAACTGTATGTGGTTATTCTACTGACAATATTGATTGGTCCTTTTCCATGGCCGATGACATTAGCATGAATGGTACAGACTCTTTGGACTCAACATTGTCTCCAGACAATCTTTTCCAGTCTTATCGAGAGGAGGTTCATCGCCTATCAACATGGATTTCCAAGACCAGCTACACCTGCCCAGTACAGTTGCAAAAGTGGAGATTGCCTACTGTTAAAATGCAATATAATTCTGATGCCAAGCATTGCATTGTGACGAACTATAAAAGTTATACTTACGGAACCCAGACATGTGTTATTGATACTCCTAATTTCTGTTTTGTTCCCCATCAAAAGTCTGTCATTGGACATACCATTATTACCCACGTCCCCCTTATGGACGGTGATATCATTGATGGTAACCCTGATTATCTGCTCACCCTTTCTGAGTATTTACCATATTTTAATGTACACATTGATCCACTGACACTTACATTAAAATCACTTTTAGAGAGAAAATCCACATCAGCAATAATATGACTAAAGCTAATGAAGCTATTCTTGCACTTATTAATGATGGTAATATGAACAATGCATTGACTAACACTTGGTTAGAGATTACCTTTAAAGGTTTTATCATTATACAAGCATTTTTTTTTTTTTTTTTTTAATTACGCTTTCTTCCTCCTCACCTAGCCACCGACCGCCCAGGACTATCAGCCCGTGCAACTTCCACCTTCTCCAGAACGGCCTCGAGCACTCCGATACCCCGCGGCTTACCCCCCATGGACGGGGCTATGGGGAGCGGGGAGGAGCACCCCGCAGACACTATTTTTGCGTCGGAGGGCCGGCCTGGAGAGGCTAATTGAAGCCACGGCATGCTTCATGTAGGGCGGCCGACAGCCGTCCATTTTCCGGTTTTCTGGGGGGCGGGAACGTGCAATGACGTAATGACGTCTGGCCCCGCCTCAAGTCCTATTTGAGTGTCGGTGGCTGTGTGACTCGAGGCCTCCCGCCCAGGTCACTGGTGCCACCGATCACTGACCCACCCTCCCTGGAGAAGGAGAGCAGTCCGTGGGACGCTCCATCCTTCTCCCCGGCCGCCCTCCCGACGCATCCAGGTCCGCTCCTGAACCCGGGTGGCTGGCGTCCAGGTTGAAATCCCACCGCCCGCGCCAGTGGGCCGGCATTATACAAGCATTTTTAATCTTTTTCGTGATTATTATGCTTTGCTGCCTACGGTGCACACTGCGTCAACACTGTGAGCAGCTGGAGTTCCCTTACAAGGCTCGTGCGTCGGGTCTGTAAATGACCCCTGCTCTCTGTCCATTTCACTATTTTGCTGTGTTGCCCTGAGAGGCAACAAGGGGAGAATGTTACATGAGGTCCCTGCACCCTTATTGGTACCCCCATAGGCACACCGTAGACAGCTAACATTTAGGCTTATGTTATACTAACATATAGGGCTAAGGGCATCTACCATATAAGAGTAGATGTCAGGATATGTATGCATATTATTGTTATACACTTTGGTTTCTAATACATATATGTAGTTCTTGCTTATAAGATGTTAGGACACCTGTGTCCTTGTAATGATTATGATATATAAGTCGGCATTGCCACCTTTTGGTGATTTGCACTACTACACTGATTTATGTAAGAACTGTACTCTTTTGTTTCACAAAATGATGACTACTACAAAATTATATAATGTTATCTTGGACCGTGAAGCCACCTCCATTTTAGCCAATAGGGCTCATCTCTGTAACTAGAAATGTTTCTATCTTACAGTAACCATAGTAATTATCATAGGTATATAATGTGAGCCATTACGTCTTCTACCTCGGAGACCCCAAGAGACATGGAGAATCCTCAAGGTATAGGGAATGCTTAGCATTGGCTCCCAGTTTGTATTGGTAAGAACTGCTTAGGGCAACTGTAATTATCCTTTTTGGCAGTAATAAACAAGTTTATTACTCTTATGCAACATGTCTGTGATTCTTTGCATTCCCAATATAGCCAAGAACCTGAGAGTGAGGTTTAGACCTCCTGACAGGTAAATCCTACATGTCTCTTGTTCACCGAGATGGAAAAGTCCTGGTAGAGAGATATAAGGTCCCCATGCCACAGTAATGGCATTTTCTTTCTAGCTTTCTGGAGGAGCATTTCTTTGATACTGAGGACTAGTAAAGGTTGAGGTAATTTCCACACTTTTGACCTCAGGGCAAGTGAGCAATGTATCCGTTGTACCTCAAGAGGTATATTAGGCAGTCCCCAGAGCTCTGCCAAAACATGCTGAATAAAAGCTGGTACATTCTTCCCCTTTGTTCCCTCTGGTACCTCAACTATTTTAATATTGTTTCTTTGACCTCAGCACTCAGAGTCATCCAATTTATCCCACACTAGGGCTGGCTCATTTTTAAGTCCAGCAATTTTTGTGTCTTGGGCATCCCACTGTCTGTCCAGTTTTCTAAGTGTATTTTCATTGTCAAATACCCTTAGGTTTAAATGTTTTCCCTGATTTGCAAGCTTAGAAACAGCAATTCTTAGTGTAAATACCTCCTGCAAAATGTTTGCATACATCCCCATATGGTCCCAAGTCACCTCTGGTCAGTGCTGCAGCAGTGCCCAATACTTCTCCCTGGTGCTGACAGAGTTTGCCATCTGGAAAACTGACTTGAAAATCATGAATTACTCTGTTTTTTTTTTTTTGTTAGGTTTCATTAGAGGGAAACAAAAGTTAAAAAAAAACACCATCCAAAATGGATTTGTAATTTTAGACTATTTTGTCTTTGAAGCCCAAGGTTCATAGCAATCACGTGAGCTCTACCGGAAGTCTAATTTTCTACTGTTTAACAGTAGAACATTGATAGGAACAAATGTACAAAAGGTAGTGAAGAAGGAAGTAAACAACCTTGAATAGCCCAAAACATGCAACCAATTGAGACTGAATATTGGTTTGGAAATAACAACAAAATACATTTGAGGGTGTAAAGAGCAAGGCACCAAAATTAATAGTAGCACTGTTCTCAAGTCAAGCTCTCTGTTGGCTCTGGCCACATCCTCTCCAGTCAATAATTCAGTTACTGTAGAAATGTGTAATGAGTCTAATAAACTGCCCCTTACTGAGCTAAGTAGCACAGACTGACAGCTAGGTGACATGAATGATTTAAATGTAACCATACTCAGCTGGAATGTGTCAGGCTTGAATACAAAAGTTCAGGATAGGAGTTGGTTGGACTTGATCAGGAGGTATCCAGTAATACTTTCAGAAGAAGCATGTCCCTACTGTTCCAAAAAATCTTCAGGAGAGATATACAATTTTTTCAGTAGAGGGTACTTGTACAAAAGCATTTGGCAGGTTTAAAGGGGGCCTGGTAACCTTGGTTTCTGCAGCATCATTGAATAACTATAACACTGTATGTGTTTTACCACCCTTCTATTTAACTGTAGTAATATTTTATTTTTTTTATTTATTTAGCTTTTGTTGACCGGGTAAGTGCACTAGACAAATCCTGCCTATTTTCAGGCACGACCCGGGGGAAGGGGATACAGATGAATGCCAACTGACCTTGAACCAGATTAAGCTGTTGGTGGTATTTTTAGTGAATGAGGGAAATTTGGCCAGGACACCAGGGAAATTCCCCTACTCTTTCGATAAGTGCCATGGGATCTTTAACATCCACCTGAACTACCACCAATCCAGGCAGATGGGACCTCGGTTTAACGTCTCATCCAAAAGACGGCACCTCAGAAATGCAGCACCCCTCTCATGCTGCATTACAGTGTCAGTACTGGGATATTAACTCAAGTGCCAGATGTGGGAACTGAACCCACAGCCCTCTGATCTCCCGGCCTCAGAGGTGAGTGTGCTACCTACTGAGCCACTGACACTGCTAATTTAAGTGCAATAGACCTGTGTGTGCAATAGTTAATATTTATATTCCCCCTAAACTCCCAACAAAAAGATGAGCTACCCATTTTTAGCAAATTTTGCCAGGATTTAATGGATTTAGCAGGTAGACACAACAATACAAAGTTTCTAATTATGAGAGACCACAATGAAAAACCTGGAAATCTGTTAAAGTGTTGTTTATCCACTTGATCGAGTGATGACACTATGGGTATTCCATTATGTAGTTCTAAGGAACTTTATTGCAATAAAAGGGGTGAATTATTATTAAATTTTGCAGCAGAAAACCTATTCTGGATTTTAATTGGAAGCGTATGAGAGGACAGAATGGGTAATATCACGTTCCCAACAAAGGGACTGGTCTCAGTTATTAATCTAGCATTAAGAGATGTATTTTCATTCAATAAGGTACAGAGCTTAAATATTACAGAAAGGGATAGTGATCATTACCCAGTTACTCTATGTTTGACATCAGGCAGGGACCTTTTAATAACATTAATCTTAAAAAAGAAAACAACTATAAAAAAACTCAATGGCCATTAGGAACAAAAATAAAATTATATGGAATACCCATACTGCCATTGCTTGTAAAGAGTTAGTTAAGGATTATAGCTTGGCCACATCAGCACTTGAATGCATTTCCAACTATGAAAAAGTTATGTGTTGAATATTTGAAGGACTTGGAAAAAATGGGAAAGCATAAAGTGGTACAGTACTCCTGAAGTATTCGACTCGGTTTGATTCTGAATGTCAGTCTATGCGAAAAGCTCGTGTAGTCCCCCAGAGTTGGGGGCACCACAGAAATATAAAAATACAAAAGTGTGCGGCTCAATAGGTGCCTCAGTACAGTAATAAGGTGCCCAAGAAATGCACAGGTACCCAGTTTAAGATGCCAGCATCAAAATCTGTTACAACCCCTGTCTAAAATCATTGTAAATAGCTCAGAAATAATGCAGAAATTAAGCCTTTAAGCCAGCTTCAGTAAACAGAATGCCATGCTGCAACAAATAGAATGCCAGGCTGAGCTGATGGAATGCCCACTGTGTGGCACCTGCCATGCCTTCCAGAACTGGAACTCAGAGTGCTGCAGTTTAACAAATAATTTTCTGCTAGAGGGAATCGTGGTGACTATGGAGGAGAGAGGACACAGAAAGCGAGGAGGGATGAGAAGGGCTTGCCAGGAGGGCTGAAGCTGTTTAGGGCTTTGCTGTGTGCCTCTGCCTCCAGTCACTGAAGACAGAAGCCTACCATCAAGCGTCCAGTCTGCAGTGTCATGTTGAGCTGCCAATAAAGTGAAGAAACGTCCTGCTGTGTCCCCGGGAGGGCTTGGTGCCTCATTTTGTTGTTTTAATTTAAAAGTTAGGTATTCAGTCCCCCAGTGGCAGCGATTGCGCTGCCGCATCATTGCCTGCTGTCCCAGGACCTTTGAGAGGTCCTCTGCTGTCCTGCAACTGCCTGCAACTCCCTCCCTCTTCAAGCAGCACCTCCCACCTGCATCCTGTATCCCCTGATGGTGTGGTGAGTTGGCACCAGCACACTACTACATGCTGTCCACCCTAAGTAAAAGAAAGTGTATATTTTATTTTATTTTAACAGTTTGCACCAGGCGCAAGGGAAACCGGCCGAGTGCCATGAAGGGGCAGGCCAGGGGCTCTGTATTTAAATAAATCCAGCCTTCAGGGTGCAGTGACACCCATAGGGGAGGGGTTAACAAAGAAAGGCCTCAGAAGGGCCATAAATATTCATTAGAGAGGCATGGTTGGGCGAGAGAGTGACAGTTAAGCCCAAGCCAGGTCCAGGAATTAAAAGGGACCCAATCAAGCAGTCCCAGCATCTTAAAGGGGGCTTATTCAGGAGAAGCCCAGCTATTCAAAAGGAGCACAGTTGTCCAGGCAGGCCCAGAGTATTAAAAGGGGCACAAGTGTACATAAAGGCCCAGCGTATTTAAAGGGACACAGTTGTCCAAAAAGGCCCAGGATTAAAAGGGGCCCTGTCTAAAAGAGAGACCCAGATATTTATTTTTTTATCGTATAAAATTTTATTATGATGTTTCATATTTTTGTTTTACATCACAAAGGAAGTAGTGGTTACATAGTACATTGCAACAAACCATGGAGGTCATATACCAAATAGTACACAGGTTACACCTATAAAGGGGTACAAACATATACCACAAGAATAGCGTAACAATATTCATATCAACCGCTGACACTTAGATAAATCAACAATTAGATCAAGTCTCATCCTCTAAGCCCCTTAACTGGGAGGGTTCGGGGGTGGGGGATTTTACAAAGTGAAGAATGCAGGTAAGCTCCCCATTTCTTATGAAACCAGTCAAGTTTGACCCCGATGCGAGTAAGTCAGCCTTTCCATCAGAGCTAGATGAGCCAAAGCAGCATGCCATTGACTCATGCCTGGAATGCTATTCTGCTGCCAGAGCATTAGCAGTAGCCTTTTGGCTTCCAGAATCACTAACATGAGCCATTCTTTATGCACCTGAGGTAGAGAGGCTAGGCTAGTTAAATCACCCAAAAGCAGTTTAGGATCTAGGGGGGTAAAATAACATCCAGGATCTGTGAACATTCATGAGAAATAGTCTTCCAATACATTGTTATTGAAGGGCAGGTCCACAAAATGTGGAACAAGTGTGCTTCCGACTGTTGACATCTCCACCATTTAGAGTGGGGGAGAACTCCCGCTGCTTGAAGAAAGGCTGGAGTTCTATACCAGCGTAGGAGTATTTTAATCTGCAAGAAACTGCTCCTGGCATCCTTGTATAGCTTATGAGTGTCTCTAAGACATTGGGACCACACTGCTGGTGAAATAGTCATGCCCAGTCAGACTCCCATTTGACTCTACATCATTCAGTGGGGTCATTTGGGGAATCTCAAAGGATGGCATAGAAAATGCTTATATGGCCTTTGGAGGAAGTGGAGGTATGTAGAGAGGCCAACCAATGCCATTTCTTCTCGGACTTGGTCTGAGAGAGGAGAGAAGTAATAGTACTACACATTTGGAGATATTTCCAGAAGTCAATAGTAGGGAGATGGAATTTCTGTTGAAGCTGGTTAGAGAATAACATGATGTCTGAGTCAGGAAGCAAAAGATCCTGCACAGATCGAATTCCCTTAGCCTCCCATGACAGTCACCGGATGGGTTCCCCACCTATACTTTGGGGGGGGGGTGAAATAGTCATGCATCGGCACCAAGCATATCTGGATTCACCAATAATAGGAGAAAGCCTAGAATCAAATGGTGTGCCTGGAGCTAGCAGGAACCTGAGTGGAGTGGGTGATACTAAACTAGATTCCAGTGTGATGCATAAGGGAGCAGGTGATTCCATGGGAGTAAACCATTTCGTGATCTGTGCTGCTACAATGGCCAGATGGTAACCCTGAAACCAAGGGACCCCAAGGCCTCCCCTGGTCCAGTGTGCTCATAACTTGTGTTTCCTCCACCTATGTGGCTTTCCGTCCCATAGCAAAGAGGCTACTAACTTTTCAAGTGAAGAAAAAAGTTTTTGTGAGAGATGTATTAGAAGATTATTAAACAAGTAGGTAACTCTGGGAAGGAGAAGCACGCGTACAGCTGCCCCCTTACCTGGCAGGGTGAGGTGTAGCTTACGAACATACAAACATACGAAATTTGCCAGCAGATAAAGGCCTAGAGGTCTATCAAGTCTGCTCGAATGTGCAGCTAGCACCCCTTTTTCTGCAGCTGCCCCTCCCTTCCACCCTTCCCCTTCATTAACCCTCCCCCTTGTCCTGTCCCATCCTCATTTGAAGCAGTCCACTGTTCTACTGCATACCACTTCAGCAGGTAATGCATTCCACCCAGCCACCACCCTCTCTGTAAAAAAGTGTCTCCTCATCTCCCTCCTGAACCTTCCTCGCTCCAGTCTCATATCATGGCCCCTGGTGTCCCTCCCCTTCCTTATTTTGAACAGCCCCACTGTACCTGTCTTGTTTATTCCTTTCATGTATTTAAAGGTTTCAATCATGTCACCCCGTCTCTCCTCTCCTCCAGAGAGTACATGTTCAACTCCTTCAACCTCCTCTCATGATAAGGCCCCAGCCCTTGATCATCTTTATCGCTCTGCGCTACCCCTCCAGTAACTTAAATGTCCCTCTTCAGATACGGACGCCAGTACTGCCACGCAGTACTCCAGGTGTGGTCCAACTAATGACCCATACAGTGGCAGAATCACCTCCTCCCTCCTCGAGGATATACCCCTTGCAATACAACCCAGCATTTTGTTGGCCTTTGCAGCTGTCTTCCTACATTGTGCGAGTTGTCCATTGACCCTGTAATGAGCACACCAGATCCTTCTCCTCCTCTGTCTGGGCTAGCTGCACTCCCCTAGCTGGTAACTCCTCCTTGGGGTCTTCATCCCAAAATACAGCACCTTGCACTTTTTCATTAAAGCCCAGTTGCCAGGTGTCTGACCAGGTTTCAAGCTTTGCCAGATCATCCTGCAACCCTGCCATCCCCTAGGTCATCCACCACCGTCTACCTTGGTATCATCAGCAAACAGACTGATCTTGCTCTTGATGTCCCATGATATGTCTGCAATGAATATCCCAAACAACACTGGTTCCAACACGAGCCCTGTGGAACACCGCTCGTCACTGCCCTTGGGTGTGAGAGCTCCCCACCCACCACCACCCTCTGTTGCCTTCCCTGCAGCCAGTTTCCTACCCATCTCACCAGCTTTGCACCCGCCCCTGTGCCTACTAACTTCCTTCCCAGCCTTCCATGTGGCACTGTCGAATGCCTTACTGAAGTCCAGATACAGGACATCCACTGCATGGCTCCTGTCCAGTTGCCTAGTTACCCAGTCATAGAACTCGACCAGGTTGGTTTGGCAGGATCTGCCACATATGAAGCCATGCTGTCTGCTATCCTGTAGTCCTTTGGCCTCTAGGAGGGCCACCAGCCTCTTCTTCAGGATAGTCTCCATTAGCTTACCCATGATGGATGTGAGGCTCACTGGTCTGTAGTTTCCCGGTTCATCCTTGGGGCCACTTTTGTGGAGAGGCACCACATGAGCCATCCTCCAGTCCTGAGGTACACACCCCGAATGTAGTGAGGCATTAAATAGGTCTGCCAAATGTCCTGCAAGGACATCTGCCAGCTCCTTCAGTACCCTGGGGTGGATGCCATCTGGGCCTGGCGCCTTGTCCACACTCTGTGCCTTCAAACCCTCTCGAACTCTGCTCTCCATGATTTCCCCATCTGTCACCACTTCCCACCCTGCTTCTTCCATTTCTCCCACCTTGGGTGTCACCCCCCCTCTTCTCTTTAGTAACTACTGAGCAGAAGTACTCATTTAGTGCTTCCGCCTTATCGCACCCATGCTTCCACCCAACCCCCTCCTCCTAATCCTTACTATGTGGTCCTTGCAGCTCCTTTTCTCCCTGATGTACTTAAAGAGTCCTTCTCCCCTTCTTAATGCCTTGTGCCAGCCTGAGTTCCATAGATGCTTTGGCTCCCTTACTCCCTTGTCACCTCCTTTGATTCTGTCAGTACTCCTCCCTGTCCTCCCCTGTTTTCTTGTACTTCCCAAAGGCAGCTCTTTCCTCCTTATCTTTCCATGACCTCCTTGCTCAACCAGATCGGTTCTTAGCCTTAGCCTTCTTGCTCTGGGCTTTGCAGCAGGTTTGGTTGCCTCCACTATCCCCAGCTTTGTGAGCTCCCACCTCTGGTTAGTGTCCATACTAGATTGAATTATGGCCAGGTACCCTTTACCACTTCCCCATCCTCCCAAAGTCAGCCCTCCTGAAGTCCAGCACTATTGTGCCAGATTCCACTCCTTCCTTGCCCATATCCAATGTGAGCCATACTGCGTAGCGGTCACTCCCTGACAGCAGTTCCTCCACTGTAAGTTCTCTCACAAATTCCCCATTTGCCAGCACAAGGTCAAGGGTATTCTCTAACCTGGTTGGTTCACTGACCATTTGCAGCAGGAAGCTGTCCTGAAAGGCATCCAGCAGTACCTACTCCCTTCTGTTCCTGGTTGTTGGGGTGCTCCAGTCCACTCCTGATATGTTGAAGTCCCCGACAATCACTACACTACCCTTCTTGCAGGTCCTCCGGATCTGTTCCGCTAGTTCCCTGTCTAACTCCTCCATCTGAGATGGTGGCCTGTACACCACTCCCATTCTAAGAACCCTATTCTTGGAATCCTGGATTTGCATCCAAAGTGACTCCGTACTACCCTCCTCCCCTTCCTCCCTTACACACTTCAGTCCTTCCATCACATATAGTGCCACCCTCCCCCTCCTTTCCCAATCACCCTGTCCCTACGAAATAAACCTGTACCCTGGTACAGACAGGTCCCAGTCTTGTATTGCGGCCCATGTTCTGTGGGATGGCTGCAATGTCCACCTCTCTCTGCCATGAGAACCTGTAACTCTGCAGTTTTCCTCCCAAGGCTCCTAGCATTAAGGGTAACCACCTTCCACCCTTTTCCCCCCCTCCCATCTTGCCCTCCTTTCCTAACATCACCAACAGTACTTGCCATTTGTCCTTTGTCACTGTTATGGGGGGTAAGCTCATGTTTTCCCAACCTGTGGTCTCTGCATATCTCTGCCTCAACTGCCACCCCCCACTCCTAGTTTAAATTCCCAACTTCCTCTATGTACTCCTCCATCCTCTGTTTCAACACTTTCTTTCCCTCCTCACTCAAGTGTAGTCTGTCCTTGGCATAGAGACTACTGTCCTCCCAGGTCCCTCCCACCCCAACAGCCCATACCCTTTAGCACAACACCAGGTTCTCAGCCATCCATTAAATTCCTCTATTCTCAGCTTTCTTGTTGTGCTTGCCTTTGGCACCGAAGTATCTCTGAAAAGTTACTGATCTTCCTGCCCCTCACATAATTGTGCTAGTTCCTCAAACCTCCTCTGGACTGTATCTACTGTCTTGTCAGCCAGGTCGTTTGTCCCAAGATGTATAATTAAATGAGGCTTGTCCCTATCCTTCTAGCATATTTCAGAACAGACTGTCCCACCCTTTCCACTGTCATTCCTGGCATGGCCTCCACCTCAATGGACTGTGTCGCTCCCTTGCTATCCCACCTAACTCCTCTTAGTATTGGGTCCCCAGCACTAAGATTCCACCCTCTTACTCCTGCTTGCTTCCATTCATCTCTCCCTCTCATTTCCAGCTCCTCTTCCTCCTCCTGCACATTATTTCCCCCTTTTACCCCTGTTGCAATTCTCCCAGCAGAACTTCCTCCCACTCCAGTTTGGTCCAGGCATTTATCAATTACTCCTCTAATTTCATTATTTCCCTCCTCCACCTTCTTCCTCTCTAGCAGTGCACAACTATTTTCTGAAGGCCCTTCGCAAATGCCCACTTCCTCTCTCTTCATAGTAACCTGTTCTCTCCTTTCCACTCCATGACTTTTGCCATTTCTTTGCCTCCCCTCACAAGTCCCTATCTCCTCCTTCCATTTGTCTTTGTCTCCTGACCTGGTTTCCGGCAATTGTTCTTCCTGGCCTGGGCCCCTTTGTTTCTGCTTCCCTTCTTCTGACCCTCTCCTCACCACTGTTGGCTTAAATCACCCTCCCTCATCTCCCCTTCTTCCTTCCTCCAGTATTGGGCTAAACCCACCCCCAATTTGCCTTGCCTGTCTTAGTTCCTCCTGCAAACCCTCAATCTCCTTTCTAAGTTTTTGTATGTGGTTGCACACTAAACATCCTCCCACACTCCAGGCAATTTTTAGAAAGATTGGTGCACCGCAGTTGTTGCAGCCTACCACCCTACCCATTGCTGTTGTTGCCCACCAGTGACCCCCCACCCTTCCAGATGTAGGATACCAAAACTCCCCCAAGTCTCCCCTCTCCCTCCTCTATCAGTGTAAAACATTTTCTTTATTTCCCTTGCCTCCTTTGTTGCACACGTTTAGATATATTGAGCAACTGCTTTTTATATTCCTATCCTTCCTATCCACTCTCAAAAACAGACTTTAAGTAGCCATTGCACAACCTTCTTCAAACTCCTACTCCTCCTTTCCCCAATGCAATATCAATGCGAAGATGTAATAATGAAAGCTCCTAGATTTGCATTTACTTCCCTTCCACTGAGAGAGCAGTCACCTCTTCACTTGCTGCTGTTCCTTTCCTGGTATGCCCCTCCTACTCCACACCCCTTACTATACCCAGTGTTTAGCTGCTGTCAATCAGATTTAACAGGGCATGTAATCAAGAGTTGGGGGAAGGGGGGGCGAAAATTTGCAGCAACCAAAGACAGCAAAGAATACACCACCACTACGTTTTAAATCCTCAACAGCCCAAAAACAATTCTAAGTAAAGACAACAAAGAAAGTACAGTGTCACCAAAAGCCCACAATCCAAGTCTAAAAGAAAAACAGCAATTACCAGTTACTGTAAAGCATTGAATTGAATATGCTTCCTTCCCCTTCTGGCTTCTGTAACATTCAAAAATACATACATTTCTATCTCAGCTCTTTACCCTTACCATCAAAAGATAACTACAATCACAATAATCTACCTTCTACTAATACAGATTCTATCACAGAACCAGAGCACAATGCAAAAACATCTGCTGCTTAGCAACAACAAACAGCTGGCGACAACGGTCTACTTCTGTAGTTAGCTGTTTTAGTAGAGGGGGAAAGTTGGAGGATTCTAGATCCAGCCATTTAGTGGGAATAAACACCCCCAAGTAGGTAAACCCCTGGGCAGCCCAACTTAGTTCGGTGCCAGAAAGATAGTCCGGAGTGCATAGTGGGTTCAGGGGAGCTACAGTGGTTTTCTGCTGGTTTATTTGTAGTCCAGAAAGTGAAGATAACTCTTGCAGAACTGAAAGTGCCATTGGGAGTGACTGGTGAGGGTGGGATAATGTGAGCAATAAATCGTCGGCATAGGCAGCTACCACATAGGGGGTACCATGTACTGTAATACCCTTAATACCCTCAGTGCTGTATAGAGCTCTAATTAGGGGGTCTAAGGCAATCAGAACAAGAAGGAGGGGCAAGAGGCAGCCTTGTCGGGTGCCCTGTGGAGTAGAAAAGAGGGGGAAATTTCTGAGTTTGTTAATATTCGGGCCCTGGGAGAGTTATAGAGAGTCGCCACCCAGCAACGAAATTGGGGACCAAAACCATACTGCAACAGGACTTCATGTAAATAGTTCCATTCAGTAGAATCGAATGCTTTAGCAAAGTCAACAGCCAAGGCAGCCAATGGGATCTTAGATTTCGCCACTAGCCACTTTAGATTCAGTAGCAGCCTAATATTGTTGGAGCCTACTTTCCCAGGTAAGAAGCCCACTTGTGAGGGATGTATTAAGGCTGCCAGAGTATTATGCAACCTGGTAGCCAGTATTTTGGCCAGAATTTTGGTGTCCACGGGAATTAATGAAATGGGGCAAAAGTTGGCACAAATAAGAGGGTCGCTAGATTTCTTGGGTAAGAGGGTAATCAGGGCTTCATTCATCAAGGGTGGAAGACAGCCCAAAGATTGGGTAGCCTGTAGAGCTTGCAGCAATGGGTAGGTAATTTCTTGTTCCAGGACTTGGTAAAGTTCAACAGTCATCCTGTCTTGGCCCGGAGCTTTACCTTTAGCCATGTGAGTCAGTGCTTGATGAAGTTTGAGGGTCATGACTGGAGTCTCCAGTAAGCCCGCTTGTTCTGGGGATAAGGTAGGAATGTTGAATCTCTGGCAGAACTGTGAGAGACCTACAGATATCTGGGAGGGCATCATAGAGGACTGGGATTCATATAAGGATTGATAGAAAGCCATCATGGTTCTATTGACACCAACAGGGTTGGTGATTATCGAGCCAGAAGTCGATCGAAGGGCATGAATTTTAGTAGAGGCCTGCTGCTTACCCAGTTGGTAGGCCAGGAGCTTCCCTCCTTTATCTCCCCCTTCCCAGTAGGAATGCTTCAAGTGCAGGAGGAGCCACTCTGTCTTTTTGTGGAGCAAGGCATTAATCTGATACTTAAGACCTGCAATATTGCAGACCAGGGATGCATCCCTAATGGCAGTAGGGGAGGCCTTGAAGCGTGCCTCCAGGGCTGCAAGTTCAGTTTGTAGCTTATCTAACTTTTTTTTCCTAGACTTGTTTCTGTGGGCCACTAAGGAAATAATGTGACCCCTAAGAGAAACCTTAAAGGCACTCCAGATTGTACCCACTGAGGTTCTGCAATCCATGTTAAGGGCGAAATAGTCCTGAGCTGCCTTCCGCATAGTTCATTGAAATTCTGGATCTTTAACCAGGATTGGACTACATCTCCATCTCATGCCTGTGGGGCAAGCCCCTGAAGGGATATAAGTGGTAGCCACAGGTGCATGGTCAGATATAATAATACTACCTATAGTATTATTAGTTAGGGCACTAGATGCTGCCTTATTGGCAAGCCAATAATCGGTCAGACTGTGGACCCCATGGGAGGCTGAGAAGTATAAATAATCTCAACCTGAGGGATTATCACACCTCCAAACATCTACTAGCCCCCAATCGGTCTGTAGTTCCTGAAGGGTGGCATGGGACCTAGGGTGCAGCTGAGGAGTGGGCTTGGATTTATCAAGAAAGATGTCGGACACCAGGTTGAAATCACCTCCCAGTAATAGGGGGATGGAGGCACCAGGTTGATCCAGGGAAGAAATGGCTTGGCTCAAACTAGGAAACAAATTCGACCTGATAGGTATTGGGGGCGTACATATTCCCCAAAATCAGCTTCCTGGCCGAGGAGGTTAGTCTGACCAATATCCAATGCCCCTGGTTATCAGATTTAGAAGCTTCTACAGCCCATGCACAGGAGCACCTGAGGAGAATAGCTACTCCCTTTGTCTTGGAGGTGGCTGAGCTGGCATGTACCGCCCTCACCCAGGATTTTTTAAGCCAGCAGGTGGATCTGCTAAGGAGATGAGTCTCTTGTAACAGGGCCACATCCGTATGCAGGGAGCGAAGATGTTGTATTACTTTGGTAGGTTTTATTGGGTGGTTTAGGCCTTTTTTACGTTCCAAGACACTAATCTCAGGCCGGGGAATTTATTATCCATAGTGACTCTCCAAGGAAGATGTTAAAGGGGAGAGTACCTGAGGGCAATAAAAAGCATTCAAGATAATAACAATCAAATACTACATCCTATAGATTCCACAGAATAATATGAAAAGTACAGTGAATATTCCTGTTACCCTTAAACACAGTATTGTAATTCTAAAAGGAAGAAGGCAGTCAACAGGAGTCCTAGAGGTACTAAATATAGTTAAGTGACAGTTGGCCGTATCCGGCACCTGTGTAGCCTTATAAATCAACCAGGATAGGAATAATTATACAAGTACTGATAATTAACAACAACAACAAGTGTTAATATGCTAAGAGCAGCAGAGGTTTCAGCAAATGAAGGTACCTAAAAGGAGGGTACCCTCAGCTACGCAACCATCTATGCTCAAGGGCACAAAAGGAGATGGGCACCCAACAGAAATGTGCCTTTCCTCATTTGGTAACCAATCCTGGGGTGCTAGAATAACCCCAGGGGGTGGGGAGGAGGGTGTAGTGGAAAGAGAAAACAAGGAAGGGGAGGGAGAGGGGAAGGGGAAGGGGACGGGGGTAAGGAAAAAAGAAAAGGATGAACAAAATGGGGAGGGTTGGGTAACATCCCCCTATCGTTCACCATAAGGGCTGTTTAGCTGCTGTCAATTCAGGATCCAAACTTAGTGGAGAGTACCAAAATTGATCCAGCCCAAATTGAGCAAACCGAACAGCGTTAGTCTGATACACATAAGATGCAACAATCTCAATCACCCCCAGGTTAATGCTACTTAGCCAATAGCAAAGGACCTATCTCAGAACACCTATACAAGTGTATAGCATAAATATGTTAAGTGTGTAGTAAATATAAAATTGAAAGTTATTAAGTTCACCCATTAAGTTCTTTGTTGCACACCAAGAATGCTTCGGCAGTTCGTTAGGGAGTTTGAGGGACCTACTGTAGGAACCAGAGATGCTATAATGGCAGCAACGTATGTTTTTTCACCCGGTTCGAGCTTCCCAGAGAGATCCACCACTTCCACTAGAGAGGAGTCTGGAATGTTAGCCCAGTCCATTGGAGGTTCCTTATGCAGGTCAGGCCCAGAAGAGTGGTCCTCTATAGAAGTCTGGGAGGGGTCATCTTGAGGAATCTTAGCAGGAGGAATAAGTCCCATTTGCTCAGCTGGAGGTGACTGACCACTTCTCGATCATTGTCTGGAATGAAAGTGTGCTCCCACAGGTCTGGGAGGAAGCACTGATTGATCGATGGTGGAGAGGGGGATTGAATTAACCAGCGGGGTTGCACAAAATGAGCCCTTAGCCCTGGGGGAATCTTTATAGGAGGACACTGGTCCATTTGCACTGCGGTCCCCTGGAGGGTGTTTGCCCAAAGAAGAGTTCCTAGGAGTTACAGAATCAGCAGGAGCCCAGAGCCTTCTGGGAGATGCAGTCTGCAAAGGCAGATTAGGCCAGATTTTTGCTGTCCATCGCTCCACTTCTGCCAGGCCATCCGCCAAGATTTCCCTTCCCTCCTTAAACACCAGAAGTTTGGCAAGTCCCCTGAATTGGTACTGGAAATTGTGTGCAGTTAGAAATTTTTTCAGCAGTCCATATGCTTGGCATTTGCTGGCAGTCTCTTGTGCGAAATCCCTGTAAAGGAATACTGTTTCCCCCTGCCAATGAACTTCTCCTAAGTTGCAAGCTGTCCGGAGTATGCGCTCCTTAGTGGAGTATTTCAGCAAATAAGCCACTATTGGCCTGGGGAATGTATTTGATCTATCTTTTCTCCCGGTAGTGCAGTGAACCCTTTCCACCTCCACTGGCCCTCTCCATCATTCCCCTAGCATCACAGGTAGTGCATCATTTAAAAATCTCTCCATTAAGGTACCCTCTGCACCTTCTGGGATGCCAATAATAAGCAAATTATTGTGGTGCCCTCGATTTTCTTGGTCCTCCACCCTCGCAGTCAAAATCTCTAGCTTCTCTGCTTGTAATAGGACTTTTTGCTGGAGTTTGGCTTGCTGTATTTCCAGGGACTCCACTCGCTGTTCAGCCACATTCAGGCGATCTTGGAGCGTACGCACATCTGCCATGGTGCCTGTCAGTGTGGTATTTGTGCCGTCCACCCTGGAAAGCACCGTATCCAGCATTCGGGTAATATAGTTGAGAGAGTCCCCTACAGATCCATCATGTGTGTTTAGTGTCATCGGTGGTGGTGTAGCTGAAGATGTGGCGCTGTTCGCCATTATGAAGAAGGCAGATAGGGCAGTACCCTGTAGTCAGTCTCAGAGCTGGTGGCACAAAAGTCAGGCCTGGTGAGCTAGTGCAGAGTCAATGCCATGGCCCTCGTGGCCTAGTTAAGCAGGCGACTTAAAGAGACAGCGTCGATATAACACAGAATCCACCGTACTACCGCAAACTGGTCGCACCAGATGATAGGGGTCATTACCCCGAACAGCAGAACATACTTTTAATGAGCACAGCACCCAGAGTTAGGCCAGCTGGCCATGGATTGAGACCAGACATAGAGGAGCTCAGATGATAGGCAGCCATTTCTTCGGGTGGCCAGACCATGCCCCCAGAGTGACCCGGATATTTAAAAGGGAAAGTCTGACCCAGACAGTTAAAGGGGCCCTGTCTAGAAGAGGGAACCAGCTTATTAAAGAGGCACATCTGTCCAGACAGGCCCAGGATTTACAAAGGGGCTGATAAAGGGAGGACCAGAGATTTAAAGGGGCCTAATTACAGGGAGTCCCAATGATTTAAAGTAGCCCAGAAATAGATAGGCCCAGCAATTTAAAGGGGCCGAGTGATTGCTTTGTGAGGGCATACAGGCCCAAATGTTTATTTAAAAGGGCAAGGGAAGCCCAGGACCCATGGGGCAAGTTAGGCCCACTGCTACATGAAGGGGCAAGTTAGGCCCACTGCTACATTAAAGGAGCAAGTTAGGCCCACTGCTAATTAAAGGAGCAAGTTAGGCCCACTGCTATATTAAAGGGGCATGTTAGGCCCACTGCCACATTACACTGCCATTTAAAGGGGCATGTTAGGCCCACTGCTAGCCATTTAGAGTCCCCAGGTGTCATAGGGGCCCAGCAGCATTAGTGACCCCAGTTGTTTCAGGAGTCTAGCTAGCCATATAGAACCACAGTAACAGAACCCAATCTAGACAGAGGGACCCCTGTTAGGTAGATCCACCAGTGCTAGAGTTCACCAAAAAAGTGAATTGTCTGTATATTTACTGTGGTCTGGACATTGAGACTGAATAATTGACCACTGCAATAAGAACTAAGACTTTATTTGCATTGCTATTATTGCTTTGAATAGTGAATGTGTCAGAAGTACTGTTTTGTTGCCAGTATTTTGTGTTACAAGGTGTTTGAACCAGTCTTCAACAATTTTCCAGAATACTTTCACTATTGGTATCCAGATCAATCTTCTTCCAAGTACTCCAGAAGTAATCTTCAGTGCATCTTCAAAGCAGCCAGCAGCAGATCTTCAAGGAACCACGCCACAGTCATTTGCAACATCCTGTTTATTATTTTCTGCTTTTCAAGTTTTCCCAGTGTACGGCATGGCCCAGTACAAAGGTACCGTCCATTTTCTTTTTTTATCGTTCGTATCGAAGTGTCATCCAGATCTTCTTCCGCGGTATCTTGCATCATCGTCCAGTTTCTTATCTTATGGTGTTCTTGGCTTCATCCAGCCTTGGCGCCCAGAACCCCATCATTTCTCATATTTCACAGACTTTCTTCTCCAGAATCTTCTTCATGTCCCAACAGTCCAGAAGAGGACTGCGGCTGGGTGTTCAGTGTCTTCCTTGTGTCCCAGCAGTCCAGAAGAGGGCTGTGGCTGGGTGTTCAGCATCTTCTTTGAGTCCTGGCAGTCCAGAAGAGGACTGTGGCCTGTTGTTCAGCATCTTCTTCTTCTTTCCCCGGCATTCCAGAAGAAGACTTTGGCCGATTGTGCAGAATCCTCTTTGTCTTATCCTGGCAGTCCAGAAGCAGGCTCTGACCGGGTTTTGTTATGCTTCAGTTCTGGCAGCACTCAGTGGGTTTTGAGCAAAGGAAATCTTTGCATTGTTCCAAAATTCCAGCAACCATAGAGAGGTGGGGTGTGGCCGAGAGACTCATGGACTGTATAAAATCCCTTTCTGCAGTCCCTTAGTTGTTAGCCCAGTCAGCCAAGTGTTTCGCCTTGTGTTTTATCCTGCAAACCAGTTTCTTCTCTACAACACAGAAAGCTTATCCATGCACGAACTGCCTTTTCTGACTGATCTAGAGTTTTACAGAAATTTGTTTTAGAGTTCCTTAGAGTGGAGTACTCCAGGTAATAGACCCTAGTAGAGGTGCTCCTCAGGATAGTATTTGAAGACTGCATAGAGATTTGCTGACATTAGGGTGTAGACTGCTTGTAAAGCAGAGCTGTTACAGTGGATCATTGAAAGTGTGCGTAGAGTCACCCTCATATTGGGTATGGAGTGTAGACCGCTTGTAAAGTGGAGCTGTTACAGCCATTTGATTTAGAGTCCTACTCATATAGGAGAGTAGGAATAAGTGTTTCCTGTGTCCATGTTCCCTCCATGGTTTGGTATGAATAAAAATCCTGAGAAGTATTTACAACCTATTTCTGACTCCCAACTCTCTTTGTCAGGTGCCACTATCCACCTATTTGGAACCTGTGTTAGTAATTTGTGTGCAAATCACTGGTGTGATCGACACAGTTGCTTTATTTACCCCTTTTTTTATTGATGTGGAAACCCAGCACACATTAACATCCATTTTACCACCTTCGGGGCACCACACTTGTATTGGTGTGGGCAGATTAATAACAAAGCACTTGTGTTCTGAATTTTGATTAGCTTTAATCTATTTAAAAAGAGAGTATAAATCCTTTATTAATTAAAAGGGGGAAAATTGCTGCAACCCATTAAAGATACAAATACCAGAACATTCTGGGATATGGTAGCTAGAGGGACTGATAATAACATAGATAGTGTAATTCTTCATAACATATGGCATGAAAATTTTACTAATTTATATAGATCACAGAGAGAAAACCCACCATTGAACTTGTATCCAGTTGTGTGCAGTGTCCACCAGTATCTGAACTTGAAGTAGTGGAGGTAATAATGCAGCAAAAAAAAAAAAGTCAGCTGAACTTGATTCCATTCCCACGGAAGTTTTTAACAGATCCATCCTGGTGGGTTGTCATGCTAGCTAGACTATTCTCAATTATTAAAACAATTTTCAAACTTCTAGAGTAATGGAAAGTGGGCATATAGTCCCTATATTTAAGAAGGGGAATGGTTCGGACCATATGCTACTGACATATCACCCTTCTTTGTGTGGTACAAAAACTATAAAGAAGAATTATTCTAACAAGACTAGAGTAATGGGTAGTTAATGAAAATTTACTCTCTGTGTATCAAGCAGGTTTTAGAGAATATAGTACTATTGACCATCTTTTTACTCTCAGCCACATTTTTGGTAAATATACTTTGCACAAAAAGGAGTGTCTTTTTATTGCTTTTATTGATATTAAGGGAGCGTTCAAGAATTTAAATAGGGAAAAGCTATGGTCTTCATTAGTGGAAAAAATATCGATCTAAGACTCCTTAATATTTAAAAATTACTACACCTTCAAACTTTGGCCAAGATCAGAGTGAGCAGGGATGATAAGACTATAAGATGGTGCGCATATCCAAAAGCGTGTAAAACAATTATGCATTTCAGCACCAATACTTTTAACGTATATATAGAAACTCTAACCCAGGTGTTAACTAGTACTAGTATTTGTGCCCCAGCAATTAATGGTAAGAGCATGGGTATATTACTATATGTTGATGATGCCCTATTAATTTCTAGAGCAAAAAATGGTATTACAAAGGCATGCAAGCTCATCTAAGAAAAATAGACCGGGAGATAAATATATCTAACACTAAAATTATAGTCATGGGCAAAAAGAACTCAGGTTCTGTGCCCAAACTGTGGAACTTGGAGGGCTTACAGATGGAGGAGGTTAATCAATATAAACATCTGGGTATAGCAGTGGACAAAAGTAGGAAATGGGAATTGCACATGAAACAACTTAAGATATCAGTCTTTCCCTCAGTTGAAGGCATTCAAAGATTTACCAGCAAGTTAACATCAGACTCCTCTACTGCACTGAGGGAGACCTCCAGTGCTAAAGTAAATGCTCAGATACTTTATGGGGCAGAAGTCTCAGTGCCAGATGCAGACTTTAAGGAACTGGAAAGATTGCAGACTTTTTACATGAGCTACATGATAGCCCTTCCCAGAGATACTTCTACTACAATTTTAAGGTTGAAGGCTGAAATCCCATTGTTGGAGAGAAAAGCCCTTGTCAGATCAATGAATCATCGGAGGAAAATCAATGAAATGAGTGATGATAGGTTACCAAAACTATATTGGCAGAAATTTTTAAGAACACCAAGTATGAACAACTGGTTTAGCAACCTAAACAGTAAGTTTAAAGTGTTGTGATTAGAGCCACCCTGGTCCTCTCATGCTATATCCAATTCAAATAATTACATTTGACAGGCAAAACAAAAAATATTATTCAATAGTTGTTTCTCAGATCTGGGAAGGGTTAAATATATTCCTAACTTAAGGTCTTAGACTACATTAAAAGAAGTTTGGGAACCAGATATTCACCTCTTTTTTTGTGAAAAAATGGCTCACAGAAAAAGCTATAGTTTGCTTAAGCTTGGGATTGATAAATAATAAGAGACGCAGTTGTAGCTTGGGAACTATTAATAATAACTTGGATTATTGTTTCTGTAAAGAAGATTCTCATTTAACAGTCCCACGTTTCATTTTTGAATGTCCAATGTTTGTGCAAGATAGAAAAAAAAGTATTATGCCTCTACTGAAGAAAAGGAGTAGAAAGATAATACTGAAGAAGCTACAGTTAAATTAATTTACAGTGAAAATAATAGGACCTTATTTGCTCTTGGAAGGTTTGCAAACAGTACTTTTTTTAAACTAGATAGTCTGGTATTGCATAAATAGCCATATCAGTGTTTTTACTATTATTGTACTGGATACCTTTTGTACTTTTCGTGCGTGTTATAAAAAAGTGGAGTCTTTAAATACACGCCTTTCAATAAAATTGAACTGAGTTGAATTCCTGAGCCAGGTCTGGTTTGTCATTGTCCAAGTATCTGAGATATGTGACATACTGGGAGCTTAGTAACAGATGAGGATTAAACAGACCCATGTACTGGATGTGTGAACTAGATTGCTGATCACCTCACCGTGGCGTATTATGTAACCAGAAAACAGTGTACAAATGCTTATCACAGGTGACAGAGGCTCTACTGAAACACATGCAGGTTTACATGTACCTGCCTGTAAGCAAGAAGTAACTGAAGAACACTAAGGAGGCTCTTTACAGGCTGATCTGCTGGTAGAGTGGCAAGGTTACCTTTCCTTATGCCAACAACCTGGGTTCAGGAATGAGTTCTGGTTGTCAGAGGATCAGAAGGAGTAAGAATCAAGCATCCCAGAGAACTGTCTCCTTTGATGGAGGGTTGACACCAGTCTCAGCTGCAACACTGTCACCTGTGTGACCATAGGTGTCGGTGCAGGTTGGAGTGGTTGAGGAAGAAAAGAGTTTGGCTTGCTCTATGGGGTGCCACACAACTGTGTGCATGCCCATGCATTAAAGCCTGTGCCAATAACATTCTGGGGATACAATTCCTCAACCTGCATGGATAATCTCTGGTACACATGGATGCTGCACAGCCTCCTGTAATCCTCTACTCATATGTGCCCTGATGGGGAGACCCTGCCCTCCTTTAGCCCCACATTTGGGAGCAAGTCAGGGAGATGGAAGGAGGGCTGAAGTTAAGGGAGACAAGCCTAGATGGTTTCCTGCTACTGATAGGAGGCAGAGCCAGGACTGGAAAAGTACAGATTTAGAAAGGATTTGCTTCCCAAATGGTGTGGGAAATTGGATGTACTCATTTGGACATTGTGGAACCATCACATGAGGAGGAGGTTACCATAACTGGAAGGCACAGTACAGCTTGAACAGGCAAGTTACACTGTAAGTAAAGCTGTATGCTGCCATAATCATACCCTGTTGGAAGACTACTATTACCTAGAGGTGTAGACTGCTGTAGCGTTAAGATATTTTAGAGGTTATAAATAGGTCTTTTGGATAGTTTATTTGAATGTTACCTTTAGTGCTATGCGAAATGAGGAATTCCACTGGTGAAATTCAATCAATCAATCAAATCTTTATTTATCCAGGTGATCATTGTTGAGCAATGCTCATTTACAAGATGGACATGGGTGGAACATGGTAGACATAATAACACAAGGCAGTGCCTTTATATACAGTCAGAGTAAATACAGGTAGGTACAAATACTGAATACAGGGCAACCAAAAACAAGAGCCCATAAGAACTTGCACAGTTCAAGGCAATAGTTAAAAATATAGACAAGATATGCATACATACAATATCTGGGCACAATAAAAATAAGCATAGTTAGACCCTATTGTAAACTATAGTGGACTGAGTAACAGCTTGGCCAGCAGAGAAAGGTCAGGATAGAGGGGTTGGGGGGACCAGAGGACTAATAAAGATACAAAGGGAGAAACAAAATAGGGTGGGGGAGGGGGGAGCGGACAGGCAATGATGGAAAGGAATCAGATGGGGGATAAAGGGAGTGGAGAGTGCAGGGGAAGGTGCAAGGAGATAGGCCTCAACCAATGGTACGAGGAACTCCTATCCTGAAGCTGGGAGCAAAGACTGAAATTAAGGATAGCAGTAGTAAAGTAGGATGGGGACGCAAAGGGAGATGATGGGACAGCTAGGCTTGAGAAAGAGGTGAACGGGACTCAAGATACCTAAGCCTTATGTACGGATCTGGGCAGGATGGGGAACCACAGCAAGCACTGATGCACTGATGCACTGATGCAGATCCTGAATGGGTGAAGCAGTTGCATACTTCTTTGACTGAGTGGGAATATAGTGTCTTGAAGGCAGACAAGCAAACAGGGATGCTCAATTTGAGAGTTTTTTGCAGATTGTTCCTTAAAGAAGGCAATGCAAAGCTTATGGCCGCTTTACCAAAGTGAGATTTAGCCTTAGGTACTTTGAGTGAGATAAATGAATAACTTCTTAGAGCATAGTTACCAACTGCACTTAGCAGAAGGCAGCTAGAAATATAATGTGTCAGTGTTTTGGAGACAGCTCTGAAGGTCCAGAGTGCAGCATTTCTATCTCGCCTGAACTTGAGGGAGGTCCACTCCCTAGCTGCATACAGGGAGCAGTGATGCATGGCAAAGGGAAGTCCTGTCATAAACCTTAGGGCTCTGTGGTAAAGCATGTCCAGTTTTGCCAAGAAAGAGATGGGACACTGGCAGTATAGGAAGTCAGCGTAATCTACTAATGACAGAAATGCTGATTGGACCAGCCGCAGCTTAGCATCTCTGTAAAAAATTGATTAATTCTAAAGAAAAGGCTCAATCTCTGCCTTAGTTTTTTTAGCAGGTCCTCAACATGTTCTGTGAAGGTAAGTCTGTGGTCTAGCCACACTCCCAGGTACTTGAATTTTGTGAAAAATCCCAATTTTTCTCATAGAATTGTGGTAATCTGGGAAACTGATCCAGTGGTCCTTGGGTTTGCCGAATGGATAAACGGGGAAAAAAGCATCGCTTTTGTGCTTTTGGCATTGAGAAGGAGCTTTTTGTGTAGTAGTTGGCTATGCAGTAGATTAAATTCAGATTGGAGGTCTCCACAGGCAGCTTCAGGCATTGGGCGGCTTAAGTAAAGTACCATATCATCAGTGAACAGATGAATATTAGCCTTGTTTATACAGTTGTCAATATTGTTAATGTAGATTGCGAACAGCAGGGAACCTAATATAGATCCCTGGGGCACCCATCTTTGAAGAGGCATGAGGGATGATAGTTCACTTTCGGCTTTAACCTGCTGAAGGTATCCTGATAGACAGTCAGCAAACCATCGCAGTGATGAAGAGTCCAGGCCAATAGTCTGCAGGGAGGAGAGAAGTAGGCTATGATCGACAGTGTTGAAGACCTTACTTAGATCCAGAAACACAGCACAGATGAAGTTCCTGCTATCCAGATCACACTGCCAATCGTTAGTCACTTTGGCAAGAGCTGTAATAGTGCTATGTTTAGCTCTGATGCCAGACTGTACAAAGTATTAGTGCAGTATGACCATTCTGCCAGCTGAATTTCTGCCAGAATTTCACTGGTTCTTCTGCTGAATTCCACCTGGTATGATCTGTGGAAAAATATTCCATGAAACAGTATTTTTTCCATGGAAAATCATTCCACAACCATTTCCATGGAAAATATTGAGATCTGCAGAATAATATTCCATGGAACAGCATTTTTTCCACAGAAAATCATTCCACAATCATTTCTGCAGAAAATATTGAGATCGACAGAAAAAAATACTGCAGAAATGTTGTGGAAAATCTCATACCACATTTTTCTGCCACGGAATTCTACCATTCCATTTTTTGATGAAATTTGATGGAATTTTGGCAGAATTTTGAAAATTCCTTAAAATTTTGTTCCACCAGAATTCAAAAATTCCACACAGCACTAGTTATCTTCTTCTAAATGAATTATGGAACCTTAAAGATTTCACATTCTGTATCCTGTTTGGCTGCTGGTGCTTGTCTTGTTTTGCAGCTAAGAAATAGCAACCCCTAAGTGTTAGAGTAAATAGAAAAGCATCTACAACCAAAGATGTAGTTCTCTGTACAAAGTTCTGTTGACTTATACTATAAAATAATCATATTTTAGTGAGAACACAGTACTGCTCTTCTTCATACACAACAGTGACAATGTGGGTCCACAGCGGAGCCATCCCATGACAGACACTAGAGATGTCCAGTGTTCTCCTATCCATCTGTGTACAAATGGTAATGCAGAGTGTACTGCTGACAGGACACAGTGTTAGCAACTTGTAGAGGCCTGTTTAACCTAAAGTCAGAGAGGGGGACTCCACCATGCAGGTGCACTTGATGGTAGTAGTTTCATTGCAGTGATTCCTTACACCCAAAATAAATCTTGTTATGCAAAATATATACCATGTGTGATGGCCCTGTGTGCAACTGTGGGGCTGCTGTGCATGTTGGGGGTGTGCAGAGTCATGCAGGTGGTGGTGGGTATCTTGTGGGTGTGCACAGTTGGAATGGGTGAACCACTTATGGTTCAGTTTCCAAAGTTTGATATTTTCATGAAAACTCTGAAAAGGGGTCTTGTTTTCGAACTGATACATCAATGCATTTCTTTGCTAAGTCAAAATGGGAAAAAGCTGAATTTCAAAATAACAGGCAAAGAAAGGAACACAGCATGGCAGAATGCAGTTAAGAGTAGTAGAGAGGCACAAGGCAAGCTGCTATAATTTAAAATACTACATTACTATCTCTACACACCTCTCAAACTTGAAGAAATGGGCTTCTTATCGGAAGCAACATGCCAGTGTTGTAATAGTACGCTAACATGCTGCTTCTGGGAATGCCCCCAAATAGCCAGTTTATGAGAAGTTTATGAAAAGAAGTATTAAATGTGAGTTCAGAAACAATACAATGTACTGTGTTAAAAGATACTCTATTATGTATTCTGTGAATTGTACTTAAGAATTTATTTATTAGCAAAGCTGAAAGGTTAAGGGTTCCAGCAGCATCATTAGGAGTGAAGACGTTATTGTTGCAGCGCTACAAATAAAAAAATTACCATTGATAAAAGAATGGTTCAAATATATGTATCTCATCATTAATAATGAGAGGATTAGCCATCAAATGTTAGATCAAACAGATATTTTTGAAACTGTATGGGAACTCTTACAAAGGTTTGCTAACAACCATGATGATGTCTAGCATATAATAACTGTTTTAACTGGAGTAAACAGGAGAACACGGACAAATGAAATTGTTGTAAATGACTGAAATTGCATTTTGCATTGCTAAAACTGTCAACTATAAGTTATATAGTGATAAAATACTACATTTAATATTTCAATTTTTATAAATGATTTGCCTCAAATTTTTTTTTAAGTGGAAAACATTTACTGTGTGCTGATAATGCGGTCATTCTCAACACGGGCCTCTCTTAATCTAGGTTGCAAATTTCTTTGCAAACAAATGATGATAATCTGTTTACATGGTTGACATTAAACACAAACTAAATTGAACAAAAGCAAAACAAAAGTAGTGCATTTTGGTTCAGCTCAGAGGTTGGCACAATGCAAGGACAACCTATAAATAATGGATCGTAATGGTCAGCAGCTTTCAGTGATTCCTATTTTCCAGTAATTGAGAGTTCATTTGGATCCTAACTTGAGCATGATCTCACATATTGACATTCATGGGAAAAAGATGTATCAATAGTTAGGATATTGCTACAGAAATATTGATTGATTGAAGATGCACGAATTTTAAAAGCAAAGCAAATTTTGATTCCAGAATCAGTGAATCAGAATAAGGTTTTCTTGCCTAAGTACCTATGAATTTTAAATAATATTTATTTACTTTGCCCTGAAGGCATCATATTGAACTCACCACTGCAATTTATATTTATAAATGAGGATTTTGCCACCTCTGCTGGGGATAGATTATAATGCAGCAGTTGTTGCCTTCTGTGTCTAAACATTCTCTACCAAGCATCCTTTCTTCAGACTTTTGTCTGAACTCAGTGGCTTACAATACCATCAGCAAGTCATCTCTGCTTTTTTCAGTTAAATCTACTAAATTATCCATGTGCAAGAAATCCTTTTCCTGGTTTGCTCCAAGCATTCTGAATGATGTGTCTGATTTGGTTAAATCTGCATGCAGTGTTATGCATTTTTTTTTATTATTTATCCCCCTGTGGCTGCCTCGCTGCACCCCAACTCTCTCGCATCCCTGTCAGCTTGGGATCTGGCCGCCATCCGTCTCGCCTGGGACCACTAGCACCCCTATAGCCCCTGCGGCTTCCCCCCACACAGCGGGGTGGCAGGGAGTGCCCTGACTCCCCACCCAGAATGAATCCAGCTCGGGTGCCAGCATCCCTATGAACACTCGAGGGTGCCCATCAAGCCACAGAAGGCGCCACTTTTTTCCCTGTTCCAAGTTTCCCGAGAGTCGGTGGGCATGCAATGATGCGAGCTGTCATGATCACGCACGTGTCTGTGAGTGCTCCCATCCAGGCATCTGCCCCCGACTCCTCCCCTGAGTACGGCATGCATCTCTGCCCCCCAGCCTCCATCAGGGGGCAGTCAGGCACCGACCGTTGTGGACCCCACTCCCCAGAGAGGGAAAGCAGTCAATCAGATGCTCAATACCTCTCCTCCCCTGCCAGTCCCCAGCAACCCATGCTCACTCCCAAACCCAGGCCATCTGTGTGGTGTGAGATGCTGCGACCAGTGCCTCTGCCCTTAGCACCACTGGGCAGGCCAATGTTATGCATTTTAAATATCTTTAGAAGAAGTTATATTTCACAAATTCTAAATGTTCATGTTGACATTTCTAATTGTCTATAATGTTGCATTACTTGTTACTGTTGTTTGAATGTTCTATGTCAGGCATGGCAGGAAAAAGGCTGTGTCCTGTTCACTTCCAGGTTAAAAATAAAAAATGAAAAAAAAATTAAATTTACTGCACTGCATTTAGTCAGTAAAATTCTTCAGTTCTTGTGATCATACTTAGTATTTTGAATTAGTTCACTACTAGCTGACACACTTCTGGAACATCAAACTTAATGTAGTGCATTGACTTTCAAGAATGTGAGCCTTTCCATGTTTTGATAGATGAGGTTAGTTCTGTGTTCTTAATAGACAGAACAGTGGCACTAAAACTCCTTTCATGGTAAATGCTAGTGGGCGGGCAGGACAGGTATTGCAAGTAAGCTGCATACAATTAGGCCAGATGTGTGCCCTGCTATACCAGTACACAAAACCAGTACACAAAATGATCCTATTGTACCCAATAATTTGCTCCATGTGATACACATCAACCATGGCACTGACTGACTGTTCTGGACTGGCTTTGTCATCAAACTACCATCAGCAGACAGACTGAGAGGTCTGAACGATGTCCTGTATTCTCTTACCCTTTCATTGAGGGACAGGTTGCACATCCGTTGCATACTCATGGGATTTTCATGACTGAATCAACAACAGGCATGATATGGAGCTCTTCCATTAGCAAATTGGCATTCACTGTCACATATGTTCTCAGTCAACTGATCTACTTTTAATCTGGGGTCAAGGATGGTTGCACGGATGTTGTCTTTACATGTCAGTATGTAATTGAATCGGTCATCATTATCTAACCTATCAATCATGCTGGCTGCTAGTGCCACTGTTGGTTTGTCTGCATCTGTCTCATAAAACTTATTCTTCAGTTGGTCCATTATTAAGCACAGGCAGTGAATTTATTTCATCTCCTGGCTGAAGCATATGTAACCTCCCCCCACTGGCCCCTCAGTTTTTGTAGCAGGGCTGCTCCTCTCACATCTAGGTGCCACCGAGAGGGGTGGGGGAAGTCACTACAAATTATCTTTTTCAGAAACTCTGTGGACCCATTACTTCTACTTCTGAGCCTACCATCCTTCAGATAGGCAAACCAGGTGTGGCTACTACCTGGCTCACACTTGGGGGGACCATTTAGCATGGCCATCAACCTCGGTCCCTGGGAGAAAATGTTTGCTCAGCATTGTGCTAGGTTTGTATTTCTGGTCAGGGGCACCCAAGTAAATCCTGACACTGGAAGCAATAACTGAAATGTTCAAACCAGGATCGGATTCTAGAGTGTAGCTTTTATTCACATAACACAGAGAATAACAAAGCAAAGATAGACCCCCACAGGGCTACACTCACTGGTAATGCAGATTACTCAGGTACAGAGCACATTTCTTCACTATGAACCCTCAGGTTCTGAACAGATCTGGGCACACACAGCCTGAACTGGTACACTTCTCTTCTATTCCTTGACATGGCACCCCGGCCAGTACTAGGACACTTTTCCATATGGCATGGAGGTTGGTGGTGGCTCCCTAAACCACCCATGAGCACTCTCTAGCTCTCAGGGAAAATCCAAAATCCCTCATCTGGGTGCTTTCTTCAGACACTGACCAAGTGCCTGAGAGAAAACCATATGTGCTCAAACTGAACCCGAAGAGTTAAACCTGGTTACTTCAGATGGGGGGGGGGGGTCTCCCACCTCTTGCTTCCAAATCTATTCTCAGTCATTCATTTGGTTACATCACCTTTCTTTGAACTACAGTTTGTAGATGCTCTCTCAAAATGTTTAGCACATTTAACATTCTACATTTCACTCTGGAGGTGTCCTGACTTTAAAAGTTCTGTAAGTGGCTATGTCTTTACCCTAGACCCCAACTGTTGCAGCTGCTTCTAAACCATACACAGACTAAAAGTTCTGTACTTGGCAAGTCTTCCTTTGGCCCCACAGTAGGCAGACACTTTTACTCTAAACTCTCTCTTGGTGAACATTGTCCCTATATCAGAGGAGAACTTACCAAAGGTATGCAGATGCCCCAGGGCTTCTTTCCCACAACAGATTATCTGGTACTCACAGAACAAACTTGATTCTCAGGCAGCTTCTCCCTGTCCAGGCTGGCACAGGGGATTGTCCCTTAATTTCTGGAATTCCCTCCCATCCCTCTGGGGATGAGGCACTGGAACAACTCTAGGAATGGTCTCTGCCACTTTCTTCTGGTCTCTTCTGTGTTCCTCTCTATGGTGAGAACACACAACCCCTTCTTTCTACGGTAGCTCTATAACAGAGCTAGGCTCTGAGGAGCTGCACACAGCAGCACTCCTCTCTCTGTCTCTCTCTCTCTCTCTCTCTCTCTCTCTCTCTCTCTCTTTCTCTAGTCTCCACACAGACTGGCTTGAATCTCCTAACATTCTACTGCTAACCCCTGCAGTTAGCATTCCAATGTGGCTTATGCTGCTGCGAGAATTCTATGGTGACATCATCACTCCAGCTCAGCTAAAACTGAGAACAGAGTGAGACAGTGTGAAACCCATTTAGCTGGCATCTCACAAACTGCCTTTCCCTGCCTGCCACTGGTTCTAAGTGGTATTCTAGTAACCCCTGGGAACAAGGGGGTTACACATAGTTTTTAGGCACACATGTCTCTGGTGGCAATCTCAAAGTGTCTCAAGATGTCTCAGAGATAGCCTATGAGATCCCAGTAAAAAGCATATAATGCCACACCATCTGCTATTACATGGTCCCATGTGCAGTCACTGACTACTGCAATTTGCTTAAGAATCTGCTCCAGTATAGACAAAATGGAATTCCAGCACGTAGTCACATCTGAACTGACTGGTATGGGGGAGGTGGTGCATTGTCTGCAACTCAGATGAAAGGCCACATACCTTTGGTAAGACTACAGTGACCCACAATTGGTAGTAACTTATTTCTGATCTTTGAGAAACTTAGTCTCTACCAGGTTCAGGCTATGGGCAAAGCAAGAAATACTTGAAAACCTGCTTAATGCCTTTATACATCCTACTATTGGGAGAGATATTAGACAGTGTGGGCTGGGCTTTAATAGCTATGCTGATTACACCCAGCTGTAGCTGTCCTGTGTACCTGAGGGGGGATACAGTCTCTGGGCTGACTGAGTGCTGTAAGGAAATTCATGACTGGATGGCTGCCAGTTGCCTGAGTCTTAATCCATTGAAGACAGAGTTGCAACTGGTGGAACCAGGTTGGTATGGGTCAGCAATGAACAGTACAGGTGCCACTTTATCACTGCTAAATGGTATCATGCTGGGAGCTGTAAGTAGGGTTAGAAGTCTGGGAGTCATTGTGGACTGCAGGCTAAGAATGGAATATCAGGTTTTAGCTGCAGTCTGCAGTGCCTTTTTCCATCTACAAAACATTGCCCAGATTAAGCCCTTTCTTGTGTCAAATGATCTGTCAGCACTGGTGCATGCTTTTGTTACATATAACATAGAAACAGAATTTATTAGATGATAAGGACCATTTGTCCTGTCCAGTCTGCCCAGAGGTTCCCTGGCTAATCCATCTCTGCAGACCATAGCTGGTCTTCAGTGACCCTTCCTCCTCCCTGTCTGTTATCTAATACACCCCTGTGTCTATCTCATGCATGCTTGAAGCCCCCCACTGTGTTTGCCTCCACCGGTTCTGCAGACAGAGTGTTCCAGGTAACTACCATCCTTTCAGTGAAGAAATATTTCCTCATACCTCTCTCTTTAATATATCCCCCCTTTAGCTTCATTATATATGGTCTTGGTACTCCTTCTCATTTGAAAGATACTTTTGTCCTGCACCCTGTTTACTGCTGTGAGGTACTTGTAGGTCTCTACCCTTTCAACTCTCACTCTCCTCTCTTCCAGGATGTATATATCAAGATCCCTCAGTCTCTCATCATATGGCTTCTCATGCAACCCCAAAACCATTTTAGTTGCCCTCCTCTGGACTGCCTACACCCTGCCTATGTTCTTTCTTAGGTGCAGCCTCCAAAACTGGACACAGTACTTCAGGTGGTCTGGCAGGTAATACAGTGGCAACACCACCTTCCTCCTGCTGGATATACCCCACCTGATGCATGCCAGCATCCCACTCGTCCTACTCACTGTTTTGTCACACTCCTCTACCATTTTGAGGTAATTAGATATGATAACCCTAAGGTCCCTTTCCTGTTTAGTGATAGTCAGTACCTCCACCCCCCCACCCACATACACACACACACACACACACACACACATATCCTATACTCACCGCCCTAGGTTCCTATGTCCTAGGTGCATGATCTTGCACTTTTTGGTATTGAACCCAAACTGCCATGCTTTAGACCACTTCTCAAGTTTCCCCAGATCCCTGCTCATTCTCTCCACCCCCACTTTGAGTGTCTGCCCTATTGCAGATTTTGGTATCATCGGCAAAAAGACATATCTCCCCTTCCAGTTTCTCAGCAATGCCACTTATGAAGCTATTCAAGATAACTGTTCCCAGTAGTGAGCCCTGTGGCACTCCACTGATCACACCTCCATTATTCAAGTGACTGCCATCTACTACCACTGTCTCCTATCTGTTTATCAGTTTCTAACCCAATGCAATCCCATGACTTGAGAAGTGATACAGCAGTGCAGGGGTGGTGCAGATATAGAGGGCGACCAGCCCCACACAAACAACAACTTCAAAGCAACCTGCATTCCAGATAATTAAAAGCAAATTAGCTATAGTATTTCTGGATAGTGCCAGTTTAATGGTAGCACAGTGTAATGGTATTTACAAATTCACTTCATCCAGCACATATATCCCATAATGAAGCAGTGCAAATACAAAATAAATGCCTCACATGAAAGTGCATTCCCATTGGTGTCTCAGACTGCAGATTCCAAATGTTTCTAATATGCTCAACGATTCACCCTTGAGAGGACATATGGTGCATCCTATGTACACTTTCATACAGTCACACCATATAACATACACAACAAAATTAGTTGTGCAGCTAATGAATTCATGAACCTGCACAATTCTGCCACCATGATTTCTAAATAAGGTGTGCAGTAAAAACTACAGGAAACCCACTGCCACTAATAGCCTACCACATAAAAACAGTGAGCACCCTAGAAGCCTTGTTAACTCTATCCCTGATGGACAGTTCTTAAGGCTATGTCATAATTGTTCAGACATCAGTGACTATATTGTGCAATCAGAAGTTTAAAAAAAACTTCAAGGCTGTGATGAGCATTGTATATCACAGGCTTAGGTTAGTGCCTTAAATACTGACAGAGCATCACTATTGTAGTGGATAGTAAAGTGCGAAGTTTGGTGAGGCTATGTTGGCCTATCCTGTAGGATGACCCTCTCTAGGGTAAAGCAGTGAGTGAGACCCCAAGAATATCCTTGAAAAGAGCTAGGAATTTATGTAACTGCTTGGTTCACAGTCAATATACAGAGGGTACTGATGACCAAGACGATGCAGTGGCTTCCTGTGGGGCCAGTAGGAATGTATAAGTGTGGGAACTGTAGTCAGGGAAAGGAATTTAGAAATCCTCAGGCCAGGTGACACAATTCTGCGTGTCTTTTAATTAATTTGCTGTACAGCTAATTTTGTGGTGTACGCTATGGTATGACTGTTGAAAAGCAGTATTGTAGCAAATTTCCAGAGGGCCTGGGTGCAAGGCAATGTTACAGGGCCCCTCCCCAGTTTTGAATAAACATCAAAATTATGATTTGAGCCCCTCAAACCTTGTGGGTCTGGATGCCACTGCACCCCCTGCACCCTTGTAGTTATGCCCCTGTTGAAAAGTATACATAAGATGCACCATATGTCCTCTCAAGGAGAGAATCCTTGAGCATATTAGAAGCATTCAGAATCTACAGTCTGAAAAAATGAGACATATTAAAACACCTGATCCAGATAAGATATTGGCCAATATTTATAAATCTTTTCCTGAGTGATGGACCACAACATTTCTGAATATTTTTAATAATATCTTGCATGGAGAAAAATTTCCTGAGAGCTGGAGGGGTAGTATAATATTCCTGATTTATGAAAAGGGTCAAATTACTGATCCAAGAATGTATAGACCAGTTATTTTTTTATTTATTTGCTTTTGTTTACCAGGTAAGCACACTAGACAACCAAATGCCTATTTTCAGGTGCAACCCAGGAGATTACAAAGATACATTCAAGGTTACAGAAATACATTCAGGTGCAACAGGCAAACAATAAGAGCAGGTACAAGTAAGGGCAACAGTCATAAACATGGTCAATGCAGCAACTTCAGGGGACATTTACCTAGCCAGTGGGAGGAAGATAAATCATAGTCAAAGGAGGCAGGCAGTCAGCTGAGTTTAACAGGCAACACGGCTTTGCAGGCTAGGGGTTATGGAGTACATCAAGCAGATTTCAAAGGGGGATAGGAGAGGCCGGTGAATAACCTAAAGGAATAGAACAAATGGCATATGCACAATTTGATACAGTAGAGCCAGGGAGGATCCATCACAATCTGTTCTTTGATCACAGTATGTTTCACTGGTAGGGAAGGTCAGGAGACCCTAACCCTAAAGCAGTCAGAAATCAGTGGGACATGCGGCAGGGGTACATTAAGTGCAGAGGCAGGTAGCGGCAGATTTGAGGAAGCCCCAGAGGGAAGCTTTAAAGCAGGAATGGGAGGTAGAGGAGAGAGTGCTCGCTGGAAGGGAGTTCCATAGTCTAGGGTCAAGAGTAGTGAAGGCCCGGTCACCCATTTGGGTGCGTGTTTTAGGAACCAGGAGGACATGGGAGTTGCTGGACCTTAGGTGGTAGGAGGAGGAAGGGGGTATGAGGGTAGCTGCAAGAGCAGGCGGGGTGGCAGTTCTGGTAACCTTGTCAATGAAGTTGCCTAGGACAAAGTACCAGTGCTTTTCCAGTGGAAGCCACTTCAGCTGGGAATAGCTCTGGCAGCGGTGGGTGAGGCGGGGGGCAGAGAGTGCGAAGCGACATACATTATTGTACGCTGTATCCCATTTGGAGAGACTGTTTTTGTAGAGAGGGCAAAGGAGACAAGGCCATAAGAGAGCGTGGGTAAGAGGACTCTTCTGGCTAGGGCGAGACGAGTCGCCGGGGTGGGTGAGGCATCTTTTTGCTCTGTACGCATGGCCCAACTTACTGTTTGAGGCCTTCCAGGCATTGCGAATGTGCAGAGTGCAGTCCAGTTGTGGATCAAGTGTCACCCCCAGATACTTGACAGATTCAGCATCATGTAGGAAGGATCTATCAGCACATGAGATCCTTAGAGGGGACGGGACCACTTTTAATTTGGCTGTGGAGTCTAAGAGCATGGTTTGAGTTTTCTGCATGTTGATAGCAAGCTTGTGGGCCTCCAGCCAGGATTGGATTTGGTTGAAGTCAGAGTTGAGCTTGGTGTCGATGTCAGAGCTGTCCTGGGAGCTGAACAGAATGTCATCAGTGTACAGAATAGAACGTTCGTGAGCCGGGGCCAAGGGCAGCTGATTAATAAAGAGGGAAAATAGGAGGGGCCCAAGGACAGAGCTCTGAGGGACCCCACAGTTGACCGGTGCAGACTTTGACAGGGCCTTGTTGAACCAGGTGTACAGCTGTTTGCCCAAGAGGTAGCTGCTGACCCAGGCAAGGGCAGGGTAGGAGAAGCCCAGAGACTGGAGAGAGGAGCGGAGGAGTGAGTGGTCAACACGGTCGAAGGCTTTTGAGAGGTTCACGAAGATGGCTCCAGTCAGTTTGCCTTGATCAGCAGCAGATCTGATATCAGAGGAGACAACCGCTAGGGCAGTGGATGTACTATGCCCTTTCTGGAAGCCATGTTGTGCAGGGGAGAGTAAATCGTAGATCTGCAGGTAATGGGAGACCTGCGAGGCAACCACCCTTTCAAGAAGCTTGCTGATTGCTGACAGTATCGCTATCGGTCAATAGTTCCTGAGATCCTTGGGGTCGCCCTGTTTGTGAACAGGGATGACTTTGGCTACCTTCCAAGTGTCAGGAATGGTGCCTGACAGAAGGGATCTATTGAAAATGTGGGTGATAGGGTGGGCAAGTATGGAAGCCCCAAGTCTGAGTAGATTAGGCTCAAGGCTGTCATGCCCGGCACCAGTGTGGGGGGGAGACCATCAAGAAGCTTCTGGGTCTCCAGGACGGAGATGACCCTGAGGTAAAAGGGAGGTCGAGGGATTGCACCGACTGGAGTAGAGTCCCAAGTTTTGGAGACATGGGGGAGGAAGGAGAGAGCAGGCAGATCAGTGAACAGGGAGTTGAAGGCATTGGCAATCATAAGGGGACTATTGCAGTTTACTCCGCCAATGTGCATGTCAAAGACCTGAGCTCTAGCGGACCCACCGGCCAAGTTTTTGATGTTTTGCCAGAAGCTCCTCAAGTTTCTGGATGAGGAGAGTAGGGCAGATTGACAATGTTCACTGTTGGCAGAGCGAATGGCTCTTTCGCAAGTGTTTCTCACCTGCCTGTACTCTTGGAGGTCAGTACTGGAGAGGGAGGCCCTCAGTGAGCCCAGCACTTGTCCCTGTACTCATGAGGGAGAAAAAGATCTCCATGAAGCCACTTTGTGACTGTGCCCTTTACCCTCCTTTGTGAGAGGGGCGCATGCTTGCTTTGCAGGGGGTAAAGACAAAGAAAAATTGTCAAGGCCACAGAGGGGTCAAGCTAAGCAGTGACCTGAGACCAATCTGTTTGTCGCAGGTCTGAGAGGTAGTCTTCTACGTTAAGTTTGGAGAAGTCCCTCATCTGGATCACTTTGAGGGGAATTTTAGGAGTAAAGATACCCCAAATGCAATAGGTGGGAGAGTGATCCAAGATGACATCAGGGATGGTGCTGCTGGAGACAATTCTGTCTGGTCTGTTACTCAGAACCCAATCGATGAGGGATCCCTTGTCACCTCATAAGTAGAGCCTCGTGGGTTTCTTAATGAGTTGGCTGAGGAAGAGACCCGCCAGCAAGGGCTCATATTGCTGGAAGTTGTGGCCCACCCAGCTTAGGTTGAAGTCTCCCAGGACCAACAGCTCATTTGAGCCAACAACGGGACTGAGACTATTAAGGAGAGAGGAGAGCCCTAGCACACACCCCTTGGTTGGATTGTAAGCACATACCAAGTGTATCTTTTTGGTATTGCCAAGCAGGAGTAGAGCATGTAAGGACTCAATAGAAAGGGGTGGGAGAGTGGTGTGTCCTATAATAGATACATTTAGCTGAGTCTTGTAGTAAAGGAGCACCCCACCCCCTCTCTTGTTCCCGATGGTCCTGCCTGAGGAGGTTGTTGCCCAGAAGGGCACATGCAGAGTCTGGGATGTGTGGCTTCAGCTAGGTTTCCGAGACCCCCATAATATCAGGGTTGTAATGGGCCACCTAAGCTGTAAGTTCTGCTATGTTAGGTAGTAAACTTCTAATGTTCAGATGCACCAGCTTCATACCTTTGACAAATAGCCAGGTGGGAGGGGACTTCAGGGAGGACCTGACAGCCTGCAGTCCATGGGATTGGACTGAGGCCCCAGAGCAACCAGTCAGCGGTGGCATATTTAGCGGCCATGAGGGGGCAGGTCCAACAGGACTGGACTTAGGTCTGTGGCAAGCACAGGTAGCAGAAGTGGGGCTGAGTTAGGTGATATACCCTAGATTAGTCCTCCCAGGGCAAAGGTGAAGGGCCAGGCAGCTGGGGGAGGAGAAGAGGGTCAAGGTGGCTGAGGGAGGTGACTCGTGACTAGTTGGTCACATCACAACTGGTACAGGAAGCACTGGCAAATTACCTGGTTACCCCTAAAATTGAGAAAAACAAGAGAGCTGCCTTGGTCTCAAGGTTTACTAAACATGCAGAAATTGAGCTGACGTTAACTCTAAATGCGGCAGGATGCTGTTTCAGACTCCAAGTTTACCACATACACCAGGACAGTAAATAAAATAGTCGCAAGCTCTAGAAATAAGTATTGCTAACTCTTAGTAATGGCAGGATGTAACCAAACATTGCACTTAATAGAGATACAGTCACTAGAATACGTTATTGCTAGTAGTTAGTAACAGCAGGATGTAACATCTCATTGCACGTAGTAAAGATATCTTCAGTAAAAGGGTAGCCTAGCATGGAGCCAACCAGGATGGCGAGTACATTAGCCAGCCCCTGGGTTGGTGGGAGGAGCTAAACAAGTATTTAATGGGAGGAGGGAACGGGGTGGGGAGGAGGGAAATTTTTACCCCGATAGCTGTGCGTCCCTACAAAGAACAAAGCCTGCCCAAAACAGCAGCAGCACCTCTCTGGTAAGTGCTGACCATAGTCCTTTGTTATGAGCAGTCCTAGGCTTGTGAAACAGTTCAGAGGTGCCGGGGGAGGTCCACCCGGTGATGCAAGTGAGCCGGCACCTCTACCCCAGATTGTAGCCAAATTGCAAGGAAAGGAGAGCAGAGTCTGTTCCGGGGGTGGGGCCCTGTTGGAGCAGGGACTCCTTTGCCTCCCTAGTCTAGACACTTGGCAAGTGTGAGCCGTGGGACTTGAGATGCAGCCTTTTGTCTGGCAGTCAGGACGTCACGGAGGTCGGCGGAGCCAATCAAATGCAAGTGCAGCTTTCAAACCTGCCGCCAAATACTTGCGGTCTTTGTGCTCCTGGTGAGAAATTACCCCCGATAGCTGAGCGTCCTCACAAAGAACAAAGCCTGCCCAAAACAGCAGCAGCACCTCTCTGGTAAGTGTTGACTGTAGTCCTTTTGTTGCGAGCAGTTCCAGGCTTGTGAAACAGTCGGAGGTGCCAGGGAAGGTCCACCCAGCAATGCAAGCAAGCCGGCACCTCTACCCCGGATCGGAGCCAAATTGCAAGGAAAGGAGAGTGGAGTCTGTTGCAGGGGGGACCCTGTTGGAGCAGGGACTCCCTTGCCTCCCTAGTCTAGATGCTTGGCAAGTGTGAGCTGCGGGGCTGGAGATGCAGCCTTTTGTCTGGCAGTCAGGGTGTCACAGAAGTCGGTGGATCCAATCAAGCGCAAGTGCAGCTTTCAAACTTGCCACCAAATACTTGCAGTCTTTGTGCTCCTGGCAAGAAATTACCCCCGACAGCTGAGCGTCCCCACAAAGAATAAAGCCTGCCTAAAACAGCAGCAGCACCTCTCGGGTAAGTGTTGACTGTAGTCCTTTTGTTGCGAGCAGTCCCAGGCTTGTGAAATAGTTCAGAGGTGCCAGGGGAGGTCCACCCGGCAATGCAAGCAAGCCGGTGCCTCTACCCCGGATCGGAGCTGAATTGTGAGGAAAGGAGAGCGGAGTCTGTTGGGGGGGGCCCTGTTGGAGCAGGAACTCCCTTGCCTCCCTAGTCTAGATGCTTATTCTCCTGGACACTTCACAAAAACTGATAGGGTAGAATAATTCTTCAAAAACTGCAGACATGGGTGTCACAAAATCATTTATTAGCAGAAACTCAAAATTTCTTTTGAAAGAACCCTTCTACTACTCAGCATTGTTTTGTCCTTAATCATCTTATACATACAATATGTCAAGGTTAAGAAATCTAAGCATTATTGCTACTTTGTTGATCTGAAGGCAGCTTTTCATAGTATTAGCTGTCAGCTGTTATGCCATAAGCTGTGGACACTGGGTATAGACCTTATCTGCTGGACATCTTAATAAGATTACATCAATATATCTGGGTAAAGGTTCAGTATAACCAGACTAGTACAAATTAAAACAAATCTAGGTGTTCAACAAGGATGCATATTGACTCCCTTGTTATTTAACATATACATTAAATGACTAATAACCCAGCTCTCTAATTCTGAACTTTCCTAAGGTTTTTGATAATCATATCAGCTTATTAATTTATGCAGATGATATCATATTACTGTTTACTTCTTTGATGGGACTCCAAAGAAAATTAAATCTATTTGTCAAAGTGTGTATAGAAAATGTTTTAAGTAAAAACAAAGATAAGACAAAATTAGTGATTTTGGGGAGTAGAGTAAAGAAAAAGCCTAAATTATATATAGAAAATTATTCTATTGAAACTACTGGCTATTATGGTTACCTGGGGTGAGATTTACCGAAAATATTTTATGAACTAAATATACTGAGTTATTAGAAATTAAACTGAAAAATGCTTTCAATGTTTTCAAGACATTCAATCATAAACTAGGGAATGGCTCAGTTAAAGGCATCTTAACATGATTAAATGTGAAATTAAAATCTGGAATCTTATATGCAGCAGAAGTTTGGGGTGCGTCAAATATTAAACCTTTAGAAATTATTTTTAACAAAATACTGCAATACATCTTATCAGTCCCAAATGCAGTTCCTCCAGAAATATTGAAAGCAGAGCTGAGGCAATATTCTCTATCCTCTCTGATAAGAGAGAGGCATCTAATTTTGCATTGGACATCTTCTTCTTACCTGAGGAACGGCTGCCCAGACAAAGTCCGGAAGAACAAATTAGTTATGCACAACTGGGTTTCATTTTCCCAGTCTTCAAATGTACTATTTATTTAAAATGTGATAACTGGGAAAGGCACACAGAGCAGAAGCTTGTTTCCAGGTACGACCTGAGGGAAGGAGGTACAAATACAGTGGAGGAGAAAAACAAACAGATACAATGTGGTACAGTATAATATTTATAGCTTAATATTTACAGCATAATATTTACAGTATAATACAGAAATTAGTCAAAAATAACAGTAAACTACAAAGAGTAGGTAAATACCCATTATGAGAATACAATGCAGAGTTACTAACAGGAGCTATGATGGAAAGGGAGAGCCTATGAATAGAGAAAGCAAACATGTCAAAGTGGTAGCAATTGATTCAGAAAATGGAGGGGAGGCGTGAGGAGTGAAGTTAGGGCCTTGGACAGTTTCAGGAAGTAGTGGGAGGTGCCGAGAAGGCACTTAAGGGCAGAAAAGGAGGGAGTGAGACAGGTTTGGAGGGGTAGATTGTTCCAGATGGATGGGAATTTACAGGAGAAAGCTAATTTGCTAGTTGAAGTGCAAACTCATGGGAGGGTGAAGGAACAATGGCAGTTTAAACATGATTTGTAGTGGGAGGGAGTAGCAGAATTTAACAGAGAGGAAAGGCAGAAAGGAAGAGTACTGAACCAGAATTTGAAGATGAAGGTGAAGCAGTGAGACAAGCATCTCTGTGTTAGAGATTGGAGAGATAGGGAGGAGTACAAGTTACAGTATTGTGTCATGTGTGGGGAACTGGAAGAGAAATGACAGAAAGCAGTGAAAAGGATGTCTAGTTTGGAGAGAGAGGTAGCAGGAACAGCACTGAAGACTACATCAGAGTAGTCAAAGGCAGAGAGTATCCATTTCACCAACAGGTCACACCAGACAGGGATGGGGAGGCTGTCCTTATGGCAGTAGAGTAGACCAAGTTTAGGATGTAAACTGGAATGCAGGGTCTTGAAGTGGGATGAAACATCAAGTGAGGGATTGAGCCACATACCTAGATATTTGTAGGCCAGGACATTTTTGAGGGGGGAGTTAGCAAGGGAGTAAAGAGCAGGAATGGGAGCCTGGCATGTTTTGTTTGGAACCAAAGGTCATGGCCACAGTCTTTTTGGTATTCATTTTTAGGCAGTTAGCCATGAACCAATTGGATATAGAGTTAAAATCTTGTTGAAAGGAAGTTTGGACTGTGGCACGTGGACAGCTGGTTCTGATTTCAATATGATATCTTTTCTGCAAAATAAAAAATGTAAGAGAATGTCTGTCAGGAGAAAATACTGTCTTGCTGAAATTGACACATCAAACCTCCCAGGGATAAGTTCAAAGAACAGGAGGTAGCTTAAACTGCAGATATCTGAACTGCAATTACTTTATTAAGTTTACTTTGAAGCCCTGGAAATGAAATATCCATTCATGACATCTTCAGGGAAATCCTTTGATTTGCACTAGGTGTCATAAAGGCAGGAGAAAATGCATGTATTGGGGTGTCTCCCAAGATCGCCAGTAATGACATCAAAAAGACTTTTGATGTCTGGGTGAAACAAATTGCAGACTGGTTCAAGAAGTCCAATATGCATGTGTTGGAGGGTGTCATCTAAGGAAGCCAGAATTATATCAAAGAGGCTTTGATGTCTGAGACTAAATTAGGAAGTCCAATATGCATTTGCTTGGGGTTATCCAGTGAATTACATCAAAGAGGCTTTGATGTCTATGTGAAGCAGACCCCAGACCGGTTTTGGCAAGTCACATTTATGTCATCTATTATTTTTTTAAATATCTTAGTAGGACATCCTGTGTTATAAAATACAAATTTCAATACACCAAGGCAGAGTTAGGTGACATCAGAGAGAGAAAGGTGGCTCAAGACTATTTTTAAAAATACTGAGCAGACCTTACACAGAGACATTCATTTCCTGACTGAGAGAGAGAGGAACATCAAAGCACTGAAAGATTAACAAAGCAAGAATACAATTATCTAAGACCAGTCTGAGTGTATGGATTATAGGAATTTGCACTTTTAAACCTGTTTTGTTTTTAAGGCTGTATGTGTTGGGATATTTTGTCCTGTATTTACTGTTTTGCTATTTTTATCTATTTTAAAGTAAAGATATATATTTTAAAAACAGAAACTGCCTGGTGTGCCTTGAAACTTCTTTTCTTTATAAGTGAAGCTTAGATGCCTATAGTTGACACTGTGCATGAGCTTATTGTGATACCAAACTGGGAAACAGAAAAGAGTTCTCTAGGTCCTACAGTACATAGAGTTCTAAGGGTTCATTTTGAAATACCTGGTTAGGTGCTCGAAGGCAAAAATATCTGGCCCCCTGAAGACAGAATTATTTGAGCCTGATAATTGGGTATGCTAAAAAGAGGTTATCAGTTTGAATCCCTCCAGAACTTGGGACTAAGGTGACTCGAACCCACAAAACAGACAAGAGGGTTACCTTGTGATGTTCACTGTTCACAATTCTACACTCAGAGGGTGGCACTTTGGGAGTACAGGGCCGACCTGCTGAGTGAGTTTGTGACAGATTGGTTGGCAGCAGTGGCATATACAGTTTGGTGGTATAAGCTTTATTGTTCAGTGTGTCAGCTTCAGACTGTTCAGCTCACTTGGGAAAAAGAAAGGCAGTGTTTTATTTCAAAAGGAAACAGAACTATATCCCTTCATTTACAGTTAAGTTCCTACCCATTTTTTTTTCTAAAGTGCCAGTCAGAGTAGCAGTAGTCAGGAAAGATGGCTTCCAACTACAGCAGGCACACTGTAGAATACTTAAAGCAGTTGTGCAGGGACAGAGGAGTCCCGTTCAAGGTGACAGCCAAAAAGCAGAACCTCATAGAGGCCCTGATGGTAGCAGATACCCAGCGCAGCGAGTCATCAACCATGACTGAAAAAGACCAAACCTTGAGTGTGGCAGAGCTAGCAGCCAGTGCTGTGTCCAGGTCCAGCAAAGAGGACAGCAGGGCCACTGTCAATGAAGGGCCACAGTGGCAGGGGATGGTCACCAGTATCCTGAATCCAGAAGTACTCAGACTGCAAATTGAGTTGTGCAGGATGGAGCTGGAGTTCCAGAAAAAGAGGGAGTGAGAGAGCTGAGAGGCAGTGTGGGAACGCCGAGAGGCAGAGAGGGAACAGCGAGAGGCAGAGCTACAACAGAGGGAGGCAGACCAGGAGGAGTGTGAGCGCCAGTGAGCTGGAGAGGAGAAGAGAGAGAAGAGCCAGAGGCAACACGAACTGGAGAAGCTACAACTCCAACCAGCGACACCAGAGCAGGTAAATGGCTTTGGTTTAACTGGAACTGCAGGACTGGGTTACAAACTGAACTCCAAATTAATAACCGAGTTTACCAGGGGGGAGGATATGCATGCCTTTTTAAATTCTTTTGAAAAAGTTTGTATTCAGGCTAAAATTCCTAGAGAGTCCTGGAGCTTCCAGCTATCCCCGCTACTTACCAGGAAAGCTTGGGATGCATTGGGTCAAATGGACAATGAGGACAGCAAGCTAAAAGCTGCACTGTTAAAAAAGTTTGAATTAACTGTGGAATCACACAGAGCTAAATTCCACAAGTTCAGGAGAAGCTCTGATATGAGCTATGAGCAGCTAGCCACGAAACAACGTCAGTTTTTAAAACGTTGGTGAGAAGGAATTGAGGCAAACTCTGTTGATAAAACTGAAAGTGTGATTTTATTAGAGCAGTTTTATTGGGCATGCCCAGCAGCGCTAAAAACCTGGCTAGAGGACCAAGATTCCAAAACAGTGCAAGAGGCTGCTGAAGTCTTGGACTGCTATGCCAAGAGCAGACCTGCTCTGAGAGTGAATGAGGCAGGCGTGGCAGCACAGAAAGGGAAAAGTGTGCCTTCAGGACAGCTAAAACCCTCACTGCCTCCACTGAAACCAGTTAGCCCCAGATTTCAGAGAAAATATTTCTCTGAGAGAAGAACTGAATGTTGGTTGTGTAAGGAAACTGGGCATATTGCCAGACAGTGTCCCAGAAAGACAAGCCATAATACATAACCGGGTACTAGAAAAGAAGTGGGCTGTTTGTGTGTCCCTGGAAGCATGCCAGTGAACATGAGGGAACACATGCACCCAGTCATGGTGAATGGTGTACAGACACAGGGGTAAAGGAACACAAGGGCATCCCTGACATTGGTAAAGGGGGATCTGGTACAGCCTGGTCAGCTTATACCCAATAAATACATCACTGTACAGGACTTTGCAGGTGAGGAGAAAACATTGCCCCTCACTAGTGTTCTCCTAGACTGGGGTGAAACAGGGGGAACTGTGCAACAGGTGGCTGTAGCCACAACATTAGCAGTGGATGTGATCCTGGGAAACAATCTCCAGCAGGGGATAGTATGTGCAGTTACCCGTAGCCAAGCGGCAAGAGAAAATTGTAGTTCCCTGAACCCAACAGAAACCAGTGTGGAAACCACTGAGAGGCTGGTTCCCCAGCCCGTATCTCCAGATGGGGAGACTGATAAAAAGGGGGTCGAAATTTCCCCAGTAGCAAGTAACCACACAGCTACAGAGGGTTACTCTGAAGAGGGAGGGGTGACCCCTTATCAGAGGGTTGGGATTGACAGTGATCCTGAGGGCCCTGACGCTAGTGCTAGGGACCCTAGTTTAGCGACTGAAGGGGACCTGTCCCATGCCTTGGGACTGTGTGAGGGGTTTGCAGCTGCTCAGAGGAGTGACCCAAGTTTAGAGAAGCTAAGAGCTTGAGCAGACTCTGACTGAGCACAGGGAGGTGATGGCAGACATGAGGTTTATTGGGAAAATTGACTTATGTATACACAGACAGTACAGACAGAGGGAGGGATGCTAGGCAGGCAGCTTGTCATTCCCCAGGGGGTATAGTGAGCAGTTGCTCAAAATTGCACATGATATTCCCTTGTCTGGTCATCTGGGAATCACGCACACTATGCAGCGGTTGGCCCAGAATTTCTACTGGCCTGGCTTCAGCCAGCAGGTGAAGGAGTATTGCAGGTCTTGTCACCAGTGCCAAGACATAGCTAAGGCAGGCAAGAAAACCCAAGCCACCCTGATTCCATTGCTCACAGTGAAGGAGCCATTCCAGAGGGTGGGAATAGATATTGTGGGGTCTTTAAATACCCTCAGCTCCTCAGGGAAGAGATTCATCCTGACTGTGGCAGATTATGCCACCCGGTACCCAGAGGCAGTCACCCTATCCTCTCTGAGGACAGACAAAGTGGCAGATGCTTTACTTGGGATTTTCTCCCATGTTGGGTTTCCACAGGAGTTAATCACCGATCGAGGGGGGTTCCTTTATGTCGGACCTGATGAAATGTTTATGGAAGAAGTGTGGGGTGGTGCAGAGATACACGACACCATATCACCCACAAGCCAATGGACTTGTGGAACGTTACAATGGTACCCTAAAGTCAATGCTCCAGGCATTTGCTGAACAGCATGGGAGGGACTGGGAGAAATACCTTCCTCAGCTGTTGTTTGCATACAGGGAGGTGCCCCAAGAGTCGACAAGATTTTCCCCCTTCTAACTCTTATATGGACGCCAGGTACATGGGCCCCTAGACTTGATCCAGGAGGACTGGGAAGGCAAGCACGCCACCCAGGGAACTCCCATTGTGGATTACTTCCTTAGGTTTAGGGAAAGGCTGAAGGATCTTATGGGGACAGCCCAGAGCAACTTGGCAACTGCCCAACAGAAACAAAAAGTGTGGTATGACCGCAGAGCCAGAGTTCACTCATACATGGTAGGTCAGGAAGTCATGGTCCTTATTCCGATCCGGAAAGACAAGCTGCAAGCTGAGTGGGCAAGACCATACAAAGTGGTTAGGAAGGTAAATGACGTGAACTACATTGTGGAGTTACCTGACCGTAGACAGACAGAAAGGATGTACCATGTCAACATGATGAAGCCATATGCAAATAGGGCTGACATGGTGTTTGCAGTGTGTAGTCATGGGGAGGGGATGGATGAAGGAGTCCTCTGTGGAGGCAGTAAAATTATCTCCCCAGCTGACCCCGGGCCAGATCCAGAAAGTAAGGGAGGTTTTAGCAGACTTTGCCCCCTTGTTTAGCACCAAGCCTGGACTAACCTCCTTATCGACACACGATGTGGAGACAGGGACACAGATGCCCATACAGCAGACAGCATTTCAGGTGTCAGAGGCTGTCCAAAAAGACATAAGGAGGGAAGTGGAGGAGATGCTGGATTTAGGGGTAATCCAGAGATCCCACTGTTCCTGGGCCTCATCCGTAGTCCTTGTACCCAAGCCAGATGGCTTGACTCATTTCTGTGTAGGCTATTGTGGACTGAATGCAGTCACAAAGTCAGACGCCCACCCAATGCTCCAGACAGATGAACTCCTGGACAAGTTGGGAGGGGCGACCTACCTCACGACCATTGACCTGACAAAGGGGTATTGGCAGGTAGAAACGCCCCAGTCACTTTCTAAAGGTTGGTGAACCAGGTGTTAAATGGTGCTGAGGAGTATGCCATGGCATACCTGGATGACATTGCCATCTTTAGTAGCAGCTGGGAGGAACACCTATCGCACCTTAGGGAAGTGCTGGACAGGATACAGAGGACTGGGCTCACTGTCAAAGCCAAGAAGTGCCAGGTGGCCATGGGAGAAGTGGCATACCTCAGGCAGATGGTAGGCCAGGAACAGCTCCATCCTAACCAAATAAAAATAGAAGTAATCCAGGCATGGCCCAGACCAGAAAATCAAAAGCAGGTCAGGAGTTTTCTCGGAACAGCAGGGTACTATAGAAAATTTGTACCCAATTACAGTGGCCTGGCTGCTCCCCTATCTGGCCTGACAAAGAAAAGGATGCCCAAGAAAATTACCTGGGGCCCAGCCTGTGAGGAAGCCTTTTCCAAACTAAAGGAGGCACTGTGCAGTGCTCCTGTTTTGACAGGTCCTGACTATAGCAAACCTTTTATAGTTCAGACTGACGCCTCAGATGTGGGTATTGGGGCAGTACTGAGTCAGACATCCAGCTAGGGGAGGGATCACCCAATGGCCTACCTGAGTAAAAAGTTACTTCCCAGGGAGCAGGCATACTCCACGGTGGAAAAGGAGTGTCTTGCCATAGTGTGGGCCCTAAAGAAATTGGAGTTATACTTATATGGGTAGCATTTTGTGGTGCAGACTGACCACAACCCCCTGGTTTGGCTGACGCAGATGGGGAAAAACAATAGTCAATTGCTATGGAGTCTTGCTTTGCAAGGATATGACATGACCATTCTACATAGGGCTGGAGCAACCAATCAGAACTCAGATGGGCTGTCTCATGTATATGAGGAGAGAACTGATTTGGGAAACTAATCCCATGCAGGGGATAGACCCCCCAAATTCAGTCTAGGTAGGGAGGATTGTGGTACATGGACAGCTGGTTCTGATTTCAATATGATATTTTTTCTGCAAAATAAAATATGTAAGGGAATGTCTGCCAGTAGGAAATACTGTCTTGCTGAAATTGATACATCAAACCCCCCAGGGATAAGTTCAAAGGACAGGAGGTAGCTTAAACTGCAGATATCTGAACTGCAATTACTTTAAGTTTTCTTTGAAGCCCCAGAAATGAAAAATCCATCATGACGTCCTCAGGGAAGTCCTTTGATTTGCACTAGGTGTCATGAAGAAAGGAGAAAATGCAAGTGTTGGGGTGTCTCCCAAGATAGCCAGTAATTACATCAAAAAGACTTTTCATGTCTGGGTGAAACAAGTCGCAGACTGGTTCAAGAAGTCCAATATGCATGTGTTGGAGGGTGTCATCTAAGGAAGCCAGAATTATATCAAAGAGGCTTTGATGTCTGAGACTAAATTAGGAAGTCCAATATGCATTTGCTGGGGGTTATCCAGTGAATTACATCAAAGAGGCTTTGATGTCTATGTGAAGCAGACCCCAGATCGGTTTTGGCAAGTCACATTTATGTCACCTGTTATTTTTTTAAATATCTTAGTAGGACATCCTGTGTTATAAAATATAAATTTTAATACACCAAGGCGGAGTTAGGTGACCTCAGAGAGAAGGCCGGCTCAAGATTGCTTTTAAAAATACTGAGCAGACCTTACACAGAGACATTCATTTCCTGACTGAGAGAGAGAGGAACATCGAAGCACTGAAAGATTAACAAAGTAAGAATACAATTAGCTAAGACCAGTCTAAGTGTATGGATTATAGGAATTTGTACTTTTAAACCTGTTTTGTTTTTAAGGCTGTATATGTTGGGATATCTTGTTCTGTATTTATTGTTTTGCTATTTTTATCTATTTTAAAGTAAAGATATATATTTTAAAAACAGAAACTGCCTGGTGTGCCTTGAAACTTTTTTTTTTTAATAAGTGAAGCTTAGATGGTTATAGTTGACAGTGTGCATGAGCTTATTGTGATACCAAACTGGGAAACAGAAACGAGTTGTCTAGGTCCTACATAAAGTTCTAAGGGTTCATTTTGAAATACCTGGTTAGGTGCCCATAGGCACAGATATCTGGCCCCCTGAAGACAGAATTATCTGAGCCTGATAATTGGGTATGCTAGCAAGAGGTTATCAGTTTGAATCCCACCAGAACTTGTGACTAAGGTGACTCAAACCCACAAAACAGACAAGAGGGTTACCTTGTTCTGTTCACTGTTCACAATTCTCAGAGGCTGGCACTTTGGGAGTTGAGAGCTGACCTGCTGAGTGATTTTGTGACATGGACAGCTAGGGCAGAGGGACGAGAAAGGAAAAGGACAGTATCATCTGCAAACATGTGGATCTTGGCATGGGAGCAGGCAGAAGGGAGGTCATTAATGGAAAAAGAAAAGAGGAGAAGTCCTAGAATAGAGCCCTGTGGGATGTCAGCAAGAATGGGGAGAGAGGTGGACTGGATGTTACTGATTTTTACTGACTGAGACCGGCCAGTTAAGTAGAAGTTGAACCCAAAGAGTGATGCAGGTGATAGGCTGATGGAACTGTTATGCTTGGTCCCTATACTCTGATTGGATACCCGCTGTGCACCATAGACAATACTTATATTATGTTATATGATATGCAATACCTAATGTCTACTAACATTTAGGGTGTTGATATTTACCGTACAAGTGTAAGTAACCAGGGACGTTTCATGATTATATGCAACATTGCTAAGAATCATATTGCAAGTGCTGTGCCAAGATACACTTATGTGCTGTCTGTTTATCCTTCTGAGAAGTCATTGTATAGCTTGCACTGCCACTATGCAGATTTATGTAATACTGCACTACATCCTGTATTTTGTATGAGTTCTTTGTTCTCTGTTTTAGCTGACTTTAAGAATATTGTGTATCTTTAGATAACACTGTGGAGCCACATAACATTTAGCCAATAGGGCTTATTTTATGTACTGTATCTAGTCTTCTAGTAACCATAGCTACTATCTTACTATATAAGATGTTGTATTACATATTCCCACTGACACCATCTTCACTCCTAGGGATGCTGGGAAACTATGGCTCCCAGTGTCTAATGGTAAGACCTGTTTTAGGACATCTGTTTACCTTTTGTGTAATAAACAAGTTTATTACCGAAAATGCCACTTGTCTGTGTCTCGTTTGCTGGTTTACGACTACCAAGAATCTGATCAGGGCTGAGTACCCTAACATATTGTTGACTGAGAGATGGAGTCAAAGGCTTTGGTGTGGTTAATGAATGTAGCTGTGGTGATCAGCCCTTGATCAATTGCAGAGTGGATGGTGTTTTTAAATTGAAGGAGGGAGGAGGTGGTGGAGTGTTGTTTCCTGAAGCCAGATTAGATGGGCAAGAGAGTGTTTGAGGTGGAGAGAAAGTCATTTAGCATAGCAAGGACTAGCAATTCTTGAATCTTGGCCAGAGAGGGGAAGGGAGAAGAGAAATGGGGTGGTAGTTTCCCAGAGCATTGAGATCACCTCCTTCATGAAGGGGTATGGTGGTGGCTGACTTCCAGGATGAGGGAACAGTGGAGGTGGTGAGAGATAGGTTGAGGATGTGAGTTAGAGGGGCCAGGATAGTGGGTGCAGAAATTTGGAGTAGTCTGGGATGAAGGCCATCCAGGCTTGATTTCGTAGAGTTCAGGGATACAATGGTCCTGAACTTCTGAGGGGTAACTAAGGACAGAAGAAAGCCAGGGGGCAGAAAGGAAAGGGAGGGCCTTAGGAGCAGGGAGGAGGGGGAGGAATCATGAGGAAGAGTACAGGTAGTGAAGAAATTGTTTAGGTCAACAGCGGTGGGGTCAGATATTAGGGAGCCTGCCATGCAAAGCGTGGTGGTGGGGTGATTCAGAGGAGGGGCTGAGGAGCAAACAGCGATCATTCCAAAAGGAGGAAGGGGAAGTGTTAGAAGAGTGCAAATGGGTTTTAAAGTAGGAAGCTTTTGCCTGGTGAATGTGCATAATGCAAATATTTTGGAGGGTTCTGCAGTACTGGAGGTCAGTAGGGTCTCAGATGGCTTTAAAGCATCTTCAAGCAAGGTCACGGAATTTGTTGGCAGAGAGGATGTCGGGGGAGATCCCGGAGCTGTGTTTACACTTAACCCTGATAGATCTTAGAGGAACGTGGGCATCCAAAATTCTTAGAAAGGTGTCTGTAAAATGGGTGAGGGCCGCATCACCTGAGGGAGGTGTAAAGGACTGGAGACCAACTGGCCGATGCCAGGTCAAGAAGTAGTTTGTTTGAGTCTAGTGAATTGAGGTCTCGGTATTGAATGTACTTGGGGGGGTCATTAGGGACAACAGTTGCCAATGGGATTAAGTAATTTGTTATATGAAATATATGTTTATCCCAGAAAGGATATAGTCAGAGAAGTTAAAACTGAGAACAAGGATATAGCTAGCAGTTACCATGGATCAATCTAGAATTAGCAGCTTGAAGTTATATACTGTAATTGGTGCAGAAATATTAAAATACATTATGGACTTGAATTCTATTTGTCTCATGCCTCAAATCCTCATGACTAGGCTATTATTACTAAGCTTAGATTGGAACTATACAAATCAAATTATATACATTTAGAGCAAAGAAGACTTGTCTTGAAATTTTGTAAATGCGGGATGAAAGTGCATAACTATTTGAAACATGTGGTACTTTTATGTCCTTTATATTGTAGCAGAAGATAATTTTGGATCAGGCCTGTACTGGTTAATATGTAGCATCCTTCTGACCAAATAATTAATGTAGTGTTTAACGCAACTGATGTAAACACACTGTTTGTCTAAATTTCTGAGTACTTTCAATTTATAGAAACTCATCAATGTTGTTTGGGTAGTTAACTGAGAATATTTCAGTCCCAGTAACCTTTCATGTTTATTTTTAATGAAGTAAATTACTGGAATTGTACAAGGGAGAAATGCCCTTGTTTGCCTAATTGGCCCTTTTTCCAGTTTGACCTATGTTCTTGGAATATTGAGATTGCAGGTCACAATAACTTGAATGGGGATGTAAGTAACCAGACCTGAACCCAGACAAGTCCTATTTACTCTTGCAAATTTGCAGGATTTCCAAGGACATTTCCCTCTTGGACCCTTCCCATCAGCTAGTCTTCATAATGATGGAAATTTATTGGTATATTATTTCTACATTGCTATTTTAACTTTGAGGTGGAGTTTATTGTAGAGAGGTAGGCTATATTTATTAATGTGTGTTATGGAATTTTTATGTTTCCTTATTGTTTGTGTTGTAATGACTTGATGCCGGTCAATAAACATGAACTTGAACTACAGTCTGAAAGACCAGTGGGAATGCACTTTCACATTTGTCACAACTGCAGCCCAAAGGCAATGCAGTTCATGGGTTGGAATAGGTTGATGAAGACAATAATGGTAGGGACAAACTCAGTAGACTGCTCCAGAGAGAAACCTTCTGGATTTTTAAGCTGACTAGCCTCAAACCCCAGGTACTGAACAAAGATTGGGATTTAAAACCCTTTTTATACAGTAATTTTAATGGTGTTAAGTAGCTTTCTATAGTTACAGTATCTGTATAATAAAATGAGTTCTGTATAAATTATGAACCCCCCCCCAATGCCAAAATAAAATTAGAGACTATACCTATAGATGGAGACAAATAATTAAATATGTATTTTGGTGCTGGCCTGGTGGTGCTGAGGGTTGAGGAGCTGGACGCCACACCTCACACCATGCCAGTGACCCAGGTTTGGGAATGGACTCGGGTAATTGATGGTTGGCCAAGGGAAGGAGGATCGAGTGTCCCATAGACTGCTCTTCTCGTTCAGGGAGGTAGGGTAGGGAGGATCGCTGAGCCACTGGCTCCTAATGATGGCTAGGGGCTAGTGCAGGCTCAGGGATCAATGTGTGGGCTGGCACAGGCAGGCATCGGGCATACTGCGAGCGAGCATATGTGCTGGAATGTCCTTGATGCCACTGCATGCTTGCACCATGAGGGGGACTAAGGGACAAAAATAATAATAACAATCCTGTGGTGTGAATGACAGAAGATTCCATCGGTGCCACAGCCAACTCACTCAAGATAGCTCCCCTTCAGCCCCCGGTCTCCAGGTCTTCACAGTGCATGGAATAAATCCCCACTCTGAAGCAAACTGGGATGGCAGGGTGAAAAGGCTTTGAGTTCTGAATGGGTCCATGGCAGCAGCCGAGGAAGGGAGTCTGAAGTGGGGAACCATGGGACCACCCCCCCAGCCGAGACGGTGAAAAGAAAGTAAGAAAAAAAAGGGCATGTATTTTGATTGAAGTATATTAGGAATTACTTGTACTAGTAAGTTTTGCAGTCTGTTCTGTCCGACACCCGTTTGAGTACTGCACTCAATAAATCTTTTACAAATAAAGCTTAAATTCTTGGCTCCTCAGTGTGCACTACTTTTTGTCCTGCTCCCTAAAAGTCAATGGAGGAGACATGAAGGGGGTGATCGCTCAGGATGTCCAGGCTACTCTGTCTAGTTCTATCTAATTTTATATCTTATCTCCCAAATTCTTTTGTTATGCAGTTATTGAGCACTTAAGGTTGGTCATACAATACTAACTTTTATACATCTTGAGATTGCCTTTTAGTGGCAGACTATGTGCATATACAATGTGACAGCTATTTTATGCTATCATTGATTCACACCAATGCGCATTTTTACTGCAATTGTATGCAGCATTATATTTTTTTGTATTATTATGTGCATTGTTATATTAGTTTGGTTTGGTTTTTGGTCTTTCATTTAGGCAACTGGGGTATCACTCTGTATTCATATTAATATTGGATGTGCACATTAAGGCATTTTGTCTGCAATGTCACTTTACATTAAGGGCTTGATTGCCTGTGATGTCATCAGCCTTAACCGTATTTAACTAGTGACTTCTCCCTTTTATCCTACCCATTGACAAACTTCAGAGAATGAAGCACTGGGATAGTGGACACAGGTTCTTGCTGTGAGGCATCTATTTTGTTTTTATAATGCTGCACTGTGATTTATAAAATGGGCACCTGAAATAAAATAATGAATAACAAGGAGGTAGCAGGCACCTGCAAACTGTCATGACATTTTGTGACCTCAAAACCAAGGTATGCTTCCTTCATTTTAGCTCAGCAGTATGGAATACAATCTCATACATGTGATATCTCCCTCTTTACGTAGGAGACTCCTGTTTTTTTTGACTGAACTCCCTCCCTCCCTCCTGGGAAACAAAATCTCCTGCTTAAGTAAAATTCTGTTCAAAATATCCATCTTCTTTGGGCAGATAAAGACACATAAAAATTAAATCAGTGATGCACAATGTTTGTTTGTTTGTTTGTTTGTTTAAAATTTATTTTTATACAGGTTTATCTGTTGGGGAATAAATCCCCATTTACAACAAATACCTGTGGTATTTTACAAAAACAACAAAACATAAAATACACACAATACAAAAGTACAATGACCTAAAAACAATTACAACAAACATTTAAGTAATTATACAATTCAAGTTTAAAAATATGCAGGTCAGAAATTTCAATAATTTGGCAAGATAATTCATTCCATGTCCTTGCTACGCTATTCTGTAAAACCATATCCCCCATACGATTTATAATTTGGGTCGTAGGCAATTTTCTAGTTGTTCTCCTAAACATATCTAAATATTTTGAGTCTGAATTCAAACATATCAAGTGTCTTAAGGAATGCATTTTTGAATGTATCAAACCATGACATATCATTAGCCATAAAAGTTCTCTTCGAGCTGTCGGATGTAACCAACCAAGTTCCTGATAAACTAAACAATGACAAACTCGGGATTTATTATTCAAAATATAATTCCCAAAACTATAATAAGTCTGATCCAACTTAAGTAAAGATTTTTTATAAGAATGTTTATATAATGGAAGGCCATAATCTAATACAGGTAACAACAATTGTTTTATCAATTTAGTCTTTATATCCCTAGTCAAACATCATGACACCCTTCTTAATGCTTCCAATCTTTGGTTCACTGTTTTTGTTTGTAACAAAATAAGTTCAGAAAAAGAAAAATGATAATCAACCAAAACTCCCAAATATTTATAAGTATTAACCCCTTGTACCTTTGTCCCATCCAAAAAACTAATCTTCAAATCAGTAAAGTCTTTTTTGTATAAGGTCCCACAGAAAAAATCATACTCTGAGTTTTCCCAGTACTTATTAAGAGTCCAGAATCCCTTATCCAAGACTCAATATTAGAAAAATCTGTCTGGAGTCGCTGTCTCAGGTCTCCCGGACCATTGGCAGATGCAACCAATACTATGTCATCTGCATAAAGTCTGACATCAATATTGGCTGCATAATCAGGAAGACTATTAATATAGATGTTAAATAGCATAGGGCCCAAAATTGAGCCCTGGGGTACACCTCGGTATAAATCCAGGAGATCCGAGACAGCAGCACCACAGACCACCCTTTGTTTACGATTCATTAGGTAAGATCTAAACCACTGCAATGAATTATTATTTATCCCTATATTCTGTAATCTTAACAGAAGTATTTCGTGATGAACTAAATCAAAAGCTTTGCTAAGGTCCACAAACACTGCCCCAGTTTGATTACCCTGGTTCAAAGATCTTGCCACCAGGTTACTAAAATCAAGTAGGGCAGTATTTGTGGACCTACCCTCTCTAAATCCATGCTGACAATTTGTTAATAACCCCAAATGGTCAAGGCATTGCCTAAGCTGATTATTTATCAGCTTTTCCAATACCTTTGACAAAATGGGGAGCAAAGTAATTGGTTTATAATTAGAAGGGGCTGTAAGATCACCACCTTTGTAAATAGGAATAATTTCACCCATTTTCCAACAATCAGGAACAATTGAAGATTGTATGCTCCAATTATAAAAATAAGTAATCATAGGGGCTATGATATCAGACCCCAATTTCAAAAATTTGGGATCAATACCATCTATTCCAGCACGTTTTGATATTTTTAAATTTTTTAATACTTTAACTACATCTTGTACCCTCATATTTTTCAAATTAAAACCCCCCATTATTTATAACAGAGGCAACAGGGTGTATGTGTTCCTGGGCAACAGTCCCAAGATTAGGTTTCTCTATATCTGGTAAATCTTTAAAGTAGTGATTCAACAAATTTGCTACTTCTAAAGGATTATCTATCAAGTTTTCTCCCACTACTAAATTAATAAAGGTTTGAGTTTTCACTGGACTTTTTAAATTGGAAATAACCTTCCAGAATTTATTTGGGTCTTGTATATTACAAAAGGAACTCTGGAAATATTCTTTCTTTGCCAATTTAACCTTTTGTTTACATTTGTTTTGCCATATTTTAAAGAGATCCCAATCCCCCCCCTCCAGTTTAGATTTTTTAGCTTTTTTCCATATTCTATTTTTAATACACAAGTGGGTTTTCAATTTTTCATTAAGCCATAATGGGTTTTTAGCATTATTACTCTTTTTTATTTTAGGGGCATGAATTGAATTATGTGCAAAAAAGAATCCATAAATTCTTGAATAGCCAAATTCAAATCTGGAATCAAAAATACCCTTGACCAATCAAAATTTCTAAGACAATCCCTAAATGGTGATTCATTAAAATGCCTTAGATCACGTATCCAAAACTCACAATCTTCATTGCTCCTAATTTTTTGGATTGACAAGTGACATTGAATAGGGTTGTGATCCCCCAAGTTCAATGGTAACACTTTACAGCCCTCAACCTTCAAGTCATGTGAAACAAAAAACAAAGCTAATATAGTTCCAGTTGTTCTATTATTCAAACATCTTGTTGGATAATGTATCAATTGTTGTAAACCCAGTATTTCAAAACTAAATTTAAGTTTTTTACCTCTTGTTTGTCCCCAGGCTGCATTAAAATCTCCAGTTAACACCACACTTTGGTCTTTCAATATTTCCAAAAGGGTGTCAGCTAGAGTATCAAATTTACTTACTTTGGTTTTAGGAGGTACATAAAAAACTCCCACTATCAATTTTAGTTTCAGCAACCTTACAACCAAGCAATCAATCCCTTCCACATTTTTCCCAAATAATGTCTGATATGGACCCAAAGAATTCCTTAAATAAAACAATACTCCCCCCCTTTTACCCCTATCCTGTCGTATCAAATTATATCCTGCTAGTTCCACTTCCTTATTAATAATACCAGAATGTAACCACGTCTCAGAGATAGCTAAAATGTCACAAGATGATTCAGAAACCCAAACCCTATATTCATCCATTTTACAAACAAGACTTCTGACATTTTCATGTATGATTGTTATCCCAGATTGTTTCTTGGGTCCAGGATTTACTTCAACATCACCACACTGTATCAGGAGGACAGAACAAAACAAACTCATAGTTTTATTATCCATCATATTAAAAGGTCCTTTTATAAACTTTAATGATCTTAAATGTAATTTTTGAGAATTAATGAGTTTTGCCTCCTAAATAAGTATTAATGGTCTTGAACATGGCCCCCCCATAATCACAAATACTTGATCCTTTACATACATTATTACAATTTACATCTGATGAATATGGACTAAGTAACCGCAGTCCCATTAATACTCAACCCCCTACAATACTAAGTAAATGCATTGCTCAAAAATTACAGTCCCTAAGAGCTAATCTACTCAGACTCAAAATAACTTACTATCAGTTTTCCCTCACAGTGGTGCTTGCATACTCCTGGCCTTCAGCATACATGGCACTTTCGCGCCCATTCACAGGCTTTAAGTTGAATTAGCCCCAGCTGTCAGCAGTCCCCAATCGCTTTCACACACTATGCAGGGAAATTAAATATTGCAAACACTGTCCCGGTCACATAAGCTGCCCAAGAGTTACAGCAGTCACTCGCACAAAAGGTCTGCAGTCTGTTAAATGTTTCGATGACTGAAACTTGTGCAGCTCTCACCTGCAGACTGGCTCCGATGTACACAGCACCTCAGAACTGCATTTTATCTTGCAATGCAATGTATCTGATAATTTTATATAACTAGTTGTTTATTCTTTTTAATGCTTGTTCTTGACAAAATGAAATGCATTACGTTTTTGTAATGACTTTTTTCTTATGTTTTTGATGCCATTTAAGGACAAACGCACGACATTACGGCATCTCCCTACTAGCAGGCCAATCTCCCTCCTAATTTGACCCAAATCTCCCTCTTAAGCAAGTTGGACATATCACATATATGCAGTCTTCATTTTACAGACAAATATCAGAACAATTTGCAGGTGCCTGCTACCTTTTCTTCATGATTGCATTTGACTAGTGTGGCACTGCTAGCCCCAGATGTGACTCCTAGAACACTGACTGCAACTAAAATAAAGAACTGTAAGTGGCTGAGAACCATCACAAGACTGTGCAGCACTCTAGTTCACCGCAAGGCCATCCTGGTGCTTAGCCTTAACACAAATCAATATGCCAGATTTTAAAAAAGTTTGGCAGTCATTTTTTCCTTGCTAACCACTCACTGTACTTTTCTACCTGGTAGCCACATATGTAATCCACATTCCTCTCCTGTCATCAGTCAAAACAAAAGAAAACATAGTACACATAATTTTTGTACAACTGCCTTTTTGTCCGAAATTAGTATCAGCAGCAATTCTCTTTTTACATTTCAAAGCTGCATTTCAGCTGTTTTTAAGCTGCATTTTGGCTGTGTTTTGCCTTGTGATCCCACTCACAGTTTGAACTGCACTTTTACTCATGGTTCTTCCACTCCACTTTAACATTTGTGTAAAAAGTAAATCTACTTTCAGTTCTACCTCCTGGTGATGATCAGTTATAGAGATGGAAGTGGGGAAGGGAGTCCCACTCCTGGTCCAGCACATGCAGTATACTGTGGCTCTACAATGTCGCTTCTGGTAGTCTCCTCACTGGCTCTCAGTCACTGGTTCTCCTGACTGTCTGACTCATTCTATCTTATCTTGCTGTTTTCCATTCAGCAAGGAATACAAAACCAAGAGCACCAAACTTCCAGCCCTAATGAAAAAAACAGCAATTGTCATAGATCAGGATAGGGTGGGGGGGCAGCACTATATGGAAAAAAAAAACTACAAGTATAGATACAGATTTGGGTCAAAATACCCAACTCAAAGATGCAAATGCAAAAAGGTTCCAGCAGGTGGAAGGGCTATTTTAAGTTAAAAAAAAAAACAGTAATTCTAACTTTTACAAATCTTAACATAATTTTCTGTAAACATTATGCATTTTTAACTGTAAAGGCCCTTTTTATAAGCACAACAACACACTCCAGTGTGTGCATTATGCTAGATCACTGTACTTCCCAGGTAGCCTCATGCCTCACAATGCACCTGGGGCTTGCAGTGATCTAGCATAATGCGCACCTTGGCATGTGTTATTGCTAGCCAATATATACCTCCGCTGGATGAAGTGCATTTGTAAACACCATGATACTGTGCTCCCATTAAACTGCCACTATCCAGCAATACTGTGGCTAAATTGCCTTTATTTTTCTGGAGTGCAGGTTTCTCTGAACCTCCTCTAACTCTGTTTACCAGTTTGGATTCCACACCCAAGCTGCTCAGTTTCGTTATCAGCCTCCTTTACAGCACAGTGTTGAAGGCCTTGCTGAAGTCCAGATAGGCCATGTATGCTATCCTCCCATGATCTATTTCCCTGATCATCCAAAGAAATGCATTGGGATTAATTTGGTATGACACCCCCCGCCCCCATGAATCCATTCTGCTGGTGGTATAGCAGCCCACTTGATTTCAAGATATTCAACCAGTCCTTCCTTTGGCAGAGTTTCCATTTCTTTCTCTATCACTGATATAAGACTGAAACATAGAAACATAGAATTTGACAGCAGATACAGTAAGTACCGCTTGGCCCACCTAGTCTGCCCATTTCCCTACCTAATGGATAAGCTGCAGATCTTTGTTAACCAACAGCCTATTTCCTCCTACCCCCCCACTAGAATTGCCTTATGTCTGTCCCATGCATTCTTGAATTCCCCCACTGTTTTTGACTCCGCTACCTCCTCAGGAAGGCTGTTCCATGTATCCACAACCCTCTCTGTGAAAAAATACTTCCTCACATTACCTCTGAGCCGTCCCCCCTCTGTGTTCAAATTGTGCCCCCTTGTTGTTGCACATCTCTTTTTCTGAAAGATGCTACCCTTTTGGACTTTGTTGATTCCCTTGAGGTACTTGAAAGTTTCTATCATGTCCCCCCACCTCCTCTCCTCGAGGGTATACATATTAAGGTGCTTTAATCTCTCTTCATATGTTTTCTGGTGTAGACCCTGCGCCATTTTAGTTGCCCTCCTCTGAACAACCTCCATCCTGTCTATGTCCTTGTGGAGATGGGGTCTTCAGAACTGCACACAGTACTCCAGATGGGGTCTCGCCAACTGTCTGTACAGAGGGATAACAACTTCCTGTTTTCTACTGGTGATGCCTCTCCCTATGCATCTCAGTATCCCGTCAGCCCTCCTTACTGCCTTCTCACATTGTTTGCCCACCTTAAGGTCATCTGATATGATTTCCCCCAGGTCCCTTTCCATTTTTGTTGTTGTTAGTATCTCACCCCCCATTGTGTACTCTTCCACTGGGTTTTTGTTTCCCAGGTGCATTACTTTGCACTCCTCTGTGTTGAATCTAAGCTGCTGTACCTTTGACCATTCCTCCAACCTTGCCAAGTCCCTTTGCATCGTTTCTACCCCACCTTCTGTATTGACCCTGTTGCGGATCTTTGTGTCATCTGCAAAGAGACATACTTTTCCTTCCAGTCCATCTGTAATGTCACTTATAAAGACATTAAAGAGGACCGGTCCCAGTACTGAACCCTGCGGTACCCCACTAGTAACTCCCCTTTATTCAGAGTGGACTCCACTTATTATTACCCTCTGCATCCTGTTTTCCAGCCAGTTTTTTACCCAGGCTACCACCTTGGGGCCTGGCTAACTTGATTATTAATCTTTTGTGTGGGACTGTGTCAAATGCCTTGCTAAAGTCTAGGTAGGCCATGTCCACAACCCCTCCTTGGTCTACTACTTTGGTCACCCAGTCATAGAAATCTATTAGATTCTTCTGACATGACCTTCCTGCTGTGAATCCATGCTGCCTTGGGTCCTGTGCCCCACTGGCATATAGGAACTCATCAATTCTTTCCTTCAGATGTGATTCCATCATTTTCCCTACCACTGAGGCCAAACTAACAGGTCTGTAGTTTCCTGCCTCTGTCTTGCTCCCACTTTTGTGAAAGGGAATCACATCTGCCCTCCTCCAGTCCTGAGGTACCACACCATCCTTCCATGATTTGTTAAAGAGAGTAGTCAGTGGTGTCACTAGTTCTCCCCTTAGATCTTTTAGACTTCTTGGGTGAATCCCATCAGGCCCCATTGCTTTGTCCACCTTCAGTTTTAAAAGTTCTTTCAGAACCCTTTCTTCTGTGAATGGACTGGTATCGACCTCCCTATCCAGAGTGCTTCTATTCTTTGATTGAGGTACCTCCCCCTCCTCTTCTTCTGTGAATACTGATCAGAAGTATTCATTCAGTATCCCTACTTTTTCACTGTCACCCTCTGCCCACTCTCCCTTCCCTTTATTAAGCCTCACTATCCCTCCCTTGGTCTTTCTTCGCTCCCTTATGTATCTATAAAAGGTTTTATCCCCCTTCTTAACTGAGTTGGCTATCTTTTCCTCAGTTTGGGCCTTTGCTATTCTGACTGCCTTCCCTACTTCCTTCTGCTTTAACTGGTACAGTTCTCTGTCCTCCTTCTGTGTTTCCTTATACTTCCTGAATGCTACATTTTTCTCCTTAACCTTCTCTGCTACCTCTTTTGAGAACCACAGTGTTTTTTTTCCTTTGTTTTGTTTTGTTGATATGCTTCACACAAAGGTTTGTTGCCTCTTTGATGGCTGTTTTGACTTTTCCCCATTGTTCCTCCACCCCTCCTTCTTGCCCATTTGCTAGTGCTTTTCTGAAGCACTCTACCATTTTCCCAAAGTTAGCCCTCCTAAAGTCCAGTACTCTTGCTTTTGTATGGCTGGACTCTATGGTTGTGTTTATCGTGAACCACACTGTTTGGTGGTCGCTTGTCCCTAGATTGTTACCCACATCTAAATCTGAGATCCTTTCTCCATCCCCGTTTGACAGTACCAGGTCTAAGATTGCTCCCTACTGAGTGGGTTCCACCACTAGCTGTCTGAGGCATGCCCCCTGTAGGGCATCCAGAATAGCCCTGCTCTTGAATGTGGCAGTAGCAAAGGTGCTCCAGTTAACATCTGGCATATTTAGGTCCCCCATTAACAATACTCCCCCCTTTTCTGCCATTCTAAAGATGCCTTCTATCATTTTCTTGTCCACTGCCTCTCCCTGAGATGGGGGTCTATATACAACCCCCGTGCAGATTGTGGTGCCATTGCCATCTCCAGGGACTCACAGTGCCTCATCTACTCCCTGTTTATCATTTAGTTCCATTGCTTTGATCCCTCCCCTTACATAGAAAGCTACTCCTCCTCCTCCTCCTCCTCTTTTACCCTCCCTGTCCCTCCTGTAGCTTGTGTACCCTGGTATGTTGACATCCCAGTCGTGGTTCTCTGTGTACCATGTTTCTGTAACTGCCATGATAACCAGGTGCACCTCTTCCATCAAGGCCACTAGTTCCAGAAGCTTGTTACACAGACTATGGGCATTGGTACTCATCACCGTCCATTTTTTTTTATTACTTTCCTTTTTATCCCACCTTACTGCCCCCCTTGATCCACTCCTTCAGACCTCTGATCATTCCTACACATCCCTCCCACAGAATCTGCCCCTAGAGTGCCAGGCATGCTCCTTTATCTCTCCTACCTTCTCCTATTCCTTGGAGTGCCTGCACTATGGGGTCTTTCCTGCGGGTCGGTGATCCTGAGGTGGCACGGTCATCATCTTATCACAAGGGGGTGTTTTTCCATTTTTCTCCCCTTAGTCCCTCCTACCCTCTGAGGACATCAGCACATAGGACTGACATCCAGTCTTATGGCGTGCTGTCAAACATCGCCAACAAATGCCCACACTGTCCTCCCCTTCCTGACTCTCGAAGAGCCACCTGTGCACCGGTGCCTGTGCTTCCACCAGCTCAGGTGTGTCGGGTATGACACCCAGGATCCCACCCGGAGGAGGCATCCATTGAGATGCTCAACCCTCCTTCTCCCCCTCCGACCCCTGGTGACCCGAGTCCATTCCAGAACCCATGTCGCTGGTGTGGTGCGAGGTGTGGCGTCCAGCACCTCAACCCTCAGCACTACTGGGCTGGCCCATCACCCTCCATTTTTGGATGACCTAACCCCTTTTAGCTCCATCCCTGTCCTTACTGCCTTTTTTCTGGATTTACCCCATCCTGCTCCCTATCGACTTCTCTATCTTGGTGTTTACCTCACTAACTATCCTGATTTTTTTCGGTGGGGGCTAGGATTTCCCTTCTCCTTTTCAGTGCCTCCCCCCTTGGCTAGTTTAAATGCTTACCAATAAAGCATTTAAACCTAACACCTAGGATTCTGGTCCCCCTCCTGGACAGATGCGTATCATCATGTCAGTATAGGCCTGCATCCCTCCAGCTGGACCCCCAGTCCCCAATGAAGCCAAATCCCTGAGCTCTGCACCAGTTTTTAAACCAGTCATTGAATCCCATGGTGTGGAGTACCCTAGCCTCATCCATGCCATAGACAGGTAGCACTTCTGAGAAAGTTACCCTGTGTGCTACTTGTTTAAGGCCCCTCCCCAACTCCACAAACTCCTGTTGCACTGCTCTGATCCCATTCCTAGCCCGGTAATTTGTACCTAGGTGGATAATAACATCCAGCTCACTGCCCCCTGCAGCTGCTTCCATGATCCTTAGGATTTGTTTCCTGTCCCTTCAAACCATGGCACTAGGCAGACACCTTACCTCCCTTTCCCCTTCCTGCTCAAGTTCTACCCTCCCAATGATTGAGTCCCCCAGCAGGAGTTGTTTCCTTCCCCTGTGGGGTTCCATTTCACCCTCATGTGGGTCTCCATTGTAGAGGTTCCCAGCATCCTCCTTGGTCTCCACCACAGGTGCCTCCATAGAGGAACCATGCTCCACCAGAATGGTGAATGAATTGTGGACAGGCATGACTGGAGGGATGTAACTCTGTTCCAGCACCCTCACCCTCCCTGAGCCCACTGTGGTCCAACCACTCCTCTTCCTTGGCAACCTCAGATGCAGTGGTGGTGGCCTGGGTGGTCCCTGGGGGAAGGAGGAGGTTTCCCAAATCCCTGCCCGGTCAGTATGGAGATGAGCAACCTCCTTGCTCAGACCAGAGAGGTACCTGCAAATAGGACAGCAACGCAGTCTCCAGAATGTTTCCCGGAAGACTGCTGCTCCACAGCTAGAGCCTTGCACCACTCCCCACATGTCTGTCTCCCTTCCTGTTCAAGATGTTTGTTTTTTTTGTTTTTGGTTTAGTGTGTACAAGCTTGTGAGTGACTCACAGGTCTATAGTTGCTAGCCTCCAACCTACAAGAATCTAGGTTAGATTATTACAACACCCTTTAGCTAGGGTTATCTGTGAGGCTGGTGCATCACCTCCAGCTAGTGCAGAATGCAGCAAACTGACTGATTGCTGGAACCTCTTGGTCTGACCATATTACAGCAGTGCTCCATGAGCTGCATTGGCTGTTAATTCAGGAGTGCATCAACTTCATGGTATGACTGGTAATGTACAAGGCTCTGCATGGTCTGGTCTCTGGCTACCTCAAAGATCTCCTGATCCCCTACACCCCTGGAAATCACTTTGTTCCTCTGAGGCAGACCTCCTCTACAATCCAGGTACAAACTAAAATCCTCCAGGGATTGTACTTTTGGTATTGCTGCACTGTTGATATAGAATGCACTTCCCATTGATGTAAGAGGAGCTCCCACAGAGGACAATTTTAGGGTTCATCTGAAAACATTTATGTAATTCCAGCTATGGGTCGCTGTGATTTTTAAAAATTATTTTACTCTGCCCATTCATTGTATTGGGTGCTTGCATTTTACTATTTTCCATGTGTAAGGTGCCCGGAGCCCCTGGTATTAGGCACCATAAAAATATATTTTCTTTGCCTTACCTTGCCTTATATCAATCACATTGATTCCACAAACTCTACCTTAAACTCCTTCAGACTTAGCCACCTGCCAGTCTGGTATCTCAATTCTTCTACCAGATTGTCTTAGCAGTTTGTCTTCATACAGGACAACCAGACAGCTTAATGATTTTGCAAGATAAGCTGCTGACTTTGCTCCTGCTGATACAGGGGAATACTACCCAGTGACAGTCATGTAATCCACCATCTAGGCACTTGTCCACATGTTGGTGGTAACATGGACTATGCTGCCCTCAGCCTGGACAAGACACTCACTAACCATCTGCTTTATTGGGTCATGCATTTTAGAATGGCCACGGTAGGAGTCACGTGATGCCTAGCCCGGGGTAGCAGTTCCATAGCCTGGATCCTGCTGTACCTGCCTATTAATCTTCTCTACTACAGCAGTTTTACCTTCTGAATTTCACAACTGGACACTTTGGCTCCCATTTAATGAGTCTTGTATCGAGGAGAGTTCAACATCTTCCTGGGGTTCAGAATTTACCACTCTCATGGAGGCCAAGATGCGCCAGGTCCCACCGCACCATACGCTGCCACAGACCCTGGAGAATAACTCCAAACAGCCTAAAGGCCCACCAGCTACCACTGGGAAATCCTCATCTGCCTGCTCACCAATGACACCCCTTACAGAGCAAATATTTCTAGAGGAACTCCAGCCTTTTAAATCTGCCCTTCAAGACTTGACCATTGAGCTTAAATCATTAAGGGCAGACCTCAGAGAAGCCATGAGGGCGATTTCGGGTGTGGCGGCTCGTACCACTTCTCTAGAGGCCTGGCGCAATAAGCTGGATCCAGAGGTCACATCACTCAGGCAAAACTGAACAAGTTAGAAACCAAGCTGGAGGACCTGGAAGGCCAAAGTCATCAGAACAACGTCATTATCTTCGGCCTTCCAGAGGAAGCAGAAGGGGCCTCTCCAATACCTTTTACACAAAAGCTGTTAACCAAAATTGCTGGACCATCTCCAAACAATTCAACCTATGTTATTGAGAGGTCTCATCGGTCCTTGAAGCCTAAGCCCACAGACAGCACACCTCCCAGACCTTTCATCCTGAAATTACTAAACTGTCTGGATAAGCACCACATTTTAAGCAAAACAAGAGAGCTCAAGGACATTCTCTGCGAAGGCCACAAGCTCCATTTCACTCAGGATCTGCCAGTAGCCACAAAACAAAAAAGAGCAGTATACCACCCTCTCGTATTTAAATTCATTGTGGCTAGTATAAAATTCAAGGTCACTTACCCTGCTCGCCTGTCATTCTTGCATCTTGGCACCTGGCATTACTACGATTCGGCAGAACAGGCCTCTCCTGCTGTTAAGGCTATTTTTCCAGAATTGTTGAAAGACCATTGAGGCTTTCCTGCAGAGGGCACAATAACAGTAATGTTCAACCCTCATGAATGTGCATGTTATTGTCTCTGCGAATTAATGCAGTCTACTTTTTTTCTACTAGATGTTGCATGTGGCCCATGAGACCTACTTTCTAATCCTCCTGCACACATGTTTAGTCTACTTTGTGAATGGCTCCTTTTTTGGTCTTTCCTGACTTTGTCTGGTCACCTTACCTGGCCCAACCTTCTACAAGGTCACAAGCTCTCACACCCTGCTTCTTCCAGCCCACCTGTGCTCCATCGTCTGAAGATTGTCCACCTTCTCCATCAGTTATCCAAGGGATGCAGAGAAGCTCCTAATCATCTAAACTTTGGGAGATCTCTTTTCCTCATCTGCTTTTTCTCACTCTGATGTAAGGGCCATGGGACCAAGGAGCCGATTTATATTTATATTTTATAAAACCTTTGTCCTTAACGGACTACCGAGGAATACTCACTGTGTAGTGGGTTTTTTTTTTTGTTTGTTTCTTTGTTGTTTTTTTTTCATTTTACTCTTGCTGCTTAAAACAATCTCAAGCTTTATAGAGTAGGGGCTGGGGTAGGTAAGTGGATCACTCTGCTTCAGAGGGGGTCTGTCACAAACCAGTGTGGGGTGGGGTTGCTCATAACTCTAAACTGGCTTACTCACTTAATTTGGGTTACAGCACAAACGTATTCTATATCGGTCAGGGGTTTAGGAGCCTGCTCACTTAACTGTGTTCCTGTGCAGAAACATTTGAGCCAAAACTCTTTCAATTTGTATCCTTTCATATTGCGGGTCGGGGGTTCTCAGGTTTTGGAAGGGGATGTTTGTGAGTTTGGTAGAGGGTATGGGGATAGGAGGGATAGTATTTGGCATTTGTTGTTAAGTAATAATGGTTCCTGTTCATTGGTGTTATATGTAGGTACTTGGAGGGGAGGGCAAGGGGGTTATTGGGGGGATATTGGAAGGGAATGTTGCATATATGATCATTACCTGTTTTCAGATACTAGGACGAAAGTACTCCTCAGTGTTAGTTCTTTATCTTTGTACATGGGGAGGGGAGGGAAGAGGGTTACTACCACCAGAACAATATATTTCTTCTCTGTTTGGGGCTTGAGAATGTTAAGATTTTGTATTGTAGCATTTGATTGTAATAGATACCTCTATGAACAATGGCATTAACTCTCAACTTTTGTTCCTGGAATGTAAAGGGTGCTCAATCCCCCACCAAGAGAGTTAAGATACTACTGCACCTCCACAAACTAGATGTGGACATTGCTTCTCTACAGGAAACCCATTTGTCCACTTCCCAGGTCCTCTGCCTTCGGCATTCCTGGGTTAGACAAGCAATAGGTACAGGAGTAAACTTGCGCAAGCTTGGGACAGCTATACTTGTGGCCCGAAGGGTGCCCTTTAGATTGCTGCAGTCAGTTGGAGATCCTCAGGGCAGGTTCTTATTTTTAAGAGCTTTACTGGGTCATTCTGAAAACATATTAGGATCAGTTTATGGCCCTACAACTGAAGACCCTCAATTCTTCATCACGTTTATGACTTATCTTGCCCCCGGACCGTCCTTCCTATACTCCTTGGGGGTGATTGGAACTTGGTCTACTGCAACACACTGGACAAATCTAGCTCCAATCGCCATCCCCCAACCCCAGCACAATTGGCTGTTTGAGACATGATGGACTCCCTAGGTCTCTTAGACCCCTGGCAGGCCTTATTCCCCACCTAAAGGGATTACTCCTTTTACTCGCTCCCTCATAAGTCATTTTCTAGAATAGACTATTTCATGTTGGGGATTGAGCAACTCTCTACTGTATTGTCTTGTAACTATTTGTCAAAAGTGGTTTCCGATCATCATCCTACTTTACTTCATTGGAGTCTTTCTTCCTCACCAGAAAGGGATAAGGTCTGGAGGTTTAATGCTCAGCTTCTAAAATCAGAGCACCTAGTTACCCAGCTCCAGACATTTGTCTCTACCTTTCTAGACCATAACTCTTCCTCTATGCCCAGATTAGACTTTCTATGGGGAGCCCTAAATTGCTCCTTGAGAGGGGAAATTATCCGCCTAGCTTCCATACAAAAGAAACTTATCTCTCGCGAATCATCTTCGCTGTTGGATCAGATTAGGGGTTTAGAGAGGACCCTTTCTCCACTCTCTACCTCTTCTGATCTTGAACATTTGGAAACCCTTAGATCCTGTTACAACTCTATACAAAGTGATAAAGCGGAAACACCTCATTCTCCACTCGAGATTCTGTTACTTTGATCAAGGGAAAAAAGCAGGTAAACTTCTAGCCGTACTCCTAAGAGCATAGGCCACAGACAGAATTGTTTCTTCCCTCTGCAGCTCTTCTAGCCACTTAATTACTACTCCTCGAGGGATTGTTTCCTGCTTTTAGGAATATTACCAGACATTATAAGCTGGCCCTTCTCTCCGTTCTGTACCGACTCTATTGATTTCTTTTTACAGGACATACAACTGCTGTGCTTGGAACAACACCACATAGATTTGTTGCAGGCTCCTCTGACTTTGGCAGAAATTACAAAGCTTATTGATGCTTTGCCTGTAGACAAAGCCCTGGGACCACACGGTTACACTTCAAATTTCTATAAAGCATTTAAACAGCAGTTAGCCCCGATACTCCTTGATACCTTTAACTATATAAACAGTCATTGCCTATCTGAGTCTTCCTTTACAGAGGCCACCATTGCGGTGCTCTCAAAGCCTGACAGAGATCCCCTAGTAGTGTCGAACTATCAGCCTATATCCCTTATTAATGTCGATCTTAAAATCCTCACAAGAGTGTTGGCCAACAGGTTGACCCAGGTCTGGTACGTTCTTATAAATCCAGAGCAAGTTGGCTTTGTTGCTGGGAGGCTTTCTGCAGACCACCTGTGCAAATTAGCCCTTCTAATCTCTGTGTTCCAGGACTCCCAAAGTCCTTCCATGTTGGTGTCCCTGGACGCAGAGAAAGCCTTCGATAGGATATCTTGGGACTACCTATTTAACTTGCTTCCTAAATACCACATCCCATCCCAACTCATTCAGTGGATGAAAATACTTTATACCCATCCCTCTGCTCATATGCTACGTAATGGGGTCCTCTCCCCCCTTTTTGACCTACAACAGGGCACCAGACAAGGCTGTCTACTCTCTCCTTTCCTGTTTAACTTGTTTTTAGAATCACTGATAAGGAAGATTAACACCTTTCCCTTAGTTTCCTGTATTTCTATAGGCCCACATCAGTATAAACTCTCGATGTATGCTGATGACATACTATTACATATTACTCATCCCATTACGTCAATACCCGCTACTTTAGATATTATTAAGGATTTCAGGCAGTTATCCAACTATAAATTGCACCTCTCCAAAACTGAAGTTATGCCTCTCAATGCTTTTACTCTACGCTCGGACATTCAACATTTAGGTTTGGCATGGGTCCAAGATAAAATGAAATACTTAGCTACAGTATATACCTTTCTCTGTCTATGGTTAAGATGAAACAGTATAACCTGGATAGGGTACTGGCCCAACTTAAAACTGATCTAAATCACTGGGTCTTACTACCCATTTCCATTTGGGGTTGCCTGAGCATTGTGAAGATGAATGTCTTGCCTCACCTTTTATACTCACTACAAATGTATAACCATTTTCTCCCAAGAACCTGGTTTAACCAAGCCAATAAACTTATATCCTCTTTTAGCTGGAAGAGGAAAACTCCACGTAGGGCTCTTTCTAAGTTAAAATGCTCCAAAGAAAGGGAAGGCCTGCAAGTACCGAACATACTGTATATTTATATTACCTCTCTGTCAACTGCTCCATATTCTCCCATTGGCTATTGCCTGTAGATATGGCTAACTCAAACTTATACATCCACTTATGGCTGCAAATAGAGAAAACCATTTGCACCCAGCACAGTTTGAATATACATGCTTTGCTATACACTTCATTTAAAAATATCCCCAGATTGTTAAGGGATACCCCAGTTGTAGCGGCCCCCTTCTTCTACCACCATCTATGCTCCATAGTAGGGGACATATAAGGCCAACCACATGATCACTGGGACCAGGTCCTGCCACCCCCCTCCTTCTCAACCCACTACCATACCTCTCAACTGTCCCTGATTTTCAGGGATGTCCCTGATTTTGCCTCAAAATTTTACTCTGTCCTTCCTAAAATTTGTTTTTCTGTGGCTAAACAGTTGGGATTTTAAGCACAAAATAATGACAATCATTAAAGTTACAAATGTGTTTTTCTCTAGAAAATGCATGTTACACTAAGCCCCATATTCTACCAGCTTTCTGGGTGGATATCTTTAATTCTAAAGATGCGTCCCTGATTTTGGTCCTTTGTCCCTGATTTTTTTAAGCCTTGTCCCTGATTTATGAGGCAGGAGGTTGAGAGGTATGCCCACTACTGATCATGGATCTGGAAGCACCTATATAAGGACATCAAATGGGACAGTTACCGGTTACTTCAATTTCAGGTAATACATAATCTGTACTACTCTCCCGATAAACTTTACAAAATGGGGAAACTCCCATCAAATATTTGTCACAGATGTGACAAACAACCTGGAACACTGTTATATATTTTATGGGAATGTGAAAAGGTTTCCCCTTTCTGGAAAGCTATCCAATCCAGATTAGATCCCCTTCTCATTTATCCGAGGCTTTTCTCCCTAAGGTTTGAATACTGGGTGATAATGGGACTATCCTGATAGACAATCAGTGAAAACATATGGTCCTTGCATCGATATGTGCAAAGAAAGTTATAATGCGCCAGTGGCTGGATCAACAAACTTCAATGGTCACCGAATGGTTTTGTGAAATCCTTTTCGCTTTACAAGCTGAAAAACTTCTAGCCAGTATCTCAAGTCAAGACCACACATATCAAGGGATTTGGGTGCCTTGTATATTTTGCTAACAATATAACCCTTAGAGCTCTCAGTAGCACTTAGTTATTTTTAAGTACTGTTTACAGCCCCACTGTCTGGCTCTCTCTATTGCTATACCCTAGTGACTATCTTAGAGAGGACTTGCATAACCATATTTCTTCTTTTTCCTTTTTTTTTCTGTTTATTTCCCCTGGTTGTGAGGGGTGAGAGGAGGGGTGATTTTCTTCAGGAGGGTGGGTGGTTGGATTGTTGTTAACATTATAGCTAAACCAATGTAATGTAAATATTTATTATTATATAATAACTGGTCAGCAATTTTTTACATTGCCTGAACAAGTTATAATTTCCCATTATAACTCGCGAGTTATAATGGGGAACATGCGCTGAATCAGTCACAAAAACCCACTGCCTGATTGGCTCTGCGTGTGGTCCAGGGTGGGCTTTCAGTTCCCAAAACATGGTGAATCCACACTCGCTTAGCGTGGAGCTGACAGAGCAACTGTTCTTATCCCTTTTTTTTTTAAAACAAAACAATATATCTGGTTGATCCTACCATTTAGAAACAGTAGCATTTCCGACTCTCACTCACTATCTGATTGATCCTGAAGTTCGGCGGCTGCACAGAAGAGGAAGTGGCAGTGGGAAGCGCTCTCATCAAAAGACAACTGCGGTAACATCGCAACTGTGAAATAAATGTAAAACAAAAAATTGCTGACCAGCAATTGTAATAAAGGATGAGGAAGTGAGCTAAATTTGAAATTAATGGTTGCCCTTCATGTGGGATGCCTTAATAAACCCCTCGGGCTTTGACCTCGGGTTTATGTAGCATCCCACACCTTAGGCAACCATTAATTTTTCATTAAGCACACTTCCCTATCCATTATTGTATATATAATCTTAGAATAATATCTCACGTAACTCCTGTCTACTGTTGATTAATGTCATTTTACTGGCTTTGTTCTTTCTGGATGTTATTCCATATCCAAATAAAACATATTTAATTTAAAAAAAAAAGAATGGCCACAGTAAGAAAATGTTTGCAGTGTAGCAGATCATACCTGGGTTCTACACAGGCTGGGAGATGAATAAAGACCTTACTCACTACCAGATTATAGCAGAAGCTCTCACGTTAGCCGTTCTACCACATGTTTTGTTATCTAGACAGCCCGTGCATGGCTACAGTGGAATCTGTTTCCTGAGTAAAGTCTTAAAGTCAAGTGCCTCATGGTGCCACTTCTGGGTCTCATTAAGGTTGCTGGGGAACATCACTGCTGCTACCCAGAGTATTCATGCTATACTGACAAACCCCTTAGCCTGGTGGTGACTGCTAAAAAAGAAACTGCCTAATGGCAGATTGACATTTGGCACAACCAACCTGCCCATCTTACCTCATGCCCCTTTCTAGTAGTAAAACCTTTATTTTTATACAGGATAGTAGATGGCAAATTTTCACATCATTTGGACAAGTCCTATTTTCAAGATAGTCCTGTTATTAAAGCATTAGTATGTATACATACAATTTCAATAAAATACTAATTAACAGAATAAACAATACAAAAATCATCTTATCAAAAAAACACATAACATTACTTCAACAATAAACAAACAACAATATTTAATTATATAGTTAGATTCTTCAGTCCAATAGTATAAAGAAAATACCCTGAACAAATGAAATTTATCCAAAATACTCACATATTATATTTAATTCAGCTTTTAAAGTGAATGTAAACCCTTTAATGGATTCATACTGTTTCCCTGTAATTGATTTTAAAGAACTCCATAATCTGTTCATAATTATGGGGAATTGCATATAACTATACTTATTCTTAAGTTTAGGGGGCTCGAAACTTCTAACAGTCGAACTTCTCATGTTATAATTATAGAATTTTTTTTCCAATTTTTCATAAAGATACAATGGCTGATTTGTGTTTACAACTTTATATATCTGCTGTGCCCAAATAAGTTTCCTTTTACTTTCCTGAATCATCCAACCTAATTCCTCATATAATTTACAATGATGTTCATGATAGTCCTTTTTTAATAACAAATCGAGCCAGTCGATTATACATTACATCTATTTTTGACAGCAAGCCTTTTGAAGCTAGGCCGTACACATGGCTACCGTACTCTAACACAGGGAGAATAAGTTGATTTGTTAGAGTCTCCCTCATTACTCTGTTCATACAAAAGCTAGCTCACCTAAATGCCTCCAACTTTTTATTTATCTTTAGTAATGTATTGGTTATATGGAAATCAAATTTTAACTGATTATCAAACCATACCCCAAGATATTTATATTCCTTAACTTGAGCCAAAGTTTCATTTTGTAATGTTTTAATTTTAATTTGTTTATTTCTTTTGTTCAAATTTTTCCCCTCCTTCTGAAATATCATCAGTTTTGTTTTTTTGCTGTTAATTATTAACCCCGAGTTAGATAGCCATGTGCAAAACCTAGTAAAATCTTCCTGCAAGTACATTTCCATGAGCTCTGGGGTCTTACCACCTGAGATCAATATAGTATCATCTGCATATAAACGAATAGTAGAATTCTTAACATTATCAACTAACTGATTTATATATATAAGAAAAAGGGTTGGGCCTAAAATTGAACCCTGGGGCACTCCTCGCTTTACCATAACTCTATCTGAGAGGGTGCCATCAATATACACTTGTTGGGTTCTTTTTCCCAGATAAGATTTAAACCAATTTAAAGATTTTTCTCCCATTCCTATTTCTTCTAAACGTTCCCCCAACAGATCATGGGCCACAGTATCGAAAGCCTTGGATAAATCCATGAACACCGCACCCACAGACATGGCGTCCTCTAATTTAGATGCAACAATATCTACCATGTCCGTGAGCACGGTGCCCTTTCTTGCTTTTCATTCTAAACTTCACTATAACTATTGAAATCAAGTGGCTCAATGATTCCCTCTCCATCCTCTTCCTCTGCATCAGTTGTGTTTAGTCTTATCAGTCCTTGGGATCTCTACAAGTAATGCCCCATGGTAGTCCTACCAAGATTGCTGGCTTTAATTATTTTATTTGAACACAGATAGCATTCACACATGAACTGTTATTGCTAACAATTGAAAGGTGGGACCATACTGCTGTTGTGCTTTTTTTTTCTTTTTATTATGAAGACATACTGTGCTGCAAAGAAAGGAAAGTGTTGGCAGAAAGTACTCCTGGGTGTTGCATGGCATGAGGGATTTTGGAATTATTCAATTTATATTTGGGGGTAGATGACCAAACTGTGCATCTGTGCTGCTGCTTTCTTCAAAGGGCTGCTGCTGAGGAAGTCCTGTTTTTTGGAGGTGGGAGGGATGTGCCTGAAGACTGATGACTGACATAGAAACAAAGAAACATAGAATCTGTCAGCAGAAAAAGGCCCATTGGTCCATCATGTCTGCCCATTCTAACATAACAGATGTTGCATAAGAAAGCCCTAGAGGCTCTTCACTCTCCCCTTACCCCCTTCTGGTGTGGCATTTTCCAAGCCCTTGCATCTATCCCCCGTAAATAAATTCCCCCACTAATTTTGTACAGATCACCTCCTCCAGCAGCCTATTCCACCCTCCACCACCTCTGTGAAAAAGTACTTTGCTGTATCTATCTTTGTTTTGTTTTTCCCACCACTCACCAGTGGGCACTTACATCTGCCATTGGCCCCCCAATCACCTCTCCTGCTGTCTCTGGGACTTACCTCTGGCCTTTGACTCATATTTCCTCAGCTTTCACCCTGTGGTGGGACTGGATGGGGGTACCCCAGTTCCCCCTCTGGAAGCCTCACTAGGTGAAGTCCACCCTGAGCCTAGTAGTCAGTGTGGTGTCTACTTCATCCTGCCAGTCAGTGGGATTTTCCTCTTTCTCCCTTCCCCAGAATGCTCCATGGAGCAGGCAAAATGATGCTGCATGTAGAGCATGCTAATGTCTGTCACAGAGAGCATCCTCCCACCCCCTTAGCTGCTCTGCTCAAACCACCACCTATGGTCACCTAGGTGGTGGTCTTGCATCAGAGCTTGCTGCCCACTCACCCCCAGAGGAGGAGAGCATTCTCTGGGATGCTCGATCCTCCTCCCCCCTGGCCAGCCCTCAAGACTTTGGCTCACTAGCAAACCCGTTTTGCAAGGGATGGGGAAATTGTTTAACCAGGAAAGGCACACTAAACTGAAGCTTATTTCCAAGTGTGACTTGGGAACACAAGGAAGTTAAGTGACTTGCTCAGGGTTACACAACATGCAAGTGGGAGCTGTGGGATTCAAACCCAGGTCTCCAGGTTTGCAGCTCAGTGTCTTATACCACAGCACTATACTGCTTCCTTGCCAGTATCGTGGATGGTAGCACTACTGCTGTGCTGACAGACTGCCCACTGGTATCTGTCTTAAACATGCCCTGCCCCGCTCCACCACCTGCTTCATGGAGTTGTCCCTAATGTTCGTATTCCCACTTAGTCTGCAAATACTCTGCTATCCATTGTATTCATCCTGTGGAGGTATTTGTATGTTCCTATCATGTCCCCTCACTCCAGTCTCACCTCAGACTTGCACATGTTCAGATCTGCCAATCTCTCCTCTTATATCCTTTCCTACTGCCCCTGGAACCTCTCGGTTACCCTCATCTACACTGCCTTAACACTGTCCATGTCTTTCTTTAGATACAGACTCCAGAAATGTACACATATCTTCTTCCCAATGCACTCCAATGTCTTATTAGCCATACCCACCTCCATATTGCATTGTGGTGATGCTTTCAGACTGTGTGAAATTATTACTCTGAAATCCTTTTCTTCTGTATGGCTTTCCACTACTACACCTCCCATTCTACTTGCCGTGTTAGTATATTTCGTATATACACAAATATACAGGCTACAGATCTTAGAATCATCTGAAAAAAGGCATACAGTATCTTACCCTCAAATCACTAGCTCTCTGTCAGAGATGAAGACATTGAATAGGGCTGGCCCCAAGACCAATCCCTGAGGCACTGCACTAGTAGACCCTAACCTCAGAACTCCCTATTTGTTACTAACTATCTGAGTCCTGCCACTTAACCATTTCACCACCTACCTTTAATTTTGTCCCCAACTCAAGGACTCTGGGGTCCTGCATCTTCTTAACCAACCACTCAAACAGGATAGAATCAAAGACTTTATTGAAGTCAAGATACAGTACATCCACCATCTAAAGAAATCGATCATGTTTTTCCTGACACAACCTCGCCTGTGAACCCTTGTTGGCTTTCATCCTGTAGTCTATTTCCCTCCAAAAAAGTTACTGTCCTGTCCCTTATTATGTTCTCTAACAGTTTACTCATAATAGACATTAGGGTGGCAGGTCTGTAGTTTTCCAGATTATCCCCACATCCGCTCTTGTGTGGCAGAACTACATATTCTTCTGATTCCTTAGACTGCTCCCCTCCACCTGAGGAACTGAAAGCAGTCTCTTCTTGTGTGGTCTGACTCCAAGATGCCACTGCGCTGACTTGTTGAGCACTACTTCCAGCTGTATAAAGTAATTCCTGCTGTTTGATTACTGTCACTCTGTTCCCCGTAACACATTTCTTTGCTGTACCTTCTTTTACTGTTAAACCAGCATTCTTGGATACTCTTTTGCCCTGTCTCCAAGGTGCCATAACAGTAGTCATAAGTGACTGCTTTTTTGGTACCACTATGTGCCTTGCTTTTGATACAATCACAAGTGTCTTTGACCATTATTTTTCAGCCTTCCCTCCCCTTCCCTCTTCTAGAGTCTCCTTTATTGGATTTGATTGCATATTATAGTGATATGAGTATCTGCAGTACTGTGCATCTCCTCTACTCTAACACACACACATCATTAGGGGCACTGTGCAAAATAGTCATCTGACACAACAGTGCAGGGAGAGGCACCCAGAACTGAACTGAAATTCCCTTAATGTACTGAACTATTAGCTCAAAATTTAGCCTACTGGCACAAACATGAAGAGTAAGGAAGCCACCTCCCACCCAGTAGTAGTTTGCACATTCCTCACTAACACAAATAGCACTTGGGGACAGGGGTGCAGCCAGGGATTTCAGATCTACACACCAAGTGGACTCACTGCTACCCCCTTCCCCCATTAGGGTGAACTACCCACCCCTCCCCAGTGTAGCCAGGTAATATACAAATGTACACCAGGACCATGTTTGTTGCCTCATTTGGCACAATAAATACAAATTTTGTATCTCACGACAGTGGTTGTTGCCACGCATGGGTAAATACAAATGCCATGCATTGTTCCCTAAAACACCCACATACCAGCCCAGAACCTGTAAAGTTGTATTGTCCTTGGGATGCAAAGAGAGTATTAGTGACCAGTCCTTCTAGTTTCGAGTCCTATGAATAAAATTACAGAAAGGTTTAGTATTTTCTTTTAGTTTTCATGGAAAAATGAAGCAGTTCAGAGCCTATTTGCTATCCCCCTTAAATGAAATTGCACACCATGGAGTGCTTGGAGTATGCCTGCTTACAGCCATGCTTGGGGAAACTGTGCAAATGTTAGCCCTCAGGCAGTACAGTACAGTACAAGGCAAGGCACCTAGAATTACTCTTAGAATGCTTTAATTTACAGCACTAGTGATTCAAAAAAGCAATCATCTGGCACAAAATGAGTTCCTGGACATTTGGGAATAGGGTAAAATAAAATAAAACCTGAACTAAAAAGAAACAAAAAAACATACTAGGGTGCTGCAAGAGACACCTATGGTGGGCGCACCACTGTAGCAGTACACTACTCTTTCCTTCCTGTCACCAGTCTGTCCATGGCTCTGCCTGCCTGCAAAATCTCACCTAAAATAGGTTTTGGTTTTGAGCTACATTTTTTTCAAAGTTCTGTTTTTTTCTGAGGTGTTTCTCCTCTTCTCCTTTCTCTCCCACTCTTGAGCTGTCCTTTCCATTCAGCAACAACTGCTGAAGTGAGACAGCACTGCTAGACAGAAGAATGTACCTCTTGTTTGGGCCTTTTTCCAGTTCACTCCAGGTTTGCTTGCTGTTTTTATTATTATTATTATTACTATTATTTTCAATAAAAACAAATCATCGTGCCACAATTTGGTCTCAGTGGTCAGTTATTCTTGAAATAAATGACCCCCTCCCAATTTGGAGGGGGGGTGGGGTTATTAACAAACCATTTGCTCATCCTTAATGTTCAATGGGGAACAGGAACAGGAGGCATACTCCTTCTCAGGTGAGCTGTGGAGCTATGTACCTTGGCATGTGCTTTTAGGCCTTCTGCGTGGCTGGTTGGGGTTGTGCCAGACTGGTCATCACCTTTAGGTGGGTCACTCACACCAGAAGCTGCCTTCTCCTCAAATGCACCCTGCATCAGCTGAGCACAAAGTACATCCTCCTGAGGAGTATGCATCCTGTATCTTGGATGGCCCCAGCTGTGAGCCCTGGCTGGTTGTCAGTGTCTGTGTCAGTGAACTGAAGTAATGGTCCAGTTCCCTAGCATGTCTCTAAGGTAATCAAAACCCCCCTTGCACAGCCCTATGGAATACACACAGCTCCATGCACATGGCACACACCTCCATCTACAACGGGTGCAGATCCTAGTGGGTGCCTTTTGCAATGTGTTGGCACTGTCATCCTCCCTGTTTATCAATTACTGGGAGCATGTGTCAGCCACAACACCCTTGATGGAAGCCAGTTCGGGCACCTTGTCTGAGCTCCTTCCACCCATGGGTAGCTGGACCCATCATGCATTGCTACTCACTCCACTTATGTACATCATCCAGGCAGTAGCACTGTCTCTGAGGATTGGTTCCTCAATAAGTAAGCGTGAAGTGTTAGTGAATAAGATTGATTTTCAGTGCCTGCTTCCAATCACTAAAGAATATCAAGAGTTTTCTAAAAAACTCATGTCTGCCATGAAACTGTGACAGTATCTAACTGCTGTGTACTATCATAATTTAAATATTTCCTTGTAATATAAGGTAGGTTCAAAATCCAGGACAGTCTTTGAGTGGAACGCTAGAAGTTTTCAAAGCTTCGTTTCCTGAGATAAGCCTTTCTTAGTCCCGTGTGGTACTGCAGCTCAGCAAGCAGGCTGTAATGGTTTCAGTGCCTTGATAATACCTCATTTGCACAGCAGAAAAGTAGTAGCCCTTTGAACTGCCATGTAATCATACACAAAACACAAAACCACAGGCATGCCTTACATTTATTAACACTGAAGTGTGACATCAATACAATGTAAAGTAACACTGTTGGCACTCGGTATAGTGCCTCCAACTAAAACGCACGCTGCCCGGGTTACTTCCCATGCACATGGAAAAGTATTGAAAAAATGTACTTGACCTGATTATTTCAAGCACGACAGAGTATCATCTGATTCATTAAAAAGGAGTTGAGTTACATATTTTACCTCCCAGCAAAAAAGATAAATGTATTGTGCTTTGCTAAATAGTTACTATATATGTCAATAAGGCATCTCTTTCCATGAATTATGCAGCCTCTTTTCAGCAGAGGGCGTCAGGCAAAAACTACGCAGTCAAGTCTTGAACTACATTGGGCACATTTACATCTGGTGCAACCATACAATGAAAGGATCTCATGTAGTAGGCTTTGAACAAAATGCTGATTTGGGCTAACTGCATTCAGTATTCACCTCTGTGTTGTGAGATCCATCCCTAAACATGTTGCACAGGACTTGTTTGCATTTCCCTTCAGTCAACTTGTCTGTAGAGTGCAGCCAAGTGTAGTGTTTAACAGCAGAGGTCAGACAATAGAAAAGAACATACCTTTTAATGAGGTCACTTCACACCTGACTGAGGTCACCAAATCCTTTCTAGTAATAATGACCTTACATGGTATGTGAAAGATCAAAAGTACTGCTGTCCCTAATAGCATTGTCAGAACTAGTTCTAAATAGATTAGAACCAGTCTATAGGTTAGGTAAAGTTCTCATTTAAAACTAGGACATCCTGGGGTTCTAATTAAAGGGGAACTGTCAGCACTAAGAGCCCCACACAAAAAGTCTGGGGCTGGTCCCAATTTGCACTCTGTGAGCAAAAACATTTTGTTTACTTACTGTTTACTGCAGTATAGTAGATTGTATCACACTAATTCTGCTTACCTGCAAGCCGACATTTTCTGAAAACTTCAAATCCCAGAATCCCCTGCAATTCACATCAGAGGAGGGCTGCAGCAATTAGAAATTCAATAACCTGCCATGTATTTTAGAGCTTTTATAAGCTTATCATATGTTTGCTGATTCAGCTGTTCTCCCAGGCTAAGCACAGTCATCTGTGACTCTGCTTGGCCCAGTGAGGACAGCAGGGAACAGTAAATGAAAGATCAGAGCTCATAAAATGCTAACATGTTCAAGTTCAAGTTCAAGTTTATTGCAGGAAAACTCCATTGAGCAAGCTCATTCACAAGGAGGTCCTGATACATATAGACTAAACAATGTACAATACAGATAGGTAATAACAGTAAATACATGAAATGCGCATTACATGATAGAGGCTGAATATACATACATACAAGGCTCCACAATGATGAGCGCAGGTGGTGAACACTAATTTAACACAGGGAAATGAATTACAGGTTACATACTGATAAATGAAACTGATGTATGCAATACATATATTTTGGCAGCTAGGACAAACAGAATACAACTGATAAGGGGGGTGGGAGTGTTTTGATAGTGTAGCATTGGAACTTATTCATTGAGAGGCCAGGAGTAGGTGGGGAGGGAAAGCAGTTAATATGGTAAGGCAATGATATCTTACCCATGTATAAAAATGGCACACATGGGGAAGGGAGAGATTTAATGACAGTTACAGGTGTCTTTTATTTTGGCTGAACTTAGCAATTTGTCAAAGTTGATTGAAACTGTGCTAGTTAGTTTCAGTATGGATTGCAATTGATTCCAAATGGAGGGAAGGGCATATGCAATAGCACGTTTACCAAAGCAGGTCCGTGTCCTTGGTATATCAAGCATAATAAAGTCAGATTTCCTTAACGAGTATGCACTATATGAGATACTAATGAGGGATGAAAGATAGCTTGGCAATTTCTGCAGGAGCAGTTGAAGAGTCCATAGTCCAGCATGGAGCAGGCACCTAGTAGTAAGGGATGTCCAACCGACAGCTGCATATAAGTCACAGTGATGCGAACGGTAAGGGGAGTTGGTAATGAACCTTAACTCACAGTGATAGAGGATGTCCAGTTTACTTAGATTTGAAAGAGTGGTAGAGGAATAGATTATATCTCCATAGTCGAGCAGGGGGAGAAAGGTGGCCTGGACAAGTTTGTTCCGAGTTTCAAGAGGAAAAAGGGGCTTATTTCTGTAGAAGAAACCTAACCTGGCTTTTAACCTTCTAGAGACATCTTCAACGTGGTCATTGAAAGATAATTTATTATCAATCCAGATACCCAAATATTTAAATTTGGTTACAACTTCATGGGGATCATTTAGCGTGGTGACAATGAAGTCTTGGGCTAGGGTATTGGGAGGGCCTGTAACAGCACTGAGGAAGAATATCATCACTTTAGTCTTCTTCGCATTGAGCAGAAGCTTTGCCTTTATTAGATTATGCTCAAGTTGTGTGAAGTCCGTTTGAAGCACTCCCTTGACTTCAGATAGTGATGATCCAGAATATACACAGTGTCATCCGCAAAAAGTGCAGATGGATGTAGATATGTTAGCTGCCTAGATCATTAATATATATGGAAAACAAGATAGGCCTAAGATGGATCCTTGAGGGACTCCTCTTGCAACTGGCAAGGCAGCAGAGAATAAGCCTTCCGCCTTTACTTTTTGGGATTTCCCAGTTAAGTAGCTAGAGAACCACTGTGTGGTGTGGTATGTGGAACCCAACTTTGCAAGGCAATTGACTAATAGCTTGTGATCAACAGTATCAAAAGCTTTGCTTAAGTCCAAAAAGACAGAGCCAGTTACTTTCTTAGCATCTATAGCAGAGATCCAATCATTGGCTACTTTTGCTAGGGCAGTGATGGTGCTATGATTGGCCCGGAAGCCGGATTCCGCTGGGTTAATGAGAGAGAAGGTTTCCAAATAAGATTTTAGCTGAGAATGGATCAGTTTTTTGAGTACTTTAGAAAGGATAGGTAAGACGGAGATAGGCCTATAGTTGTTTACATCGCACGGGTCACCAGATTTAAATAAAGGGAGGATGTGTGCTGATTTCAAGCAGGACGGCACAGTAGCAGATGTAATGGAGAGGTTGAAGATGTGGAGAATTGGGGCCGTGAGATGGGCATAGCCTGACCTTAGAAAAAAGGGTTCCAAACCATAATCCCCTGTGCTTTTTTTGGTGTCCAAGTTAAGAAGAGAATCTTCGACTTCTTTATAAGTTATCTCATGCAGTTGGAAGGGGCTGGGTGCAAGGCTAGATATAGAAGGGGTGTGCTGACTCACCACAGAACCAGCATAAGGTGATGAGTCGAAAGCTAGTCCAGCTGTGGCAAAGTGGGAGTTAAGTTCCTCCAGGATTAGGGACTTGTTTTCTACAATCTTGCCACTTGCGACTATCTTTGTTGGGACAGAGGGGGCCGTGGGCCGTCCTTCGATAGATTTGATAGTCTTCTATATCTTATGCGGGTTACCTTTTGCTTGTTCAAGACTAGAAATATAGTAGTTAGCTTTGGCAGAGCGAATTCTTTTCACGCAGGTGTTCCTGGCTGTTCTAAAGTCCTGCCAATCTGAAGATTCTTTGGAATGTCTAGCTTTAGCCCAAAGCTTATCTCGAGCTATAAGGGCTGCCTTAAGATCCAAGGTGAACAAGGGGTTGGAATTGTTCAGTACCCTTACTTTGATAAAAGGGGCATACTTATTTATTACTGTAGTGAGTTTGTCATTAAAGCTGTAAGCTGCTTCACTGACATCTTTAGCTAGGTAGAGATCTTGCCACCTGATCATACTCAGGTCAGATAGGAAGTTTGCTGCACTGAATTTGTGAAAGGATCGTTTTGTTATAAAGATGGGCTGCGGATGGGCCTTAATTTGGGATCTTATGCAAGCAACAATTCCATGATCACTCAAATCATTGTGAAGCACTGCCGAATGAGATATTTTATGTGGGTGGGTGGTTAGTACCACATCTAATAAGGAGCTGTTGGCAGGATTTAGTTTGTTGTTCCTAGTAGGTTCACTGACTACTTGCACAAAACCTAGCTCGTCACAAAGGGATTTGAGGCCGTGTGAGTTAGGTGACATCCAGTCCATATTTAAATCTCCTAGAAATATTGTTTCCAATTTTGCATCTGCTAGCATGGATTTCAATATATTAAGGACTTTATCACCACCAGACGGGGGTCTATAGCCACCTATGATGGTGATGCATTCTGAGGAGGGGAGATGGAGGCTCAGCGAAACTAACTCAGATTCCTTGGCTAGAGATTTACAACTAATATTAGCGACCAAGTACTTAGATTTTGTGTAAATAACCACTCTCCCGCCTCTAGACTCTCTATCAGCTCTATATAATTTGTAGCCATGCAGTGATATTTGATGATCGGTATTTGTCTTTTTTAGCCACGACTCAGTGATTATGATAAGGTCAGGCTTAACATGTGCTACCCAGGCTTGCAGCTGTACAAGTTTTTTTGGCAGGCTTAAAATGTTAACCATCATCATTTTGAGACCTGTGACCTCAGCAAAATCGATAGGTGAGCTAAGTTGAAGGGGAGGGCCAGGGTTGAGCTCCACATTTCCTGAACAGAGAAGAAGCAGAAGTATTACTTTCTTTAAGGCATCTATAAGAATGGAGACTGCTTTTTTATTTCTATGAGGTTACCCATATCGTTCTGCATAGGAGGCGGCACCCCTGTAATGACAGTTTATCGTGATCAGTGTAAGTGCTTGAATAGACATAGGCTAGTACAATAGCAAGGGGGTGGGGGCTAACCGGAGGGGATAGGCCAAAAGGGGAGAGGAGAATGACATAGTGTCTGCGTGGCAGACCGTTATAACATTAGGTATTAATAAGATACATTGGAGAACTGAATTGCATTGAGGTACTTCCAGTTGCCCTGTGTTGCTGGGAGCTCTGCACCTTAGGAGCAATAAAAGCACAATAAAGATAGCCATGGTCCCAGGTTGAGTGACCTCATGATTTGTAATAGTGCTATATTTTCAAGGCAATTAATTTGCCCACCTAGGTACTCACTTAAAACCTAGATGATAATATTCAGCAGAAGGGGTAACAGGGAGTGTAGGAGCAGCTTAGTTAGTGGCAGGGGCTCTGGAGATATTCACACTGGTCAGGCTTATTGGCCACACTCAGCTACCAATCATAGGTTGGCAACAGACTAAACTAGGCCAATGAAGCAGTGATGTGATATAGGAGGCGGAGCATGAGTGTATTTAAAGGAGGCCTGGGAGGGGGTGGTGGGGGCGGCAGAAAATTTTAGGTCAGAGCGAGAGCTGAGAAATCAGAGATAGGAAGGGAACAGTGTAAAATGCTATAGTACATATACATGTATGGCAGGCTACTGAATCTCCCACTGTTGCAGCCCTCCTCTGATGTCAGCAGCAGGGGATTCTGGATTTTTTGTTACAGAAAATGTCAGCTTGCAAGTCAACAGAATTCGTGTATTATAAACTATTATACTGCAGTAAACAGTAATAAGTTTTTGCACACAAAGTGTAAGTTAGGACCAGCCACACACATGGGTGTGGGGCTCTTAGTGCTGACAGTTCCCCTTTAATTGTTGTGGAAAACTAGTTTCTTGCAGACTAGCCTGCAACTGTAACCAGCTTTCTCGAAGCCTCCAAATGCCTGCAAGGGTAATCAGTAGCTGCTACCACTCAGCACAGACACTCTTTCAGAGTATCTCTAGATCTGAGTCTCTCCTAAGACACTGCTCATACAGTACAGTGCTCCTTGCTCAAGAGCAGTCAACCCACTCCTCTCTGTCATAGCTGAGAACATCTAACTTATAAACAGGATATGGTATATCCAACTTACAAAAAAAATAAAAAACAGGGGCAATAACTATTGTGTGAATAGACTATCCATGTTGCCATGCTACGACCAGCTTCGGTGCCTAATGTCCATATTATAGGACTGCAGCACCAGGCTCCATCTTAGTAATTTTGAGTTCTGGCCACTGGTCCTATATGCAGCCATGTAAGGGGGCTGTATCCAGTAACTAGAGTGAACTCCCTTCTATACAGGTAAGGTTGCAGCTTCTGCAAAGCCCAGAAAATCCCTAAACAGTCCTTCTCTATCATGACATAGGCCTCTTCCATGGCAAGCTGCTTCCTGCTCAGGTACACAACTCGGTACTCCTCTCCCAAGTGCGTAACCTGACTCAAAACAAGCCTAGCCCATGATCAGATGCATCTATGTGCACAATAAACCTAATAGAATAGTCTGGGCTGGAGAGCACAGGTGTTTGGCACAATGCCTCTTTCAGCTGGTGGAATACAGTATCACAGGTTTTGTCCACTGAAAGTTTTCTCGTATTTTCTTCCTGGTGAGATCGGACAGGGTTTGGTCATGCTGCTGAAATTCAGCACAAACTTACAGTAGTACCCTGTCATCCCTAGGAAAGCCATGCTTTCCTTTTGGTCATGGGCATGTCCCATCACTGCATGGCATCAATTTTCACTGCTCAGGCTAGATGTGCCCACTCCCCACCCTGTACCCAAGTTGTGACACTTCTGCCATTCTTATCTGGCACTTCTCGCCTTGACTGTCAGCCCAGTGACCTGCAGTTAGCAGAACACCTCAATCAAGTGCCTGATGTAATCCTCCCAGGTCTGGTGACAAATGGTGATGTCATCCATGTATGCCAGAGCGAAAACTCGAGCTGCCTTCAGAATGCGGTCCATGAGTTGTTGAAAGGTGGCTGGTCCATTCTTCATCCCAAATGGCATTACCTTGAACTCGAATAACCCAAACAGGGTGAGGAAGGCTGACCTTTCTCTGACTTTAGGGTTGGCGTACCTACCAATAGTCTTTTGTCAGGTCTATGGTAGAGAGGTAAAGGGCTCCCCAACCTCTCCGGGACCTCATCTATCCTGAGCATGGGGTATGCATCCGATTCTGTGCAACTGTTGAGCTTGCAGTACTCAATGCAGAACCTCATAATCCTGTCCTTTTTTGGAATGAGTACCACTGGGGAGGCCCAAGAACTACTGGACACCTGAATCACCTGGAGAGCCACCATACCATTGATCTCCTCCTCTATGGCACATATTACACTTTCTGGGACACTATAGGGTGGCTGTCTCAGTGGGGCTCAGGACTCTGTATCCATGTTGTGCTCTTCCAGAGTAGTATACCCTGATTTCTCTGTGAACATTTCACCAAATGTATGCAGCAACCCACTCATTTAAGCAGATTTATCTGATGTCAATCACTCCTAGAAGGTGACAGCATCCACTGAGAATTCTCCCTTATCCTTTCCCAGGAGATCCATCAGCGGGACTGGTTCTGCCCCCTTCTCTGGATAACTGCACACAGCCAGGACCAACTCATCCCTGTTATGGTAGGGTTTCATCATGTTTATGTGGTAGACTTGCTGTTTGCACTGCTTGCCTTGTAGTTCCACCACATAATTCACATCATTTACCCTTCTGACCACTGAGTAAGGCTTCTCCTAAGTTGCCCGTCATTTGTTCTGCCAGATGGGGACAAGCACCATCATCTGACTCTGTACTCTCAGGTTCTGGCCCATGGTCATACCATGTATTCTGCCTCTGTTGTGCCATTGCTAGGTGCTCTGGGCAAACCCAATGAGCTCCTTAAGCCGTGACCTAAAATTCAGGACATACTCCACAATATATTCTTGGAGAGCAAGCTCACCTTTCCACTCATGCCTTACCAAATCAAGGGGGCTTCTTACCCTCTGGACAAATAGGAGCTCACAGGGTAAGAATCCTGTGGACTCCTGGGGGACTTACCTATATGTGAATAGGAGATAGGGTAGGCTCTTGTCCCACTCTTTTACACGCTGGTCAGTGAATGCTCTTAACATGGTCTTAAGGAACCTATTACATCACTCAACCAGACCATTGATCTGGAAGTGGTATGGCAAGGCACTGAGATGCCTTACCCCACACTTCTTCCAGGGACTAACCATCAGACATGAAGTTGGTACCCTGGTTTGACAGAATCTCCTGGAGCAAACCACCTGGCTAAATATCCTCAGCAGTTCATTAGCCACCTTCTCAGCCTGGATGGAAGACAAGGGCAGTGCCTCTGGGTGTCTTGTGGTGTAATCTACAACCACCAAAATGTACCACTTGAGGGTGCACTTTGTGGTGCTAAGTAGCTCCACAATGTCCATGGCAACTCACCAAAACTGCTCTTCGATAATAGGCATGGGAATCAAAACCACCATAGCATTGTCCCCAATCTTTCACACCCTCTGGCACTGCAGACAAGTACAGCAGTAGTTTGCCACATCTTTAGAAATACTGGGCTAGCAGCAATTACCCAGCATTCTAAGAAGTTATATAGCTGCACACACGTTTCAGCATAACTGTCCCCCGGCCCCTTTCTTAACCCTCTAAATTTTTGATTATAAGCCTTGGGGGTAAACTCAAAATGTCTAAGCAAGGTATTTTTCACTTTATCATAATCCACGCAGTCCTCATTGTTCATTCAGGCAAAAGCTTGTAATGTATTTCCTATAAGCAAGTGGCAATAGGTGAGTCACCCAAGAAGCCCTGCCCAATTCCAGTTACCCACAGATTTTCTCAAAAGATCTTAAAAACAAATCAAGATCATCCCCCCTGCTGATATCTTGGAAACATTTTAGAATTAATTTTGGCTTCCTGGGTCAAATCCCTCATGCCATTACTCATGGTTTGTAGTGATGTCCTCTGGCACAGAATCTCCATCTGACTCCCATGCTCAGGCTTCTTCATCTGGATCTCATGCTGGCACTGCTTTTCTTGCTTCTATGCCCCTCACCTCTCCTCCTCCTCCTCAGCCTTTTGCTTTTCCTCCTTCTATCACACTTCTCACTGAATCTCATGCTGGCACTCTTCTCTCGTTCCTCAGCCTTTCGCTTCTCCTCCTATGCTTCCAGCCTCATCTTCTGCAGATCCACCATTGCTTTTTGCCTCGAATTTCTGCCTTCCCCTTAAGCAGGGCAAGCTCCAGCTCCAAAATCTGTACCCAATAATAATAAATCTTTATTTATACCATGCCTTTCTTATAACCAAGGTGCCTTACAACAATTACACATAGAACAAAAATAAACACAGATCTAAAACTGCTGAGTTCATAAAAATACAATAAAATATCATCATCAGGTGTCACCATAAATAGGTCTTTAAGGCCTTTTTAAATTCCTCCATGGATGCACACTGCTGAAACGCTATAAAATATGTACCTGGTCTGCTTCCTCTGCATTCTCCCTAGCCTCTGTCTCATAACTTTGGCCAGCAGTGAACTCTTTCTCACAGCTTTCCTGTTCACTTTTTTTGGAGGATGGCTATCAATTTCACTTATGTTTGGCGCACCTCACAGGCCAAATCTCTCTCTCTCTCTCTCTCTCTCTCTCTCTCTCTCTCAGCACAGCTCCTGCAGGTGTAGCAGTTTGCCCTTATTAGATGGCCAAGATATGTCTTCTATCTGTTTACTCTCACTTAACAAACAAGCATTTGTCAATGCTGAATGTTTGCTTGCTGGCATTGGCATTGGTAGTGTAGGAGTTAGAGAGATGCATAATAGGAATGGCAGTGAAGTATTGAACTGAAGCCAACCCCACCACCACCCTGCAAAGACTGACAGGCATTGGGGTGTGCCTTTGGGTCGTCAGGCATAACGGCCACACCATTGCACCACACCCTACCCTGCAGACACCAAGTGTCACGGTGTGCCTTAGGGTCTTTGGCCCTTATGCTCACCCTATTCTATCAGGAAATACAGTGAGATGGGTGCAGTACAGGAGAATGGGGTGAACTTTGGGGCTGAAGAGTCCAAGGCACACCTTGATGCCTCTCACTGGCTGCAGGGTGTGGAATGGTATGAACATTACAGGTGAGAATCTCGAGTCACACCCCTGATGCCTGTCAATCTCTACAGTGTGGGATGTTATGGTTGGAAACCCTAACATCTCAGGCGTTCATTAGCATTTTCACTCCAAATTTTCAACATGGGTTTTTTGTGACCCCCACCTTATGAACAGTGGCAATATCAGTTCGTTAGCCAAAAGCTGATTTTGCACAGCAGCTATGCCATTTGGCACCACAGGTGAGAAAACACATTTCAAACAGGATGTGAAAAATGACAGCTGTACTGTTCATGGGGAGGTGGAAAAAATGGCAATGTTGAAAATCTGCAGTGAAAATATTAAAAAAACTGGTGAAGTCACAAGCATGTGTAGAAACTGGGCAACGCACACCCATAATGCAATTAGTTTTGCGATGTTTTACAGCAGATTGTCAACACAGGCATTTTGGAACCTCCACTCATGAACAGTGTCACTGTGATTTTCTTAATCTGTCCTGAACAGTGATTTCCATAACCATCCATATTTCTGCGGTGGAAGTGCAAAACACATTTCAGCCATGATGTGAAAAATGACAGCTGTACTGTTCATAAGGAAGTGTGGAAAAATGCCAGCGGTGAAAATCTGACTGAAAATATTAGAAATCCATGAACTTATGAGGGTGCATGGAAACTGTGCAATGGTCGCTCGTAATGGTCATTTTATGGACTTTTTTCACCAAATTTTTAACATAGCCATTGTAACACCTCTGCTCATGAACAGTGTCACTGTGATTTTCTTAATCTGTCCTGAACATTGATTTTGCACACCGACTGCGCCATTGTGCGCTACATGCACGGAAACACGTTTTGGGCAAGATGTGAAAAATGACAGCTGTACTGCTCATAAGAAGGTGTGGTAAAATGGCAATGTTGAAAATCTGGAGTGAAAATAGTGAAAATTCACGAACATACGAGTGTGCATAGGAACAGTGCAACACATGCTCGTAAAACAGTCATTTTGGGGAATTTTTCCACCAAATTTTTAACATAGCCATTTTAGCACTTCTGCTCATAACCAGTGTCAATGTGATTTTCTTACTCTGTCCCGAACATTGATTTTGCACACCGACTGCGCCATTGTGCGCTACATGCACGGAAACACATTTTGGGCAAAATGTAAAAAATGACAGCCATACTGCTTATAAGGAGGTGTGGTGAAATGGAAAGGTTAAAAATCTGGAGTGAAAATATTGAAAATTCACGAACTTACGAGCATGCATAGGAATACCGCAACACATGCTCGTAACACAGTCATTTTATGGAGTATCGTCACCAAATTTTCAACATAGGCATTTTAGGACCTCTGCTCATGAACAGTGCCACTGTGAGTTTCTTAATCTGTGCAGAACACTGATTTCCCACACCGACCGCGCTATTCCACACTGCAAGTGAGAAAACACATTTTGTCCAGGGTGTGAAAAATGACAAGTATACTGTTCACAAGGAGGTCTGAAAAAATGCCGATGTTGAAAATCTGGAGTGAAAATATTGCAAATTTGCAAAGTTATGAGCGTGCGTAAAACTGCGCAACACATGCTCATAAAACAGTCATTTTTGGGATTTTTCCCACCAAATTTGCAGTATAGGCTTTTTGAGAGCCCACCTCATGAACACTGGCACTGTCATTTTATTAATTGGTCCAGAAAGGTGATTCCATGCAGTGACCACAAAATCACCTTTTGGGGCCGATTAACGCAATGACAGTGATAGAATTCATGAGGAGGGGTCCCAAAAACCCCATGTTGAAAATTCAGTGGCAAAATTCCAAAAACTGCCTGAGATATGCAGCAAAGTTGAAAAAACCCTATTTATTCCATTATACAGCTTACCAGCATTTCCTCAGTTTGCGGTCAGCTTCAAAGAGTGCAGACGTGTTCCCGGTCCACCGAAGATCGTCGCGCCAGACTCCGGAGGTAAGTATGGGGTGAGGGCAGTGTGGGGAGGCAGGATGTGCAGTGGGTGGGTGTGGATTGTGGGAGAGGGTGCCAGGGAGAGTGCTGGGGGACCGTTTCCTTCATCACAGGTAAAAAAAAAAAAGACATTGTGGGACTTTTTTTTATTTACAGGGCAATGTGGCATGCTGGGTGGGCTCCCAGCATGCCAATTGAGTCTTTTTTGGGGGGGCCACTGTAGCTGATGGGGGATTGGGCACCCATGTCGGCACACAACAAGGGGGGTATGTTATGCCGACAGGGATTGGGCACCCCCGTCAGCACGCAACAATGGGGAGGTTGATTATGCCGATGGGGATTGGGCACCCCATTGGCAGACAAGAAAGCGGGGGCATTACATACTGCCGATGGAGGTGGGATCCCCATTGGCAACATACATCCTGGGCCACTGCTGCTGACAGGGATTGGGGCCCCATCTTCAAACAAGCGTGTTGGGGCACATTCTGCCATGGGGATTGGGCACCCCCTCGGCAGGGGAGGGGGTTAATATTGTTTGTGAACAGGTGACAAACAGCCACCATGTTCACAAACAATATCAGTGTGTGGACATCCAGCCTTGCAATAACGGGTTGCTCCCTCATTGCAGTGAATGGCTGACGCTGCAATGACGAGACGGCCCCTGATTGCAGTGGCTATTTTTTCTCAAGTTGGTGGCAATGTTCCAAACTACTGTCACTGACTGTGTCCCCATTATTGGTGGACATCACACATGCCCCAAAATGCCATGCAGATATTGGCCTCAACAGTGCCTCACCTCCAGAACCTGCTTCGGCACCAAGCTGTTGCAATATGTTTCTTGCGCTGCGCGCAAGCAGACATAAAAATACAACTGGTAGAATGGACACTCTCCTTTTGCATATGCTATTCTGTGACTGGATAACTAGCATTTATAGAGACAAAACTGTTTCAGAACTGTTTCAGATCCCACCCACTGCCTCCAGTGTGTGGCAAACGAGTCTCCCCAAGACTAGTCTGCAACTGTTACCAGCTTTCTTGAACCTTTCAGACACATGCAAGGGTAATCAGTAGCTGCCCCACCACTCAGCATAGACACTGTTTTGTGGTATCTCTAGATCTGAGTCCCTCCAGAGACATTGCTATCACAGTAGAGCCCATTTGCTCAAGGGCAGCCAACCCACCCCTCTCTCTCACAGCTGAGAATGTCTTGCTTTAGAAACAGGATATGGTGATGGTAATGCATAAATGCAGTTTTGTCAATTATAAAACACTTAGCTATACCCCAAAGGGTTCAGTCACAGAAACATGAAGTACATGAAAATATTATTTTTTAATACTTCAAGACATTACACACATAATACAGGATACTACACACACAGACTATATGGAGCAGTAATACTACAGATATAAAAAGAAAATTGTTTTGATCAATTGGTTACACACAAAAAGAAAAACTCTCTCTCTTCCTCTCTCTTTAGCAAGGTAGAATGGCTTACTACACAGGATACACAGGAATCAGGGCAGACTCAAACTCTTAGATGACAGCTTTTTCATAGTCGCAAACCTGTCTGACTCTTTCATAGAAACATAGAAACATAAAAGGTGATGGCAGATAAGGACTGTGTGGCCCATCTAGTCTGCCCCTTTCCCTACCTAATGCAATACCGCAGACCCTAGTTGATCTGTGGCTTACCCTCTCTTTCCTATTACAAGAGTAGCCTTATGTCTATTCCATGCATTCTTGAATTCCCCTAAAGATTTTGCCTCCACCTCCTCTGCAAAGAGGGTGTTCCAAGCATCCACTACTCTTTCTGTGAAAAAGTATTTCCTCATGTTGCCCCTGAGTCTATCCCCCTAGCCTCATGTCATGCCCCTTGTTCTTGTACACCTTCTTTTCTGAAAGATGCTATTCTACTGTACCTTGTTTATACCCTTGAGGTACTTGAATGTCTCTGTCCTATCCCCCCTCTCTCCTCTCCTCCAGGGAATACATATTAAGGTCCTATAGTCTTTCCTCATATGACTTTTGCTGCAGTCCTTGCACCATTTTTGTTGCCCTTCTCTGGACTGCCTCTATTTTGTCTATGTCCTTCCGGAGATGTGGCCTCCAGAACTGGGCACAATACCCCAGATGAGCTCTCACTAGTGATCTGTACAGTGGCATAACCACCTCCTCTTTTCTTCTGGTCATACCTCTCCCTATGCACCCTAGCATCCCACAGGCTCTCCCCACAGCCTTCTCACATTGTTTGGTTACCTTTAGATAATCAGATATGATTACCTCCATGTCCCTTTTTTGATTGGTAGTTGTCAGTACCGTTCCACCCATCTTGTACTCCTTCCTTAGAGTTATGTGTCCCAAATACATGATTTTGCACTTCTTTGCATTGAATTGTAGCTACCACACTCTCAACCACTCCTCAAGCATGTTTAGGTCCTTTCTCATTTTTTCCACCCTGCCCCTGGAGTGTCGACCCAGTTGCAGATCTTAGTGTTGTCTACAAAGAGTCCTACCTTCCCCTCTAGCCCCTCTGCTCTCTGCTAGCCCTTAAGACCCTCCAGCCCCTCACACTCTGCTAACCCTTAAAGGACACCTAAACTGACTTTTTACACATTTTTTTAAAGTGACTCCATAGGCTTGTAAAGGAGAAGCTGTTTACATTTATACTGAACCTGCATTTATTAAAGTAGGATAAATGCAGTTTCATAGCATTTGAAAATTGTAAATAAAGCCTATCCTGATTCAAAAATTCTGCTCTGAAAAACCCTAAAATGGCTGCCTTGATGATGTCAGTGATGAGAGATGCGCAGCTCTGCATAGGGATACTAGCTGTACTAACTGTATTTGAATGCGAATAACTTTAAAATGAAAAATGATAGCTTGGTACTGTGAGTACAAAAGTTGTTCAGCATGAAAATATCTACAAAATAAGTAGTGTTTCATTTATAGCTACCTTTTATTCTACTTAATTATTTTTTAGAATTAGAAAAAAACTGCAGAAAATTCCATTTTTTTCACTTTTTCAACAAAAAGTGAATAACTTTAAAACAAATCATGATAGCATGGTACTGTCAACACAAAATGTGTTCAGCACAAAAATATTTACAAAATGAATGCTATTTCATTTATAGATAACTTTCAGTTTTTTTTATAATTAGCAAAAATCAGCAGAAAATTCATTTTTTTCACTTTTTCGACAAATGCAATTAACTTTAAAACAAAAAATGATGGCAAATATTTTGAGCATGGAATTTGCTCAGCACAAATACATCTACAAAATGAGTGGTGTTTCATTTTTATGTTTGCTTGCATGCAATGTGCAAGAAACATAGTGCCACCACACGAGTTTTCGTAGGTGTGTCTCCCCCACTCCCAATGCCCTGCTTCCTTTTGCAGATGCAGCTGCACCACGCCAATGAATGTCCAAGCTGTCTATGACAGCCATTTAGATGTGGTGGTGTACAGTTCTGAAGAAAACACTGCCACAGTCAGCGGTGTTAACGTGTAGGCAATTTGCATAATGCAACTCAAGAAATGCCGGTAAGCTGTATAATGGCATAATTTTTTTTTTCAACTTTGTTGCATATCTCGGCCAGTTTGGGAAACACTACGTAGCATGCTGGGAGCCCACCCCAGCATGCTCATGCATTCCCCTCCACACCCCGCACACTGTCTGACCAAAGAGGGTGCCCAATCCCCCGTTGGCTCCACTGCCCCCCTAAACATACTTCTAGGTGCCACACTGGGAGCACACCCCAGCATTGCAAAAGTCCTTATGGGTGACGGGGGTGCCTAATCCCCCATCAGCTCCACAGTACCCCCCAAAAAAAATGCAGACTTCTAGGTGCCAAGCTGGGAGCCCACCCCAGCATGGCAAATGTCGGTATGGCCGACAGGGTGCCCAATCCCCCATCAGCTCTACTGCCCCCAAATAAATTTCCAGCTGCCACACTGGGACCCACCCCAGCATGGTAAAAGTCCCAATGTAGTCTTCCTCAAATAAAAAAACTGTGAAAAAACTGTCCCTCATTGACTGTCTTGTCCCCTCCCCAACCCACACCCACCTCTGCGCACCACCTCCCACATCCCCCTGACCCCATACTTACCTCTGGAGCCCAACGTGATGATCTTGGTGGACCGAGAACATGTCTGCACTCTTCAAAGCCGACTCATAACTGAAGAAATGCCTGTAGTTGTATAATGGCATAAATGTTTTTTTCAACTTTGTTGCATATCTTGGCCATTTTGGGAAATTTTTTCACCAAATTTTCAACATGGGATTCTTGGAGCCCCACCTCATGAACTCAGTCACTGTCATTTTGTTATTTGGTCCTGAAAGCTGATTTTGTGGTCACTGCACAGAACCACCTTTCTGGACTGAGTAACAAAATGACAGTGTGACAGTTCACGAGGAAGTCCCCCCAAAACCCTATGTTGAAAATTTGGTGAACATTTAAAATGACTTTCTTTATAAGCGCATTACTAGCAGTTCTATGCACACTTGAATTTCACAAATTTTAATATTTTCACTTCAGATTTTCAACATTGCCATTTTGCCACATCTCCTTATGAGTAGTACATCTGTCATTTTTCACATCTTGCCCAAAATGTGTTTTCGCTCATGTAGCGCACAATGGTGCAGTTGGTGTGCAAAATCAATGTTCGGGACAGATTAAGAAAATCACAGTGACACTGTTCATGAGCAGAGGTCTTAAAATGGCTATGTTGAAAATTTGGTGACAGAAGTCCATAAAATAACTATGTTATGAGCGAGCATTGTGCAGTTTCCACTCACCCTCGTAAGTTCATGAATTTGTACTATTTTTAGTCTAGATTTTCAACACTGGCATTTTTCCACAGCTCCTTATGAACAGTATAGTTGTCAATTTTCACACCCTGGCCGAAATATGTTTTTGCACTTCTGGTGCAGAAATGTGTGGTCGCTATGGGAAATCAGTGTTTGGGACAAATTAAGAAAATCACAGTGACACTGTTCATGAGCTGAGGGCCCAAAATGCCTGTGCTGACAATCTGCTGTAAAAAATCCCCAAACTAATTACATTACGGGTGTGCACTGTGCAGTTTCTGTGCATGCTTGTGACTTCAATTTTTTTATATTTTCCCTCCAGACTTTCAACATTGCCATTTTTTACACACCTCCACATGAACAGTACAGCTGTCATTTTTCACATCCTGTTCAAAATGTGTTTTTGCACCTGTGGTGTCAAATGGCATAGTCGCTGTGCAAAATCAGCTTTCAGCTAACAAACTGATATTGCCACTGTTCATGAGGTGGGGGTCACAAAAAACTCATGTTGAAAATTTGGAGTGAAAATACTAATGAACACCTGAGGCATTAGGGTTTCCAACCATAAGGTCCCACCCTGTACAGACTGACAGGCATCAGGGCTGTGACTTGGGATTGCCACCTGTAATGCTTATGCCATTCCACCCCTACCCACACCCTGCAGCCAGTGACAGGCATCGAGGTGTGCCTTGGACTCTTCAGCCCCAAAGTTCACCCCATTCTCCTATACTGCACCCATCTCACCGTATTTCCTTATGGAATGCGGTGAGCATAAGGCACAAAGACCCCAAGGCACATTGTGACACCTGTTGGTGTCTGCAGGGTAGGGTGTGGTGAAATGGCATAGCCATTATGCCTGATGACCTAAAGGCACACCCCAATGCCTGTCAGTCTCTGCAGGGTGGTGGTGGGGTTGGCTTCAGTTCAACACTTCACTGCTATTCCTATTATTCATCTCTCTAACTCCTACACTACCAATGCCAATGCCAGCAAGCAAACATTCGGCATTGACAAATGCTTGTTATATACCTTTTAATTTTTTTTAATTAGCAAAAAACAGCAGAAAATTCAATTTTTTTTTACTTTTTGCAATAAACAAATGCAAATAACTTTAAAATGAAAAATGATAGCATGGTACTTTCAGCACAAAAGATGTTCAGCACAAAAATATCTACAAAATGAGTGGGGTTTCATTTATAGATACCTTTTAGATTTTTTTACAATCAGCAGAAAATGACAGGAAATTCTTTTTTTTTTTACTTTTTTGGAGGTATGACATAAATGGAATGTGCTACCCCTTCCCCCACAGTGGAAATATTGTTGATATTTTTTGTTCTCGTGCTGATTGACCTGATGACATCACTCATGGCTTCACTACTCATGATGTCATTTGTTCAATTGGCACTCAAAAAAAAATATCAACACTATTTCCACTAGGGGTAGCATATCCCTTATATATTCTTTGCAAAAAACTCAGGTAATGCATAGAAACATAGAAACAAAGAAACATAGAATTGACGGCAGATAAGGACTGCTTGGCCCACCCAGTCTGCCCATTTCCCTACCTAATGGATAAGCTGCAGATCCTAGTTAACCAGCAGCCTACTTCTTCCTACCCCCAACCCCTAGAATTGCCTTATGACTGTCCCATGCATGCTTGAATTCCACCACTATTTTTGACTCCACAACCTCCTTCGAAGGCCATTCCATGCACCCACAACCTCTCTGTGAAAAAATACTTCTTAAATTACCTCTGAGCTGCCCCTCTATCTTCAAATTGTGCCCCTTGTTCTTGCACACCTCTTTTTGAAAGATGCTACCTCTTGGACTTTGTTGATTCCCTTGAGGTGCTTGAAAGTTTCTATCATGTCCTCCTCTCCTCCTTTCCTCAAGGCTATACATATTAAGCTCCTTAAGTCTCTTTTCATATGTCTTCCGTGCAGACCCTGCACCATTTTAGTCCCTCCTCTGGACAGCTTCCATCCTGTCTATGTCTTTGTGGAGATTGGGTCTCCAGAACTGCATGCAGTACTCAGATGGGGTCTCACCAGCTGTCTGTACAGAGGATAATAACTTCTGTTTTCTACTGGTGATGCCTCTCCCTATGCATCCCAGTATCCCCCAGCCCTCCTTGCTGCCCTCTCACATTGCTTGCCCACCTTTAGGTCATCTGATATGACTACCCCCAAGTCCCTTTCCATTTTTGTTATTGTTAGTATCTCACCCCCCATTATGTACTCTTCTCCTTGGTTTTTGTTTCCCAGGTGCATTATCTTGCACTTCTTAGTGTTGAATCTAAGCTGCCATACATTTGACCATTCCTCTAACCTTGCCAAGTCCCTTCTCATCCTTTCCACCCCACCTTGTGCATCAACTCTGTTGCAGATCTTTGTGTCATCTGCAAAGAGACATACTTTTCCTTCCAGTCCCTCTGCAATGTCGCTTATAAAGACATTGAAGAGGACCAGTCCTAATACTGAACCCTGCGGTACCCCACTTGTAACCCCCCTTTCTTCAGCGTGGACTCCATTTACTATTACTCTCTGTGTCCTATTCTCTAGCCAATTCTTTACCCAGGCTGTCATCTTGGGACCTACTTCCAGGCTGGCCAACTTGTATATTAATCTTTGTGTGGGACTGTGTCAAATGCCTTGCAAAGTCTAGGTAGGCCATGTCCACAGCCCCTCCCTGATCTACTACTTTGGTCACCCAGTCAAAGAAATCTATCAGATTTGTCTGGCATGACCTTCCCACTGTGAATCCATGCTGCCTTGGGTCCTGTGCCCCTCTGGCCTCTAGATACTCGACAATTCTTTCCTTCAGTAGTGATTCCATCATTTTCCCTACCACTGAGGTTAAACTAACAGGTCTGTAGTTTCCTGCTTCTGCCTTGCTCCCACTTTCATGAAGGGGAATCACATCTGCCCTCCACCAGTCCTCGGGTACCACCCCATCCTCCCATGATTTATTAGAGAGGGTAGTCAGTGGTGTCACTAGTTCTACCCTTAGTTCTTTTAGAATTCTGGGATGAATCCCATCAGGCCCCATTGCTTTGTCCATCTTCAGTTTTAAGAGTTCTTTCAGAACCCTTTCTTCTGTAAATGAGCTGGTATCAAGTTCTGTATCCAGAGTGTTTCTACTGTTTGTTTTATGTACCTCCCCCTCTTCCTTTGTAAATACTGAGCAAAATATTTGTTTAGTATCTCTGCCTTTGACAGTCACCTCTGCCCACCCTCCTCCCTTTATTAAGCCTCACTATCCCTCCTTGGTCTTCCTTCGCTCCTGAAGTACCTATAAAAGGTTTTATCCTCTTCAACTGAGTTGGCTATCTTTTCCTCGGTTTGGGCCTTTGCTGTTCTGACTGCCTTCCCAGCTTCCTTTGCTTTAACTGATACAGTTCTCTGTCCTGCTCCTTCTGGATTCCTTGTACTTCCTGATTGCTTTCCTTTTCTCTTGAACCTTCACTGCCACTTCCTTTGAGAACCATAGTGGCTTCTTACATCGTTTTGTTTTGTTTATTTGCTTCACACAAAGGCTTGTTACCTCTGTGATGGCAGTTTTTATTATTCCCCATTGTTCTTCCACCCCTCCTTCCTGCCCATTTGCTAGTGCATTCCTTAGGCACTCACCCATTTTGGCAAAGTCAGCCCTCCTAAAGTCCAGTACTTTTGCATTTGTATGGCTTGACTCTATTGCTGTGTTTATTGTGAACCATACTGTTCGATGGTCGCTAGTTCCCAGATGGCTACCCACTTCTACATCTGTGATCCTCTCTTCATCTCTATTTGAGAGAACCAGGTCTAAGATTGCTCCCTCTTGAGTGGGCTCCAATACTAGTTGTCTAAGGCATGCCCCCTGTAGGGCATCTAGAATAACCCCACTCTTCAAAGTGGCTGCTGCAACTGCACTCCAGTTAACATCTAGCATATTCAGATCACCCATCAGCAATATCTCCCCTTTTTCTGCCATTCTAAGTATACTTTCTATCATTTCCTTGTCCATTTCCTCCCCCTGAGAAGGGGGTCTGTATACAACCCCTGTGCGGATTGTGGTGTCATTGCCTGTCTCCAAATTTACCCACAGTGCTTCTTCTCTCCTGTTTTCCCTTTTGTTCTGTTGCTTTTATTCCTTCCCTTATGTAAAGAGCTACTCCTCCTCCTCTTTACCCTCCCTGTCCCTCCTGTAGATAGTGTATCCTGGTATGTTTACGTCCCAGTCATGGTTTTGTGTGTACCATGTTTCTGTGACTGCCACGATATCCAGATGTTCCTCCTCCATCAAGGCCACTAATTCAGGAAGCTTGTTACTCAGACTATGGGCATTGTTGCTCATTACTCTCCATTTTTTGATGGCTTTCCCTTCTGTTGCAGCATCCCCCACTGACCTTTCTACCTCAGTCTTTTTCTCATTTAGTACCCTGTTTTGTAGGGAGAGGCTGGGATTTTCCTGCTGCTTATCAGTGCCTCCCCCCTTGACTAGTTTAAAAGCTTGCCAATGAAGCATTTAAACTGATTGCTCAAAAGACTTGTTCCTTCCTGGACAGATGCAGACCATCCTGCCAGTATAGGCTGGTGTCCCTCCAGGTGGAACCCCAGTCTCCAGTGAAGCCAAACCCTGTGCTCCACACCATTTTTTCAACCATTCATTAAACTGCATGGTGCAGTACCTCTCACTCATGCCATTGACAGGCAGCACCTCTGAGAAGGATACTGTGTGCTACTTGTCTTAGGGCCCTCCCCAATTCTACAAAGTCCTTCTGCACTGCTCTAATCTCATGTTGAGCCAAGTCATTTGTCCCTAGGTGGACAATGATGTCCAGCTCGAACTCCCATGCAGCTGTTCTTGTGATTCTGAGGATGCGCTACTGTCCCTCCAGCCATGGCACCAGGCAGGCACCTTACTTCAGTTTTCCCTGCTCCTCCCAGTTCTATCCCCACAATGAGTCCCCACCAGGAGCTGCTTCCTTTCCTTGTGGTGTCCTCTGCCTCCTTCCTGTGGGCCTCCCTTGTGACAGGTGTCCTCAGCCTCCTTAGTCTCCTCTGTGGGTGCATCAATAGGGGAGCTATGCTCCCCCAGAATGGTGTATGGATTGTGGAGTGGAACAACTGACTGGGTATGCCTCTGTTCCACCATCCTCACTCTCCCTGAGCCCACTGTGGTCCAACTGCTGTGCTTCTCATCAGTTTTGGTTGCTATTAAAACAACAAAAGTATTGAAATATGATGTTAAGTTTTTAACACTGACTGTACATCCCCTCCCCAACACACAGCCAAAAGGGGCAAGGCAACACAAACCACCACAGACATCCATCATCGGGTAAAACAAACAACATACAACTCTTTCCACATGACACAAGGGACATCCATCATCATGGTCCAGAGCTTCTGTAAGCATAGACACACATGTACACTTGCACATCACTTGGGAAGTGCAGTACAAAATTGCCATAGGATCACACTGTAAATTGTAAGTAAGGAATAACACATGACAGGGGTGTGTGGCAGTGCTAAATTACCACACACCCCAGGTGGGTTGTGAGACATGAAGTGCACCCAAGTGCCTTCAACCACCTGGGAAGTGCAATGTAAAATTCTCATAGGATCATATTGTAAATTGTAAGTAAGCAATAACACACAGTTGGGTGCGTGGCAATGCTAAGTGCTGCTTGCCCCAGATGGGTTGTAAGGTACATGATACAACTGGGTGCCTTTAGCCACCTAGGAAGTGTGGTATTTAATCCACATAAGATTACAGTATAAATTGTAAGTGAGCAGTACCACACAGCAGAGTGTGCAGCAAGGCTAAATTGCTGCAACCCTAGGTTTTTATGCATGAGGCATAGCCGAGTGCCTTCAGCCACCTGGGAAATGTGCTATATGATTCCCATAGGATCACATTGTAAAGTGTAAGTAAGCAATAACACATGGCAGGGTGTGCAGCAATGCAAAATTACCGCACACCCCAGGTGGGTAGTAAGGTGGTTTCTGAGGTACAAGGCACAGCTGAGTGCCATCAGCTGCCTGGGAAGTGCAGCTGTCTTCATTCAGGTGCTGAAGACACCTATGCTGCCATGGAAGTACATACTAAGAATGTGGGAGAGTCAGCAGGAGGCTGCTCTAAGGAGCAACAGGCCCCTGGCTTCTTCACCTGGAAACAGGGGTAACATTCCAACTTAAATGGCACTTAAAGTGAGAATATGAAAGTCTGTGGCTCACACTGTCATGGCAAGGCAGCATTGATAGAGCAGGGGAAAACAGAAATGGAAACAATAAGCAAGCAACAGTTTTGCATCCCCCCCATTTGGAAGGTAGAAGGTGGGAGCTATTTGAAAAGCAAATCGCAGTTTGGTTAACTGGAGGAGAGGGATCTTCAGATTGTTTCTGACACCCATGAATGACAAACTAGTAACAGGGAGTGGAGATTATACGCACACAAGCAAGTACCCTAGCTATATTACACTTATGAAATAGGAACTGCCGAGACAAGGCAGTGTGAACCACAGATTTTCATATTAGCACTTTACATTATCAGGTAAACTGATATAGGGCACACTGCATTTCTCATGCAGCCACCCACTGACACTCCCTTTTCTTCTTTGCATTTAGTCAGTGCACATGGAAACTGTCTTCTCCATACTACACAGAGCTACATCTCTCTCTGCTGCTGTTTCCCTTTTTTAGGTTTCATTTTGTGTCATTCAGCTGTGTGCCATTTAAGCTGGAATGTTACTTCTGTTCCCTGGCAAAGACGCCAGGGGCCTGGTACTCATCAGAGCAGCCACCTGCCGACTCTCCAACATCCTTAGCATGTGGTTCCTTGGCAGCATAGGTGCCTTCAGCACCTTAGTGAAGACATCCACACTTCCCAGGTGGTTGACAGCACAAGATTCCACCTTAGAACCCACCTGGGACATATGGTAATTTAGCATTACCACACACCCTGTAATGTGCAATTGCGTACTTACAATTTACAATGTGATCCCATGTGAATTTTATATCTCACTTCCCAGGTGGTGGAAGGCACTCAGCTGGGCCTCATGCCTCAGAACCCACCTGGGGTATGCAGCAATTTAACATTGTCACACACCCTTCCATGTGTTACTGCTTACTTACAATATACTGTATAATGTGATCCTAAGGGAATTTTATATCGCACTTCCCAGGTGGCTGAAGGTGTTCTGCTGTGCCTCATGCTTCACAACTTACCTGGGGTATGAAGCAATTTAGCACTGCCACACACCCTGCTGTGTGTTATTGCTCACATACAGTTTACAATGTGACCCAATGGGATTCATATACTGTACTTCCCAGGTGGTTGATGGCACTTGGCTGAGCCTCATGCTTCACAACCCACCTGGGGCGTGTGGTAATTTAGCATTGCCACACACAGTGTCATGTGTTATTCCTTACTTACAATTTACAGTGTGATCCTATGGGAATTTTTTACCACACTTCCCAGGTGGTGTGCAAGTGTGCATGTGTATCCATGGCTACATCAACAATATTTCCAGTAGGGGGGAGAGTAGCATATTCCAGTTATGCAATACCTCCAAAAAAGTGAAAAGATTTGAATTTCCTGCCATTTTTTGCTGATTATAAAAAATCTAAATGGTATAAATAAATGAAACACTATTAATTTTGTAGATATTTTTGTGATGAACAAATGTTGTGCTCACAGTACCATGCTATCATTTTTTGTTTTAAAGTTATTCACATTTGTTTGTTGAAAACCTGAAAAGAAAATAGAATTGTCTGCTTTTTTTTTTTGCTAATTATAAACAAAACTAAAAGGCAGATATAAATGAGACATCACTCATTTTGTAGATATTTTTAATGCTGAACAAATTTTGTATGACAGTACCATGCTATTATTTTTCATTTTAAAGTTATTCGCTTTTGTTTATCGAACAAGTGAAAAACAATTTAATTTTCTGTTGTTTTTTTTGCTAATTATAAAAAAAAATAAAAGGTAGCTATAAATTAAACACCACACATTGTGTAGATATCTTTTTGCTGAACAACAGTCATGCTCATAGTACCATGCTATCATTTTCCATTTTGAAGATATTCACATTTGAACACAGTTAGTACTGCTAGTATACATCTGCAGAGCTGGGCATCTCTCCCTTCATTGACATCATCAAGGCAGCCACTTTAGGGTTTTCAGAGCGGGAATTTTGAATCAGGAGAGGCTTTAGTTACAATTTTTAAATGCTACAAAAGTGCAGTTATCCTACTTTAATAAATGCAGTTTCAGTATAAATGTAAACAACAGCATCTCCTTTAAAAACCTATGGAGTCATTTTTTAAGAAAAAAACAAAATGTGTAAAAAGACAGTTTAGGTGTCTTTTAAGACCCTCCAGCTGACCTCCATGACTTGTCCTCCAGTAGGTCACACTGGTGTTATAGATTCAGCATTCTTTGTGTCTTGAGGTGGATCCTCATAGAAAAAAAATTGGTTTGATCTGGGCCTTGGACTTGGTATATACAAATACATCTGTTTCTTGTCCCAAAACCTGAGCCCAACAGGAATTTTTGGTTTAGCTACCCTCTTTCTGACATCAAAAGACACTTTCTAAGCTCAACCATAGATTGTCCAGGGGTTCTTCCATGAGACTGGAAAGCACACATAGTAAATTTTCATCAGAGCCAGTTGGTTTACTCTGATAAGAATCTTGACTTTTCCCCTCAGAAATTCCAGCTTTGTCCCTTTAACTACTACATTCTAACTGCTACTCCTGCAGAAAGAATTGAATAAAATAAAAAAAGATGATGTGACAGGTATACATAGAAAATTGTTACATCTATCACTTGTGATTCAGTATTTGTGATTCAAATACAGAAGATGTCAATCTGGCAACAAAAACTACTGTATATTATATTAAAAACTCTTTATTTAGTTATTTTATTTAGCTTTTGTTAACCAGGTAAGTGCACTAGCCATAAAATGACTATTTTCAGGCATGAACCGGGAGAGTACAGACATACTTAACAGGATAACAAATTATAAGTGCTTTACATACAATTAGTTAAAGAGGATACAATATATCAGAACATACAAAGTAAAGCGCTTTGCATACAATGAGATAAAGTGGATACAATATATCAGAGACATACAGAGTAGACCATTCATAAATTCATAGGTGCCTACCTATGCAATGAATAGAGAGGACCTTGGACAATAAATTATCAGGTGACATATCATATGAACAGAACAAGGTACACAAAAACAAAAACAGGTAATACAAAAGGAAGAAATAACCATTGAGAGCAGGGGGTGTCATTAAGGAAACGGTCAGTAAGTGAGGAAGAGGGCAGCAAGCCATGAAATTAGATTATATGAGTGTATGTAAGTGTAAGGGAGATGCCTGCAGTGCAAGCGAAGAGGCTGCAATGTCTGCTTACAGCTTCAAGTGAGGCAGGAGTAAAAGCATCAGGAGAGGGAAAGTTTGCAATATGTGCACTCAACCTTTGAAAAATTAGCATGTATTGGGTAGTATGAGTCTCCTTATTTCATGTATGTAGATATTTTTAAAAAAAGGACGTTGGATAATTTCTTCCTAAAAAGAGAAATGTATTATATTTTCTACAATTTGAAAAGGAGAATCACATTTGTGGCTCTTACTGTAGATGTACATTGAATTTACACTTGATAGGTATATTTATTTTGGTCTTATAGCTTTTGAATTTGTTCTCAGTGTGAACCCTGAGGTGTCATCTCTGGGTTCACACCCCTGCCTTGTGACTGTACAGAGTCCACCTCATTGAATGGGTTTGGATAGTTCTTTCTTCCGTGGTAGGGGTTCATCCCAGAACAAATAATAAATAGCATGGTGCCTCCACCTAAAGAGAAGAAGTTGGCCAGACGTAGTGTGCAGTACCACCACCTGCGATGCAGTACCTACCCACCTCCCTATGCTTACCTGGACTAGTCCCAGGGACCAATAAGACAGTTGTTACCTTCACCAATAAACACTTCAATCAGGTTATACAAACCGGGCACACAAGGGAGTAAAATTCAACAAATGAACAGTGCTTCTATTTCAGAGCATAGGCCTAAAAGCTGGAAGAATGCAAAGCAAATTTATTTGTTAGGCATCTATCCGAGGCTCTAGGCACCATACAGACAGAAAACATAAAACAACTTGTAATACATCAAATATAAAAGCAACGTTTCTGCATAACAAGCTTAACAATGCATAACAAATTACAGGTTGAAAATTTTAGGCGGTCTCAAAAGGTTGATTAAAAAGGTGTGTGTTTAGTAAACACTAAAAATGTCCCAAAGAGGGAGATCCTCCAATTGAAGCTGAAAGTGTGTTCCACACCACCAGAGCTGCACACAAAAAGCTCTGTCACCTGAAGATTTCAGTCAGGAGTATACAACCATGAGGAAACCTGCCTCCATGGAATGGAGCGGGCAGACAGGAGTGTATTCTGTCAGAAGGTCTTTCAGAAAATCATGCAAGGCTTTGTACTCCCACAAATTTATCTTGAAACTGATGCACCACCTCAGTGGCAGTAAGTGCAGTCCCCAGTCTACCAGCATGACATGCCTGGACCGAGAGGTCCCATCTACCAGTGGGGCTGCCGAGTTCTGCATGAACTACAAGCAATGCACCAGCCCTGCAGATAGCCCTAGGTAAAAAGCATTACCGTAATCCAATCAGGAGGAGATAAAAGTGTGCACTAGTGTTTCCAGGTCAGGGTGAGCAACATAAGTATGAATATGGACAATATTCCATAGATGGCAAAACCCACTGCAGATAACAGATGACACCTGATATTCTAATGTCAATCTATTATCCAAAATGACGCCCAGATTCTTTACTCCATCTACAACACAGTGTGGTGCCATTTAACAATGGCAATAAGGCATCATCACTTTTCATTGACACAGCCACTCAACCTGGTTTCACCAGTAACGCCTCTGTCTTCGCTGAGTATAGTCTGAGCCAGTTTGAAGTCATTCAGTGCTGGATTTCTAACAGACACTCATCCAGCGCAGCTATTGCATTAACCCTGTCAGAAGCACATGACAGGTAGATCTGGGTATCATCTGCACAGACCATACTGCCTGATGATCTCCCCCAATAGGAACATGTACACAGCATGCAGCATGGGTGCCAGAATCGACACCTGAGTGCCATTCCATAGTCGAGAGTAACAGCATCTGAGATGTTTCCACCCAGAGCCACCTGCTGCATCCTGCCAGACAAGTAGAACTCAAACCACTGCATCACTATACCTGGGAGTTCCACACAGTTCTCAGATGGGATAATAGCACTGCATGATCTGCCATCTGCTATCAAATGCCGAGGACAAATCCAGCAGTACCAAGATGAAACAATAGCCACTCTCTCTATCCCCAAGAATGTCACTGAACACCATGATGAGAGCAGTCTCTGTATTATAACAAAGCCTAAACCTGAACTGAAATGACTCAAGGATCTCAAAACATTCCAAGCAGTTCTGTAGCTGCAACACTACTACCTTCTCAATTACCTTCCACAAAAATGGAAGGTTCAGGGCCGGCCTGCCAGCACAGAGGACCGGCTAGGAGGGAAGAATCAAGCACCCATAAAGCTGCTGTCCTTTTCCGAGGAGGGAGGGCTGCATTCCCCACTGCTATACCACCACCTGGGTGACCACAGGTGGAGGTACAGTCGGGGAAGCAGAAGTTGCAGGGAGGGGTGGATGTTGGCCGAGGGTCTGGAACAAAGGTACATCTCAGAGACCTTTCATCTCCTTGGCCCTTCTTGCATGCCAGCGTCTGCAGGGATGGGACTAGAAAATGTGGAAATTCCCCATGCCTGCACCTGGAGACGGGCGCCAGTGACCAAAAGGATCAGGGGAGAAGCTCTGCAGTGTCCACTCCACTTGAGGTAGGGGGGATGAGGGCACCCCTCTACCTCACTTCCGAGGTAATCCGAGAGCTTGAATGGATATGGGGCAGACACATGGGAGCAGATGTCCTCTGTCCTCCTGTGCAGCCTGTGTGGTCACATTGGAGACCCTGAGGGAAGGAGCAGGCATGGAGAAAGAGGGGGCATAAACAGAAATTAACAAAAAAAATGGGAGGTTCAAGACAGGCTGGCAATTTCATCAGGGTCCAGTGATGTCTTCTTCAGAAGTGGTTTCGCCACTGCCCTCTTCAGTTCACTGGAGAACATACTGTACCATCTCAAAGTGAACACCTGACTGTCTCGATGATTATTGGAGCCAGGGTCAGTCAACAACTTGACAGAAGACTGGAAGGCCCCAGGTCCAAGATTCAGTATGTGGGGTGCAGCCCCAAGACCACTCAGAAGACCTCCTCAAGTGGAACTGTGTCAAACTCCTCCCAGGGAGACAGAGTGTTTAAGTCCCTCATCTCATGAACACTGCCATACCATGACAGGCCACCTAAGGAGACATCAGTCCCGATAGACGACATCTTGCCAAGGAAAAATTGATTAAACTCATTGCACTTTTCTGATGCAAATACTCTTCCCCACTGTCAACAGGGAGGATTTAACAATCTGTCCACAGTGTTGAAAAGTTGAGTCAGATGATTTTTACCTCCAGCTATCATACGTGACAGAAATACTGTCTTTTCCAGTGTGATAGCCCACTGACACTCATCATAGTGAGTATACAATGTCAGTTTGTCTTCCTCAGAGCCAGACCTCCACCAGGAATGCTCCAACCTCACCTCTTAGTCTTCAGCTGCCTCAGATTAGTATCAAACCAGGGTGATCTTGGATGGAGCATCGAGGGATGAACACAGTAAGGCAACAACCAGATGAAGACTGCTGCTGCTAGGACTTTGTTATATCCCTCCATGGCATTCTCCACCCCCGTGCAAGCTGATTCCATACTTGAGATGTCCAGAACTGCCTGGATCCCAGAAAAGAAAGGGTTAGACAATTGCTAGCTACCTTTAACATTCCCACCCTATAACAGTGCACCCTGAGAGACAGTGTAATGTGCGTCACTACCAACCTCTCGGATCCCATACAGTCGATTAAGCACCCGCCCAATCAAGGAGCACAAAAATAATTATTTATTTATTTAGCTTTTGTTTACCAGGTAAGCATGCTAGACAGTCAAGTGCCTATTTTTTAGTGTGACCCAGGAGAAATACATAAGTACAGACAATAACAATTCAGAGGCAAGACAACAGCAATCAACAAGGTACAGTCAGGTACATGCAGAGAACTCAGGCAATAACAATTTCAGAGGCTAGTTAATAGCAATCAACAAGGTACAGACAGGAATAGGCAGGGAGCTACAGTCAGGGTACAGGCAGAGAACAAATAAAGGCAAGTACTGTGTTAAGGCATGGCAACCACGGGAGGCAGTCAAGGAAGCAAACATATATCAGCAAGGACATTTTCGAAGTGTGCACTACAGACATCTTATACTACATATGATGCAGTAACTCTGCAGCTGTAACAGTAGTAAAACTACAGTTTCAAGTATGACATAGAAATTAAGGACTCTGGGTACCCAGGAGTCACACTAGAGTCCTGGTGCAACCTGGTAGCTGTGTTGCCTGAATTTCTTCTGTGATTCAGTTGATGAACATTAGCAAGTTTGCAGTTCAAGCCCTCAACAGGCCATAGTGTGCTAGCATAACTAAAAAAAAAAAACTTGAAATCCGACAGGAAAATGGTTGAAACACAACTGTAATCCAATGGTAGAACTTAGAATCTGAACAAGAAAATTACAAAAGCCCCAACCAGCAATGCCAGCACTCTTGTGACCCACAGATGCAGCAGTTCAGTCGAGACAGGGAACAGCACACAACAGCAGGTCAGGCAGTAGTCAACAACAGGCCCTAGCGATCAGAGGATGAAACACCTCAGACTCTTTTAGATGTTCTGCCGCAGCACAGCCCTACTGGCTCACACCTCTCAGGATGCAGCTCTTCTGGCTCAGTTCACAGCAGCACTATGCAGTGGCTTCCAGGTTCCCAAGGAGCCCAGACCCAAGGCATGACCCTCACGGTCTGGCTCCTTCCAGATTGAGAGTGCCCATGTACTCAGGGCATGTGCCCCATGGCTCCCTGTACCCCAATCCACCCCGCTAGATAAGGGTTTAGCAGGTCTATTACCTGGCAATGGATAAACCTGAGTAGGATGCAGGTGTCTTCCTCCGCTCTGTACAGCTCAGAAAACTTTGATATGCATCAGTGGCCCACAGCCTCACACTCTCAGCAGTTTCTTCTCACTGGTGCTCATAGACAATCTCTGAGTTTACTGAATCACACCCAGTGAGGGATCAAAAGACGACTGGCCTGGCTATGCCTCTTGCTTGGTCTCACCAGCAGCAAGTCTGAACACCTCAGTATCCCTCTCAGACTGCCACAATGTCCTTCTGGCACAGCAGCTCAGCTTTTCTTTTGGTTGGTGTCTTTCTGGCACAGTTTCTCATTCAGTACCCTATTGACACAGTCACTTAGAGTTTCTCTCAGTCAGGGCCCTTCTGACACAATCCCACAGCTTTTTTTTTCTTTAGATGATTGAACCTAGGAGAAATCTTACAGTGTTGGTGGGGTGAGCCTTTGAGAAAGCTCACAGATGTACAGAGGTGTGGGCTCTCAGGAGGGCCTGCTGAAGCAGGCCTGGCTAGGCCCCGGCTCCCTCTCAGTAACTGCAGGTCTGCCATGCTCAATGTCCCAGCAGGACTGCCATGAGCTTCCAAAAAGCCCCAAAAGTCTAAAAACTTCACTTATAAAGAAAGTCCTTAATTGGCTGAACAATGCTGTCCATCTGTCCTGTTTCCCTGTACAATTTTCAGATCGACACTTTAATCCCACTAGACCTTTGGGAGAGGACTTTTTGGCATCATCTTTCCCACAATCCTCTGTTTTAGTTGCTGGTGTTTTCAAGCCCTCTGATTGGCTGTGCTGCAGGGTCAGAGGTCAATAGGATAGCTGAGCACACGTCCTTGTCAGAGCCCTGTGCACCAAAGTCCTCCAATTTTATCTGTTTCTCTGCCCTTTCAAAGTGTATGTTCCCTGAATTCTGCTGCAGCCATCCAGGGCTGTTGTCGGGTTCTGCCGCTGGGACCGTGGGCCCAGAGGCAGTGGGCTGGAGATGGTGAAACTGAAAGCACTGCAGAGGAGACCCTTTTCAGCAGGCACTCCAGCTTGAGAAAAAGTGGCTGTCTCGTGGGTGGTACATTGAGTGCCAATGAAAAGATGTGGCAGTTTGGTTGTTCCCGGTCCCCTCTGCCAGGTTAAGGGAACTTAGAATGAAGAATGCAGGCACACCCCTCAAAGTAGAAGGGCGCAGGAAGTGCTGAATGCTGCAACATGGCCACATTCTCTCTCCATTCCAGACACACAGCCAAGCCAAGGAGAAAGAAAGTCAGCTACAGCCAACTGCAGCTGCAATTCAGGAGCCTTGGGAGGATAGCAAGCAGCAGCTCAGGTAAGCCCCCACCCAAGGGGGTGGTACACTAGTTTGAAAAGATTTATTTAAACAACTGCCTTTCCTTCAGGCTGTAAAACATCTAGTGGCTGGGTGGACAGTAGCAACTTAAAAGTAATGTAAATCTTTATCCTTTCTTTAATATAATTGGAAATGTGGGTATGTGTTGTGTAGTCTCCTTGATCTCCATACTGTAATTTTTCTTTTGTTTGCTTTGAAATAATCTTGTTTTTTGCCCTTTTAGAGTTCTGTGTTGATTCTGCCTTTTTTTCACCTGATATTAATGTTTTCATTATTGAACAGTTCTGGAACCTGGTGACATCAGTTGAGATGGAGCTTCACAGTATAAGCTTCTATACAAGAAATCCTCTCAAAGATGTCATCAGGTTCCAGAACTGACCAGTAATTATAAACAAGCATTTGTCAATGACAATTGCCTGCTTGCATGTATTTGCTGTGTAGGTGTTTGGCATTGATAGTGCAGAGGTGATAATTAACAAATTAATAACATGAGTTATAACAGTGAAAATGTCTTGATTGGAAAAGGAAGAGGTTCACACATAATGTTGCTGCTTTCCTAGATTGTGACCTTGAATTTTCAAAATACTGTACTAGTTTTATTTTTCACCCCAGTATATGAACATGACAGGTGTCATTTATTATGTTTGCTTGCATGCGCAGCGCATAAAAAACATATTGAGGTTAGAACAGCATTGCAGAGGCATGGCAGTGTTGTGGCCAATGCAGGGGACACTTTAATGGGCGCACCCCTCAGCCACCAATCAACAGGGACATTGCCAATGACAGTAATTTCAGAGCAAGCACCGGACTTGAAAGAAATCTGTCACTCCAATCATGGATAGTTTTGTCATTGCAGCGGCAGATCTCTCCCCTCCCCCTTCCCTGCAACCAGGCACATTCCAGCCATGCGCATTACAGTGCATAGTAATGCGCATGGCTGCACTTACGAGCAACTCGTCTGCTCAGTGTGCCTTTCCCAGTGAACATATTTTTTGCCGACAACAGGGTGCCCAATCCCCATGTTGGCATGACCCCCCCACACCCACTGTTGTGGCACACTGGGAGCCCACCCCAGTGTGCCAAGGTAATTCTTTATATTTTCTGACACTGGGATGCCCACTCCTGGTGTCGGATGCACCCCCATGCCCCCTTTTTTCAGCTGACCTGGGGTGCCCAATCCCCAGGTCAGCATAGATCCCCCCCCCCTCCAGTCTGGCACACTGGAAGTCCACATCAGTGTGCCAAAATTTATTTTTCATACTATTTCACCTGTAAAAATTGTTCCCCGAGGTCTTTTTTTTTTAAACCTAAAGAAAAAGAAAATGGTCCCTCGTCGTCCTTGCCACCCCTTCCCCATCCCAACCCTCCTTCTGTGCACCCCACTTCCTTGCACCCCCCCTCACCCATACTTACCTCAAGAGGTCCAGCGCTGCAATCTTATGTGGACCAGGAACACATCTGCACTGTTCAAAAGCTGACCATAAACTGAAGAAAATCACAGTAAGCCCTATAATGGCAATCAATGTGGGGTTTCAACTTAGGTTGATATCTCAGCCATGTTTGGGAGTTTTTGTCCCAAATTTTCAACATGGGGTTCTTGGGACCCCACCTCATGAACACTGGCACTGTCATTTCATTTCTTGGTCCTGAAACATGATTTCGCAGTTGCTGCACAGAATCACCTTTTGGGACTGATTAACAAAGCAACAGCGCCACTGTTCATGAGGTGGGGTCCCAAAAAGCCCATGTTGCAAGTCTGGTGAAAAAACTCCAAAAAAATCACTGTGTTTTGAGTGTGCATTGCACAGTTTGTACGTAAGCTCATAACTTCATCAATTTTTAATATTTTCACTCCAAATTTCCAAGATTGTCATTTTTTCACTCACCCTTATGAACAGTACAGCTGTCATTTTTCACATCCTTCCCAAAATGTGTTTTTGCACTTGTGGCACAGAATGGCACGGTCGTTGTGTGAAATCACCTTTCAGGACAGATTAACGAAATACCAGTGCCACTGTTCATGTAGGGAGGTCCCAAAAAGGCCATGTTGAAAATTTTGTGAAAACATTCCAAACAAGCATTTGTCAATGCCGAATGTTTGCTTGCTGGCATTGGCATTGGTAGTGTAGAAGTTACAGAGCTGCATAATAGGAATGGCAGCAAAGTATTGAACTGAAGCCAACCCCACCACCACCCTGCAGAGAGTGAAAGGCATTGGGGTGTGCCTTTGGGTCGTCAGGCATAACGACCATGCCATTTCACCACACCCTACCCTGCAGACACTGACAAGTGTCACTGTGCCTTGGGGTCTTTGGCCCTTATGTGCACCCCATTCCATCAGGAAATATGGTGAGATAGGTGCAGTATAGGAGAATGGGGTGAAGTTTGGGCCCGAAGAGTCCGAGGCACACCGTGATGCCTCTCACTGGCTGCAGGGTGTGGGTGGGGGTGGAATGGTATGAGCATTACAGGCAACAATTGCAAGTCACACCCCTGATGCCTGTCATTCTCTACAGGGTGGGGCGTTATAATCAGAAACTCTAATGCCTCAGGCATTCATTGGTATTTTCACTCCAAATTTTCAACATGGTTTTTTTGTGACCGCCACCTCATGAACAGTGGCAATATCAGTTTGTTAGCCGAAAACTGCTTTTGCACAGCGACTATGGCATTTGGCACCACAGGTGCAAAAACACAATCAGAACAGGATGTGAAAAATGACTGCGGTACTGTTCATGGGGAGGTGTAAAAAATGGCAATGTTGAAAATCTGCTGTGAAAATCTTAAAAAAACTGGTGAAGTCACGAACGTACGTAGAAACTGTGCAACACACACCCATAATGTAACAAGTTTGGGGAATTTTTTTACAGCAGATTGTTAACACAGGCATTTTGGGACCTCCAATCATGAACAGTGTCAGTGTGATTTTCTTTATCTGTCCCGAACAATGATTTCCCACAGCGACCACACATTTCTGCGCTGAAAGTGTGAAAACACATTTTGGCCATGTTGTGGCAAATGACAGCTGTACTGTTCCTAAGGAGGTGTGGAAAAATGCCACTGGTGAAAATCTGGACTGAAAATATTACAAATTCATGAACTTACGAGGGTGCATGGAAACTGCTCAATGCTCACTCATAACACAGTCATTTTATGGAGTTTTGTCACCAAATTTTCAACATAGCCATTTTAAGACCTCTGCTCATGACCAGTGTCACTGTGATTTTCTTAATCTGTCCCAAACATTGTTTTCGCACACCGACTGTACCATTGTGTGCTATATGTGCGGAAACACATTTTGGGCAAGATGTGAAAAATGGTAGCTCTACTGCTCATAAGGAAGTGTGGTAAAATGGCACTGTTGAAAATCTGGTGTGCAAATATTACAAATTTGCAAACTTGCCAGCGTGCATAGGAACTGTGCAACGTGCACTCCTAAAACAGTAATTTTTGGGAATTTTTTCACCAAATTTTCAGCATAGCCATTTTAACACCTCTGCTCATGACCAGTGTCACTGTGATTTTCTTAATGTGTCCCGTACATTGATTTCTCACACCGACTGCGCCATTGTGCACTACATGGGCAGAAACATGTTTAGGATGAGATGTGAAAAATGACAGCTGTACTGCTCATAAGGAGGTGTGGTAAAATGGCAATGTTGAAAATCTGGAGTGAAAATATTGAAAATTCACGAACTTACGAGCGTGCGTAGGAACTGTGCAACGCACGCTCGAAAAACAGTCATTCTTAGGAATTTTTTCACCACATTTTCAACGTAGCCATTTTAAGACCTCTACTCATGAACAGTATCACTGTGATTTTCTTAATGTGTCCCGTACATTGATTTTGTACACCGACTGCACCATTGTGCGCTACATGGGCAGAAACACGTTTAGGGTGAGATGTGAAAAATGACAGCTGTACTGCTCATAAGGAGGTGTGGTAAAATGGCAATGTTGAAAATCTGGAGTGAAAATATTGAAAATTTGCGAACTTACGAGCGTGCGTAGGAACTGCGCAACGCATGCTCATAAAACAGTCATTTTTAGGAATTTTTTCACCAAATTTTCAACATAGGCTTTTTGAGAGCCCTCCTTATGAACACTGGCAGTGTCATTTTGTTAATGGGTCCTGAAAGGTGATTTCACGCAGTGACTGAGAAATCACCCTTTGGGCGCGATTAACGCCATGACAGTGCACGAATTCATGAGAAGGGGTCCAAAAAACCCATAAAAGACAAAGAACTTCTGTGCGCAAACACTGAGGCAAGGGTTGCCCCAAAGGGCATTTGGCTGGGAAGCCAAGTTTCAAGAAAATACAAAATCACACATGCCCACACAATGCAAAGCATCATTAGCTGCATATGCAAATCACCACAGAATGTTATGCTGGTTCAACTTTAAGCAAAATTGCATGGTGCCAAAAGGCCTCTCACACAGTTTGCAAAGGGTGCTAACAGCTGACATAGACACGTGTTTCATCCTACCAGGATTCATCAGTATGCCTCGTCTGTTTGACACCCCAGTAGAATGAACCAGCTACCCTAAGACAGTCTGTCTGGGTTATGTTGTGGTGAACCCATTGAAATAAAAAACTATTTAAAAGACCCATGTTGAAAATTTGGGCCCAAAATTCCCAAAAATGCCTGAGATATACAAAAAAGTTGAAAAAACCCTATTTATTCCATTATACAGCTTACCGGCATTTCCTCAGTTCGCGGTCAGCTTTGAAGAGTGCAGACGTGTTCCCGGTCCACCGATGATCATCGCGCCGAGCTCGGAGGTAAGTATGGGGTGAGGGGGTGTGGAGAAGCAGGGGTGCGCGGTGGGTGGGTCTGCGGGTTGTGGGGCGGGGAGACTGCAAGGAAGGTTTTCTTCTTTACAGGTTTTAGAAGACACGGGACATTTGCCACTCTGGGGTGGGCTCCCAACGTGGCAGCTGGAAAGGCTGTTTGGGGGCTGGAGCCGATGGGGATTAGAGGCACCCATTAGCCATAACATGCTTTGCCACGCTGGGGTGGGCTCAGCGTGGCACATTGAAACTTTTTGGGGCGTGCAGCCATGGAGCCAATGGGGATTGGGCCCCCATTGGCTATGACAGTTCTTGCCACTCTGGGGTGGGCCCCCAGCGTGGCACCTGGACAACTGTTGTTGGGGAGCGTGGAGCCGACGGGGATTGAGCACCTGTTGGCCACACAGTGTGCGTGGGGGGAGGGAGCGATCAGCACGCAATATGCATGCTTGCGGTGTGGGGGAGCTCTGCTCACTGAAGCGGAGCTCTCCCTTTCAATTGTATGCGACTGCATTTTCCTGCTGTCATAGACAGCTGCAGCAGTGATTGGCGCACTGTGACCGCGCCTGCAAACACACTGACTGAATTGGAAGAGGCTGACACACCTCTAGCAAACTCGTATGATGGCACTATGTTTCTTGCACATACGTGCAAGCAAACATAAAAATGACAGCATTACAAGTGTGTGTTGCACAGTTTCTATACACGCTCGTAACTTCAGCACTTTTTCATATTTTCACTCCAGATTTTCAGCATTGCCATTTCTTCACACCTCCTCATGAACGGTACAGCTTTCATTTTTCTCATTTTTCACATCCTGCCCAAAATGTGTTTTCACACCTGTGGTGCTGAATGGCACACTCGCTGTGTGAAATCACCTTTTGGGATTCAGTAACGAAATGATACTGCCACTGTTCATGAGGTGGGGTCCCAAAAAGCCAATGTTGAAAATTTGGAGTAACAATACCAACAAACGCCCGGGGCATTAGGGTTTCCAACTGTAACACTCCACCCTGTACAGAATGACAGGCATCAGGGTTGTGGCTTGGGGTCATCAGCCGTAATGCTCATGCCATTCCACCCCACCCCCACCCTGCAGCCACTGACAAGCATCGAGGTGTGCCGTGGGGTCTTTGGCCCTAATGTTCACCCCATTCTCCTATAGTGCACTCATCTCAGCTTATTTCCTTATGGAATGGGGTAAGCATAAGGGCAAAAGACCCCAATGCACACCGTGACACCTGTCAGTGTCTGAAGGGTGGGGTGAGGTAGAATGGCATGAGCGTTATGTCTGACAGCCCAAAGGCACACTCCAACACCTGTCAGTCTCTGCTGGGTGGGGGCGGGGATTGGCATTAGTTCAATACTTCTCTGCTATTCCTATTATGCATCTCTCTAACTCCTGCAGTACCAATGCCAATACCAGCAAGAAAACATTCAGCATTAACAAATGCTTGTTATATGTGACCCAAAACACTGCTTTATGGAATAACCATGAAAACAGGTTTTCGAGGGGGATTCAATAATGACACCTGTCATGTTTATTCAGTGGGGCTAAAAAACATGAGTATGTTGAAAATGTGGGATGAAAAGTAACAATTTTGCAATTGAAAATGTCAATATCTGTTCATAATTTTGTGTTTTTCCCCTTATTTTGACCTCAAATGTTCAACGTTGTCTTTTTATTACATTTCCTTATGAACATGAGAGGTTTCATTTATGAAATCCTGTCAAAAAATTGTATTTTATGGTACAAGTATTAATAGACATCTTGGGCAGGATTTGAAAAATGACACGTCATGTTCAAGATGGAGGTTACAAAAATGGCTATGTTGAAAATATGGAGTCATTATCTGGTAAAATAGCAATCCTAGAAGTAAGCACTGAAGAACTTCAATATTTCTTCCTAACTTTGTCATTTTTTTAGCTTTTACTTCCAAATTTTCAACATAGTCTTATAATGACCCTACATTATGAGCAAGACAAATGGATTTTTTTAATCTCATCCAAAAGGTGATTTTGTAGACTGACTGCAAAAACATGATTGAGAGGGGACTTGAAAACTTACTCCTGCCTTGTTCATGAGGTGGGGCCAAAAATAAGACTATTTTGAAAATTTTGGGACAAAATCTAGAAAATAGCAAAACTGTGAGAAAAAGTTGAAGAATTTCATTGTTGCTTCATAACTTTGTTGCTTTTTAAGATTTTGGCTTCAGATTTTCACACCTAGTTTCCCACCTCTGCGGACACCCTTTATCACTTTTCACTCTCTGATGCACTTACTTGGCTTCCTGTTTCACAGACACCCCTCTTCATGGTCCTGCCAGGCCCTCTGGCCCCCACTCCTCCCTTATCTTCTTTCCCTTCATCTGCCCTCCTTTTCCCCTCTTTTACCCTTTTGTCCACTTTAGCCTCCCCTCCCTCTTACCCTATGACAAGGCCTCTGGCTGCCATATTTTCTTTTCCTTCTCTATCTAGACTCTACCCTCTCATCTCCCATACCCCTTCCTTACTCTTCCCCACCCCCCACCCCTGATTAGCAATGTTGCTTCAAATGTACCTGATGGTTTCCTATGCATGCTTGTAATCTTGTGTGTGTAGCACTGTTCTCACATATTTACCAGTTTGACTTGCTGAGCTCTGATGATACCATGAATGCTGTCTGTTACTCCATTGATACCATGAATGTTGTCTGTACCTCCCTACCTTATTGTAACCCTTCCCTTTGACGTGGGACCTTTGCAAATGAGCTGCCTTAAGCTCAAAGGTATTTGTAATCTGAGATTTAAAATAAATAAATAAATATTGTCTTTTTATTACCTCATCTTAAGGTGAAGACAAGTTGAGTTTTTTTTTAAATCCCATCTGAAAGGTGATTTAGTGGAGTGACTGTGAAAACATGTTTTAGAGGGAATTTGAAAACTAATACTTGCCTTGTTCATTGTGTTGGGTAAAAAACTGTTGAAGGCTATGTTGAAAATGTGGAGTCAAAATATGAAAAAATAGTAAAGTTATGAGTAAACATTGAAGAATTTCAGTATTGCTTCATAACTTTTTTTTGTTTTGTTTTGTCTGAGTTTTTTACCTCAAATTTTTAACATAGTCATTTTCTTACCCCCACCTTATGATCAAGCCTGGTGATTATTTTAAATCCCATCCAAAACAGGATTTCAGAGAGTGACTGCAAAAAACACATGTTGAGGGCTATTTGAAAAATTTCGCCTACCTGGTTCATGAGGTGGAGTTAAAAAGGGGTCATGCTGAAAATTTCGGGTAGCAATATTAAGAAATGAAAAAGTTATGAGTAAAAGATCAAAATGCAGTCAAAAGTCATTCCAAACTTATATTGTTTTCAGTCATTTTACATTGGACCTCAGAAGAAGCAGGGCATTTGAGAAGGAGCAACACTTGACCTGCTGGGTAAGTATGGGGAGGGGGTGAGAGCTAAGGGGGGATTGAGGTGTGTGGGGGTGGGGTAGGGGGCCAAAGTTGTCACTGGACCATTTTCTTCTTTTATAGGTTTACAGATGGGACACTCTAAAGGTTTGGAAGGCAGGCAGGATATTTGGCAGTGGAAGGGAGTTGTCTTTCAATGGATGGGGCACAAGGAAGGCTTGGGAAATGGGCAAGATACTTGGTGGTTGGAGGGAGTTGTTTTTCAATAAATGGGGTACGGGGAAGGATCAGGAGGTGGGTGGTATACTGAGAAGTGGGAGGGAGTTGATTTTGTGCATCTCCTCTGTGAATAACATAAAAAGTAGAATGGGGAGGAGTCTGCACACATATCTAGATTTCTAATTATATTAAAATAACAATAAAAAAAAAGACTTATGTTCCTTTAAAAGATCATCAGTGGTCCCTAAAACCAATTTTTAAAGATTCTTAAAGATCCCTGGAACTTGAATGATTATTATTTTTTCGCTGGTACAGTATTCTGTATACCATCAGTAGAAGCCGTGTTTAACAAACAACCTCAGACTTACCATGGTGTTGAGCTTTTCTCATTGTTGTTTTTTCCTGATCTCTGAAACCCACAATACTTTGATAATCATTTTAGTATGTAGTCTGTAATTATTTCTGCCCAAACCCTTTACGAAAAGTTTTTTTTTCTTTTAAACAAGCAATAAGATATTTAAGCAATAAGGCATGACAGGGCGTTGGTAGTACTAGGTTTAGCCCATGGTTAGGGGTGTTGTAAGGCACGAGGCAAAGTCAAGTGCCTTCAGCCCCTGACCATGGGCTAAACCTAGTACAACTAATGTCCCAGAAGTGCCTTATTGCTTATATAAAATGGACCCAGAGGCAACTTTCAAAAAACAAACATTCTAAAAGTTTTCAAACCCACAAACATTAGAATAAAATGTTGTTCAATAGTGTAAAATAGTCCCTCCACAGGTGTTTTTCACCTGCTAGTTATGTCTTTCTTCATATTCAGTACATGGTGTGATTGTTTACCATGGAATTGAAGAATTCAAAGCTCTGCATTTTTCCAGTAGTAGAATGCTTCCCCCTCCACACACACACACACACACACACACACACACACACACACAGAATGATAACATGAGATACATGAATTCCAAATTATTCAGAGTTCCAGTGGCATACACCAGAGACACACAGGCCTCAAGTGGAGCCAGAACCTCAATTTTATCTGTTGCCAGGTAAGGAGCAGGGAATTCTCTGGCAAACTGGTAAGGGGTGGGGGGTTCATGGTCATCAATGAAACACCAGCATCAGAAACACTGAATAGTACTTGATCTTCTAAAGTTGTGTACAGTATGTGAGTAAGGTGTGGTTCTTGAATAAAAATAACATTATATTATTTACTTACTTTGGACTTTCATTTTAGGGCTTGGTTGAAGGTTTCTATATATGAGTAAAGGCTGCAGCTATGCTTGTGATGGAGATTAGGAAGCAAGTGGCTTATGAATTCTGTGAGTTGCCCCAGTTGGCAGGGACTTGTTTTTAGCCATTGGTCGTGTTCTCTTAAGGCAATAGCTGGAACCAAGTCTCAGCCAGTCAGGACACAGGGATTTCCTTGCCTATTATATGTACATTTATAGTTACCAGATGCATTTTCATGTACCAATATTACTTAAAGGGAAGAGTGCAAAGGACAGTTATCTCAGATGTAAACTCTGAGTTTCGTCAAATCACTTGCGGGGTTCCACAAGGGTCAGTCCTTGAGCCCCTGATTTTTTCCATGCTTTTAAAACTCATTGCCAGATATCTGTTTCTCCACAGAGCTCATTCTAAATGCTGTCAAATTCTGTCATATTTGAGAAAGGAAGGGATCATACAAGATTTAAACAAAGCAGTCCAGGAAGATTTTTATAGGCTCCAAATACGGTTTCCCTCCTAGGTGTTCGTCATAAACACAAAACAAATGAAGAAAACTATGGGGTTTGCAGGGCCAAGGAAAGCTATAGACTTTAATTATAGGATCATTGATCTGAAAGGCGAAAACACTGAATGGGTTAGAGACTTCAAAGATTTAGGAGGAATCCTGCCGTGTACTCTCTCTCTTTTGAATGTTACATTAGTCAAATAATAAAAACACTTTATCAAAGATTAGGCTTATTATATATAGAGTAAGGTAATTTTTGTTTTCCATGTCTAGGAAGTTGTTAGCGCTTAGCCATTTTTTTACTATTCTGGAATATGAATCATTTATTTACTCAACAGCTTCAGACAGGGTTTTCTCCAAATTTAAAGTTACATACAACAGCATTTGTAGATTTGTAACTGACTTACCCAGTAAAACACACCATTGCCAATTTTTTAAAACATGGGTTGCTTCTCCTTAGAAGATAGATTTAATTATTGTTCAGCAATGTTTCTACACAAATTAGTGTTTGATTTAATGTCTGATTGTACGTCAGAACACTTTGTTTTTAATTTCTTTTTAGTGAGTATTCGAAAGACATTACAATTCATCTTTCTTTACAGAGACATACACATAACTTTATGCACTGGATATTGTGGTAGGCTAGCCACAGACAGTACTCTCAACATTTGTTACATGAGTGAGGGAAAGGTATTGAATGTTATACACATTAAATCAAAACACAGTGCCAGATTGCCATCACTGCATGGGTTTCTGGATTTCATAAGGCGTAGTAGTAAATTTAAAACCAACTTACTGTAAAGTCTCAAGAAATAACTGTCTTGCCTCAACGTTAACATTTGAGATAACCCTTAAAGACCCTGCTTATAAAGGTTATGTTAAGATATTAGCAGCATTAAGTAATAGACCTGTGAAGTTGTATATAGATGAGGCCCAAATACAATATGGAAGAAACTGACAAAGGCAAGGCAGCAGGAAATTGCAACCATCTATCATTTCAAGTATAATGGGTAAGGGTACCTTAATATCTAACTGTATGACCAGGAGGTGGTGGTGGCATAAAACACCAGCTAGGAAATACATCTTGTTTTAAAGTCTGAAACAGGTTTGCTTTCTCACAGTCTCACTGCCAGAGTTTTAGAAGGGTTAATTAAAACATCTCTCAGTCTCTGAAATGTCGTATGGCATGAACCATTGCCTTGCTAGTCAACCCGAGGAGTATACAGCCACTATACAATGCAATTCCCAGGGCACTGTATATGCAAAAAAACCTCATTTGGGTTCTGCTGTGTAAATTACAAAAATTAATGTACTCACCACCTCCTGGATAAGTTTCACAAATCAATATGCCCCACGCTTAAAAACATAATCTTCCCACTTAACAAAAACATGGGCAAAGTCCACAAGTAAAAGGAGAATAGGGTGAAAGCCCAAGTGCATCATAAGTCATCCTTCGTGGAGCCTTCCAATCCTGACTCAGCTTCTGAGGCATCAGTCTCGGCTTCTTCAGTGGTCCATCAGTCTTGTTTGATCTTTTCCAATAGGTGGACTACATTCTTTGGCTTGGAAAAGGAATATTGTTTATTTTGAGCAGTCAGCTGTAGTTGAGTCAGGGGCAACAAGGCAAATGGTAACTGATACAGTTTCAGTTCTTTTTTAACAGGATCAAAGGCTTTGCACCTTTGTCTGGTCACATGAGATGATAGACCAACCTTAGAAGAACAAGATCCTTGGGTCCCAATCACAATCAACTTTCTCTTGGCCACATTAAGAACTTGGTCCTTATCTCTGGTGAACAGAAGGGAGATAAGCACAGCCTGAGAATATTCAGAGTGGGTCACCACCCACCAAAGAGTGACGCAACAAGTTGGTTCTAACACAACAGGATCAGGGAGTTGTAATTGTGTTTGAAGCCAAGTCTTCATTTTTCCCAGTATGTCTTGCACCTCAGACCCTTCAGGGATACCCAGTAGATGGAGATTCCAGGCCAGCAGCAAGTTCTCCAAGGTTTCCAGCCAGAGGTGCAGTAAGTCATTTTCTTGCATCAGGTATGTATGTTATGGTGGTCAGGGCATGGTCCACCATATATTAGCTCTGGCAGTAATGGTCTTAACATTTTTGATATGCTGCTCAACAGTGGTCAGCTAAGCAGTAATCATGTCCAATTTTTGAGCCATTGTTATGTTTGCTTGCACACATGTGCAAGAAACATAGTGCCATCATCGGAGATTTCGGAGGTGTGTTACCTCCTCCTCCAATTCAGTCAGTGCAGTGGCAGGCGCAGCCCCTGTAAGCCAATGCATGCTGGAGCTATCTATGACAAGCTCCAAAATGCAGTGGCATACAGTTCAAAGAGGGAGCTACGCTTGAGTGAGCAGCGATAAGATATCGCCTGCTCATGCGCGCTCCCCCACACACACACACACCGCATGCAGCGATGCTGCACCCGCCCCGCGTACACGCACTGTATAGCCGATGGGGGTGCTAATCCCCGTCGGCTGTGCTGTGCTCCCCGCATCCCCACCCAAAGCCTTCCAAATGCCATGCTGGGTGCCCACCCCAGCATGGCAATAATGATCATAGTAGCGGGGTGCCAAATCACCCTCCGGCTCCACTGTCCTCACCCCGGTAGTAAGTGCCACGCTGGGAGCCCACCCCAGCGTGGACTGTGTTAGACCAGCGGGGTGCCCAATCCCCGTCGTGGCTGAACCCCCAATCGTCCTTGTGCACCTGGAGCCCACCCCAGCGTGGCAAATGTCCCACATCGTCCTTTTTTTACCTGTAAAGAAAAAATAGTCCCAATTAGTATCCCTGGCCCCTTCCCACAACCTGCACCCACCCACTGCGCACCTGCCTCCCCACCCCTCTCTGCGAAATCACCCTTTGGACCTGAATAATGCCATGACAGTGACATCATTCATGAGAAGGGGTCCCAAAAATCCCATGTTGAAAATTTGGTGCCAAAATTCCAAAAAATGACTGTTTTACAAGCATGCATTGCGCAGTTCCTACGCAGGCTCGTAAGTTCGCGAATTTTCAATATTTTCACTCCAGATTTTCAACATTGCCATTTTACCACACCTTCTTATGAGTAGTACAGCTGTCATTTTTCACATCTCACCCAAAATGTGTTTCTGCCCATGTAGTGCACAATGGCACAGTCGGTGTGCGAAATCAATGTATGGGACAAATTAAGAAAATCACAGTGACACTGTTCATGAGCAGAGGTCTTAAAATGGCTATGTTGAAAATTTGGTGAAAAAATTCCTAAAAATGACTGTTTTATGAGCGTGCATTGCACTGTTCCTACGCACGCTCGTAAGGTCGCGAATTTTCAATATTTTCACTCCAGATTTTCAACATTGCCATTTTACCACACCTTCTTATGAGTAGTACAGCCGCCATTTTTCACATCTTACCCAAAACGTGTTTCCGCCCATGTAGTGCACAATGGCGCAGTCGGTGTGCGAGATCAACGTACGGGTCAAATTAAGAAAATCACAGTGACACTGTTCATTAGGTGAGGTGTTAAAATGGCTATATTGAAAATTTGGAGAAAAAATTCCTAAAAATGACTGTTTTACGGGCGTGCGTTGCACAGTTCCTATGCATGCTTGTAAGTTTGCAAATTTAATATTTTCACTCCAGATTTTCAACATTTCCTTTATTACACTTCCTTATGAACAGTACAGCTACAATTTTCAGATGTCACCCAAAATGTGTTTCGCACATGTGGCGCACAATGGTGCTGTTGGTGTGCAAAAGCAATGTTTAGGACAGATTAAGAAAATCACAGTTACACTGTTCATGAGCAGAGGTCTTAAAATGGCTATGTTGAAAATTTGGTGACAAAAGTCCATAAAATGCCTGTGTTACGGTGAGCATTGCGCAGTTTCCACGCACCCTCGTTAGTTCATGGCTTTGTAATATTTTCAGTCAGATTTTCACCAGTGGCATTTTCCACACTTCTTATGAACAGTACAGCTGTCATTTTCCACAACATGGCTGAAGTGTGTTTTCACACTTTCAGCGCAGAGATGCGTGGTCGTTGTGGGAAATCATTGTTAGGCACAGATAAAAAAAATCATAGTGATACTGTTCATGATCGGAGGCACCAAAATGCCTGAGTTGACAATCTGCTATAAAAAATCCCCAACCTAATTATATTAAGGGTGTGCGTTGCACAGTTTCTATGTACGCTTGTGACTTCACCATTTTTTTTAATATTTTTACTATAGATTTGCAACATTGCCATTTTTTACACCTCCCCATGAACAGCACAGCTGTCATTTTTTACATCCTGTTTGGAATGTTTTTGCACCTGTGGTGCTAAATGCCGTAGTCACTGTGCATAAGCAGCTTTCGGCTATCAATCTGATATTCCCCCTGTTCATGAGGTGGGGTCACAAAACAAACATGTTGAAAATTTGGAGTGAAAATACCAATGAATGCTTGAGGTATTAGGGTTTCCAACCATAATGCCCAACCCTGTAGAGAATGACAGGCATCAGGGGTGTAACTTGGGATTCTTGCCTGTGATGCTCATACCATTCCACACCCTGCAGTCAGTGAGAGGCATCGAGGTATGCCTTGGACTCTTCGGCCCCAAACTTCACCCCATTCTCCTATATCGCACCCATCTCACCATATTTCCTAATGAAATGGGGTGCGCATAAGGGCCAAAGACCCCAAGGAACACCATGTCACTTGTCAGTGTCTGCAGGGTGGGGTGTGGTGAAATGGCATGGCCGTTATGCCTGACGACCCAAACGCACACCCCAATGCCTGTCACTCTCTGCAGGGTGGTGGTGGGGTTGGCTTCAGTTCAAAACTTCACTGCCATTCCTATTACGCAGCTCTAACTTCTACACTACCACTGCCAATGCCAGCAAGCAAACATTCGGCATTGACAAATGCTTGTTTTAATTGAGGCACACAACTTGGATACCATCTTTCTGAGTGCTTCTAGTGCTGCTCCCAACTGGTCCTCTGTTGTACTAGACCTCAAGGCCTTGGCTCCAATATGCACAGCTCAAAGAGGGTAGAAAAGTCCTGCGAGTTCTGCTGCTGAGCCGACACTTCATGGTGGTTCCTTATCTCTAAAAGTGGTATCAGCCGAGTCCTCCTTACAGTGAGCTCTCCTTCAATATAGTTTTTGTTTGCTAGTTTGTTCCTTTAAAAGGTGTTCAAAGTCTTTTAAAATGTTCTCTTGCAGCAAGTCTGTAAAATTGCTGTGCTGTGCTGCATGGCTAGCCACCACCTCATCAGAACACTTTCATGCAGCCGATCAACCAACACACTTGGGACCACATCTCAGAGTTGATTTGCTTTTAAAACTCCTTTTTACACCACTGTACTAGACCACAGATCTTTTATGTCAAGATCCATAATTATTTTAATAATTTGCCATCAGATGTCACAAATTGTCATAGACCTGCCAGTTTCAAGAAAAACCTTATGCAGACCTTGTATGATTGATCTGTCTGTGATTGCTATGGCTGCTAAAGATGTTGCTTTGTACCCTTTGTAGGGAAATGTTTATTGTATTTTAATGCACCTGGCCACACATTGTGACAGGGTGTTCCTGCCACTCTTGAGAACCAACCTTTTCTTAAATCTGTTGCAACAGTTCTTCTGTTTCTTAGCTTAATCTATCCTTTACAATTTCTAGTCCATAAGGTTGGCCACCTACGGGCACCCCTTCCCCTTTCTTGACTATGCTATTGTGTCCTCTTTAATTCTCCTTTTCCCTCTCAGGTCCTCGTACAGAGAGGTTATTGTGGTGACATCCAAGCTGATGTAAAACAACAGGCTGTGTTCCTCATTGTTGGATTTAGTACACAGTAGCACCATGTCATAAAATACCTTGATGTATGTGCCTTATGTGTATGAAACCTGTAAATGTTGAAAATACCATGGCACTAGGTGTTTTTGATAAAAGTAAATTACAGATTGTTTGAGAGGCCCTTTGGCACCATGCATTCCTGCTTTAAGCTGAATTAGCCTAAAATTTCATGGTGATTTGAATATAAATCCCATTGCATTATGGGGTATGTGTGGTGTTGTGTTTCTTTGAAACTTGGCTTTATTGCCAATGCCCTTTGGGGTAACCCTTGCTTCAATGTTTCTGCATGGAGATTCTTTGTCTTTAGCTTGTTTTGGGGGTTTTCTTTTTTTGAGCTCCCCTTCACCCAAACACACAAGACCAACATAGAGATGAAATCATTTTCACTGAAGAGATAGATCAGTAGATCAATAGATCAGTAGGTACTGATTAAGTGCAGAGGAAGGACATGCATAGTCTGTTGCTGCAAACTGATGTATTGAAGAAGGGATATATCATTGCTTAAGGTTATCTACTGTGTTTTAAATAAACATCACACAGGGATTGTGTGTTGAACCTGAAGTTAGGTGTCTGGTCCATGTGTTATCCCACAACCCCTCCACACACATAAAAACAAGTATTTTGCAAATCAGCTTATTGGTATAAAAAAATGAAAAATTAAAATGAAATGAAGGTTCCAGTCTACCTGTTTTCAGCAGAAAGCAAGCATTGCTGAGACTAAAATAGCATCATGCTGTTTCCCATGGAATACTGGGGCTTTGAGAACTCAGAGAAAAGACAGCAGTAACAAAAGGAACAATTAAGTATCAAATTCAACATTATTTTATATATCCATTGAACTTTAAATGCCCGTATTTTTGCTTACCTACCCTATATAATTGCATGAAATAGCCACCATTACAAGAGGTTTGATGACTAAATATTTTAGTCTCATGACAACATGACCAATAAAATAAGCATTTGTCAATGCTGAATGTTGCTTGCTTCTATGTGCTGTTTAGGTATTTGGAAGTCATTGAAGTGCAAATATTGAAAATTTGCAAACTTACGAGCGTGCGTAGGAACTGTGCAACGCACGCTCGTAAAACAGTCATTTTTAGGAATTTTTTCACCAAATTTTCAACATAGCCATTTTAAGACCTCTACTCATGAACAGTGTCACTGTGATTTTCTTAATTTGTCCTGTACATTGATTTCAAGATAACCGACTGCGCCATTCTGCGCTCATATGGGCGGAAACACATTTTGGGTGAGATGTGAAAATGACAGCTGTACTACTCATAAGAAGATGTGGTAAAATGGCAATGTTGAAAATCTGGAGTGAAAATATTGAAATTTCAGAACTTACGAGCTCTGGAGGAACTGCGTAATGCATGCTCATAAAACAGTCATTTTGGAATTTTGGCACCAAATTTTCAACATGGGGTTTTTGGGACCCCTTCTCATGAATGATGTCACTGTCATGGTGGTATTCAGGCCTGAAGGGTGATTTCACAGTCACTGCGGCGAAATCACCCTTGCCGACTAATAACGCCATGACAGTGATATCATCATGAGAAGGGGTCCCAAAACCCATGTTGAAAATTGTGCAAAATTCCAAAATGCCTGAGATATGCAACAAGTTGAAACCCCTATCTAGCCCATTATACAGCTTACCGCATTTCCTCAGTTCAGTTGGCTTTGAAGAGTGCAGACGTGTTCCCGTCCACCAAGATCATCGCGCCGGAGTCAGAGGTAAGTATGGGTTGAGGGTGTGGGGAGGCTGGGTGCGCAGGGTGGGTGCGGGTTGTGGGAGGGGTCGGAGGCGCGCCGTGGGACCGTTTTCGTTTCAGGTTAAAAAAAAAGACATCATGAAACCGTTTGCCACGCTGGGGTGGGCTCCCAGCATGGCACAAGGACATTGGAGGTGTTCAGCTGACAGGGGTTGGGCACCCCGTCGGTCATGGTATTTATTGCCATGCTGGGGTGGAGCTCCCAGCGTGGCACAAGGGAGGGAGGGGGAGCGTTCGGCCGCTGGATTGGGCACCCTGTCGGCTATTTAGTGTGTGGGGACACGACGGTTGGCAGAAGTTGGGGAGAGCTGAGCATGAGCAGCCGATATCTTATCGGTGTTCACCAAACCGTAGCTTCTTTCAATCTGTAGTCACTGCATTTTGGAGCGTGTCCTACATAGCTCCAAATGCATTGGCTTTAGGGGCCGCGCCTGCCAGCACACTGACTGAATTGGAGGAGGAGGTGACACACCTCCGAAATCTCCGATGATGGCACTATGTTTCTTGCACATGCGTGCAAGCAACATAAAAAGGTCAAAATACCAGCCACTCAAGCAGTTTTTCAAAAATTCTTTCTTTTTATTTTCATATATTTTTTGTCAAAAAGCCATAAGATCCTTATTCCCAACATTTCACCTGTACATCAGGCCTCTTCAGGGGAGGATCTAAATTTTAAATATGTATATTTTTTAAACAAAATAAAATATTTTTATTCTTATTGATATAATTACACATAATGCATTTTATGATGCTGGGCTTTATGATATGTTCAGCATCTCGCTGATGTATGGTCTAAGTACTATAATACAAGCAATCAGTTATCTTGTACTGTTGTCTTTCAGAAGTTCAATATATCTAACAGTTCTAAATATTGTCAGATGGGGCATACTGTAGGAGGTTCCCACAGGAACTAGATATAGTACACCACCGATATTCAATTGTTTACACCAAGTGCATACATTATGGTTTGATGGGTCTTTGAGGGAGTTGGAGTGACTAGGTTGAAGGTTAGAGCGGCGCTGGTGGAAATCTGCCCTGGAGGCTGACCACCTTAGATTGGTAGAGCATTATCAGGCCTACCAATCAGCGATCTCTCGTAAGAAGGCAAAATTCCTGTCTGGGGAGATTGCTACCGCACAGAATCGACCAGCTCAACTCTTCCAAACTGTGGACAGGTTGTGCAACCCAGCCTGTCTGCAGCTCTGAAGAGCATTTTCACAAGTGGAGTGCAATAAGCTTATTCAATTCTTTGCAAATAAGGTGGCTGACATCAGGTCGGAGAGCCTCCTGACTCGCTCTGTGGGAGATGCTGTTGATCAGTGCTTGGTCACTGCACCTTGTGTTTCCTGAAGTACCTTTGACCTGCCGGAGTTCGTTGATGTCATGTGGATTGTCCAGGGTATGTGCCCTACATGCTGTAGTTTGGATCCAGTCCCAACTTCCCTGATCATGGGTTGTTGTGACATTATTGGCCTGGTCCTGGCTGAGATAGTCTGGTGCTTCCTTGCTTCGGGTGAGTTTCCAAGCTCCCTGAAGGAGGCGGTGGTAACACCCCTCCTGAAGAAAGCTTCTCTGGACCCAGACGCTCTGGACAACTACAGATCAATCACAAACCTTCCCTTTATAGGGAAGGTTATTGAGAAAGTAGTGGCAGTACAGCTGGAGAACCACCTGACCATCTATAACATCTATGAACCTCTCCAGTCCAGTTTTTGAAAGAGGCATAGTACCGAGACTGCACTGGTTCGGGTGCTCATTGATCTCCTGAAAGGGAGAGATCAGAGAAGCCATTCTATTCTGGTGCTCCTTGATCTCTCTTCAGCTTTTGACACTGTGGACCATGGGGTGCTGCTTAGGTGCTTGAGGTCCATCTGTGGTCTGACATGTACGGCCCTCAGGTGGTTTACATCTTTCCTCACTGGCAGAACTCAGAGAGTTGTGTCTGGAATTTTTTCCTCGGACCCACTCTCTCTGTCATGTGGGGTTCCTCAGGGCTCAGTGCTGTCCCACATGTTGTTTGCAGTGTATATGCTGCCCCTCGGAGACATTGTGAGATGGTATGGGCTGAGGTTTCACTGCTATGCTGATGATACCCAGCTCTACCTGTTTGTCACACCTGACCAGGATATTGCTTTCTTGATATTTAACAACTGCCTCACTGAAATCCAGGATTTCATGAATTCGAGCTGGCTAAAGTTGAACGCGGGAAAGACTGAAGTGATGGTCGTGGATCTGGGTTGCCGGATAGAGGGGTTGAGGGCTGGTCAGCCCTCTGGACTTTATCGGGGGGGCTCCCAGATCCTTACCTCTGAATGGGTGCGAGACCTGGGGGTGGTGCTTGATGACAGACTGGTCTTACGATCTCAGGTGTCAGCAGTCATCAAGTCTTCCTTTTACCACCTTAGATACATCGCCAGAATCAAGCACCTTGTTCAATATGGGGATCTGCCTATGTTGGTCCATGCCTTTGTGATCTCATGCCTTGACTTCTGCAACTCCCTGTACTTAGGGCTAGCTGGGGTTGATGGCTACCACCTGCAGCTAGTGCAGAACACGCCTGCAGCATGACTGTTGACAGGGATTTCTTGCTCTTCGCATATTACTCTGGTGCTGTGTGATCTGTACTGACTGCTGATTCGGTGGCAGATCACCTTCAAAGTTGGTTTACTGACTTATAAAGCCCTACATGGACTTGGTCCCGACTACTTGAAAGAACTTCTTGTTCCCTACTGCCCTGAGTGACAGCTCCATTTGGCTTACGAGGGGTTGCTGGAGATTCCGAGGGTATCTTTGAAATCTTCTGTGGCCCATGCATTTATGTTTATGGCCCCTAACCTCTGGAATTCTCTACTCTGTCAGCTACGGGAGTGCACGAGTGTGGGAGGATTTATGGCATCAGGCCTTCAGTGATGTATAACTGAATGGACCCATTGTTTTATCTATTACTGTTTTTGCTGATTGTGTTATTGTGGTTTTAATTTTTGTACAGCGCCTTGGTATTTCAAAAGGTGCTTAAGTAAATAAAGCTTATTATTATTATGTACTTAAATATTTTTCACTCAGTGTTAAACTTGATATTCTCTAATTACTGTATTCTTAACATAGTTATAATTACTGGGTTCTGCTTTTTCAATGGAAAAAAACGTGTGTTAAATACCGTAACACCTGAGTAGGTGTTACGGCATTCACGCGGCTTCTTCCAGTGCTAATATGCTCGAGACAGAAGGAGAAAGTCAGCAAGCATGAGCCTCAGTGTCCATTTTCTCACAGAAATCACTGTCCATGAAAAAGGACACAATGATCAGGACAGTTTTTTTTTTTTACTTTTCTTCTTAAATACTTAAATATTTAGTTACTTGTTAAATCTGTTCTCTGTCTCATTAAACCATTTACTCAACACTAGGTAAGAGTCCCGTTCCTTTTTTTTTGGTATTTCAAAACATACCAGAAAAACGGAACCTTCAATTATAAACAAAGTATGGGATGCAGTAGTTTATCGATTTAATAAATATCTCATTGTTGGATGGCTATCATAAGCCCCTCGGGGGCGTGCCATCCAACAACGAGGGTGTGTGTTAAATTCTCGTAACATACTGCACCCCATACTTTATCCTATATTATATTCTCTCATATATCATCCTGTTTCAGTGTGTAGTTCTTGCACCTTGTTTTATCTAGTAAGTATTCCTTTTGGAGTTCATAACTTGTTCATACAGCAGGACCCATGTTTCTTTCTAACAGTTTCATAGAAAAGGGTTATAAGTTACTTTATAGGTGAGGAATATTTCAATTTATAACATATATTGTTCTGTTAATGAGAACACTAACCTTAACTTTGTTCAGTTAGAAACATTGGGTGCAAGCACCTGGTTGCTATTTCAAAGCTTGTGTGTCCCCTAAACTCATTTTAAATCATGAAGTTACAACATGTCATAAGTTATGTAAACAAATTTACTTTCTTGCCATTTCTTTCACAAACCTAACCTTGTTTAGTAAGCTGTATCACTTTTCTGAGGCCTTTTCTTTACACAAGCTTCTCAAGCTCTGTAACAACAAGTTAGTATCACATTAGTTTCCGGTTTTTATCTGGTATTATAAACCGTGCACCATCGTGTTTTCAAACCATATTTTCATTTGAAATGTGTATCACTCTGTACTTACAATACTATACGATTAGTGCTTTACTTTTTGTTGCTGTGTCACAACGTGCTTGTACAGTTTTAACATAGCACTTTCTATCTGTTGGGAAAAGCAGTATGATATTTAGTTACAATGTCATGATACAACTCAAATAATGTGGTCCATACTGTTGTGCAGGCTTATCTCAAGGTGTGTGCATCTCTCTGCTACCCTTTGGTCTGCAAACAGCTGAAAACTGTTTAATATTTATGTGTTTGTGGGCTAAGGGGCAGTGGCCAGCAAACAATACCAGGATCAAGGAAGTGATCCTGAGAGCAGTGCATGCTGGATGGTTTCTAGGCAACCACAGAGGCATGTCAAGACATGTGCTTTCCGCCCCTAAAACCAACATAGTTTTATTTGAAACAGGTGTGGAGTGTGTAGTCTCCATGTAAGTGTGGCTAGTTGCAAGTGCAATGTTTATGTTTTTTGTTCCAGTATGCATTTTTCTTTTACAATTATTACTTTTCCAATGGATTAAGCTATCCCTAAGTTTTGTTACTAGATATTTAGTTTTAATTGCCAAGTGCAATTTATGTGTATAGTTACCTATGCCACATATATTCGAGTGGCTGCTTGGTCTCCAGTAGTGTTAATGTTTTCAGTATGGTATCTCCATTCTTAAAATGTACAGGTTGGTCTTGCAATTCACTTCCACCCTAGATTGCTTAGAAGTATCAATAGGCAGGCTCACCATTCCACACCTCTCTATTTCCTATAAAGTATACTTCACTATTAGGTAACACTTCTGTCAGATTTGATAGTGTACATGTGTAATGTTAGGCATAAGGTTTCTATAGTAAAGATTTATGTGGCAATAGATACTTGTGAAAATGGAGGTCACCAGTCCTGCTCAGGATCACCGACCACTGGTAGCTAGTTTCGGGCAGGTACAGACAAGGACTTAGTTGCACTGCAGTGTATGTATTGGTATAGTCAGGATGACTGTCCACTGGCTGTGCAGACATAGGGGAATGGATGAGGAGGGTTGGGGGTGGGATTTGTAGTGTATTTAACCAGCACCCTCAACAAATGGTCCCCAGGTATTTTCCATAATGTATGTGAGCCAAGGGCTAAGGTGACATTTACCAGCAAGCCCCCCAGTTCTCATCTTCATTCAGTCCAAATCTATCACTGGTTGTGTGTAATGTGTAGATCCAATACATCTCCCTATATTCCACATGTTTACTCCAGTTGCCCCTCTATCTGGGGGGTCTAAATGCTCTATTTACCAGACTTTAAGAGAAGCTGCATTATGCCCTGCTTCCACAAAATGGATTGCTACTGGGGATGTCTCATTTCTCGAGCGTATGTTGTTTTTGTGCTCTGATATTCTACATTTCAGAGGCCTAGTAGTCTGTCCTACATACATTTTAGAACATGGGCAGGTTAAAAAGTAAACAACATAGTCTGTATCACAGTTTATATGTGTTTTAATGCTATATGTTTGGTTTCCATTCAGATGTTTAATTTCACTTTTTTTAGAAGTGTTGTTGCAATGGCAGCAATGGCCGCAAGGTTGCATCCCTGGTTTTAGGGGTCCTAGCAGCAGTTGGCCTTTTGTTGTTGATAAGGGTTTTTGTTCTGAATGTATTAACTTATCTCTGAGAGTTTTGACTTGTTTTGATGGCACTATAGGTTTTGTCTATAGTTCTGGGACAAGTGTAGGCCCCAAGGTGTCCCAGTGTTTAAAAACTATATTCTTGATTAGTTCTGTAAATGTCGAGTAAGTTAGAGGTAATACTATTCTGTTACATTCAGCCTGATCCTCAGAGCTTCCACCTTTGCATTCTGCAGGGTTTTATGTTCTCTGATATGCTTTAGTGATTGTTCTTTTTCCATAATCTGTATTGTAGAATCTGTTTGCCATGTCCTGGTAGCCCTCTTCCTGCTTGTTAGTGTTACTGCAATTGCGTTTAACCCTAAGCATTTGTGAATAGGTGATACTCTGGACCAGATGTGAGGGGTGGTAGCTTTGCACATATAATACTGTATTTCTGTCTGTGGGTTTTCTGTAGATTGTGTGTTCAATTTTATTGTCATATTTGTAAAGGAGCAGGTCTAAATAAGGTACCTCTTCACACCTGGTGGTCATGCTAAAGCTCAGGTTATCCCTAATGGCATTTAAGTGCTCATGGAAAGCTTCAGGCTCCTCCATGGTCCCATACCAGATGATCAGCAGATTGGCAATGTATCTCTTATAATGTGATGTGTTTATAGAATGGGTTATACATAGGATTAGCGATGAAGAGAGTTTTGAAGTGTTCCATGAATAAACTGGCATCGGTGGGAGGCATGGTACTGCCCATTGCAGTCCCTTGTGTCTGTCTGTAGTAAGTTCCATTAAATTTGAAATAGTTTTCATAGAGTACTACACGTGCAAGTTCTAGTAATGTGCTGTTTGGTGGTGTATGCTCATCCTTAACTTTGTTAAGACCTATTTCTAATGTACTCAGTCCCTCTTCATGTGGTATGCTGGTAAAAAGCTCCTTTACATCCGTGGTGTAAAGGATAACATTCTGAGAGTCAGTAGTAGTATTGAGACACTATATAAGTGTGATCACATCATTAGTGTCACGTAAATAAATATACATTAAGGGCACTGCTTGTTTGGCATAGTGATTTACAAAGTTGGATGCTGCCTGAAGGATAGAGTCATTGCCTGAAACTATAGGCTGTGCTGGTGGATTTGTAGGATTTTTGTGTATTTTGGGTAGTCCTTAAAAAAATGGTATCTTGGGGGATGCGATTATCAGTAACTTGACCTGCCATTCTTCCAGGTGGCCCAGTTCACATTCTGTTTTCAGGATTTCATTCAAGCTTAATATTATTCTATTATTCCTTACAGTTCAGTTTAAATAAAATACTGTGTCAGTTTAGTGGAATCTCCAGTTGTGTTGCACTGCACTTAGCACTTTGTAAGCTAAAAGGTGATTAGCCTGAATACTTTACTCCATATAGGAGGTTACACATGGGACTCTTTGAGTCAGCTATACTTGGGATACACGACAAAATTACTTTGGATGGTCTGGCAGTGCTACAATGTTTGATGTAACTACTCTAAATGTCACCTAAGCTTCTTTGTGTTTTGAAAGGAGGGTATGCCTGGTATGATGGGTATCATAGGTACTTTCCAAACCAAGAGAACCAAGGCCCATATGGAGGCTTGCTCTTTACTCACAGGGATAAACTGAAGATCCGTTTCTTGAAAAATACATATTCAGCCTTGATTTAAAAACTGCCATAGAGCTGCTAGTAATCATGCTTAATGGAAGTCTATTCCATATGCCCACTACCCTTTGGCTATAAAAACCTACTTTCCTTTTGATCACACTGGTCTCTCCTTTTAGCTGTAGCTCATAAGCCCTTGTCATATAGTTTTGTTTTTCTAATTCAAAATCTAGGCAATTCTATAGATCATCATTTGATACTGATTTAAATAACAGACAAAGATCACCCCTAAGTCTTCTATACCCCAAGGTGTATAGGTCCAAGTTGATCAGCCTATCCTCATAACATAAGTGTTCACAGCCTGAGACCATCCTAGTTGTACATCTCTGTACCCCCTCCAGGATCCCGATCTCAGATTTAGCATTTGGTGACCAGAACCGAGAACAATACTCTACTTGTGGTCTAATCAAGGAGCAAAACAGTGGATTAATAACTTGCTTATCCCTGCTAGAGATATGTCTTCAAAAGCAACAAAGTGTAGCATTTACCCTCGTTGTCCACTGTCTGCAGTGTGTCATAAATTTAAAGTCTTTTGAGATGGTCACACCCAGGTCCATCTCCTCTGTCATTACCCTCAGTAGTTTCCCACCTAGTACATAATCAGTGCACTGGTTGTTTCTACCCAGGTGTATAATTTGCACTTTGCACTCACTTTTCTACATTTATCTGTAGCTTGTACTTCTCAGCCTAGGATTCTAAATTATTTAATTCAGTTTGTAATCTTATGACATCCATTTGATTGTTAACCATGGTACCGATCGTGGTGTCATCAGCATACTTGGAGATCCAGACACCACTATTACAGTGCATTATAGCCACACATATATTAAACAAAATGGACCAGAGCACAGACCCCTGTAGCACCCCACCACCACCACTATATTCGATGTTGTGCTCCTGATTCTGACCCACTGTGTTCTCTCATATAGCCATGATCTGATTTATGCTATCACCCTAACATTTAAGCCTGTTTCTATTATTAATTTTATTAATTCACTATGTGCGACAGTGTCAAAAGCTCTGTTGTAGTCCAGGAACACAACATTCACTGGGTTACCCCTGTCAAGAGACCTGCTGACGTTATCAAAGAAATTCAAGAGATTTGTCTGGCAAGATCTGCCAGAGACAATGCCATGTTGCTTTATATCCACCTGGCCTGTAGTCATTATAAAATCTATAATGTAATCTTTTGTAAAGCCCTCTAGTACTTTGATAATAACTGATATCAGACTTATAGGTCTATAGTTCTGCTGTCTTTTTTTGTCTCCCTTCTTATATATTGGTGACACTAAAGCCTCTCGACAACTTTTTACTGTACAACCATTATTTAATGACATATGAAAAATGATTGTAATCGGCTCTGCTAATTCTGCTGCTAATTCTTTGATCAGCATGAGGTGAATACCATCTGGCCCAGGGGCCTTGTATGGGTTTATGTTTTCCAATTTGGATCTAACCTGTGGCTCTGTTAGAACTAGGAGTGAATCACCCTGCTTAATGAGTCTAAGTCAGGACTTGCTGTCTGGTCCCCAAAGACTGAGGAGAAGCAATTATTCATTTATTTATTAATTATGTTCATCGGAATTACAAACCTTTGAGTCATAGATTCATTTCCAAAGGCTCCACGTCAGGTTACAGAGACACAAAGAATAACATTAAGGTAAGGTACAGAGAGTGGGGGAGCACAGTTTCAGTAGATAATACACAGAGGAGACTTATAGAGATATGGCATATACAGACAGGTAGCTAAGCGGGGGGGAGCATAGTTACAAAGGCATAACACAGCAGCAACTTGGAGAGACGCAGCCTATACATATTGCTAGCTAAGCAGGTCCCTGCAAGAATAGAGATGGTCATTGTTAGTGGAAAACAGTGCAGTCTGGGAGATTAGACTTTGCCAAGGCAATAAAACTGAACACTGAGGGCTGGGCACAAGCTAACAGGTAGCAGGCAGTATAGCTATGGGCAGGTGCAGGAGCGTGAAGCGAGGAGGTGGCTCCTGAGGGATGCTTTAAAGGGACACAGCTTGGTGAGGCTGGTGATTGATGGAGGAAAGGCATTGTAGAAGGTGGGGGGCCCTGACTGTAAAGGCTTTCTGTGCCAGGGTCGTCTTGGTCCTGGGGACTAACATGGAGATAGTGTTAGTGCTGTGAGTGTTTACTGTGTGTTCTTTGGCAATTAGGGTTGCTGATACTCCTGAGGGTGTTAGCCCCAGGAGGGATTTCTTAACTGTGAGACAGGCCTGGTACTGGAGCCTCTCATCAAAGCTGAGGATCTGTGTTTGGGAGTAGAGGGTACAGGTGTGCATTGTCCATCCCGTACCTGACTGGAGCCTGCAGGCTTTGTTAATGACTACTTTAATTTTGTTAACAGCTGTGGAGTCTGCAGCACCATAGATTAGTAGTCCGTAGTCTATCAAGGACATGACAGACGAGGTAATAGCTAGCTTCAATGCTTCAGGGGATAGGCAGTCCTTGTAACAATAGATGAGGCTGATGTGTATGTTCACTGCAGATGCAAGTGTGTGTATGTGGGCATGGAAGGTGAGGGCAGGGTCGAAGGTAACCCCATGATACTTGTAGGAATTGACCTGTTCTAGGGGGTGGAGTGAACTGGAGACAATATGGAGGGGTGAGTTCATTAGTTTGCTTTGATGGTGAGTAAATAGTAGGGTCTTTGTTTTTTTCAGGTTTAAGATCATCCTGTTCTGACTGAACCAATGTTAGGCCAGGCTAAAGGAGTGCTGGAGCGAGGCCTGCAGGCTGGTTGGGTTTGAGCAGGAGGCACAGAGAACGTTGTCATTAGCGTAAAGTAAGATTTTTCCAAGGCAGAGGGAGGGGAGGGCATTAAAAAAGAGACTAAAAGTAGCGGCCCCAGGATACAGCCCAGAGGCACTCCTGAGTGTATTGGGCGGGAGGAGGATAGCGTGGTATTGATCCTAACACACTGCATCTGAGTTGTCAGGTAGCTGGAGAGCCAGTCTAGGGGCCCTTGTGAGAAACCTATTTTAGTGAGGGTGTCCAGCTTGGGGGGTGTTGACCATGTCAAAGGCCTTGGAGAGGTCTATAAACATGGCTCCTGCTAGCTGTCCCCTATCAAGTGTGGCGTGGATGTAAGTTGAGAATTTCAGGAGGGCTATAGCTGTGCTGTGACCAGCACGAAAACCATGCTGTTGGCTGCAGAGCAGGTTATGCATGTCTAGGTAGGTTGTTAGCTGGTCAGCCACCACCTTTTCTAGGGCTTTGGAGGGGGGGTATTGAAACTGGTCAGTAGTTACTCGCTATAGGTGGTCCCCACCTTTGTGGATGGGCGTCACCACTGCATTTTTCCACTTAACGGAAAACTGACCAAGGCAAAGGGAGTGATTTAAGAGGCCCATCAGGGAGAGGAGCAGTACATCCAGTCCAGGCAGAGTAGTTTAGTGTCAAGGGAGTTGTTCATGGGGCTAGAGCCTTTCAGGGCCTTGGCTAGGTACGGCTCTGCTTCCTGAGGGGTGATTGCCCTTAGGTAGAAAAGTGGGCGAGAGATCTGGGGGGGTCTGAGGTGGGGATGGGGCTGAAGAAGTTTTGGAGGAGGATTAAGCTCAGGTTGGTGAAGCTGGTATTGAGGGCATCAGCTATTTCCTGCAGGTCAGTGGTGACTGAGCCATTTTGTGAGATCTGCTAGGGGGTGGGGATCGCGATTTGCCATTGAGTGTTTTTATGTTGTCCCACAAATTTTGGGAGGACCCCCAGGAGGAGGAGGTAAGTTGGGCCCTAAAGTGTTCAGCTTTCACCTGGCGGATGGCCCAGGTGCATTTATTCCATTCTGCATGATAGGCCTGTCTGTCAGCAGTCTTTGCAGAGTCCCTAGCGTTGTACCACAGGTTGTTTCTGTGCTTTAGCTGCTGGATTATTGCAGGAGTTATCCAGGGTGCAGTTTTCTGCTTGAGGTGTTTGTTTTTTTGAGGGTCAAAGGTGCCACAGGCAAAGGTAAATGAGTTGTGGAAGTAGTCTAGTGCAGAGTCCACACTAGTGACCTGGTATTTCAGAGACCAGTCCCAGTGGGCAAGGTGTTCTTTGAATTTGGCGAGGTTCCCCCGGCGGAGGATGCGTCAGAGTGTAGTGGTTGGCACAGGGGCTGGTTGTTTGCCTGACCAGGTGCAGACAACTGGTGAGTGGTCACTCAGGGAGTCTGGGATGACTTTTATATCCTTTATTCTATGAGGTCGATTGGAGATTATGACGTCCAGCAAGATATCTTTGTCTGTGGTGGGGTTGTGCCTGGTGGGCTGAGTCACCCAGCTGATGCAGATCTAGAGCTGTGAGAGCATCCTTGGAGGCAGTGGTCTTGTCAGAGAGCCAATTAAGGTTGAGGTCCCCCCGGATGATTTGTTCAGATTTATGCGGGAGGCTGGTTATGTATTCTGTAAGACAGCAGAGTGCATGGGACTGCTTGTGCGGTTGTATATATGCCACTGTGATTGTGAGAGGGGCCTTGTATGGGTCTGGGGTAATCTTGATAGACATGGCTTGTGCCCCATGGTCCAAGGCTGGTGGTGGTATGGCTTGGGCAAGCAGGGAGTGGTGCAGGTACATAGTGCATCCACCACCCCGTTTACCGACTCTGTCGAGGCAGTGAAGGGAGTACCCTGGAACGGATACAAAGGAGTCTGGGGGTGGACTTGGAGAGCCATGTCTCCAACAGAGCGAGGATGTCTGGCTGGTGCTGGGTGGTCCAGCATTGTAAGGCAGAAGTTTTCTTAAGGATGCTGCAAATGTTCATAGAGACAATCTGAAGCCCAGAGGTAGGTGAGGAGTGGGTTGGGGCGGGGGTATCAGGACCTGGGTTAGTGTGGACATTCCCAGAGACTAGAAGGAGCAACGTGAGTAGTCTAAGTAAGGGTTGGACCCTTTTGGGGCTGGTGGATGTATGACTATTTCCTGGCCTCATGCGGCATATACATGGAGCAGGTAGGGAGCGTATGATGCTGATTGCTGGCCAGACTAGTGGCTGGGGATTGTTGATGATTGTGACCAGCACGTGCAACAGCATGAGTGGGAGAGGGGTGAGTGCTGTGTGGGTGGATGTAATGGGGGAGCTTGGACTGAGTGGCCTTCCCAGTGACAGCTGGGAGATACTACTTGGCGAGGGGGGTAGAGGGGATAGCAGGTATAGGAGCAGACCCACAAGTAGGGGCACGGCTAGACTAAGGAGGCAGACCATGTTGGGCAGGGGGCTTATGCTGGGCCTTTAGTAAAGTGAGATATAAGGGTGGACAGCTTACCTTCCACTAGTGTGGGAGGCTTTGTGGTGCAGCAGCAGGGTGCCGTACTTTAGTGCACAGGGTACCAGTGGTTCGAGACTGGGGAGGGACTGCTCATGGAGGGCCTGACTGGGCACTAGTAAGGGAGATGCACACAGTAGAAAATACTGTGGGAAAGTGTGGAAAAGAGGGTGTGTGCTAGTGACTCCTAGTGGCAGAGATGGGGTGTGCTTCTAGCAGGGGAAGGGACACAGTAGTGGCAGGGTGGGTGAGCTAGAGCAGCTGGGGTGGAGAGAGGGAAAGATGGTGAGGAGAGTCTGTGGTACAAGCTGGAGAGGAAGAGAAGCCCTCTGGTGGTGGATGTATATAATCTGCAAATGGGGAAAAGGGGAGATAGAAATTATACTACAGGAAGACATGTGACCTGGGTGGCCCTTAAATTAAGGGCGGGCTTAACTGGGGTGAGGAGGGTGGGTGGGGCAGTTGACATGAAGTGCCAGGCTAACACCCCTAGCAGAGATGGTGCAGTGAGAAGGGGATCCGTTACCTCTTGACGCCTCTCCGCTGTTTCCGACCGTGTTTGTGGGCTACTTCTACCTTGCCCTTCTCATCATTAATTAGATCTCCTTTATCATTTATTAGGCCTTCTAACTGTGTACTTCCTGCCCTATTCTGGTTTATGTAGTTGTAAAAAACCTTGTAAATGACTTTTACATGTGAAACTAATCCTAGTTCAAAACTCCCCTTTGCAGCACTTATCCAATTTTTTTTTATATTTTAACCATGCTGTACTTGTGTTAGTTTGTCTGACCTTTTTATATACCTTCTTTCTTCTTCATTTATGTTTAATAATGGCTCAATTACACCAACTAGGGATCCTGCCTGAACTGTTATAGTTGTTCCTTTCAGAGACATAACAATCTGGCTGATTAATTTAATGGTCAACAGTTTGTACATTTGGTATAAATCTAAACCACTAAAGGTTGCCTTCCAATCCCATTGGCTGAGTTCCTTATTCATTTTATCAGAATCAGACCTTGCAAAATATTTTATTTTGGAAACACTCTTTAGAGTGGTATTAGACTGTTTCATATGAAATGTAACCATGTTGTGATCGCTATTTGATAGCAGTTCTATAACATTACATTCCTCAATCTGATCAATCAAATATTGCTTTGTGCTAGTTTGAGTATTGTATCTTCCCTGGTTCCTTTTGTAACATATTGATCCAAGCCTAAGCCTATTATAGTATCTAAAAAAACATGCTCAGTTGCTGACCTGCCTTCACTGGTTTCTTAATTAATGCCGGGCAAATTGAAATCCCCAAGTAACATGATGTTGTCTAAGGGGTTTAGTTGTATCAATGTGTCAACATTTTTTTGTCTTTCCCTACATTATTTGATGGTGGCCTATAGATGAGACCAATCACAATCTTTTTGTCCATTTTTTGATCTAACTTTACCCAAACTTGATCTGGTGCATCACCAATGTCCAGCTGTATTTCTTCAGCCTATATAGAGTCTGCTATATACGCTGCCACTCCACCACCCATTCTGCCAACTCTATCATTATGAAATAATTTGAACCAGTTATATTCCTACCCCAAGCATCTTCCCTATGCCACCAGATCTCAATGTGATAGTGCAGATATCCATCTCCTGGGTAACCATACGAATTCAAGTTTGTCCTTTTTCTTTATTTAACTTCTAGCATTTACTAAGAGCCACTTCCATTTGCGGGGTTTACCTTTAGCATTTGTATTTGGCTTTTTGTGGCCTGTAACACTGTCTAGGGAGTCCCCTGCCCCTTGCCTCCATGCATTTACTGTAGTTTAAACAACTTTCAGTACTGTTGTTTATTTTGTTTGCTAGAATCCTTGTCCCTTGTTTGTTTAGTTTTAGGCCATCTTTTCCAAACAACTTATAATCCCCAAATGTATCCCAATTTCTTTGGAATTTAAACCCCTCCCTGTTGGACCACCTTCTCAACCAGCTATACAATTGTGCAATATCACCATTTCTTTTTGGATTGGCCCTGGGCACTGGCAGGATTTCAGAGATAATCACATTGCATCTCATTTGTTTTAGTTTTTACTCAACCCCTTCAAAATCTCTTTGTATTTCGGTAGTACATGTTCTCCGTATGTCATTTATACCAATGTGTAATAGAACAATAGAGGTGCTAGAATCCTCAAGACATAAATTATTTTGAATTTCCTGGATTTTCACCCTTGACAGAGAACACACCATTGTTTGTTCTTTTCTATCACTGCACATAATAGTGTCTGTGTATTTCAACATTGAGTCTCCCAGAATGGTTCCATGTGATATGGGTGAGTTTCAAACTGCAAGTTGCATAATGGAGACTACTAAATGCCACAAACAAAACTGGAGAACAGCACTACACTGAATACAATACTGGCAACAATACAAACCTACATTTCATGTGGTGGGCTATGTCCCCAACATCCCCCTTGGGGGAGGGGGGGAGCATTGCAGGAGGGACAACCCATGGGTGGGGGCAAAACCTGTGGGGAATGGGAGCTGTGTAAAAAAAAATAAAGTAACCAGCAACACCAAAAACTAAAATTAGTACATACCTGCATGCAGTCCTGAACCCAGAACCATGCACACCATGGGCCGGGACTGCAACCGCCACACCAGGCGGCCAGTTCAGCAGCAGTCTGCTCGCACCCACTACTTAACTTCCTCCCTGTACACTTGCCAATCCCCTCAACACTCACTATTCTGTCCTCCCTACTTAGCTATCCATGTACTTCACTATCCTTTCATGCTCACTCTCATTGCCGGCACGCAAATTGAATCACTCATTTTGAGTCACTCACTTTGCTTTACACATATCACTGGATACACCCAGAATGACTATATCTGTTGGATTTATTTTCCCTTGCTGATTGTCATTCGTAGCACCAGCTAGAGAGGTTTTAGCTGCCATTTACTGGGGGATCCCTGTTTTTGCTGCATTTGGTGTTATGAATGCATCTGCCATCTTGGGGTCACTAGGGTTAGAAACAGACTGAGCTCTGGTAAATATTAAATGCACTGCACTATAAGGCGGTAAGTGTATTCCCCCCTTATTTTCAAGCAGCCCAGCTAATCCTTGGCTTGCTTTTCTTGGGCTGTTGTGAACTGAATTTGTTGCCTTCTCAAGGGGTAAGTGCACTTCCTAGTGAGCTTCTGAAACACCAATTGTAATTTGATATCTCTACCATTCCCAGAGAAACAAAGCACTAAACAGCAGTACACATGAAAGAAGTAAATAGTACCACATATGTAGAACAAAAGGCAGGGGTGAGGTTTCAAGCAGGAATTAGGAGTTGCACTAGAAACCCCCTCTACCTTGCACTTTTGAGAGCAGGTGGAATTAGGGAACAGATTCAGTATTCTGAAGCTGTGATAGGTGGAGGAGGGGTATGCCCTTAAAAGTCCTCTCACAGTTCACACTGATACCAATATGTGTGCATGCTTTGCAAGAGAACATATAAATTAATGAAATATGAGTGAAATTTAGAACAAATATGGGGAAAAACTTCTTTACTAATCTGATTGTGAAGTTATGGAATGATCTGCCATTGGAAATTATTGTTTCAGAAAGTAAAAATATCTTCAAGCAAAGACTTGGCAGATACATATTGAGAGATGGTAATTTGAAGTATTTTTTGTAGATTAGGAGCACTCATGGGCTATGGCCTGCTTGCTTCGTGCTTACCTTGGTATGAACCTTAGTAAGTATGAATTTCATGCAGCTATTTTATTTTAAAATGTTTTTCTTTAATACTGGAAAAAACAAATTACCCACAAAGGGCACTGTTCTTTAGTATGTACTTTTATAACAAATTATTTAGCTAGTACAATTCTCAAAAAATGATGCATTTTTTAATTTCCCTTTCATGGTTTACAGTGCAGTAGGCACACATGTCATTGACTTCTGTATATGAAAAGCTTTAATGAGGATTTCCTAAACTTTCTATGCGCCAGTTTATAACATCATAGTCATTTCTAAAAACAGATGAACACTGCAACTGTGATGTCAGTTGTTAACAAAAACAAATCATGTATTTGTAACACGCTTTGGAATAGGTACAGTATGTGTTTATCTGAAATGTTTAAAATATAGATAAAAAAATGTCAAAGACATTGTTAGCCTTACAGTTAAGTACAACTGTTGCAAAAATCAAGGTTTTAAACTGTTTATTTTATTGCACACCTCCCTATACAGGGAAAATGTTAAAACTGTACACATCAGAAAAGGAATTTGGCATTATATAATGCTTTTTATACCCAAAGTATCCTAAAGTGCTTTACAAGTCATGTACAATTGCATCAGCTACTAGATGTGCACAGGAAGACTGGGGGGGGGGCATGGGAAGCTAAAGAATGTTATAATAAGGTTGTCACTTTTGGAAAAACTTTGAAAACATAATATTTAGATACAAGTTGGCATCCATTTTATATATGTTCTGTATTTCTACTTAGATCCATTCTTAATTACTAGGTACATATACATGGAAACATGATCCGTGTTTCCTGTACTTGATCTGCTGTTTAATTACTTGCTATAGTACAGTATCCTGTTTGTGACATGCATATTTATTCATGTACAAACATACATATCTACATATACACATATTTAGAGTGAAAGAAGAGCAGTGTTCCTCTCTCCCACTATGTTAGTGGGAATACCCCGTCAACATACTTTCTTCAAAGTGCCTGTCTAGTCTGAGCTTGAAGGTGTTACAGATTCTGCTGATGCATGTGCCCTGGCAGTCTATTCCAAGTGTTCACCCTCATTCTATGAAGTAGCTCTTTTTGATGTTTTCTGTGAATCTTCCTACCTTCAGTGACGTTGAGGGCCCTTGTCCTCTCATCATTATAAATCTTTGAGGGATGCACTTGGTATGATGGTGTTATTCATTTTAAATGGTTTAATAATGTAATCATGTCTCCCCTGAGCCTTCTCCTTTCCTTGGAAAACAGTCCCAGGCTGCCAGTCTGTCCTTATAGCCAATGTTCTCCAAGTCATCAAACAACTTAATCACATCCCTGTGTACCCTCTGTAGCATGCCAATTATCCTGCCTCACCAGTGAGGACCAAAACTGCACTCCATACTCAAGATGTAGACAGACCTATGATCCATATACATCCTTAGGTCTGCTTCTGAAGTTTCTCAATTTATGCCATGATTTTGTTTGCTTTGCTAGCTGCTGCCTCACACTGCTGCTGCCACTTAAAGTTATGTAAGCAATAGTACCTGACAGAGTGGGAGGTATTAGGAAACACCAGACCACCCAGGGGCATAGTAATGAGGCCTGATGCCGCAGGTGTAGGGCCTTAAAGCCCCTGGAAGGTCTGGTATTTCCCAATACCACCCATCCTGGTGGGTAGTATTGTGCTTAGAAAACGGGCACTGTAAAAAACATAAGTTTGATAGAAAATTGTTAATAAAAAAATAGACTTATAATAAGTTTTGTAATAAAATAGTTCCTCCAGCTGCTTAGGAATGATTTTTTTTTTGTTGTCGAGGTGGTAAGGAGTTCTGTCCTATGGGAGATGCTGTAGTTAAAAAAAAGAAAGAAAAGCTGGTTGTATATGACCTGGTGAGACTCTTGAGTTGGTTGCCATTAGAGAATCAGAGATTAAAAAAAAAAAAGAAGGCTAGAGAACTGGCAGAGGAGGCTGACGTGATGAGCGGGTATGCTGAAAGGGGCGGTACTGCCCCCCATCTCCTATGTATGTGTTTGCTGGTTAAATTTTAAATTGCCAGTTGCTGCCACAGCTTATAGGTCAGTGGTCAGATGGAGGAAGCTGGCACCATGAGTAGGTGACAGGAACTGGAAGCACTGATGGCGCTATGGTAACGGAGAGGAGTGGTACTTTCATTTTCCATAGTGCAGATAGGCATGCATTTGCAGAACGAAAAATGGAGAAAGTGGCACTCCTGTCATGTACCATACTAGCAAATGAGCTACCGGTCTCTTACAGTCTATCTGCATTAGGTGGTTTTATACCTTCGCTTTTAAAAATTGCACAGTAAGCAAGTGCGAGATAAGAGTAACAGACAGAGAGCGCTAGATCTGCAGTCCAGGAAACAAACGCAAATACCACTGCTCTTACAGAGTGCTCTCTGTCTCGTTTAGCTCAGTTGGCAATTCTGCAGGTGAGTAAAGTTTTTTTACGGGACCAGGAAACGTTGCGATCCGGAGAAGGAAGCGCTGTTTGCTAGAGTGAGCTTTGCTGGGAGGCAGTTGTTCAGGCTGCATTTTTTTAAAGTTTCCTGGTCCTCGCTGCCTGCCATGACTACTGGGAGTTATTTCTGTTTTCTTTTATTTTGGTGTGTGTTGTTTGATGACTTCCCAGTCCTTGCTGCCTTCGTAGCAGGCATTGACTGGGGCCGTAATGAAGCAATCAGCTTTGAACAGGAGCAAGCAGTCAGGAGTGTACCTGATGTACAATTCTAGTAAATAATATAGAAAGAAAGAAAGAAAGAAAGAAAGAAAGAAAGAAAGAAAGAAAGAAAGAAAGAAAGAAAGAAAAACTTTTGCAGTGCAGTGTATGTGACAGTCTTTTGTACGTCCCTGTTTCTGTGTGTGTGGGGGGGGTCACACAGTTTCTCTCACTAACTGGTAAAAAAAAATGGCAGCAGTTTTAAATTGTGTGCCCAGTGCTTCAGCCAATGATGAAGTAGGCTGGGCACAAAGACATTTGGCTTGGCATGAGGCAGGTTTGAGCTGGGACTTTTTATTTGGTGGGCATCTATTGAAAGTTAATGTACCCCTGTCAAATGGGAACCAGCCAGTCAGATGCTTCCAAATAAAAAGCCCATTTTCTAATGATGATTATTGCTCCAAAGTCTTTTGCTTATTTGATTTCAGTAATCTCCATGCCATTCAATTAGAATTTTGCATTCATGTTGTTTTTCTTCCAAGCGCATCATTTTGCATTTCTCAGTGGAAGGTGATGCAAGGTGCATATCTCAATGTTGAAGTTCACCTTCCATTTTGTTGCCCATTTCCCAAACCTGTCTAGATCTTTCTACACTTAATTTATCTCCTGTTGTGATTTAACTACTCTTCCCATCTTGAAGTCATCAGCAAACTTGGTGAATCAGCCACTAGTACCCACCTCCAGATCACCCAAGAATATATTGAACAATGTAGGTCCCAGAACAAACCTCTGTGTAACACCATTAGTCAGCTGTTTCCATGTCACTTGATAACTATTAATTATTACTCTTTGCCTCCTATCCAGCAACTAATTTTGAACCTGTCTCGGCACATGCACAGTTATATCTAGGTGCTCTAGTTTATGAAATAGCCTCCTATGTGGAACAGAATCAAATGCAATATTAACACGATTCCCCACATCTAATTCCTTAGAGGCATGTCATTGAATGCAAATAGATTTGTTTGGCATGGTAAGGGTTTCCACTAACAAAGTCCATACTGGGCCACCAAGTCCTAGTTGTTTCAAATATGCATTTTGCTTCTTATGATTGGCTCTGGCAGCTTCCAGATATCAACATTAGTCATAATCAGTTCCATGGATACAATACAGAGGATTATGACTTCAGTAAATGATTGAGCAGCAGATGCAGATAACTCCTGGGGGCAAGGATCTAATTTCCATGCAGATTAACCTAGTAATGAAGAACAAAGAGTAATGAAATGCAGGCAATATATAAATTAAATTGTATCTAAATATTACGTTTTTTTTTTCTCTTTCATTTTTTTTTTCTGAAAAGTAACAAACACATTTTAAGCACAAAGAGTTTGTGAAGAACAGAGAGGTTACATTACTTTCTCAAGATCACACAATGAGTAAGTAACAGTGGTGGAAGTTAAACCTAAGTACCCATATCTACCAGTCTACACTCTAATCCCTAGGCTATGGCACCTCTGAAAGGTAACCATAAATGAAACATGAAACCAGTTTTTCATGACTTATTCCAAAATGTCCTGAGTATTTTATCCTTAGTTCTGTTTTCTACATTTTAAGTGTGTTTTTTTTTTTTAATTAATGTACAGTGAGCTGCAACGAGCAGACAAGATAGACCATTAGGCCTAATATGCTGGCAACCATGTATGTATGTATATATTTAACCTGTATTTATACTATAGATATTAAAAAATGAAACTGCATTCAGTATGGTTACCAGTAGGTGACTTAACACTTTTTCACTGTCACCATACATAAAATGCTATCTAGGTGGAAGTGATATCTAGTAACTGATCAGAATGCAGTATCATGAATTTTTATAACACACTTGCAAGCATAACAGATGTATAGGCATAACATCAATTCAGAAACCAATAAAAAAAGAATAACAAAAACAAACACTGGGTAATTTTGGAATAAACAAGAAAAAGGATGTGGTTCTCCTTACTAGAATACCATTAACATCTTCTGCATATTTTAACCCAGCAGTTTAGTGAATCATATTTATCACTTTTTTTGTCAAAGGATTATGACAAGTTACAGGTGGCAAAGGTACAGGATTGTCTTAATTAGGATAAGTCTGAGCAATACAGTTTACAAATGACAATCGATGGTAATTTATATCAAGTCATTTGTAACCATAATTTTATGGCTAAACGTATATTTATGTTTATTTGCATTTATTGACATATATTGATTCAGGAAACCTGTATCAAAAGAACAAACCATGCTAATATAACTCCAAGCATTTATTTTAAATCAAAATGAAATTCCAAGACCCAATAGTTCCAACATTAGGTTTTTCTTTTTTGAGTGTGTGTGTAATTTCTGTATTCTTCTCTCTCATCCACAGTGTGTCACTTCTTTAGGCTTTCAGTAGGTTGCATTTTGCTGCCCTTGAGTCACCCACCACTGCTGGACTATCTTCAGACTCCCTTGTGTCCTCCTCTGCTCCCATGTATCCACGTATGAGCCTAATGGGCTGATTCACTTCCCCCAGTCCACCACCCAGCATGTTCATGCTACACTATCCTTGATGGATGCCCAGCAAAGCATGGCCACCCCCATTGCCAAGGATTCCACCACTAAGCCTGTCTACAAGAGTTGCTGAATACAGATGCAACACAGCCCTCATATTCCAAGAGGAAAGCACCCAAGGGATGGTGAAACTCCTCATTGCCATGCCATTCCTTGCTCCGGATGTCTTGGGCTTGGGCATGAGCTTAGCTTGTCAGCATGCCACAGCAATCCCTTATTAGAGACCCTGTTAGCCCTCTCTAAATAAAAACTGTAAAAAGGGCTAACTTTGGAACCATTAGGGTTAGAAATATTTGATATAAAAAAGCATACTTACCATGAATACTGTTAAAGATGGATAATCGCAAACTGTACTAGTATGACTAGTATTTGTTGCCCTGACTCTGAATAAAAAATAACAGCTCTAGCCCTAATGGTACCAATGTTAGCCGTTTTCAAAGAAATTACATTTAGAGAGAAACATGGAAAACAGTGGGCAAGTACCAGGAAGTTGTTGTGGTGCTACAGAAAAAATGAGAACCACCAACAAAACCTTCAAAGCACCCATAGCAAGAAATAGGCTCAGACAGTAACAAAGGTATAAGGCATACTGTTTATTCCATATGTGTGCAGTAAAGGCTACAGCCATCAAAATCAATCTGCTCACAGAAGTGAGCTGCCAGCAGCAACTTGATGATGATACAGCTAATGTGACAGTGGGTTAGATTTTCACAGAGCCCATAAATCACCACAATTTGTGCTGACCTAGGGCTGCAGTGAACTCTGGGTGCATCAGGGACCCTACACCCAATTCTGTAAAATTAGGGATCCCTGTGCTGATGACCCTGGAGTTGTTGTTGCTGCAGGGCTGCGCCAAACATTGGGCACACCTGTGAGGTGTGACAGAGGGATCCATCGAAACCCCACCCTGTGCAAGCCTACACAAGCTGCAGAAGTAGGGGAAACTCAGACTGGAAGATGGGGAACAGGGGCTGCTGGGGCAGTGAGGCTGCCATAGAGTATGAGGGGGACATGACGGCAGTTATATGGAATAGAGGAGGCAACTGGCAGAGGTGTCATATGGCGTATCTGATAGCCATGGGGACGGTGTTGGGGAGTTGACATGGTGATGCTATTATGACATGGTCCCAGGTGGAAGCAGCCCCGGCACCTGCCTCCCAGAACACACAGTCCACAGTAGTGTAGTCAGACATTGGCCAGCTGCCATGCAGGGGGGCTGTGTACCAGGGGAATGTTGCGGTGCCCATGGCATGTATCTGTCCACCCCATGCATCCTGCAACCTGACCCCACTGCCACTCACCCCATGTAGGGGACAGTGGGTCCTGTGGGGCAGGAGTCAGGGCTACTTCCACCTGGGGCTGTGTCATAATAGTGTTGCCATGCCAACCCCCCACCCACTCCCCTTAGCTGTCAGACATACTGTATGGCACCTCTGCCAGGTGTCTGCTCTGCTCCATGTAACTGTCACTGTGCCCTTCTTGTACCCTATGGCACTCTTACTGCCCCAGCAGCCCCTGTCCCCCACCTTCAAGGTCCCACAACTCAAAACCAGTGGTGCAGGGCCCTTAGATCACCTCCTGGCTGTTGCTGCCACAGTAAACGCTCCTTTATAATGGCAAATTGTGCTACAGGTTTCCCTGTGGGTAAAAGCAAAACCCATTAATTACATTGTATTTCATATAAATATGTGACTGCTGTGTTTTAATAAGCAATGGTAATAAATTTTTATTGGGCAAACTCTGTGATCTGCTTCTGGAGAAAAACAGCCTATTAAAAGCAAAATTGTTTTTTTGTAAACTTACATTTTGATGTTTTTTTCTGCAGATCAGGTGCACAACCTTTCTGATGTTCACATGTTGTGTGAGTGTCATAAGGTCACAGCATGCTTGTTTCTGTGTGCTGCCACAGAGCAAGTCTGAAGGATAGTGTGGTCGCTTGTTGTGGAGTGACATGGTTTGAAAAAAAATGTTCATTGTTTTGACAAGCCACCACATTTAGTAATGTGCAGTTACTTTATTGTGCTGTTGTGCCAGTGTGGTAAGATAACCGTGGTATTGTGGGGCCACCATATTTAGTAGTGTGCAGTTACTTTACTATGCTGTGGTACCACTGCGGTAAGATACCCGTGGTAGTGAGAGGCAGCATCATGTGTCTGTCTGGCAGCTGAATCGGTCATTCACTGACCATTAATGAGCAATCCAGTTGCCAGAGACAGTACTGCCTCACGAATAATTAATTAGCTTTATAATGTAATGTAATAAGGAATCAAATATTGCCTAATATCCCAATTGATATAACACACATAAATGGTTTGTAAAATACTGTTCAATGTCTTTTTACAATAGGTCTTCTCAGATTTCTGAATGCATTAAAATAGGTTTGTTAAAAATCACAGACACAAGCAAGCCCAGTGGCATGAAGACCTGAGGCATCCATGCCTTACCTCCTGCCACGCCAGTGACCCATGTTCGCAGTGCAAGCAGGCCAGTGGTGGTCAGCTGGGGAGGGACAGGATTGAGCATCTGGAGGACTGCTTTCCTGTCCCAGGGAGTGAGGGTCGGTGCTCCTACTGAATGACTGACCCCAGGCAGAGGCCCATGGGCAATGCAGGTCCACAGGGTGCCATGGAAGGGAGGGTGCTGCAGGACTTCCACAGACTTGCATGCACCTCCACACATGCACGTCTGGTGTGTGCACCCCAGCAATGGGGTCAAGGGTGAAAAAAGGAGGAAAAATCTCCTGGCTGCAGATGACAACTGATCCTCTGCAGGCTCTGTACCCAGCGACTGGGCAGCCAAAGGAATCTGTACAAGTAAGTGCCAGTGATACCGGGTGACAGGGCTGGGAGGGTCGGTTAGAGGGGGGGGAACCAGGGGGGAAGGTGATAAAGACAATATGAAAAATATAAATTACAAACACTTTCAAAGAAGGGGTCCAGTGACCAGTTTGGGGTGAAAGTCAGTCTCATAAGTTGCCTCTCTCCAGGTACAAGACATATGTGAAATTTTACACAGTAGTGAAGTATACTGTGGGAAAGGTGGGGAACAGGAAACGTGGATAATAGAGGTGGATAGTCAAGGCTTGCATGTTGAACCTATACAGTATTCAGCTAGGGTGGTTAATGATCTACCTGGGTTCAGACTAATTAGGAAGCTTTGATGCTCATTGGGCTCAATTTTCAGCAGGCTTACAATCAGGCACATGCAGCAGGTAAAGTTGCCTTATGTTGCCCCGAAAATCCCTAACTGTGCCTCACTCTAGAGACCTGAAAATGAAGAGCATTTCATACCTGCAGAATTATGGTGCACTTAAGGTGGAATATTTTGCTGCAAACAAACCCCGTGTTTTCAGTCAAATATTTTGCCATTTTGGGAAAAATATAAACTGTATATCATCCCCACAAAAAGGGCCAACAAGACAGAAATGAAAGAAGTTTCAATCATTATTTGTTATTCATACTACAAAAAATGTTTTAAGAAAGATAGGGGAATTTTTTGTCCACTGACAGAAAGATAGGTAAAACATTTTGCAGGGCTTTTTTAAATATCACAAATGAGAGAAGTGAATAAATACACTACAACTCAGCTTCTCCTCTTGTCTTGCTGTCCCAGACCTGCACATACGAGTGTTAGAGTTCTAAAAAAAACAATCCTTAGAACTTCTAGAAAGGCCAAGATGATAGGGGCTTCCCAAAAGCCCAATGCAAGTAATCTTAGTTCACGAACAAGCCATGGGCTGTCTATGATCAGACAGCCATGGCTGCGGAGTTTTGCCAGAGGCAGCACATCCTTAACTAGGGAGGAGTCATACCTCCACGATGACCACTGTTGGAGGGCCATGGAGGGGTTATCCTCCAGCTCAGATGCACCATGTACTTTCATGTCCATTGCAGCTGCACAAAGAGCTGTTAAAGGTGGTGTGCAGCAAGAGGTACAAGGAGCAATGCCCAAGCCTGTCAGAATATTGACTGGTCTTTGGAACCCAGATCCCTCAGAGAGTTCTGACAGGGATATGCTGTGTCCAGGGTGGGAGGTCGCCAGCCCAATGAAGGAGGACCAGCCTAAGGTCAGAGTAGGAAAAGTTGGATGAAAAAAGTCCCAAACAAGAAGAAAAGCCTAACACTTCTGAGGGTTCTGACAATACTAATCATCACTGGTTGATTATCCTTTCTGTGCCCTAGATAGGGAAGACCGTTCACTCGATTTACGGAAGAGAAACATTCTGTGGTGGGAGTGTTTATAATAAAGATGGGCTAAGTTATTAAGTCAGACCCAGAGTGTACCCCCCCCCCCACACACACACACATACACACTCTCAAGCCACTGCAGTGACATTCTCTGGCTTTCAACAGAGATTTGTACAGTACATTGTTGTAGACATGATATGCCTAGAATAGTTGGGAAGAAGCACTTGGTAGCTGAGCACAGGCAAACAGTAGGTTCCCAGTTGAAAGCTCTTGCTTCAGCTGGACCCTTTCAATGTGGCTCTGGGAGCAGCACAGTCCTTTTTTTCCGCGAACATTCCAGGGACCACCAGGGTATAGAAATCTGTCTGCTATACCTCCTTTCAGCAAGTCAGTAGCAAGACACACACTTCACACTTGGGTGTTTGGCCAGGATTGTTTCCTTTTGGGGATTAGTGCTGCACATGCAGTGTACCATTAAAGGTATTTTCGGGTTTTATTTTTTTGCCTACAATGTTCTGTCCACATATGTGCCCTGCAACTGACTTGGTGTGTGTGTGTGTATTCTGAAGCTAGCTGCTTCCTGCAGGTGAGCTACAGGTTAGTAATGGAGCATCTCCCTATTCCTGTGGGTATAACTCCCTTTCAACCTCTTTATTGTTCATAAATCTTGCCTAAAGTTACTTTAATTATATAGTACCCATAAAAGGGTACTGTTCATGTAGCGTATGTTTTTGAAATTGAAATATTTATTTGTATCATTTACAGGTAGGGATAAAACATTGCACCTGCCCACCAGTAGAAATAGTATCTGCTCTTCATGTAAGTTTCTCTGTGGCCCTTTTTTTTGGGGGGGGGCTTTAGAGAACTAGTGTGCCAGAACATCAGGCCAGTCACAGCCATTTCTTGGGAAGTACAGTATAAACAAAACATGTGGGGGAGTGCAAGTCAGTTTCCAGAAAGACACAGCTGTCACATTTGCAAACTGGAAGTGCTAAGGTGTTGAACATTGGAAGCTTTTAGAACAGAGTCCTTAAAGAGCCATTCTTCTCTTCTTTCCTGTAGTATATGGTAACTTACCCTAGTAACAGTGTAGAATGGTTTAGTCCACATCCCCTTGCAGTTTTGGGCCAATGGTATGTCTGGGGTGGAAACTGGGTTTTAGAAACTGCACGAGCAGATTGTAGTAGTAGTTCTGCTGAGGCCTGCTGATCTATCTAATGTATGTTTGTTGAATAAACCTCAGAGCTGTTAGAAGTTACTTATGGTGTCCAGTCATTCCTAAAGCCAGCAATCCTGTAAGAAGCAACTAAAGTGAAATATTATATGGTGTCAGAAGTGAACTTGCAGTGCTGCAGTTGCAAGAAAGAAGAAAAGTTTGTGCTGCCAAGAAAAGAAACAAAAGACAGTATTTGTGAGTACCTAAAGCTTACTATAAGACTGTATAACAAAGTATTTTTGGCAGTATGGGAGCAATTTAAGCCACCTCCACCACTATTGTTGACTGGAAACCTTGCAGAAAACTGGAGAAGGTGGGCACAGAGATTAAGTCTGTACTTACAGCCATGGGATTAGATGATAAATCAGAGAAATGAAAATTGCAGTCCTGCTATACACGATCGGGATGAGGCCCTCGAGGTGTACAATACCCTCAATATAATGTATGCTGACCCACAAGCTAAAAAGCAGCTGAGGTTATGGAAGCATTTAAGAATTATTGTTCAAGGCAGGATGGTAAAACAGGCCGAAAACCAGACCGCCAGCTACCAACACATGAGACACGTGCACAAAAATCAAACACGTGTGGGAGGTGTGGCAAGGGACATGCGCCAAAGGTTTGTCCAGCGTATGGACAAGAATGTTGTAAATGTGGTGGCCTCAACCATTATGCAAAATGCAGGTCCACAAAGTCCAACAAACCTCATGAAAAATGACAAAAGGGTGGAAGCACTATTTGTGGGTGCTGTAAAAAAACAAGAAATGTAGGACACAAGTACCAGATGAAGGGTGGTACACTACCTTGAAGATAATGGGACAGCTAGTTAAGTCGTTGGACACTGGGGCTGAAGCCAATATACTTACTAAAGAAGTGATTGCGCAGTTTCCATGCAAGGTACAACCGTCGACCAGTACTATCCTAATGGCATATGGAGGAGCACAAATTAATCCGAAGGGAAGTGACGCTGAAGTGTAAGACACAAGACAGAGAGGCCAATCTGCAGTTTTATGTCACTAATACATTGGGAGCTTCCCTACTGGGTCAACAGGCATGTGTCATCCTGGATCTGATTCGCAAAGTAAAGGTGCTTAAAACCAAGCCACCAAGCACAAAAGAGGAACTTCTTGCACAATATAAAACAGTGTTTGAAGGCCTAGGAGAATTCCCTGGTGTTTACCACATATATATACCGACCCAAATGTTACTCCTGTGATACATGGGTGCAGGAAAGTCCCATATGCAATCACGGACAGACTAAAACAGACACTGGAACAGCTGGAGCAAATTGGGGTGATTAGCAAGGTAAGAAAACCTACAACATGGGTAAATAGCCTTGTAATTACTGAAAAGAAAAATGGTGAGATCAGGGTGTGTTTGGACCCTAGAGACTTAAATAAAGCTATCAGAAGACATCACTTCTCCATCCCCACATTGGAGGATATTCAGAGTAAGCTTGCAGGTAAAACGTTTTTAACAATTCTAGATGAAAAAGATGGGTACTGGCAGATCAAATTAGATGACAAATCTGCAGACCTATGTACATTCAACAGTCCATGAGGAAGGTACAAATTTCACAGACTTCCTTTTTGGTATACGGTCTGTGAGTGAAGTATTCCAGCAGAGAAATGCTGAACACTTCGGAGACATACCAGGTGTTTTTGTAATAGTTGATGACATGCTTATAGCCGCAGCTACCAAAGAAGAGCATGACAATATTTTGAGAAAAGTGATGGACAGAGCAGGGGGATGTGAACTAAACCATTCTACACTGTTACTAGGGTAAGTTACCATATACTACATTTCCCTCCTCCTTACCCTTGTACATAGTAACCTTGGTGGGAGCCCTCCATGTCACCGCTGGCACTTAATTCCTCTGCTTTTCTCCATCTCCTCCTTAGCACCCTTGGAGTGTGCCTCTGTTTACCACCACTGGCACCTAATTTCCCTGTTTCCTCCCTGTTCATCTCCACCTAGGTATTGCTGCTTGTTGAACCACTTATCCTGCAAGGTTACTGTGGTGTAGTCTGTTTACCCTGTTTCAAATTAGTATCACTGCTTGTAACTGATTTTTCCACTACCATGTCAGTGTATTGCTGTACAGCTAGTTATTTGCTTTCATCAGGCTTGCAACTGTACATTGCTCAGTTACTTCTCTGTACCATTGCTTATTATGCTATGTATGTTCCCATTGGGACTTGTGTCTCTGCAGCTTGTAATCTGCTACTCTTATTGGATTGTAAATTATTTTAACTGTTTGATTCTGTGCCATTATGTGTGGCCCGGGTCGAGCCTGAAAACAGTCCGTGGATCAGCGCACTTACCCGGAAAATAAATAAATTCATTTAAAAGTAGCCAACCAAACAGAATGTCTTTTTAACTATTTATTTACCCAGACTATCCCAGGTGAGACGCAGCATCCCATTTCCAGAGGTGTCCTGCTTCTACACATTTCTGCAGCAGGGTGGGCTGGAGCACTGGGAGGTTAAATAGGTTTTCCAAAGTAACACAGTGAGTATGTGACACTAGTGGGGTTTGAGCATGCGTTCTTGTGGTTCCAAATCCAGTGTTCTAACAACTAGACCACACTGCCACCACAGCTGCAGAATGCAGGATTATGACTTGCAGTATTTTACAATTAAGCACTAAGGAACAATGAGGTGTGACACTGTTTATTAATTTATTTATTGAGTTTATAATTTATTGACCCTGGATAGCTCAACTGAAAGGAAAAGAATGAGTTTTTTAGTGTTTTCCATCCACAAGGTATCCCAAAGAACTTTGCAAGCCATGATCAGCTGGCGGCAGCCTTTATGCATGGGCAGGGAGATTGAGGAGAGGGTAAGCACAGAGAAGAAAGGAGGGAGGGAAGAAAGAAGTGTGAGACAGAGAGAGAGAGAGAGAGAGCAAGAGAGAGTTGAGGTAAAAACAAGTTAACTTTAAGAAGACTTTTCAGACTTATGCAGTGAGTAAGTGGCCTTAGTGTGATTTTAAGCCTGGATCATCATGTTCACAGCTCTGCATTCTAACTATTAGACTACACTTTCTCCAGATGCAGCATTTTGTTTTCAGTAGGATGCAGCTTCTACTCTGTGTTACTGCTGAAGGAGGGCAAGGCGAGTTAGCTGATATGATGAGACAGCATCATTGCTGGGATGTCATGAGTACCAAGCCTGAAGGCAAACAGCCACTACACCCTCAGTACGACATTTTCAGCATAATGCCACAGTTTGGATTTGTGCTCTTATTGCATGCGTCATTTGCTCATTCCACCCTAGACTTCAGAAGGCAATGAGTCATTAATGCTATTACACAAATGTTGCTTCAAGTGCATTATTAGTTCAACCTAAAAAAAGGATCCATTCCAATGTGATCTGAATAAGGCTTAGATAACTGTAATACTATAGTATGACAACGTCACGCTTCGTGGAAGCAATCAACATGCAGTATTTCAACCTGGAGTTTAATAAGTTGACAAAATGAGCTGAACATCATACACATTGTTACAAATAATTATTTTCTAGACAATGACCTTTATTGGGCACAAAGGATTCCAAAGAATCATCACAAGGAAAGACATAAAGAGCATAGACCAATGTGGCCTATCACAAAATATATTTAACCAAGTTAAATATAGTCAATAGTAACTCATATAGATGTGCACAAAAATACTGAGAATATTATTATAAATATTTATAAAAAATATATATATACACCATAAAATTCAGTCAGAAATTAAGTAAATGCCAACAATAAGTGTTTTTTGTCATGGAATGTTTTTACTGCTACAAATATCTGTCATATTCAACCCTTCAGTACTAAACCCTTAGCTTGAAGATCGGGGGGCCAAATTCACAAAAGGGTTAAGAATGGGGCAAGCACTGGGTGCGCTGAACATATGGCACACATGGCTTGTGGCATTCCCTGGCTGGCAATCAGGATTTTCAAGTCCTGTACATCAGTTGCCACGAGTTACACCAGCTTTTTCTGGTCTAGCTTGTGGCAATCTCAGGTACCCTTTTTACAGGGCTAGCACCAAATATTTGGGGCAAGCTGGCATAAATCAGGAAAATTGTCATAAATGCACCTGATCTTCTTGAACCGGGCACAGTGCATGACAACATTTTCAGTGCAGCTGCACTGACCCCTGGGTTTGACACAGAGCTTGACGTAAGCCCTGCACCACCCTTTGTGAATCTGGCCCCGGGGTCTATCATTTACCCTAAGCTGGCATTTAGCTGTAGACTTAAGCACTAATCCTGAGACCTACTAGCAGCTTCATGATCCAAATGGACCAGATTGATCTATGACTGTGATGCAATAAATGCCCATGAGTCTTTCGTATGAACTGAAGATGCATCAATGGAGGTAAGGATTGCTTTTATGAAAGCTAAGCTGAACCAAGTCCTGCGGAGAAGAACTCATGCAGAAGTGCAGTACAGTATATGAGGTAAACTTTCTTCATGAGAAATGTTGGCCTGCTACACATCATCAGGTGTCCGTCAAACAAACTGACCAGATCATACACCTAGTGGGAAGGCATCACAGTTTCCACATCACTGTTCATCTCAAGTTCTCAGTAGTGTTACCTACACATCATCCATGCATTCCTCCAGTGTGACTTTCAGTTTGGACAGCAACATTTTTATTTAAGTTCATCAGGTCTGTAAAAGTCTTTCCTCTCCCCCAACTCAGCTCTTTCTGCTCCAGCAATGTTCCTTGTGTTGGCAGGAGCATTGCAAGCTGAAGTTTAGCCATCCCTTATGCAAAGGGGTCTGCATGATCAGATTGAGCACTGCAGACTAAAAACCATCTTCCGCTTCACACCTCTGGAAACACATGGAGTGGAGAGTTGTGAAACTCTGCTCTGTTCTCTCTTTTTTTCTCTCTCTTTCTCTCTCTCTCTCTCTCTCTTTCAAAGATAGTCATTGGTCCTATGCCAGAATGTAATATTCCACATCAGAGAGCCAGTCTGCAGAGCCTCAGTGATACCTTAATGACAAAATCATTTGGACAGGCAGTGACCCTGGGTACGCAGTATGCAGCTTTTGACCTAAGATGCCTTCAAGCGGTCCCACACATTTTTTCTTTGAAGTTTCCTTTTGCTAAACAGTTTCCACTCCTGGTTTGGTGAAGGCCTGTTTTTGAGTTGGGTGTTTGCCATGGAAGGTCTGGTATTGCCATTAACTTGCTTGGACCTTTCAGAAACAAAAGATAATCTCCATTAGTATAAGGAAACAATAAACATGCATTTGTACAGATAACCTACTTCAAGAGCATTGTTCAATCAGACTACCCACAGGATCTGAAGTTCTTATTTTGCTAGTTGCCATTTTGATTTTTCTTTTGAAAGCACACAGTATAGGAAGGGGTTTCTGTCTATAATCACCATTATTTGCTGCAGAGGTGTTTATAAATCACAGTTTCTGTAATAAGATATGGAGAAGCATATGCATGGCATAGATTGCTAATAGTGATTTTCATCATCTATATGGGGTAAACATGTTACCTTAAAGGTGGACAAAGGGCAAAGGCAAGGCATTCTTTTATGCAGTGCCCCAGCCAAATGGTTCGAAGCACTTCACAAAACACTTATACAGTCAATAATAAATATGAATTTCTAATGAAAACATAAAATAATAGATACAGAAAACTAATGTATTTAAAGAACAACTGACACCACTCTGGCTAAAAGTGCTACATTGCAGAATTAGAATAAGCATACCTCCAATAATTCTCATACCAAAAACTAGATTTCTGCATTACCTCATCTTAAAGTCATGAGCTATTTTGTAACCCTGATTTCACTACCTGTTCAAAAAAGCCTGTTTCAATGAAGAGCTGCGGATGATGTCATCTCAGGAACTCACAGTCTAGTACTCCCTGTCGGCAAGCTTGTATGGCATGTTCCTCCAAAGTTGTAAAGATCATGTGCAGTGGTTCCCACAAGTAAAACATCACTTTAAAAACTATGTGTTTCAGGTCTTGTAACAAAGCTGGCAATTTTTTGTGGGGTGCCGCTTTGCTGTGGAACTTTTTTCCAGGGTTGCTAGATGCTGGATCAAAGCATACTGTTGTGAGATTTGCAGACTGATTAAGTTTCTGATGTGGTAAAAGGTTGAGATCATTCACACCTATCATTCAACTGAGGTGATTTCTAAGGATGGCACTTTAAAACAATTATTCCATCTCCTTGTCAATAGGGGTGGGAGAGGCAATGCTGTTTTGAAACATTACTAGGAGTTTCTAATTTAGCCAGCCCAATGTGCTCTCCCTGTCAGGCTGTTTTGACCTACATTCAGTGGCTCCAGGGTTGCTGGATGCTGAGTCAGCATGCCTCCAGGCTGCTGATGCCATTTTGAGTGCTACTGTACTGTGCCTATTAGGAAGTTGTATTGCTGCTAATATTGTAATGTTGATAACTTCACTACTGTTTGTCAGTGTATGCTTTACAATCAGCTTTGATAGGGACCTTATATGTATTTATTCCTACCAGGCATGGAAATGTTAGCTCTCATAAAATAATCATTTTAATTAAGAGTAGAACATAGATGAGCCTGAATGTAGGTCAAAAATAGCCTGACAAGGAGAAAACATTAGGCTGGCTTAATTAGAAACTCCTAGTAATGTTCCAAAACAGCATTACCTCTCCCATCCCCATTGACAAGGAGATGGAATAATTGTTTTAAAGTGCCATCCTTAGAAATTGCCTCAATTAAATGATAGATGTGCATGGTCTCAGCCTTTCACCACGTCAGAAACGTATTCAGTCTGCAAACCTCACAACAGTGTGCTATGACACAGTATCCAGCAACCCTGGAAAAAAGAACCTCAACAAAAAGGTTCCCCCCCAAAAATTTGCCAGCTGTATTACAAAACTTGAAACATACATTGTTTTTTAAAGCAATGTTTATTGAAGGTGCTGCCTGTTTTACTTGTGAAACCATTGCACATGATCTTTAAAACTTTGGAGACACAGGTCCTATAAGCTTGCTGACAAGGAGTACTAGACTGTGAGTTTCTGAGATGACATCATCAGCAGCTCTTCACTGACACAGGCTTTTCTGAACAGGTAGCGAAATCAGAGCTACAAAATAGCTCAAAATGAAGTAACACAGAAATCTAGTTTTTGGTATGAGATTTACTGGGGATATGAGTATTCTAATTCTGCAATGTAGCAGAAGTGGTGTCACTTGCTCTTTAAGACAGTGACAGAGTCCTTAATCGGAGCCTAAATTATATGCCAAGGCAAACAGGTAGATTTTCAGACCCTTTTTAAACCTCTCTGCTGGGGGAGACTCCTTACAATACTGTGACAACTTAAAAAAACATTATGTGGCCAGTGTTCACGGATTAGTTAGTTCACTAGTAGAGATATGTGAGCTATCGCAGAATGGACTGTAAATTTCCTGCTTCCTGATAGACTAAACAATTTCTGAGACACATATCTTAATTCCCCACAACTGCTCATGTTTGAACAAGGTCAGGCAGTGAGATTTGGAAATTGGGCAACTCACATACAAAATTCATGAGCAACTTCAATCATTCTTGATTGCCATCACAAACATGGCTTCCACCTTTCCTCATATATAAAAACCTTCAACTAGGCCCTAAAAGTAAAAGTCCCTTAACTGAAACAAAATAAGTAAATAATTGAATGTTCTTTCCACTTATGAGCCCCTCCTCATACACATAAATAAATTTAAAAATCATGTACTATTTCCTGCTGTTTCTTTGATGATCATGAAAATACCTCTCCTATCCTTATCAGTTTGCCAGAGAATCTGAGCTTCTTACCCTGCAACAGATGAAATTGAGCTTCTCAGTCCACGTGAGGCCAGTGTGCGTGCGTGGGCTGTGTGTGTGTGTGTGTGTGTGTGTGTGTGCCAGTGGAATTCTGCAGAATTTTGAATTAATGTAGTTAATGTTACCATACAATGTATTGGGGGGAGGTAGTATACTAATGGAATACTGTAGCATTTTGAATTATTCTGTTTCATGGTAAACAAACACACCATGTACTGAATGTGTAGAAAGGCAGATAACTGACAAGTGAAAATTATCTGTAAAGGGACTATTTTACACTTTTTAGCAATATATTTTTTGTGACAAAACTTTTAGAGAGTACTTTTTTTTCTAAGCTGCCTATGAACCCATTTTATAAGTGCAATAAAACAGTTTAGGCCATTGATTGTGCTGTTTTACAGCACTTTCAGGGCCTGAAGACACTTAGCCTGTTTCTTCATACCTTACCACCCCCCTGGCACCGATCGTGTGGTAAAATCAGCACAACTAGTACCTCGCCATGCATTATATTGCTTACACAACCCACTGTACATGAAGACAATAAAAGGTTAATACCATAACTGTGTTGGGTGCTCTTTTATTTCCTCCACTGTTGAATATGCAAACTGATTTGCTGTCTCTGGTTTTATACCCAGTGTTGTTCTTTAATATGCATAAGAGGGAAAAAAAAAACTATAGCAACACTTGGTTGTATGCATTGTGTACTAACAATGCCAATTAGGAAAGACCCTGTCTAAAATCTGCTGTAATCATGGTGGATTAAGTCTTGAGTCATTGTCCTTTTATCTCACATTGTTAACATGGGGAATATCACACAATTTATGTATAAATTAAATGGTACCCTGTTAGGAGAAATAACTAACGAAAAGGACCTTGGGATGACCATTACAATGTGTCCTTTAACTCTCACACCAGAACCAAAGTCAAAGTAGGCAATAAAATATTAGGATGTATTGTGTGAAGCAAATAAAGAAAACAAAGCGGAATAAAAAACCACTATGGCTCTCAAAAGAAGTGTCAGGGAATGTTAAGGAGAAAAAGGCTGCATTCAAAAAGTATAAGGAATCACAGATAGAGCACGACAGGGAACTGTATCAATTAAAGCAGAAAGAGGTGGGGAAGGCAGTCAGAAAAGCAAAGGCCCAAACCGAGGAAAGGATAGCCAACTCAGTTAAGAAGGGGATAAACCTTTATAGGTACCTTAGGAACATAGAAAGGTTAAGGGAGGGATAGGGAAGATTAATAAAGGAGAGGGGAGGTGGGCAGAGGGAGACAGTGAAAAGGCAGAGATAATGAATGAATACTTTTGCTCAGTATTCACAAAAGAAGAAGAGGAGGAGGAGTTACCTAAACCAAACAGTAGAAGCACTCTGGATAGTGGGGTTGATACCAGTCCATTTAAAGAAGAAAGACCACTGAAAGAACTTCTAAAACTCAAGGTGGACAAAGCAATGGGGCCTGATGGGATTCACCCTAGAATCCTAAAAGAGCTAAGGGAGGACCTAGTGACACCACTAACCACACTGTTTAACAAATCATGGGAAGATGGGGTGGTACCTGAGGACTGGAGGAGGGCAGATGTGATGCCCCTTCACAAAAGTGGGAGCAAGGCAGAAGCAGGAAACTACAGACCTGTTAGTTTGACCTCAGTGGTGGGGAAAATGATGGAATCACTTCTGAAAGAAAGAATTGTTGAGTACCTAGAGGCCAGCGGGACACTGGACCCAAAGCAGCATGGATTCACAGCAGGAAGGTCATATCAGACAAATCTAATCGATTTCTTTGACTGGGTGACCAAAGTAATAGACCAAGGAGGGGCTGTGGATATGGCCTACCTAGACTTTAGCAAGGCATTTGACACAGTCTCGCACAAAAGATTAATAATCAAGTTAGCCAGCCTGGGAGGGGTCCCAGGTGGTAGCCTGGGTAGAAACTGGCTGAACAACAGGACACAGAAGGTAATAGTGAATGGAACACATTCTGAAGAAAGGGGTTACTAGTGGAGTACCTCAGGCTCAGTACTGGGTCCAGTCCTTTAACGCCTTTATAGGTGACATTGCAGAGGGTCTGAAGGAAAGATATGCCTCTTTGCGGATGACACAAAGATCTGTAACAGAGTTGATACACAAGGGGGGGTAGAAAGGATGAGAAGGGACTTGGCAAGGTTGGAGGAATGGTCAGACATATGGCAACTTATTCAATGCAAAGAAGTGCAAAGTAATGCACCTGGGAAATAAAAATCCAGGAGAAGAGTACACAATAGCAGGGGAGGTACTAACAACAACAATAATGGAAAGGGATCTGGGTGTAGTCATATCAGATGACCTAAAGGTGGGTATGCAAGTGAGAAGTCAGTAGGGAAAGCCAGGGGATACTGGGATGCATAGGAGGGGCATCACAAGAGAAAAAGGAAGTGGTTATCCTCTATACAGACAGTTGGTGAGACCCCATCTGAGTACTGCAGTTTTGGAGACCTCATCTACGCAAGGACATAGACAGGATGGAAGTAGTCCAGAGGAGGGCAACTAAAATGGTGCAGGGTCTACATCAGAAACCATATGAAGAGAGACTGAGAGAGCTTAATATGTATACCCTTGATGAAAGGAGGGACAGGGGGGACATGATAGAAACTTTTAAGTACCTCAAGGGAATCAACAAAGTCCAGGAGGGTAGCATCTTTCAGAAAAAGAGATGTGTAAGAACAACATACTAACATACTATTTGCCAGCAGATTAGGCCTTATGGTCTATCAAGTCTGCTCAAACCTAGATCCTTAGTTGGGTGCAGAGACCCTCCCATCCCTTGTGCTCCAGAAACCCCTATCATCCATCCCCACCCCCCCGGGACAGGCCATCATCTGATACATCCACTTTCTGTGTCTGTCCCACCCTCTCTTAAAGCCCTCCACTGTGGATCTCTGAACCAGCTCACCAGGCAGAGCATTCCAAGGGTCCACCACCTCTCAGTGAAAACCTCCTCCTCTTTTCCCCTCACCCTTCCACCTTCCAACTTCAAACCATGCCCTCTGGTGATGCCTCCCTGCTTTAGTCTAAAGATCCCCTATGTTTACTCCTATTTATTCCCTTGAGGTACTTGAAGACCTCAATCATGTCCCCTGTCTCTCCTCTCCTCCAATGAAAACAGGCAGAGCTCCTCAAGTCTGTCCCTCAGTAAGTCAAACCCCAGCCTCAGATCATCTTTGTTGCCCTCCTCTGACCCTCTCCAGGGGGCACAATTTAAAGTTAGAGGGGACGGCTCAGGGTAATGTGAGGAAATCTTTTCACGGAGAGAGTGGTGGACGATGGAACTGCCTTCCTGGAGAGGTTGTGGGTCTAAAACAGTGGAGGAATTCAAACATGCATGGGACAGACATAAGGCAATTATAGTGGGGGGTTGCAGGAAATAGGCTGTTGGTTAACTAGAATCTGCAGCTTATCCAGTAGGTAGGGAAATGGGCAGACTGGGTGGGCTAAGTGGTCCTTGACTGCCGACAAAGTCTATGTTTCTATGTATTTTTAGAAATATTAAAAGTAGAAACCCATCAGTGATTGTACCTTTATATACATCTGTCGTGAGACCACATCTCGAATACTGCTTACTCTTCTGTGCCCCACAAAACAAGATCGGTGAAGTACTGATTGATGGGATACAGAGAAGGGCGACCAAAAGAATCAAGACAGTGCACCAGAAGAGCTATGGAGAAAGAATGAGGGACTTGGGCATGTAATTAATGAATTATAGAAGGCTAAGGGGTGATTTATGTTTAGTATTCTGTGCATCTAGAGACAATTATATGTGGGAAACTATTAGACTAACATTGCAAGCTCCCACTAAATGTACACACAAGCATGGATTGAAAATAAAGGGTGAAGTAAGCAGAACTAACAAGAGGAAAAAATGGTTTAGCCAAAGAGTAGTTACAACATGGAACAGCCTCCCAGAAGCTATAGTTATGAGTAAAACCATGGAGTATTTTAAGAAATCATTGGACCAATACATGGGAAATAAAAAATATGAGTACCACCACTAAACCAAGTGCTGAGCAACATTGGTTCTTACAACCTCCTAGCTCATATTATCCTATGAATCAAATAGTAGGTGTAGCTTTAAGTGATACTTGTAAGCCAAAAGAGCTACTTTATGAGCCTTCAGGCCACCAGAAGTTGTGAACACTTCCATTTGGGTTGTATCAGCTTATTCTTTTAGTAGTACATATAGTACAAGGCTGTAAAGTGAAGTGAAGTGAAGTGAAGTGAACTTACTGTTTCATCTGTACATGGTTCACTAGCTGCTGGTACACACATTTCAGTCCCTGACCAGTGCAGTCCTGGTTTTCTGGAAGCTGATGCCCCAGTTTTCCTTGTGTCATTTGGGCCCTGGGGGAAAAAACATAACATGGTTTAAAAAGTTGTTCTTATTGTATTGATTTCTTCAACCCATTACCTTTAATGTAGAAATTCAAATGTAACATAATTTTAAAATCAAATGACTGCAAATGTTTGTGGTTGAAATTAAAAACAGAATTATTAATACTGAATTTGAACAAAAAAATTGTTTTCTGTAAATCTTCCCAAACACAAACTTGTTTTATTCTGTTTTCCTTGTTCACTTGGTGTCTCCAACTCATCATTAATCTGCCTGAAAATGTCCAGAGTCAGATGAGCCTATTGCTATTGTAACCCACCCACCCCAAAAAAAATGTTATCATTAAATATAAATTCTGCACTTTTCAAGCTGTAGATTGCCCTTTTCCTAAACATGCCCTGTTTTGTTTATGCTAGCAAATTGTCCAGGTATAGATGATATGTACTAGTTATACCAATCACATCGTATTCCATCCCCCCACACACACACACTTGTAAAACAGCTTGACTTTGTTTTTGTTGCATGTTGTATAACATAAGTGTGGAGTAATTACAATCTTTTCCATCGCCAAAGGTGATTCCAGATTTCCATTGACAGAGAATATGGAGCTGTGGGCTTTGAAATTGCTTATAAAATGGGAAAGGGGAATTCTTTACTTCGATTGATGATATCCAAGCCCAAATGTGCATTAATACAGTATTACCACAATGGTGACCTAAAATGTTTTATAGTGTATAGTGGGGTGTTCTGTATAGAATTCCATCTCTTTCAAAATGCTATTGTACCACAGTTCAAAGGTCATGGAATGTGATTATACCCTACTGTGGTAGAACAGCATTCTAGAACCTCTAGAGACTGCATGAGTCAGTTTCATTTTGAAAGCAAAATAACTCACAAACGCATGTTTCACACAGTACTATATACTATGAAATACAGGATGAGCAATTTATATACAACCAGTGTGTTTTTGCCACTCAGGTTCTGATTCAAGGGACCTCTCAGCTTTGCTCTGGAGGTCGAGGTAATCAGAACCCCTCTGTGGCAGAACACACTGGTTGTGCATAGTTGCCCATCCAGTATTCTCTATATTTTGTGGGTTTTTGAACATTTCTCATTTATTTTTAGAAGAGAAAAATTTCCCACCCCTGGGATGTGCATCCTGCAGGATAAACATACTTTCCCTGGTTGTGGAGGCACTCAACTGCACCTCTTACTTCACTTACAGTATACCCAGGGGGCATGTGTTAATCCGGCATAGTGAACACACTGTTGTGTGTTAATTCTTGCTCATCATATTGCCTCAATCTGCAAAGTGCAGTGAACAGGTATTTAAAAACACCCAATGGTGCTGCAAGTTCATTTCTAACTGAAGTTTGACAAATATTTTTCTGCGGTGCAGTAACATCATATTCAGCAATCCACTATGCCAAATGATACCACTGATTATTCCTTCCTAGACTAAATAATGTCATAGTGCATACATACCAGAGTTCTGTTCCAGCCTGGCAGAATTGTAAACACTTCTGGTCTTTGTGGTGGTTGCACTGGCATCGGCTTTTCTGCTTCAACAGCCTCCCAGGATCTGTAGCCTTTAGTGACCGCTTTATGCGAGAGGGGTTTCCTAGGCCATATGGCACAGTGCGCCTGTGGGATGAAAAATGCAATAAACATCAAAAATCTTTATCTTATTCTATTGATACACACACAATCTGCTCCATACATTACCTAACTCCTTTAAATTACAGTCATTTGTCAATATCACTCAGTTTGAACCACTGGATGGGCCCTGCCGTCTGGACTTGCAGACTGGATGGGCCTTGCGGTCCTTATCTGCCATCAATTTCTATGTTTCTATGTTTCTCTGTAATAGTTCTTTACTAATGCAAGGTATCTCCTAATGGCTTTCTGGCCACTTCACTACAGTATATCAATAATGCTACTTTAAAAGAGCAGCACTTATACACATTCTATCTGTACATTATTTACTTTTTAAACATTTTGTCCACAATTTTTCAGCTTTTCTCTTTAGCAGTGTTGGTAGGGGGCACAGGATAATACTGTTTCTGAACACGCTGTTACTGTATTTGCAGTATTAAGCTGCAGTGCCACTTTGTCGTATGACTTTTCATTCCACTTCATAAATTAATATGCTGGGGGTAAGGCAGCAGACCATGCAGTCAAACCAAGCTCACATTTTCATAATCAAAGCTTGAATGCCTTCACTGCCAGTCTTTCCATTGCTACTATGGTGTAGTTGAATAAACTGGGCATGCTATTTTATTGCATTTTTTTGCTTGTAATGCTAACTTAGCATCCCCTGTTAAGGCACAACATTTGCTCTGGTACATAGCTGTGGAACAAAAAAATTTATAAAATGGGTAGAAAAAAATAAACCAGTTCAGCTAAAACAGATTATATGACTGTGCACTGATTTATCCTAAGGCACAGTTATCCTAGTACCGAGCCTCATCACAAATACCTACATCACCTAAGAATTTTAAAATATGATTGTTCACCCATTTTTTCCCCAGTGAAAATGACAAAACCCATACAACACATTCACTAATGAAAATCCCTACTGGTTTCCCTCTCTTCCTTGTATCTAGCACCAACAAACACATCCATACTAAATACCCGAGTTATAAACATTTTTCCTTTTTCTTCTGCCTTTCTTTAAATCATGTAATTGCATTCTGTGGTGTCCACCAACTTCTCCGTTTAATTGCTCTATCACACTCCTGCTTCCCTTTTGTCATGTTGCCCATTTGTGCAAAATGACATATAACAAAAAGGACAGTAACATTGTACTAAACTATGCTATTAACACTAGATGCCATGTTTTAATTTGCAAACAGAAGCCATGTACCCCCCGACCACAGAGTTGCAGTGACTTTGTGCTGATGCTGCACCTCTCTCTTTCACCAAAGCAAAACAGTTAAATTGTACTGTCCCTGTCACCGTCTGCACAACTCTCATTAGGGAAAACAAAGCACAGGCTTATTTTTTTAAAGGAGCATTTATCTGTGTTTTTGGGGAGGGTAGAAATGTGTCACCTTCAAATTACCAAAAAATGACAACTATGGAAAACACAATAGATAAAAAAGTCTTAACAAAAAAACAAGGCATCAAGTTCAATCAGGTGGAAGAACTAATTTAGGAAAAATACATGCAAACATTTAAATCTATATGTGGTTAAAATACATATTTTTAATTCCTAAACATGTTTAAATTTAAAAAAAGAACATGTTTTTAAGTGCAGCAAGACACTGCAGTGTGTATTATGCAGATCTATCTGCACTTCCAGGGGCTGAAGGCACTTAGCTAGCAACAATGTACCTTACAGTACTACACCCTTGGGTATGCAGTTAGAACAGCACAATGTACACCCAGTGGTGTCTTATTGCTTACCTGAGTTTCAACTTGTACTTGCATGGCTCAGCGATAAATGATGTTATCTTTGTTTAAGCCCCAGGCTCCATAAATGTGTCACTGCAACTGCCTTTGATTACTGAGCGTCAATGTTGTAAATATTTATGACCTCGTAAAAGTGCTGATTATAACAATGGTGTACTAGTATAGTACTGTGGCTATGAATACAGTTTCATTACAATCCACACTGCTTCCACCACTAACAATATTCTTGCTGAAAAGTGCACAAGCTAGAAAAAATGGATTTTGAATTAATTTGCAGAAACACCAATCAGCTTGTTTGATTTTGCACAAACAGGACTACCTTTAGTATCTTTCTCTGATATTTCCACTATTTTAAGCAGTCTAAGTAACCTAGGGCTGCCTTTTCACCCATATCAACTAGTTTTTACAATAAAGGCTGATACTAATTTTAATCAAAATATTCTGCACTGTTTACTATATTTGTGGAGTAATTTTAATTGAAAAGAAATATTATGAAATGGGTAGAAAGCATGCTGGCTACTGATTGGCCAAGAGTTACTTTCAGCTGGACCGTTATCCCGGCACAACAGCCCAGCTGAAGTAACTCAACACAAATATGTTTAAAAAAATACATCCAATTTATAAAAAGGACTCATTTCATAATCACAATAAGGCACTCTAGGGAGTGTATTATGGTGAGCTGACGGCTCTTCTTGGGTGGTGGAAGCACTTGGCTTCACCTCGTGCCTCAACCCACCCAAGGTGTGACATTATCCAACCATAACGCACTCCATCATGCCTTATTGCTTAATTTTAGTACACAATGTTTAAATTAAATTCACAAAAACAATAATTTGTTTACTGCACTGTTTGCCTTGATTTTGCACTATTTTGAATATTACAATTTTACACTTGCTCCACTACTAGGCACAATTTGTAACCATTTCATTAATATTTTTTTTTGTTGTTGTTTTTGCTCCCTTGTTCCCATTCCTCCATGAGGCATCCAGAAAGAAGCTGGTCTCACTGCCTAATATGCCTTGGTAAACATGTTTAAATAAATAAAATATAACTTGTTGTTTTGTAACTTAGAAATACAGATCTTTGCCATTTTGCTAATGTATTACTCTCAGCCATGCACCACTGGATTCATGCCACGTTCCTACTGTTTTCAGTTTGATTTAACTCCTCCCTTGAGTAATAATGTAAATTTTACAGAGACAGCATTATGACCTATGATCCAAGACTGCCGAATTTGCGACAGAAGCTATTGTTCCTTACAGGTAAGGTTTGTCACAATCTTAAGAGAACTGTTTGCAGAGTATATCTTGATAGGATTGTAGGCTCTGGGCATGGGTTGTGCGAAAAAAAAAATTGGTGATTCCCACCCTGCATGAGTAAAGAGCAGCTCTGTGTCCTAAGTAACATGTCTCGCTGCTTAAATGACATCATTCAATCCTACCTGACGTTCTCCTTAAATTAAACATGGCACTACTGACCAATGATAAATTGTACAGGTAAGTGCACTCCTCTGGTTGCAGCGTATTATTAATGATTACTAATTTACATTATATGTCACGGGGCATGATTGACAGGACCACTTATCCGACTTCTCTGAAAAATATTGCTGCCTCCTTTGTAAGAATTTTTTTTTTTTTTTTTTGGGTGGGGGGTGTCTCACCAGTAAAAAGCTTCAAAACAAACATATTAGTTTGACTTGTATAGATGTAAGCTCTCTTCTACTTAGCGGTTAGTATTTTTACTGTTCCTTACTCGGGAGTGTTGATCCAGATGATGTCAAGGTGACAGAAGTAGATGCACTCATTGTCCAGGAAGGAGGAGCACGAGCAACGTTTCGATCTGCGTGACAACCGCCAGGGGGTGCCAGACGGCTCCGCTGCCACCACCGAGACCGTGGGAAGCTGGGGGCCGGGCCAAGCATGGGCATCGACTGACACTGCAGGGGAAAAACAGAAAAAAGACAAATTTCGGGTTAAAATATGAAGAGCCCCCACCACACAATGCACATCATAATAAGTTTCATTCTACGGTTCAAAGTTCATTCTTCAACCCGGTGCCCCATAAATCAGGGAAAATGCTTAAAATAAAGATAGAGGGGGGAGGGAAAGAAAGAACGAGATTATAACTCAGATGTTTAAAATTGATAATTCAAGTCCTGACGCTTGTGAGAAAGAAATGCCATATTTAGGAGGGGCTGATCAAATTTTTTAAGGCAAAATCAGGGACCTCCCTAGGCTCCCTAATAAATCAGAAGCTGTTGAGAGGTATGTTTGCCAAGGAGCAAGCCTTTCTGCCTTAGTCCCTTTGCTACTAAAACGTCCACAAAAGTCTCAACCCTGATGAAGCATGGGGAACTGACTCACATCCGATCATAGAGGTAAAAGCTCGGGATAATGTAGCAACTAGTGCATTCTTTTGTTAAAAAGTTTTAGTTTGATTCAGACTCTTATATTGATATGGATTTCTGCTTTAAAGTTCGAGTTTGCAGTATTAGCCGGTCAGCACCTTTTCCTTGAGTGACGGAACGAAGCTGAGGGGGTAAAATGAGGGACCGTCCCGCCTAATATGGACGGGCGTGACCTGCCCGCTGTCCCACAAGCTCTGCCAAAAGTGCATGTAAAAGATGACAATGCGTCTAGGACGGGGCTCTCCCTTTAAAAGTACTAGCTTTTAAGGGCTGTTCCATGTTATCTAAAACGAGCCCAGAGGCTGAGAACACGTGCGGCGGGGCTGTTTTGAGAGGTTCAGGCATTAGCAAACTTCAATGGAATGCGGACAATTTGGAGCAATTAATGTTCAAGTAGTATCACATCCTATGGTATAGGCGGAAAGAGCTGAATGTTTGCTTGCCTGATTTCTCAGATCAGTGCTCACTGTTCCTCTTCTACCTTGGTGGTAAAATTGTGTGGAATCAAATGTTAGTGCTCAGTGCTAGTTTTGTGTCTGCCGCCTGTACACTGCATGCCCGCCTACCCCGGCAGTACACTGTGAAGCTTGTAGTCATTCAGGCAAGTTCATTTGAGCGGCTGCATGGGCTCGGCGGATCAGGTTGGAGCCATTAATTGCCTGCTCAGACTCTGACACCTCGCAATAGAGCCTGGATTCCATGGCTGATTTATGCCAGACTTTTAGACACTCCTGCTCCTAATAATGTGTGGGAAAAGCCCAAAAGACAGGATTGATCTATTGCAGGACTATTGTCTTTCTGACTCTAGCCCGCTGAGCCAGGCTATAAGAAAAGCAACGAGGAGTACGTTCCAGGACGCTTTCTACTAACTTACACTGAAATTTTTTTTTTTTTTGGTTAATTAAAACTGGAACATTAAAGTCCCCAGCCCTATATGTGCAAGGGAGACCTTTTAGTCCCACCATATTTATTATACAAACCACATACGACACAGTCTTGCTCCCGCGAAAGTATTTTAGAAAACTATGCAAACTAAATCCGTTATATAAAAAAACTCGTGGTTTGTTATTGACTCCGAAAGTAAAAAAAAAATCCCCAAGCATGAAACAAGATTTGCATGTTGAATCTACTTGACTTGTGAGTCAATACTTTAAAGAGCCCTTAATCACACCAGTTGGTTTGGGCTGCCAAATATCTGTCAGCCTTAAAATAAGACAGACAAAAGAGAGAAAGTGAAGTAAATAGTGCACTCCCTATGTTTCACAAAGAGCAGAACAACATACTCTTATTGCACGTTGCAACTGGTGGTTCTACTTTCTGTTCACTGCCATACCTCTCAACCTCCTGCCTTATAAATCAGGGACACGGCTTAAAAAAATCAGGGACAAAGGACCAAAATCAGGGACACATCTTCAAAATTGGAGATATCAACTCAGGAAGCTGGGAGAATAAAAGGCTTAGTGTAAAATGCATTTTCTAAGGAAGAATAAGACTGTAACTTTAAAGTCTGACATTTTTTACTTACAACTCCCAATGTTTGGTCACGGAAACACAATTTTTAGGAGGGACAGAGTAAACTTTTCAGGCAAAATCAGGGACATCCCTGAAAATCAGGGACAGTTGAGAGGTATGTTCACTGCGGTGAAATATTTCAAGTCCAGGGGCACAATGTGAAGTAATACAGACCATCAACTGTATTATGAAATTAATTAATTTGTAAAATAATGCCCTGCTGCCAGAAGTCTCCCGCAGAGACCCGGCATTATAGATTATACATTTCTGTAGCAGAAGGTACACCAAGCACAGTGAATTCCACTCTTGGGGATGTCAGCAACCCACTTTTCCTTTGGTTGTCCATGTCAAGCATATACCCACATTTTAATTTGCCACTGTCTTGGGTACTGGAAATATTAGTTAAGAATGGCTATATTGTACTGCCAAAAGTAACCAGCGCATGTTTAATTCGAGCTGGTTGGTAGAAATTAATGAGCTAGTATGTATTAAAAGTTAATCTATTTGTTTCTAAATCAGCTGACGTTTATACCTCAGCATCGAACTGAAATGTGTGTGTGTGTGTGTGTGTGTGTGTGTGTGGTAAAAGGACAAAACCCTATGATAGGACAGCCTGAAAAGTGAATGTTCAATATCTATTAGCAATACCGTATATACCTGTATAGTTCAATGTTGCCCGCTGCAGCTACACTTACCTGTCTCAGAAGTTCCATGGGAGAGCACAGATAGAACTAAAAAACAAAATAAGCACTTTCATGTTGAGTGACCCAAGTTGAATCAAGTAGCTTCCAAAGTGATACTGAGCCCGTTGACCAGCAGTAGTCAGTTCCAAACCCAGCGTTAAAATCCCCTTTTAAATCTTAGGTTGTTAATAAGCAGTGTTCCAAAGTGTCCGCCGATGCGTTTATTCCACTTGCACAGAGCGATTCTGACTAGGTCAGCTCTCCGCCTCCTTTTTATATCGAACCCTTGTAAAATGGGTAAACACTGACAGGTCTGGCTCTTTTTTTTTTTTTTTATCCGGAGACAATGTTATTGTGTTATTAGTCACAGAGTGGCAACGTGCAGACTGAGATAAGCGCTGGTTGGAAAGGAAATCACTTCAAAACTTGAGTGAAGGCGACACTGTCAGACAGCCAGGGGCCGGACCACACAAATCATTACACCGACTGCTGCAAGGTCCCCGACGTCCACCAGTGGTGCCTCTCAGCCAGCGGGGGGCGCTCCGGTCTCCCGGGGAGCGGACCGACAGACCACGTGGCTTTATGATTTTTTTTAATGCAGATGTTCTTCTTTATGGGATCTCGTCCTGAGATTAAATGTAGAATATAAAATGTTATTTTATGGATATATTAAGTTATTATATCCTCATTGTGTGCTCCAACTCTCACCAAAACTAGAACCTGGAGATAAATGGATCAGATACAGACTTTAAATTAAAATAAAGACAGATTTTAGCTGAAACGAGTCAAAACACTAATAAACACATTAAATATAATGGGATGTATATAAGATTGCACATGTATCCCTATGAATGAGTGCTAAGGTCTTTACAATGTAGAACAATAATGTTTTCTAGCAGAGGGTCCCATAGGAGATGAAGAATACTGGATGGACAACTATGCACAACCAGTGTGTTCCGCCACAGAGGGGTTCTGATTCCCTAGAAGTCCATGGAAATCAGAACCCCAGGGTGACAGAACACACTGGTTATGCATATGGTTGCTCAATCTGTATTTTTCATAGTGTGTAGTATTATGTGAAATAGGTGCTTTATAGTGTATTGTAGAGTGTTGTTCTGTATAGAATTCCATCCCTTTTGAAATGCTGTTCTACCACAGTTCCAAAGGTCATGGAATGTGATTCTACCCTACTGTGGTAGAACATCATTCTAGAACCTCAAGAAACTGCATGAGTTAGTTTCATTTTGAAAGCAAAAGAACTCATGCACACATATTTCACACAGTACTATACACTATAAAAAATACAGGATGAGCAATTCTATGCACAACCAGTGTGTTCTCCACCTCGGGGTCCTGATTCCCATGGACTCTTGAGCTTCGCTCTTGAGGTCAGAGGGAATCAGAACCCCTCTGTGGCAGAACACACTGGAAGCTCGAGAGGTTTTTGGTTGTCATACAACCTCGAGAAGTGGACAGCAGTGCTGTTGTTTACTGTTGTCCATCCATTATCTTGTATAGTGTATGGGCAAAAGTAAAAAAAAAAACAGCTTGTAACTTCTTCCACGGCCATGCCGTGATGTCAGCAACTGCCACCCCCACCCTGCCCATGTCCATGAAAACACTCCACTCCTTCCCGGTCCACAAATACACTATTTATTTTTACATTTAAGAAGAAATACTGGTGTCCTGCTGTGTGCCGGCAAAGATTTAAAAAGTTGGCACTTACTGATAGATTAGAACTTCCTCCATTGCCTTCGCTGAACTGCTGTGGCCATTTTATGAATGCCTAAGAACCACAACTTGCGCATGCGCAAATGCAATTAAAGGTGTTGTACCATCGTTGTGATGTACTAACAATAGTACAAAAGCAACATGATGTCAGAACGATGGTACAACAACATTGTCTTTTGACCGATTTCTATGCACAATAACCTGCTCCCATACATTATAAGATATTACCACTGAGAGGCTAATATGATATAAAGTTAGTTATACCCTGTGGTGGTAGAAATTTAAGAGTATATACCACCTTGCTAGCAGATACTTTATATAATACACAGTAAGGGTTAACATTGTTCCTGTTTTGTTTTGTTTTGTTTTTCTATAGCAATGGTAATCTAGCTGGCAAGCATGTGCTTTGTTGTGCTTGTGCTTATGCTGGTGGGGGACATTTGCTGCAGTATGTGTGGATTTCATGTGCATTATGTGCACGTGTGTGTGTGTGTGTGTGTGTGTGTGTGTGTGCTTGTGTGTATGCATAAGTGTACAGTTTGGGGGGCTTCCAGGCTTGCACTCCCAGAGAAAGCTGACCCCCCGGATAGGATAGTCTAAAAACACGTTCATTGTTTAGGTCAATAGTTTTGAGCCTGAGAGCCACCCCCCCAAAACCTAAACTCTACACCCATGTATGTATTTTATCATGGCTGCACACACATGTCCCTGCAATGCCATTTTTGACATTGAGAAGTTTCCCATGAAAGGAACAGGATGAGTTGTGGGCACTCCTTTACTGTGGGCTGGGTGCTGCATGCATTAGAGAGAACAGCCTGTTGAAAGCATGAGATTCTAAGTTAACTGATTTTGTTTCCAGTTTCCAAAGTTTTTTTTATTAGAAGTGAGCAGCAGAGGTTTGCAATGGTGTTGTGGACAATGTGTGTTATAGGACAGTTTGTGCATGTGGATTTCATGTTTGGGAAGTGCCAGGCTTTCTGGTTTTGCTTGGTGTTGTGTGTTGTGGCTTGTAAGCGTTTTAATATACTGCTTTTAGTTTTGGAATGTCATATGGGAGAGTGTGTTTGTAGTTTGTGTATGTTTTTCATTTTTATGTTTTTACTATGTTTGGGTTTAGTTGGTTAATGATGTGTTTTTAAAACGTGAATTAGGGATGTTCATGTTTTAATAAGGCATTTCTTTCATGTGTTATTAAGGTGTTAATAAATTGGTTGCTACATGTGATAAGGCTGTATACGATGCTTTGTAGTCTGACATTTACTAATGTGCTATGCTCAAGGCAGACATTTTGAATAAGGTTACACATAGGCAATTTCTACTCATTTATATGCTACAGGATGGAATGAGTTTTAAGGAAGGTGATAGTGGTTAAATGGTTTAGTATATGGCACTTAATACCATCACATATAGGAAAATATATGAGGACTCATCCAAGATAGATAGATAGCCAGACTGACAGACAGACAGACAATACGTAAGCATTAATCACTGACAGAGGAGGGCTCTACCGGTGGATTAATGCCTGCTGGGGGGGTTGGCGCACGGGGCAGAAGGCTGAGGGCTTCCAACCACTCAGCGGGCATTAATCACTGGTAGAGGCCGACGCTGGAGGTGATTAATGCGCTTGTAACATGGGCTTGCCGTGGAGGCAAGGAGCCTATGTTACAGGTGAGTCGCGCTGACAGATGGTGACATCAGGCACAAATAGACAACAAGACGTTGCGCTCATGTAACAGCCTTTATTTCACTTACAGTTTTCAGGGTTCCGGGATATGAAGTTCAGCCAGTCTCATAGCATGGACAATGATTGGTCTGCTACTGATGGTGCCAGCAACATCGGGGTGGTTAGTTCTGTGGCAGCCGGCAATGACAAGTGATGCGAACGATTTCTGGCTTTCTCAGTGGCTGCACATTCGGTCTCTTCGTCTCAGTGCATTGTACTGTCTTGGTACTAACCCAGTGGGCTATAACGGAATACTGCCTTGGTGGACAGTATGGGTACTCTCCTAGCGGTCTTTACAGGTGGCTTAAGCACCACTGAGAGTTGGTCAGCTGACACGGTTGCGCCAATCGGTGAGCTCAATTTCACTGCTCTGTCCAGAGCCATGTTGCAAAGGTGCAATAGTGCCTGTATGTTAGGTTTAAGTCAGTATCTGAGTCAAAACTGGGGTTTCAACAGCTTATAAAATTATGGTCTTAGCCCCCAGGACTGTGAAAGCTGGTGTGTACTTGCTATTTCAGTCCTAGGAGCTAAAGTTCTGGCCAGTCTGGGACAAAAATCAGTTTTATGCTTCAAAAGTTATTAATTAGGGAATGTATTCCTGTGTGTGTGTGTGTGTGTGTGTGTGTGTGTGTGATTTGCCCACAGCTAGTCAAAAAGCTAAGCAGAGTTAAATTACAAAACATACAGCTTCATTAGAGTTTGACTCAAGCTATACACCTTTTAAAGCTCAGGCATGTGTGGATCACTTTTGATCACTTAAAAAAATACATGGAAAAAACATATTTTTTTCCAAATTAAAGTTGGACATGAACCAAAAGCTTTTTATCTAATGCATAAAAAATACATAACTCTCAATGTTGAAAGCTGTGTGCTTTGTCAGAACAGAGTCTTATGAAATGACTTAGATGACTTAAAAATGTAACTAAATTAATATTTTATTCTGAATAAAATTGTGATTGCCTCAAAACAGACATTGAGATGACTTTAACAAACTCAGTTTGTCCATAGCAGACAGCACATATGCTTGATAAGATACAATAAAAATACCACACTAAAAATAGTAAAGAAGACAACTAAAAAACTATAGAAACATTTTGGGTTTTCATCAGTTCATGAGTTACTTGAGGAATTGTACAAAATTTGTAAAACATGAACTAAGTCCCACACATGCAAAGTGTTTAAAGCTGTGACATGCAAAAAAAAAAAAAAAAAAGAGAACATAATCCCCCCACCCCAAAAAAAACATGTCCAATGTGTACTATAATTAAACTCATACACAAACTAAATAAGATTTAGAACACATAGGTTTTTAGGACAAGATATCTTGTCGGTGGCAGCCTAAGGGTTAAGAAATAAATTACTGGTGAGCCCATTTATTGACTGAACTGACACCACTTTCAAACACCATAATATCCATCCAGTTATTATAGAATGGAACCTGGTTATTACGGCATGGGTGTCAGCCAGTCAAACTGAAAGGAAAAGCTGCTGCCTTCTCACACTCACAGAAACTAAATGTCACAGAAAGTACACCAGCTGTTTTTTTTTGTTTGTTTGTTTTTACCACACACCTTTAAACCAGTCACCAATTATATGGAAAATGTGTAGGGTATTACCTTATTTGCTTTTTTTTTTTTACATGCCCTTGGTGTGAAATGCCATCACAAACCACTCATGTTTCACACTTGTAGTTAATGTATGTAAAACAACTCATAATGTACAACATTCCATCCATTATTCTCTGTGTTACTGTATGTCTCATGTCTTGCTTTGTGCAGGGCCTGCAAGGCCCTTTTGCGAGGATAGTTATGACTCCTGGCCTGCTTTACACATGGTCCAAAGGCCCCATGCACAAAGCATGCTACGACTCACCTCTGGCTTTATACAAGGCCTGAAGAGCACTGTGCAAAACAAGTCTGGACTCACCTTCAGCTTTGGCAAAGCAAGATATTACACTGCGTTTTTCAAAAAATAAAGGACAATCATTGCTAAAATTATACAAATGTATATATTTTGTTTTCAAAGCCACAAATTCAAGGAAATGTGGAGTTAGGGTTTTTTCCAACCCGAATGCCCGCCATTCTTTACCATCATGGCCCAAGGCCAACCTGCAGGTCAGTGGCCATGCCCCATGAGTCTGCAGCTTCAAAATGCATGTCTGTGGCCCTGTGCAAGGCAAGTTATGATTGATCTCCTCCTTCGCACAGGACACGTGGGTCTCTGTAGAAGGAAATGATGACAGATCTCCTGCTTCCCACAGACCCTGCACAAAAAAGTTATGACTGGTCCTCTGGGTCCTACAAGATGCAGCAGACATGTGACACACAGCTCTGGATTTGTAGCTTGAAGCAGCAGACCTGTGGGGTATATTCTTAGACTTGTAGCTTGGTCTTCGGCCTTGAGGTTAGGGGAAAGGAAGATGGGTGGGTGTTAAGATAGAAACCCCCAATGACATGTGTCCCTCCTTTTGTGCTTTTTTAATCCTAATGTATTCATTTGCTTAGTTGTTTTGCGATATTATAGGGGTGCGATAGAGCCCCATAGTTAGGGTTTAGCAGGACTTTCTATGTTAAACCCCAAATTTTGAACTTTAATAACTTCACAACCATTCAACAAAGCTGCATGAAATTGTGTATGCACAGTCTCATCAGGTGGATCTCTTGATGTGCAAAGTTTTGTTCTGGTCTGAATTGTAGATTCCAAGATGTGGATAGCCAAAAATGTTAAAAAAATCACTTTTTTTCTCATCACCTTGCACCCAGACAGTTTGCAGTTTTGGTCTGAAGTTTTCAGGGTAGAAAGTGTTTGGGACACAGATGTGCCTTTTGCTTGTTTGGTGAAAAAATATTAATCTGTTCCAAAGTTATTAAGTTTTAAATTTTCAGTATTTTCAATGGGAAGTACACTCTCCTGGATAGCTTCTTGGAACAAAAAAATAATAATTTGGTCAACTGAAATGGATTCTTTTTCATTTGGGGCCAACACTTTTTTGTGAGAAAAATGTATTTTTTTCTTTTTCTGTTTTTGTCAAAAACAAATGTTTCAAAACCAAAATCAGACACTGTGCACACACACACCAAGACATGTATCTTGCTCATTGAGGCTCCTTTAGCTGGATTCTGCACTGATCTGTTTTTAAAATTACCACGTAATGTCTTTTTTAAAATAATTTTAAATCCTTTTTCATGAATCGCTACCACTTTTTTCGTTAGTCCTTTTTTGTTTAAATTAAAAACTATCTCATCTTATAAAAAAGGATTTTGTCTTAGTTTTTATTCAGCTTTTTTCATGAGTCCTTTTTTAACTTTGGTGCATAACTTGGCCATTTTTGTTTTTATATTTTGACACTAAATTTTCAACATGTCCTTTTTGACACCCCACTTCATGGACAATGTCACTAAAATTTCCCAAATCTGGCCCAAATGGCAAATTCATGGTCACTTGGTGAAATTAACTTTCGGGTGGGACTTAAACATTTTCAACAGTCTTGTTCATGAGGTAGGGTTATAAGTAAGGTATGTTCAAACTTTGGGGTATAAATATGTGATGATAGTGAAATTATGCACATCCATTGAAATTAAGCTATGCTTGTTCATAACTTTCATAATTTTCCATATCTTTATCCCAAATGTTCAACATAGCCATTTCTTTACACCAACTAATGAATGTGACTGCTGCCATTTTTCAAATCTTCGGCAAAATGTTTTTTCACACCTCTGGCACAGAATAACATTGCGTGGCATGGAATGATATTTTGGCAGACATTTGAAAATGTTCAGTACTGGATTAATGAGGTGGAGTAATAAGAAGGCTAGGGTAAAAATGTGGTTGCTGTTGTGCTACAAATGCTAGCGCAAGGCCCAGAGGGCCCTGCACTCCCACAGCCAAATAAGGATACAATTATACTATCCTGAAAAGTAAGAAAATTAATTGCAACAAATTTTTTTTAATGCATAAGTTAGGGTTAAAGTGAAACAGTGAGGGGAACAGGCATTAGGGTTTTAACCCAACACCTTCGATTGTAGTAGCACAGCAGGCGGGGTGCCTGTCTGAAGCTAGCACTCACCCCATTCCAACAGTAAACTAGCTGAGATGTGTCTAGTGTATAAGAATGGGGTGAGCGTTAGGCTTGAAAACCCCAAGGCACACCCCACACCTGCTGTGCTGCCTGCAGGGTGGGAGTGGGGTGTTAGGGTTGGAAACCCTAATTCCACATATCCCTACTTTTTTTGCTTTAACCCTAACTAATGCATTAACAATTTTTTTTGCAATTAATATATATGGAGAGAGGGAGAGAGTAATTGGAAGGTGTGTGTTATGAGGCTTTTGACACACCTGAGATGTACAGTATGTGGTCATCGCACACTGAGGGTGTGTAAAAAAAACTTCATAAATGCACACTTGTATAGGTTTTATTTTTTATTGTAATTTATGCAGGGAGTTTCAGTCTCCTTGGATGTCATCATGAGGTATGGGATGGAGTGACAGTAAAATGTTTTTCCAATATTTACAATCAAAAGCTCTTTTAAGAGCTATTTTTGTCTTACCTTTTCAACCAAAAGAAAATTGCCCATCTGACAGAATGATAATGAATGAGATAGTTGGCTCCTTAAGTAATATGAGGTAGGAGTGAGGGAGCAATTGAAAATTTACAAAAGGCTGTTTTAAGAGCTAAACTTTCTTTTTTGTCAACAAGTGTTAAAAAACCCTACTGTCTACCCAAGTGAGGGAGCATGTGCAAAAACTGTCATATGTTTGTCTGCAAGTTTTGCTACCACTGAGCTGTTAAAACATGTCAGTTCAAAACACAGAAATAACTGGGTGTGAGGTCAGACTAGGTTTCATCAGAGTGAATTAACATACATTATAGATACATAGATACATAGATACATAGAAAGTGTTGGCAGATAAGGGCCTATGGCCCACCCAGTCTGTCCATTTGAGCTTGTAAGTTCAGTTTGTTTTCCTAGAAGTCTGTTTCCCCTTTCCCCTGACCTCTAGAATTCCTTTATGTCTATCCCATGCATTCTTAAATCCCGTGATTGTTTCAGCCCCCACCACTTCCTCAGGCAGGGTGTTCCACTTGTCCACCACCCGCTCTGTGAAGAAATTCTTTCTCATGTTTCCTCTGAATCGTCCTCCCTCCAACTTCATCCCATGCCCTCTAGTCCTGGAACATCTTTTAGCTTAAAAATAGTGTTTTCCTGCACCCTGTTCCTCCCTGTAAGATACTTGTATGTCTCTATCATATCCCCTCTCTCCCTCCTCTCCTCCAGGGAGTACATGTTCAGTTCCTTCAACCTGTCTTCATAGGACTTGTTATGCAATCCATGCACCATCTTTGTTGCCCTCCTCTGAACCTTCTCTACCCTGTCTATGTCCTTATGTAGGTATGGTCTCCAGAACTGTACACTGTACTCCAGGTGGGGCCTCACTAGTGTCTTGTATAGCGGAATTATGACCTCCTTTTCCTGCTGGTGATGCTCCTGCCTATACATCCCAGCATCCTATTTGCTTTACCTGATGCCTTGTCACACTGTTTCTACCTTGAGGTCATCAGAGATGACAACCCCAAGATCCCTTTCCTGCTTGGTGCATGCTATATCCTCACCCCCAACTGATATATTGTGCCAGGGTTTTTGTGCCCCATATGCATTATCTTGCACTTTTGCATTGAATTTCAACTGCCAAACCCCTGACCATTCTTCAAGTTTCTGCAGGTCCCTTCTCATTCTGTCTACACCTCTGGTGTGTCTACTCTGTTACAGAGCTTTGTGTCATCGAACAGTGAAATTCTGCCTTCTAGATCCCAAGTAATGTCACTGATGAAGATGTTGAATAGGACCGTCCCAGCACTGATCCCTGTGGTACCCCACTGGTCACTCTTCCTCTGTGGAGTGACAGCCATTTACCACCACCCTCTGTGTCCTGCCACCCAGCCAGTTACCTACCCACCACACTACTGTCCTGCCCACACCCATATTCCCCAGTTTGTGTAATAGTCTTCTATGTGGCACAGTGTCAAAGGCCTTGCTGAAGTCCAAATAGGCCATGTCCACTGCCCTCCCCTGATCCACCTCCCTAGTCACCCAGTCAAAAAATATAGGGGTCATTAGTTAAAAGATATAATGGACTGAAAAGCTGCTGTACAAATCCATTCATCTACCCTGCCGTTGTATTTATTTATTAGCTTTTGGTAACCAGGTAAGTGCGTTAGGCAAAACACCTGCCTATTTTCAACCATGACCCGGGAGTGTACAACAGTGAGGAGACAATATAACAAAGACAAGTAAATACACAGCAACATTGGAGCCACCACACAGGATGGATTGGCAAAGGTACAGAGAAAAAACAACCAGAGTAGGAAGAGGTAATACTAGATCAGCCAGGCAGCTTTTTAGAAGCTTGGTATAACTACTTAGCAATTCAGGGATTACACAGGAACTCAGAATCACTACCTAGCAAACGTAAGACATGGAGTGGGCAGAAGGGTCCAGAGAGGGAAGTTAGGTGCACTTGCATATGCCAGGAGAGATCAAGAAGGAAAAAAATGCTTTTTTGAAGGAGTTGTGAGATGGGAAATGCTTTATGTTGGTAGGAAGGGAGTTCCAGAACTTGGGAGCAAGATGGGAGAAAGCACGTTCACCCATTTTAGTAGAGCAAGGAGGAACGGCAAGCAGGGGTGAAGATGAAGACCTTAGGTGACGGGCTTGAATAACTGGTTTGATCATAGCCAATAGTGCATCAGTAGATGCTGGATGGAATAAGGAGTCAATAAAGTTGCCCAGAGTGTAGGAGCATATACCTTCAGGAGACAACCAGTTTAGTGTAGAGTAGAGAAGGCAGTGATGGGTGATACGGGAGGCCGACAGGGCAAATCTGCAGATGCTATTGTTTGTAGTGTCCCATTTATGCAGATCCACTGCTTTCGCATGAGAGAAGACTGGGAGAGCATATTTCAGTCCCGGGAGTAAGATCCCCTGGGCTACGGAGATCCAGGCTGAAGCAGTAAGGGAGTGGCGTACTCTGTAAGCAGCTCTGATTTTTGAGTTGACATATTGACAGATCTCATTGATATGCAGGGTGAAGTGGAGTTGGGGATCAGGAGTCACCCCTAGGTATTTGAAGGTTTTTTGCTGGTTAGTACAAATCCATCCAGGCACTGGACCAGCAGGTGGGGGGATTCAACATTGACTTTCCTTAGGGACCCAAAAAGCATGGCCTGAGTCTTTGATTGATTGAGGATTAATTGATTTGAGGAGAACCAGTCCTGGATCTGACTGAAAGAGGATGACAGGTGCTCATTGATAGATGAGGAGGCAGTATAAAGAAGTAAGTTGTCAGCATACATGATAGATTTACATTGGGTGGCAGAGGTTGGTATTGAGTTGACAAAGATGGAGAACAGCAACGGTCCCAGTATAGATCCCTAGGGGACACCACAGGAGATGGCAGAGGGAGAGGATTGGACTTTGTAAAAGGAGGTTGCTTGGGTATGACTGTCAAGATAGCTTTTGAACCAGGATAAGGTGGGGCAAGTAGCGCCAAGCCCCTGTAATTTGAGAAGTAGGAGGGGATGGTTGACCAGGTTGAATGCTTTGGTAAGGTCGATGAATATGGCACCGGTGAGTAGTCCATTGTCCATGTTTTTCTTGACATCATTGGTGAACAGAGTAAGTGCCATGGTGGTGCTATGTCCAGGCCTAAAACCATGCTGGATAGGGGACAGAAGATTGTGTTCAGTCAGTTGAGAGACAATCTGGCCATGTACTAATTTTTCTAGTAGTTTACTAAGGGTAGGCAGAATAGCAATGGGCCTATAATTAGTTAATCTATTGGGGTCACCTTTTTTGAGCACCAGAATTATCCTGGCTGATTTCCAAATAAGGGGAACAGCTAAGATGGAGATGGAGAGATTGAAAATTCTGGTTACTGGTATTGCTAATAGGGAGGCTGCCAGCCGCAGGATCCTAGGTTCAAGTCCATCCATGCCCACACTGCCATGAGGAGAGATGGATCTAAGAAGCTTTAGTACCTCAAGTCTTGTGACAGGAGCAAGCTTCAGCTGTGCAGGGGCATCAGAGTTGACTTGAAGGGAAGTAGGAGAGCCAGGAGTAGAGGCCTGAGGGAAGGTGGGGAGCGTTGTAAAGATTGAATTAAAGGTTTCTGCAATAGTTAGGGGATGGTTGCAGCTGACCTCATTTACCAGCATTTCCCTGGGGATCTGTGACCTGTTGTTCCCAAGGATTTCATTTATTCATGCCCAGTATTGTTTAGGATTAGTAGAGGAAGAGCAAAGTAGCCCCCTGTAGTAGTTGCTTTTGGCAAGCCTTACTTCCTTCTTGGAGGCATTTCTTAAGGCCCAATTTTCCACATAGTCTGACTGTAGGGCAGAGGATTTCCATTTCACCCATAGTCTATCCCTTAGTTTTAGGCACTGGAGTAGCGGGTGCTTAAGCCACTTAGTAGGTTTTCCCTTGACCCTATGAGTTGAGGAGAGCATATGTTTCTTCTGTAGGGATATTAGGACATTGGTAAAGTATTCAGTAGCATAGTTGACATCATTGTTGATGAACATAGGGGCCCAGTAGGCCAGGCTGAGGTCCTGAAGAAAGGCTGCTGTATCCAGGTGGGCAAAATTAGTGAAGGATAGAATTTTCGGAGGATAAGTTGGGGGAGATGTGTTCCTTGTACAGTGTATGGGACAGTGGTCACCGATGGAGTCTGCTAGGATTCCTGAGGAGCTGATCAGGTCCACTCTATTGGTGAGATTCCAGTCAATGAGCATCCTGCTGGAACCATTGGTAGAGACTCTGGTGGGAGATGCAATAATTTGAGTCAAGTTTGCTTTGCTAAGAGTGGATGCTAGGTGGTAGGCATTCAGGCCCAGCCAGTCAAGGTTAAAATCCACAAGGCAGAGAGTGTCACTTTTAGCAGATACCGAGGATAGTTGGTCAATGAGTTCCTCAAGACCGAGCTTGCTATTTCGTGGAGGGGAACAGACGTTCAGGATGTGGAGTTTCTTTGTGCCTCCCATTAGGAGAACCGTGTATAAATTATATATATATATAAATATATATATATATATATATATAATAAAATCACTATTTATGTGTATAGTAGACATGTCATAATGACGTGTCTCTCCCACCCCCCCACCTGCTGGTACTACTTGTTCACAGCAGTCACTTTCATTTCCCTTTACTGTCTCCCAAACTCATGCTATCCCCAAAGTAATGTAGTTAATGATACACTCAGACTTTAATGAAGCCATTTCCCTTGTTGACTTTTTAACCTCCTACCATTTCTTTTCTTTCTGTCATCACTCGAATCTGTCTCTTGACTCAGAAGTCCAGTTTTCCAACCTGCTTGCTGGCTCATGATCCTCCACTTCGCTTCCTCCACTCCTGCACTTCCTACAACTTTAAAAAATGGAACATCAGCCATCATCATGAAACTGACTGTACTACATCCGGAGTCACTGTAAAACCTTGTTCCGCTTTAGAAGGTAGACCATTTAAGTGCTGCCAGTTCTTCCTAGCTGGTTTCCACCGTGAGGCTCTTGCTAACTGGCTCTACCATCTTGGGCTGAAATTTCTGGAGCTTAAGAAGATCCACCAATCAGCTGCAATGCTGCAGTAGTAGTGCATTGTCCATAATAGCACGTCCATTGCAATGGCTCAAGCAACCACATGCAATAGTTCTATTTGACTAAATAAACCCGCCAATGAAGTTATATTGAAAAGCACATAAAGGAACAAAAAATAAATTAACCAACAAGGTTCTCACATGTTGCATAAATGAAATATGTAAGGGTACCTTGTTGTATAAATGGTTTATCTTCACTTGAGCATTTTGACCCCAGGCACATCACTCCTGGCTTATGCCACTCATGAGGTTACCTGAGGTCAAACTGCTCTTGTGAAGATAAATCATTTATACAACAGGTCCCTATCACATATCCCTTATTTATGCAACACTAGGGAGGATATTTTCTGGAACATATCACTGATATTTTGGTCACTGTAGACCTAGAATGAGAGTATCATAATATTCTCACTCTAGATCTCCATCACCAAAATATCCTCACCGTAGGTAGTGATTGGTTGGAGCCAGCAACACAAGCAGCACACTTTTACCTTAATATTCCCCAGTTGATTTGCGTGACAAATCCAGCCAAGCACTCATTTTTAAATCTACAGCTAAACTATAACATTTTCTGCTTCATCACAAGTTATAAACTGCCATTTTCAACATTTCATTTAGTTTACCTGTCCTCAAGCTCACAGTCATATTCAAGAGGCTCCTCTTTCCCCAATACCAGACCCAGCCTGCTACAACCACATTTGAACACATCCTCCTTCCCAGGACCACTACTAGAGTCAACCCGAGCCAACTGCAGCACTCCCAAAGCCAGCAACATACAACCCGACACCCACTACCTCCTGCTCTGTCACTAATATTCTTCCATCACTCCCCATTGCACTGCAGCATAATGATGAAAGCACATATGCACATTAACACACTGTGATTCAAACATGCATGCACGCTTTTAAACCTCACTATGAAAAAAACTGCTGGCCATCCTGAAAAACACACATAACTAAAAAAATAAAATACTAAAGCTACAAAAAAAATAAGTGTTGCATAAATTAAATATGTCATGGCCCTGATGGGAAATATCAGCGATATTTCCCCTTCTGCAGTTTGACTTTTGACATTCCTCATTGATCCACCACTCATGATGTGATATGGTCAAACTGCACTTGGGAGAAATATCACTGAATATTTCTGTTGGGGCTACGGCATAGAGGCACTCTAGTTAAGTACATCTGTTAACCCCCAGTTTTTGCAGCATAATAACTCTGCACCTGCTCAGCTGATTTGCCTAAAATGTGGTAGGCATAAAATCTTTACTAGGGTCTCTGGATCCTGAGAATCGTGTTAAGCATTTGTAGGGGGGGGGGGCAAAGTTTTTACTGAAATGCAAATATGCTAAAATTTCCCCAAATTAAGAGTTTTTTTGGTGTACCTGTAACTAAAATAAACATTTGTTTGTTTTTTTGTTTGTTTGTTTTAAAACCTAAAACTTACTGGTTTGATAGAGTGTTGCCCATGGTACATACTTTCCCAGGTCTGAAGTTTTTAACTTATACAGTTTTAAAAATATAAGTTGAAAACTGTATGCCATTTTCTGAGCATGTACAGCTTGATAGCTATATTTTTGCATTAGAAATTTGACTTGAGCGAAAGTGATTTCCTTCAAACTGCTTTTGTCAGTCGATGAAAGAAAGCAGTTTGAGGGAAATCAAAGTTATTTAATCAAAAATAATTTCCTTCACACTGCTTTCATCACCCAGCTGACAACAGCACTGGGAAAGAAATTGCTTTCACTCACACTGCTAACGCACAACCTCCCACCCCATGCCTCTCTGCCATCATTACAATTACCAGATGGCCAGTGCCTATTCACACCACCAGAATCACCCCTCCTGAACCCAGTTTCATTTTATATTACTGGATGGTGGGTGCCCAATCCCACTGCCAGTATCCCCCTCCTGACCCACATTAAAAAAATGTAAAATAACCAGCTGGTGTCCAGTTCCGCTTGTGCATCCCTGGAGTCCCAACATTACTTTTCAAACAGTCTCTGGAGTCTTGGAGAATCAGTGGTGGGGTCTTCCTTGGGGTTTTCAACCCAAATGCTCACCCCTCTCCCCAGTCTGTAGCGTTCTGTCCAAAACACATGGTACAACTCCAAGCCAGTGCCTCATAGTGATACACTCTTCAAAGGTAGAGAAGTATGCCTCCCCACATGTTGCCAACACAATCTGTTGTACCTTTCTTAAATACAGGAGATCATGTCTGATGTTGTTTGCTCAGGAAACAGAGTGGGCATTAGGGCTGACAACACAAAGGAAGACCCCACCACTGATTCAACAAGACTACAGAGATACAAAGCCCTAATGTTTTTTTTTTTCCTTTTGCTGCTTGGGGGGTATGGGTGGAGAGTCAGGGCTGGAAACCCTAATGCCACATTTCCCTTCTTTTGTGGCATTAAGTTGAACCATAACTGGTGCATTAACAAAGTTTTTTGCAAAGAATACACACACACATAGTTAGGGTTGAGTGGGCTGTTGTATGTCAACCCAACATTTTTGCATCTTAATAACTTTGATGCCATTCAACAAAAATGCACTAAATGTTGCATGCACAATCTGGGTGGCATGTTCTTAAGACTCGGCATGCTTTGTGACAGATGATCTTCTGGTTTCCAAGATCCTACAGCCGGCCCGCTGGCGCAGCGGTGGGATTTCCGCTTGCGACGCCAGCGACCCGGGTTCGGGAATGAACCGGGTCGTCAGAGGGCTGCCAGGGGAGTAGGGATTGAGCACCCGCTGGGCAGCTTCCTCTCTGGGGAGGTGTGGGTAGTGATCGCGCATTGGGGACCCCTGGCAGAGGCCGGGAGTTCCCACGCAAGCCAACGCTTGACAACTCATAGGAGGCGGGGCGGATGGTGACATCATGGTTTCCAAGATCCAGCATTTCAAAAAGCCTTTACAAATGCACTGTTGGGCAATTTCTGCTCATTTGTGGAGAAAGACAGTTTGGAATTTTTGTCACTTAACTTTCAGGATCAAAGGCTCTTGGCCCAAGGGTGTGACTTTCAGAGGTTTTGTGAAAAAATATTAATCAGTTCTGGAGGTATAAGGTTTGAAATTTCACTTCTGATCATGCTCAGTCAGGTTTTTGAGATAGCACTTTGATACAAAAGAATAATTGTTACTGTTGTGAGAACAATGTTACAGTCATGAGCATCACCATCTTGTCTTTGTTTTGGTGAAAAAAGAAAATTTAGAAACACTTACAAATGATGCATTTTCAAAAAGCAAACACCTGAACCTATGGAAACGGGGACTGTTTAGCTAGATTCTGGGGTTTGTTTGACAGTTTAGGCTTCTGAGTATTCTCAGTAGGATTTTTGAGATAACCCTCTGGTATGAAAGAATTTTACTTTCACAAGTCGTTTTACTTTTGAGAAAATGTGTTTTTCTTTCATGAGAAAAAATTCACTGTCATAAGCACTGCCATCTTGTCCTTTTTTTTTATTTTGGTGAAAAAATATAGAAAAGCATATAAATGGTTCATTTTCAAAAACAGCCACCTGAACCTAGGTAAACGAGACCTGTTTAGGTAGATTATTGGATTTACTTGATGAAAAACAACCCCAAAATATGTTCTGACCACCTCAAAATTATTTGGTGGCCAGCTTAGCAAATACACAGTATACTGTATATCACATATACAGTACAAAGGCCTGACACAAAAAAGGCAGTTTATCATTACTCATGAGTTATGGTTGGGGTATGTGTGTGTGCATGCATATGTGTGTGTGTGTGTGTGTGTGTGTATAAATATATATATATATATATATATATATATATATATATATATATATACATCATTGCAGAAAAACTATCTTAATGCACAAGTTAGGGTTTATTATTAAAAAATGAAAAGTAAGGAAATATGGTGCCCAGTTATGCTGAGATATACAGATGTCTCTGGTGCATTATGAAGTACAAGTTGTGGTCAGGTGCTTTCAACCACTGAATTTGTCTGTACCTAGCACAAATGGGCACCCTGAAATATGTGTTTCCTGTTTCAAAATAGTCATAAAAACTAAACAAAAGATCCATTATGAGATCTGAATTAGATGGTAGTGCAGTATATATAGATAGACAGACAGACATATAGATACAGACAGAGGCAGAGACAGAGATGGAGACAGAGATGGAGAGAGAGATAGATATAGATACAGATATAGATATAGATATACTGTAGATATAGATATAGATACCGATTTATAGTTATCCACCCAAAAAAAAAATATTTCATGCAATGGTATGGTTCCAAATCCTCAAAATCAGGGAATTGTAGTATTGTGATTTTATCAGCCCTAGCCCCCAGCTCTTAGCCTTGTGATCAAAGGCCAGGCTTCAGGTCCAAGGCTATGCCCCACAGATCTGCTGCATCAAGCTATAGGTCTTGAACCCAGTTCAAAGAAAGTTATGACTGATTTCCAGCTTTGAGCAGGGCCCATCCTGAAAAAACTTATGAATGATGTCTTGTGTGAAGAAAGTTATGAGTGATCTTCTGCTTCACTCAGAGCTCATAGGGCTCTGCACAAAGGCAGTTATGAGTGATTGTCAGGCCCTGCATAAAGAAAGTCATGTGTGATCTCTTGCTTTACACAAGGCCCACAGGGCCCTGCACAAACAAAATTATGACTGACTTTAGTTAAAGTATGTCACAGCCATTTGGTTTACCTTGTCAGAAGTGGTTGAGCTTAGTTCATACTTGACATCAGCTGACATCTGAAACAAAGAAACCCCTTTTGAAAATCATGGAGTGAGAAATATATAAGAAAGAAAGTTAACATTTCAAAGAATTACAGGCTGTTTTGAGCAGCTATTGGGGGAGTGCACAGGATTCTGACAATTTTTTTGATATGAACCACACACCAGTAGCAACTGAGATAATGTAGGAAATTATAAGAAATGTGATTTAAATTGGAGAATGAGCAGGGTTAGCCCTTTCTCCATTCTGATTTATTAACTGGAAGGTGCAGCCATCTCAATTAGCGAGTCCCCCCATTCCAGTGACAAGCATCAAAATGTCTGCTCTCTATAAAACATGAACACTAGAAAGCTCAAGAGGAACCCCTCATAAAATATAGAGATATGCAGGGAGGATTTCATCTCAGAAGAATGAGATAAAAATGCAAAATGTCAAAGTAGGTCTAAGCCATGGTGTTCATTGTCTCACCAGGTCACACCTGGAAATGAACCTTTTCTCAGTGTGCCTTTCCCAGTTACCAATTTTGAATAAATAAATAGCCATTGGTGGCTGGCCTTAATTCATATATCAGCTGATATATGTAACAAAGAAACTCCTTTTGAAAATCATGGAGTGAGAAAAATGTCAGAAAGTAAAATATTTAAAGAATTGCTGGCTCCTTTTGAGTAGCTTTGTGGGAGGTGCACTGGATTATGATAATTTTCTGTTTCAAACTATGTCATTTATCTTCACATGTGGGGCAAGGCCATAACACATGAGTGACTAAGAAATAAGTGAGCTATGAAAGTCCTGCCCCCTTACAAATGATGATAAACTGTTTATTTTAAGTCAGACTGTTTACTAGTTATGACATTTAAATATGTATGTTTAACAATTTAACTGTTTATCTTTGATTTGAATTTCTGGTTTCCATGATGTACAGTGCCACTGTGATGCCGTCAGCATTGTGAAATCTGTTCTCTGGCTCATTCCACTGTAATGTACCTAACCATCAAGTTATCAAGTATGACAACATTAAAAAGAAAATATCATGATATTTTGAAGATAAGCATAAACATGTCACTTGTTATCTTCTTATTTTTATCTCCAGTGGTGTTACTATGAATACAAGAATCAAACCTTACAGATTCATAATATGTATTTTAGCCACTGAATTATTCAAACTTAAGATAAATCATTTAACTTCATTTAGGAAATTTATCTCTATTTTAGTCATATTACAGAGGAACAATTAGTTAATAAAAGAGAAGCTGCCTTGAGCAAGGCCAGATGACATTGTTATTCGTCTCTGCTGCACTTACTCATGAAGATAAATAGTGCATTCCAAGACAGGCTATTGTTTAATATATATTCTTTGCAAAATAAAATGTGTTAATGCACCACTTAGGTTTAATCTTAACACCACAAAAATAGGGAAATGTGGTGTTTGGGTCTCCAACCCTAACTCCCCACCCCTACCCCCCAAGCAGCAAAAGGACAAGACTGCATAAGCAACCACAGACAGCCATCAGCAGGTAAGACAAACAACATATAACTGTTTCCAGCTTACACAAATGCAGTAGCACTGATGTGCTATCTTTGTGGATTTGTATTTGTGGCATGCACACCACAAGACATACACACTCACTTGTTACTGCAGCTAGAACTCCACAGTACTCTAATCGCAACTGTGCTTCTGTGTACATAAGCACAGGCTCCTGCAGCCAGATACAAATGCACAATATCCAAATTACAAGAGTTCTTTTGTCTGCTGAAGTGCAGGCCCGTATAAGGCCAGTGCTGCTGCAGCCTCCGGTACTCATGAACTCTAAAGCATACACTCAGTTGACTGGCCTGCGCTTCTGCAGCCACAGGTGGAAGATATAAAAGAGCGCTACTGAGTACGCCACAGTAATTTCACCCTCGCTGATTGTTTTCATACAGCTAAAAATGAAACACAGACATATTCTAATCAAATACTTTATCTGTCACCACAATTTAGACAGATTAACAGATGGTCACAAATTACCAGGAAGAAGTCCAACTCTGTAGTCAGTATGAAAGTAAGAACTTGAACCAGAAATACATTTCATTCAGCAGTGAGCACAATTCAACTGTGTACAAGAATAAAGTTTTCTTATTCAAAAAAGAAGCAGACCTCCAGCTCGTGTATGATGGGGAAAAGGAAAGATTTAGCAGAAGTAAGATACAAACTATATAGAATCTGTCACCTCCTTTGGATTACAACATAGAAGATGTAGTAATCTAAATACATTATACTGTAGTATGTTTATGATTTATAAATAGTTTGATGTTTAAACGTAACACAGAAACATAGAATGTGATGGCAGAAGAATGCCCAATTGACCATCCAGTCTGATGATAGGCAGACAGATGGATGTGCAGACAGATAGATAGACAGACTGACAGACAGACAACTCTGTGAGCAAAACAATTATATGCACTTGGAAAAGATAGGAGCCATCATCCAATCAAGTGTTCAGAGTGTTCAGCCCAATCAATGCTAGTTATGAGATGATCTGATAACTGTTCCCAGTGGATGTTCATTGGAGGGGGCAGGTAAATAGCCACCACAGAGCAGGAACACTAGTGTGGCCACTGATGTCTGCATCCAAGACTGCAATGCAGGTTGGAATAATTGGAGCATGATACAAATCACATTCCACAATGTTAACATCTATTGTGGAGCACACCCTCTTTACTCCCTGCTGCTTCTGTACTCTGGTGAGGTGTGGCACAGCCTATATAGTGTAGAATTGTGATTCAAAAGAGTAACCCCCTCTTTGACTTGTAACCCTGACAAATCACTTGACCTGTCTATGTTTCAGTGCTCCCAACAATCAAATTAGCAGGACCACATGGAAAACTATGTAAAGCATCCCAGTTGGACTATTCAGGGTTAATCAACTGTAAGAAAAACAAGCATTTGTCAATGCCAAATGTTTTCTTGCTGATATTAGCATTGGACATGGAGTTAGACAGATGCAGAATATAAGTGGCAGTGAAGTACTGAACTCATGCCAATCCCACCTCCACCCTGTAGAGATGGACAGGCATTGGGGTGTGCCTGTGGGTCATTGCCCATAATTCGGCATTTCACCTCACCTTATCCTGTAGAAACTGACAAGTATTGAGGTGTGCCTTGGGGTGTTCAGCTTCACAGTCACCCCATTTCATAAGGACATACACTGAAATGGGTGCAGTACAGGAGAACGGGGTGAAGTATGGGGCTGAAGAGTGCAAGGCACACCTCGATGCCTGTCACTGGCTTCTGGGTGGGGGTTGGATGGCATGAGCATTACAGCCAGTGATCCAAAGTTACACCTCTGATGCCTGTCAGTCTGTACAGGGTGGGATGTTATGGTTAGAAACCCTATCACCCTGGGTGTGTGTGTTGATATTTGCACTATAGATTTTCAACATGGCCTTTTTGTGACCCCCACCTCATGAAAGCATTTGGGACCTCTTCTCATGAACAGTGGCAGTGTGATTTTGTTAATGTGCCCCGAACTTCGAGTTACCACAGTGACCTTGCCATTTTGCACCAGATGTGCGAAAACACAAATCAGGCAGGATGTGAAGAATGACAGCTGTACCATCCATAGGGAGGTGTGAAGAGATGGCAATGTTGAAAATCTGTAGTGAGGGTACGTGGAAACTGCGCAACACATGCTTGTACCACAGTCATGTAGTGGAATTATTTCACCAAATTTTCAACTTAGGCATTTTGTGACCTCTGCTCATGAACACTGTCACTATGATTTTGTTGATCTGTCCAAAACATTAATTTCCCACAGCGACCGCGTCATTGTACGCCAGATGTTCAAATGCATATTTTGGGCGGGATATGAAAAATGATAGCTGTACTGTTCATAAGGAGGTGTGGCAAAATGCCAATGTTGAAAATCTGGCATAAAAATATTACAAATTTGCGCACCTAAGATACGTGGAAACTGTGCAACACACACCTGTAACACAGTCATTTTATGGACTTTTGTCACCAAATTTTCAACATAGGCATTTTAGGTCCTCTACTCATGAACAGTGTCACTGTGATTTTTTTAATGTGTCCTGAACACTGATTTCCCACAGTGACCATGCTATACTGCGCTGGAAGTGCAAAAACCCATTTCAGTCAGGATGTGGAAAATGACAGCTGTACTGTTCATAAGGAGGTGTGGAAAATGCCAATGTTGAAAATCTGGAGTAAAAATATTACAAATTCATGAAGTCATGAGCATGCATGGAAACTGTGCAATGCATGCTCGTAACAAAGTCATTTTATGGACTTTCGTCATCAGATTTTCAACATAGGCATTTTAGGACCTCTGCTCATGAAAGTGTCACTGTGATTTTCTTAATGTGTCCCAAACACTGATTTTCCACAGTGACTGTGCTATTGTGTGCCAGAAGTTCGAAAACCCGTTTTGGTCAGGATGTGAAAAATGACAGCTGTACTGTTCATAAGAAGGTGTGGAAAATGTCGATGTTGAAACTCTGGAGTGAAAATATTATAGATTCACAAAGGTACAATCATGTGTGGAAACTGTGCAATGCATGCTCATAAAACAGTCATTTTTTGGATTTTTTTGACCAAATTTGCAGCATAGGCTTTTTGAGAGCCCACTGCATGAACACTGGCACTGTTGTTTTGCTAATCAGTCCAGAAAAGTGATTCCATGCAGTGACCACGAAATCACCTTTCGGGACTGAATAACACCATGACAGTGGTTGAATTCATGAGGAGGGGTTCCAATAACCCCATGTTGAAAATTTTGTGCCACAATTCCCAGAAATGCCTGAGATATGCACCAAAGTTGAAAAAGAACCCTGTTTATGCCATTATATAGCTTACCAGCATTTCTTCAGTTCGCAGTCAGCTTTGAAGAGTGCAGACGTGTTACCGGTCCACCGAAGATCATCGCGCTGGGCTCTAGAGGTAAGTATGGGGTGAGGGTGTGTGTGGGGAGGCAGGGAGCACAGAGGGTAGGGGGTTGGGGGAAGGGCCATGAATGGACAGTTTTCTGTTTTACAGGGTTACAAAAAAAATTGCGGGAATTTTTTTTTCAGGGACATTTGGCATGCTGGGGTGGGCTCCCAGCATGCCACCTGAGTGTTTTTTGGTGGGGCTGTAGCCAATGGGGATTGGGCATCCCCATCAGCACATACAGAGTGGGGGGCAAGAGCTGAGGGGGATTGGGCACCCCCCTCAGCAAACAAAAAATTGGGGGGACATTATGCCAATGGGTAGTGGGTTCCCATCGGCAAATTGAACTGGCAAGGAGGGCTGAAGCTGACAGGGATTGGGCACCCCATCAGCAAAGAAAGACTGTTGGGGGTGCATGATGCCGAGGGGGATTTAGCACCCCCTTGGCATACAACAGAAACTTGAGGGTGGGGACATTATGCTGACGGGGACTGGTCTTCCCACTGGCAAATGAACTGGGTCAGGGATGGCAAGGTACTGCCCTGCAATGATGGGTCACTCCCTCATTGCAACAGTGGATTCGTTTCAAGGTGGTGGCACACTGGCTGAACTAGTGTCAGCAGCAGCATGCTACCGCATTGGGGAAGTGCGTCAAGCCTCAAATGGCACTGGGGTCATTGGCCCCCACAGTGCCGCACCTCCAAAACCCTGCTTCTCTCCTAAGCTGTGCTGAAATGTTTCTTGCGCATGCGCAAGCAAACATAAAAAAGTGAAGCTCCCAATTCTACAGGGACAAAAGAGGCAGAGGGAAACCCACAGCCACCACCCTCCGATTTTTATTGAGCCTTTCTAAAAACAACTCTTTAGAAATGGTTACAGAGAATCTACTTACAACAGCTTGTAGGGCTATGTGAAGACATTCCTGTATGTATTTTTTTATTTAAATAAAATGCAATAAACCTTGCTCTTAAAAATAAAAAAGCAACATTTTTTTCAGTGTGTTTCTATTCTAGTGTATTTTAACCATTACCAGTTGTGAAGGAGTTTGTTTGTTTTGTATGTAGAGCCAGCATATTCATCACAGGAGTCCTGAAACAATAGTAGCACAAGTACACAATTAATAAAAAGAGAAAGTCATGCCGGGGTCAGAAACTCTTTTGAAAGGTCTCTAGAGACATACATTCTAGTCAAAGCCTGCAAGGTACAATTGAACAGCTTGGTTTGGTTGGCTCAGTCCCCAAATAGCTAAACTCTGCCTCATGAAAACAATGCAGGCAGTGTATGGCAAAGACACAGAACCCTGTAGGGCGCAAGCATAGAGCTGTGAAGTGCAAGGAGACAGATGTACTGGATGTGCCCTCCATGCCTATAAGTGCTATAAAATATTATTAAATCAGCCATAGATTGCTCAGTGCTGCTATCAATCTGACTGACTATTGAGACATGAACAGTTATGATATAATCTCTTAGGACCAAGCTGTTAACTTTTTTTTTTTAATATAATATATATATATAGGTGTAACCCCTAGATGGCGCTATCCCAGGGGCTACTACCCCTGCCTGATTTGCCACTAGCAGGTTGAGGGGCCTGGATCCAATGGCGGGTGCCTCCACCCAGAGGTCAGGGTTTGCAATAGTTAAACTAACTTGGTCACAGCCCTCTGGGACACTGCAACCCCCCCTTTCTTCCCACTAGTGGCCCACACAATATATCAGAATTACCTTCACAGTATACACTTACCCCCAGGACTTGTTCCGGCACTGGGACCTCCTGTGAAACAAGACACAGTGCAACAATCACAGTACAGTACTTTAACATAGTCAAATACCTCAGGCAGTATAACTTTGCTGAAACAAGCAGCTCTGATTTATCGGGGATATAACAAGGACAGGGGAAATCAGGTTAATTAGCTTATCACTCTACTCATCTACCTATGGCTCTGTGATAGGCCTATCCCTACCAGTTACTGTCCCTGGGTACCCAAGCCCTAGTGGCTAGTCCAAACCGTGGGCAGCTGGTAGGGGTCCTTTCACACAGAGAAAAGAAAAATTAGTTAAACAGTCAGCAGTACAGTAATTCCATTTGGATTTAATGTGGCAATCAACAGGAGCGACCCTGAATTAGTACTCACGACCTCCAAACAAGATAGGGTCCTTCAATGTCAGCAGGGCTACTCTTGAGCTCCAAGAGACTCCTCACACATTTATATGGTAAACAGTCACAGGCAAAAGTCACTTAATGGCAGCAGGATTCACTTGAGCTGCACAAGCCTTCTCACACATTTATATGGTAAACAGAAAATACTATACCAGGCAGGCTGCTTCTCCATCCCGATCGCAATTACTGCACAATACCCGGGAGAACACACAGCAGATTCAGTTCCTGACAGACCGAGTGCAAATCAACAATTTCTCCAGTCTTCTACAGGGTGAGCCTGGTTTTCTCTTCAGATATCCTTTGATTCTCTTACAGGACGGATTCAGTTCTAACAAGCAGTTACATTGCTGCAGACCGAACTCTGACCTTACACATGTTTTTTTGACTAAAACTGTGCACTGAAGGAGCACAGGGTTCCTTTCCCTTCACTGCCAGAGCTAAACTGAAACTCCAACAGACAAAACTGGCACTTCCTTTGAGTTCCTCCCAGTTCTTGACTGGATTGGCTGTCACTCACAATAGACTGCTGCTGTTGGTCCAAAACGGCGCCGAAGTCTAAACTACATCTCCCAGAGTCACTGCCCATACAATCCTCTTGTGGCTGGCTCAGATTATGAGTCCAAGTTCTGATTCGTCCAAGGCACCATTTTAGAGCTAGCTTACCCCACACTGATTGGTCCAGTTCAGCAGTTCAAAACCAGAATGGGGAACTAGGCAGACACAGTTCTGACTGCAAAGAAAGCAGGTTAGACAAACTGTAATTTCATTATTACTCTAAATAATTTCTGGCAAACAGTTACATCTTTCAGATAGGTTCCTTTGCACTCCTAGTGACTGCAAAAATGGAGTGAATTGGCAGCAGTTCGAGTGGTACTCAAGCAGAGAAGCACACAGTCCCCCCATACAAACTAATTATGTCTGCAAGCAGACAGCTCTTAAAGAGACAGTACCAGAGGCTCTAAAAACACTCACTGATAAATGGCTTAAATGCCAAACACCATTCAGGCTTGGAGCATTCAAGCAAGCTCCTGGAAGTCTTTTGGGAACCCCCATTTGCAGGGGGGGTTACATAGGTAAAGATGATTTCCCAGTTAAAAAAAAAATCCCTTAATTTTCTGATAACCAGTATACTTTTAAGTGATAATACTAACATGTCTATGTCACCAGTGTGATTATACTATTCTGCCCACTTCACCAATCCACACCCTTCCCCACAAGCATCAATGGTTACAGCTGTCACTCAACACTTTTGACTCGCATTCTCTACATTCTCTTCCAAAACAATTATTTTCTTAATAACAATTATTCCTTATACAGTATAAAGAAACATGTATAGGGAAAATGTGAATTACTGGGCTACATTCAGTAACTTGGAGTTCTGCAGACAATGTAAACTGCCTGAGCATTACTGACATCAGTCGGTCCCCTTGGTATCAAATATGTAAGTAATAATACCCAACAAGGTGGGCGTTATTGGGATATAACGGACCACCCGGGGGAGCAATGAGGCCCAACGCTGCAGGCGGAGGGCCTTATAGCCCCTGGAAGGTCCGTTATATCCCATAACGCCCACCCTGGAGGGTATTATTACACTTAGATAATGGGTTTATATTATTAGCTTTTTTTAAATAATGATTTCATTAAAAAAAGGGTAAAATAGTAATAAAAAGTTAGTCAAATGCTGGGTTCTGTAAAATAGTCCATTTAGTGCCACTAGAGGGTGCTGCTGTTTGTATGTGTTTTTTGGTAGTGTTTTGCAGTGCCATCTTTTTGACAGCAATGTCCGGGAATTGTTGTTGCTTTTAATTTTTCATCATCGTCAGTTATCTGTTTGCTGAACTATATATCGTTCGGTTGTCAACGTGGCAGCAAGAGGGTGAGCTGTAGAACGGGAATCACGCGGTGTTGTGTGACAGCATTCGGGAACTTGGCCAATGATGTCTGGGGCAAGAAATCAAGGAGGTACTTCATTTTTATTTATGGAGGAGCGGGAGTTTAATTTTAATTTTTACTCGCAATGGAGCCGCAGTACCGGGTAGTGGCAATTGGGAGAGGATGTGAGGTTCTGAGCCTTGCCAGCATCGAGTGAGGACTGACTTACTACGGGAAAAAACAACAAAAAGAAGAGTTTTTGTTTTTTTGTACTGTTCACTGCATTGAGGATTGGTTGTGTGTGGGTGCTTTTAGAGTCATCCTGTTGGTAACAGTATTGTGAAAATTAGCGGCTAGCAGAGCATGGGCACAGGGATATCATGATGTGAGGGGTGCTGCTAGGGGGAACTTGTTATTGAGCAGGCCATTGTTGAGAAATAACAGCCTGGGTGGCAGGCTGTTTCAGCCAATCAGGAAGCAAGTTTGACTTTATCCATTATCTAAAGCCCTGTAATGCACAGTCACCTATGCATTATCCTCTATGTAATTTGATCTATCTTCTAAGTGAGAGATCATACAGTGGGGTGCATGTCCTTACTCCAGTATATTCATTTCTTGGGTGGCCGAGGGCATTCTTATATGTTGTGTGCATCTCAATGCACCTGCTACATGCCTCTATTGGAATATAACTACAAATCCAATTGTGTGGTATCCCTTGCTTATACTGAAGAAGGTCTCCCTCAGCCCTTCAGACTGCAGAGTTACTGTCCAGCATACAATGGTGGCTCATAATAGGGCAGTATGGTAATCCCTTCATTTTGATTGGCTAAAAGAAGCAAATTGTTCTTCACTGTCAAATTACATAACTAAGCTATACAGTAAAAATGGATTAGGACAACTTCTTGTTTTGTTTTGCTTCTTTGATAAATATATATTTTTTTCATACACTACCAATAACCATTATAGTGCTGGGAGTTTTATTTAGTAATAACCATATCTGGGAGAACATAAACACCTCAGTTTATACATTCCCATGCATGGTTATTATCCCATCATTATACTATTATTGCTCTATTACCACAAACAAATTTGTTCACTGTCCAACTCAAAATAAAGTCTATTTTACTTGAAAAGAGTGGTGGTGGTTGTGGTAGAGATTGTCATTAAAACAGTGTTAGACCAGTGCTGGAATTACACTTTATGAGTTATAGAAGCTATGGGGTCCTAATAAAGCCCTTTCAATAACTGGAGCTCCACCCCATCCACCTATAATCATTATCATTCACCACTTTTATTTATCCGTGCCAATCTGGAAATCCAATCAGAGTGCATTACACTTCAGTACAAGAAAATCATAAAATGAATAAACAGCAACAACATAAATAACAGTAGAACAGCTCAACATTTAAAAATACTAAAGCAGCAAGAAACAGGGAAGCCAGAATTCTGTCCTCTTCCTCCTGTCTGATAAGATGCCCCTTTTCCCAGTTTTGAGCCTGTTTTAGCTTTTTACGTGGAATAAAGGTGTGCTCCTATAAGCATAGCTATTCACAGGTTTTTGTCAGTATGCTCAGCTATGTTTGAACACCCACAATTTAATATCGCTATTATTGTTACTATTGGCTAAGGTTAACTAGCATGTAAAACAGACTGCTCCCTCGCATTATGGCATAGCGGTATTCAAAAATAGCTAAGGATACTGATGAAAACCCAGGGATAAGAAAATGAATGCATTGGTTTTGTTCTTGTGGAAAAATAGAATCATTTCAGTCTGTTTATGATGAATAAATAAATAATTAATATCTGATATTTTCTGAGGTCATTATAAGTGGCTAGTGGGACCCAAGATGAAATTACTTTCCTGTCTAGAACATGTGTTTATAGCTGTTTTTGGCTTGTAACAGTACATTACAGTTTGTTGTGTGCTTCATAACCATGATCTCATGCAGTGATTTCTGAAAATGGAAGATGTTGGCTGTCCCTTACCTTAAGACTTCCTCCTTTCTGCAGTTTTTGAGGGGGAATGGAATCGTTGCCACCCACTCAAACCTCATACCCAACAAGGTAATCTATTCATAGATCAGTGGCCCTGAAAAAAGATGGGAGAACAAGCATGGGAGGCTGTTATTGGGGAACAGTAAGCTATGTGGGCTCTGGAAGCCACAAACTGCACAGACTGAAGGTCTTTCTGTCAGTTTACTGTGGTTTAGTAGCCTGCTGTAAGGAGTTGAGATATGAGTAGCAACATGCTTGGCTTGCGTTCTCTGTCTCGAAAAAAGCATGGGACCATTTCGGAATATCATTGCTTCAAGGGTTAGAGCTGGCATGTGTGTTTTGCTCTATCTTCAAGTCTGATTTAAAGCAGTGGTATTTGTTACTCAGCAGAAATATAATCATATAATATAAGTGTATTTTTAATTCCCTCAGATATTTTTTAAATGTTTTAATTACTAGTTCTGTTTTTAATGACTTGTCAAATGTGGCTAACAACACCAGCAGTTTTTAAAATCTCTTTCCTTGAGGTTACTTTTTGATTGTGCATACTAGATTCATATTGTGGAAGTATTATGATAGAACTGTCACACATTTTTGATGGTAACATAATAACATAAGAATGATCAGAAGGGACTCTAGGTCCATTGTGTCCTCCCACCTGCTTCATTAAGCAGGTAGGAATAAGTATGCTGTGCAGAAGTGTACTCATCTAAAGGTGTTCCCCAAAGACTCCAGCAGTAAGCAGAACAATACCTTAAGCACCACAGCAGTAAGTAGCTCAACACCATGCCAATGTGTTTAATTAACACCTGGTGAGCATAGCAAATGTGCATAAATGTTTAAAAACTTCTAAACCACATATTTTAGTTCCAGAATGCAATAAAATGAATTTGTTATATCTGGACTAATCTCTCACCATCATTTAATAACTTGTTAGATGTGATTCCAACTAGTTTTCAGAAGCTGTAGATTGTTGCTATATACAGATATGACATTGCAAAATCTGTTATACACTGTTATGGTGTCATATTCATGTATAATGGGAATGTTGAAGAAAGTACCTGCTATTATAAAAAGGCTCTCAGAAATGCTGCAATCTGATTGGCTGTTAGGATTCCAACAGCCTTACATTAATCCATGTTATACTGTCATGTACAGCCTGATCACCATGGCACATGGATTCTTCATGTCAGCATTCCATCCTCTAGCACAGCTGAATGTGTGGAATGATGCATTCTGATTTTGAACCAGCATTCTTAAACTGCTGGTGGAAGAACTATTTTATTAAAAATCTCCCTCTAAATGAGGAAAACATTTATAAAGAATACTTTTAACACTTTTCTTTTGGAAAACATTTTATATAGCAATAAGGCACTCCCAGGAGTTAGTTAACAGTCAGTTAATCACTCTAGAACAATATGGCACTTTCGGCTGTGTGCCACATTACACCCCTAGGGGGTGATTAACAGACTGTTAATCTAACCCCTGGTCATACCTTATTGCTTAATTATTTTCTTTCATTCCTGCCATCTCTCCTGTTCCCTTCCTCCACATATTCAACATTATATGCACCACTATCACATCCCCCCAGCCAGCTGTGAATCACAGATATTTTCTTGTGAGAAAATTTGATTTTGTAACCTTTCTTTTTTGTATTTTTTAAATATATATATATATATACAGTATATATATGTATATATACTGTATATATATTAAATTCACCAGTTCAGAGGGCAACCTCATGAGTATACAGAGCCTGTACAACATGATAATTAACTTGGAAGATACCTATTAGACCGTGGGCCCTATATTATAAATGCACACAAACTCAGATAGTAAGGTCTGCTAGCACACAAATATGCAGGCAAGACCACAGAAGATATATTGGAAGATGCACATTAATAGGGTTTCAAGCACTATTAGGTGTCCAATATATTCCCTTTGAGAGCAGCGCAAAGCATTAATTCATGTCGAACTACAGACCACAGTTGTGACCACACTTGCAAAGCACAGCAAGCTCAGCATTTTGTGAGGCACAGAGTAGTGTGGCAGCAAGGAACTATATTATTAGTACATAAAATGCAAATGCCCCTACTCAACATGCAAGGCCCTAACACTCAATTATCATATAACTACCATAGTATTACCTGGGCAGTGGAGGTCTGCTGTGGGCTGTGTTGTTCAACAAAGCAATCCAGATAAACGTGTGAGAAGGGTGAGGTGTAAGGATGCAGCACACCTTTGACCAGAACAAAATAAAAGTATTACTATGCTTAGAAAGATCAGCATGACTTTTGTACTGGGCTCATTCAAGGTTCACTAAATCAGTGTGCCATCATATTGAAGCCCACTGACCACAAAGGTTTTGAATAAAAGTACTCCACCTTCCATCAGTAATGCTGCTGTGAGAACCATTATAAGTGCTTGACTGTTTCCTTGGTTCCCCACTGCATTATATCTGGCTTTTACAGGATTGTGGCTGTTTTTTCTTTGTCTTCATGGCAGGCACTCTTTTGAGGTGCTAGACACTCATTCCTGTAGCAAAGGAGCCCTCGAGGAGGGTTTCCCCCTCTTGGGGTTCTACAAGAAAGAAATCCCCAAACTACAAGTTTCTTAAGGAATTGTAGACCTAAATCCCTCAAGGAGGGTGACAGAGCCACCAGAGGAAGAAGAAATGATCGAGGGATAAAGCAGATGGGCATTTCAAGGATGCTAGCACATGCACTGCTAAATGGCACTCAGTGAGAGCAGGGTGAAAGTCATCCACTGGCCCTGCAAACCACAGGCTGGTAGACTTTAAATTCACTTGTTCAGCAGGCAACAAATGAGTGCAAAGTGTTTGTGCACCATGGTAATGCACTTGCTAGGTAGTTTTGAATGTTTATGAGATGCAGGTCCAATTTTAGGCCTAATGGTAACCCAAGCAGAACTACTTGTGATGCCCCCTTCACTGCTCCCTCCATCCCCTCTTTTCCTTTCTGTCCTGACCCACTTCCAAAAAGTGATAAAAAGTCTATGAATACAAGGGTGACAACATAAATTTTGGTTATACAGCATGTTGACATGTTTTGCACGTCAAACTTTTTATTTTCTACTTTAGTGTTCCCCTTAGTGTCCCCCTTCTTTGCTGCTACATCAAGCAGCCACATGGTTCACTTATGCCTAACGCCAACTCGGATGAGATGTGGCCTTTAGGTCATTCCTATCTCTGTGCCCATAGCAGTGCCTACCACCTTTTTGACATACCAAATATTTGTTCCTGTAGCAAAGGAACCCTTGAAGAGTGTTCAACCTGTAATGGTGCCACAGAGACAAAGTCCTCAGACCAAAGGCATCTCAGTGAATTATTATTTATTCATTTTTTTTTATTATTCTTTGGTAACTGGGCAAGGCACTCTAGGCACAAGTGCCTGTTTCCACGGGTGGCCTAGGAGCACTGGGGAGGTTACGTGACTTGCCCTGAGTCAAACAGTATGCAAGTGGAGGTTGTGTGAATCAAACCCTGGTCTGCTGGATGTACCAAGGTCATTCACAGCTCATTACTGTAACCTCTAGGCCATACTGCCAGCCCCTGGATAAATGAATTTCCAAGAATAGCAGAAGCCAAAGGTATGGCACAGCATCAACAAGCATACCATGCATACCCATAAGGAGAGAGGGAATTGAGAACTGGTTATAGTGATGTTATAGTGATGTCCTTAGGAAGAGAGGGTTACAACTGCTACAGCAATGTAACAGTGATGAAGAAAGACAGAACCCATACCCTATTCATGATTGAATTTATTGTTTTATGACCTTTGGCTAAGAGAATAGGGCCCTTCTCCCATGTGGGGGACACCTCTTGGAACCCAAGACCTTAGGCTGTCATTCTTCTAGGATAGATTGAATTAATTTTACAACCCAAATAAAGTTGAGCAGTATGAATGTGATGTGTTGTTTTGAATTAGAATGGACAATCTTTTCTGAACAGGTGTGTTTCACCCTTCTGTCTCACATAAAGGACTACCTCCATCAGGAAGGTGCCATGGGGCACAACCCTGCAGAAAATAAGTTCTCAGTCTCGAAGACTTCCCCTTGGAGGTGCATAGGTACTAGCCAAATGCTTAAGGAATTCTTCCACCTCGTGTCCTATGCTTCCACGCTCATGAAGAGGCCATGAATTCTTGGTCTTGACACAGAAGTCTGCACCCATGAAAACTCCCCCCCCCCGGGAGGTGTACATGGAACTGTCTTGAATGGTAAAGGAACATCAGGGTTACAAAGCCCCAGGGAAATGGAGAAGACACATTTGTCCAGAAGCATGTATCTACATTATACCCATACAAGCACCCACTGCTAAATCTCACTCAGTGGAGGGTGAGGGTAGAAGACACCCACTGTCCCACTGAACCATGGGCAGATAGCCCTTGAAATATGAAGGGCAGGGTCAACTCATTTATTTTACACATCTTTGGTTGGCGATGACCTCACAAACCATTTGAGATTCACTCTTGTGTTTTATGAAGTCATCAACAACCTTAGGTGTGTAAAAGGCAGCACCTGGCCCCTTACATATTGAAAATATGTTTCACCATATTGCTACTTTGATGTTTTAGATTGTGTCAGTACACAATTTCAGCCTGCCACAGATTTGACTGTCTGCCCCATTGAAAGCAATCATGTCATACTTCAAAAGGCAGACATAGAAACATGGGCCCAGATATTCAACAGGGTTGCGCCATGCGCAACAGGGTTGTGCATGCGCAAGTCCAAAACTGCGCCATTTTGAGATATTCAGAAGGAGGCAGTTGCGCCCCCGAAAACATGCTGAGCAACAGCGCAATGAAAATGAAGGCATGCGCAACTGAAGGGGGCGGATCCATGCATAAAGACCGCAATGCGATATTCAAAGACTTGTTGTGCGCAATAGCGGCACAGCTGGAAATTAAGACCAGCGGAAATGAGCCAAAATAAAAGGCTCAAGGAAGCGGCGCAAGAACGCTACCAGGCTGCCAAGTGGGGAGAGAGAGAGAGACAGAGACAGACAGACAGACAGCAAAGGGCAGGCAAGGAAAGTGTGTCCCATAGTCTGTAGAGGCCAGCGGGGGGTGCCCGGTGCAGTGGAAGTAGCAGTCAGGACAGTGGGGGTAACACAGTAACACCAGCCAGGGGGGGTCAGAAGCCAGGGAGATGGACAGTGCCAGTTTCCACATGGAAGCTGTAATGAGGGGGGTGAGAATGCATGCTGCGGGGGGACGTGGCCGTGGAAGGGCCCGTCGGTGGTACGCCCCCGACAGGCGGTACCGTGCCCGCATCAGCTTTGAGCTGTACACAGATGTAGAGATCGTGGGCCGGTACCGCCTGTACAGGGCAATACTGAGACGGCTCTGTGAGCTGTGCAGTGATGTGATGCAGGCACCCTCACGACGGAGTCACGCTCTGTTGGTGGAGACCAAGGTGACAGCCTGCATGTGCCTGCTCGCCACGGGCACCTTCCAGAGGCTGACAGGGGACACCACAGGCATCACACAGTCGACCACGTCATGCATCCTCACCCAATTCCTCAGCGCACTGCTGCCACATGCTGCAGAGTACATCCATTTCCCCAGCACCACGGCAGAGCATACAGCAAACATGCAGGAGTTCCACAGGGTAGCACGTATGCCTGGCATGCTAGGGGCCATAGACTGCACCCATGTGGCCATCCACATGCCACCTGGCCCCGATGGCCACGCATATCAGAACAGAAAGGGATTCCCTAGTGTCAACTGCCAGGTGGTGTGTGATGCCACTGGGTGCATAATCAATGTCTGTGCCACACACCTGGCGGAGCACATGATGCCTTCATATGGTATCAGTCTGCACTGTGCCATCAATTCAAGAGTGGGGACATCCCCACAGGACATCTAGTGGGTGAGTACACATGTATGGAATGCAAACTCTGGGCAAGGGTGGGAATGCCACAGGTGCCATGGTAGTGGCACACAGAGAGATGGCCAATATGGACCTGAACATGACACTGATCTCCACTATCTCCACACAGGTGACTGCGGATACCCACTCCGTCCCTGGCTGCTCACACCGTACCGGCGCCCCATGACCCCAGCGCAGCTATGCTATAATGAGGCACATGCCGCAACATGCAACATCATAGAGCGGGTGTTTGGGATGCTCAAGGCATGCTTCCGATGCCTAGACACCTCCGGCAGTGCTCTACAGTACAGCCCCCAAAAGGTCTGTGGGATATTCCTGGCCTGTTGCATCCTACACAACATGGCCAAAGACCATGGGATAGCCGTACAGGTTGAACAGGGGGACAGCGATGGGGACGCCAGTGGCGCCGGCGATGATGGTGATGAGCAGCCCCCCCCTAGGGTGGAGGGACCCCTGACTGATCCGGCAGGTCCAGCTGCACCAGGACACCATCACAGAGGAGCACTACGCACAACACAGGTAAGTCAAGGGGACATGTGCAACCAACACTGTCCATGCGCAAACCACAGGCACACAGGGGAACACACCAGGGGTGCATGACGGTCAGGGGAGTGGAAGGGTCCAGGCATACAAACACACCATCAGGGAGGGGTGAGCACTCATATGGACACACACACACCAGGCACAGAGCGTACATGGGCAGATGCACAGCACTGCAGAACCGACATTGCTAACACACAGCACCACCGACCACCCCCACCACCCGCACTGTCCAAGTACGTGTGTCAGAAACTGGGCACCCTTGCACCTTGGTGTACAGTCCAATGCAGGCATCATCATGCACACGCACCTGTGGACAGCAGTTGGGAGGGTGTGCAGGTGGTCCGTGTGTCGGCGTGGTGAGCAGAGCACCCAGCAGTGCACTGCCCACCATGACACACATTGCACACATGGCAACACCAGACAGGGCCCGCACTGGGAGACAGCTCAGTCATGTAGCACTCTCCCACGGCCACCGCGGATGCGTGGGCAGCCCCGCCATGACCCAACAGCATGGGCAGGCTGAGCAGGGTCCACATGGGGTGGCACTGTTGCACCACCAGGGGTCCCACTGCGCGAACGCGACCTTGCCCGCACAGGGGTCTACAGCATGCCGAACAAACCTGCACCAGGGGTGCTCGGGATGCCCACAGCAGAACCCGGTGTCGACAGGCCTGGTGTCGCACGACACCAGGAATGGGGAGTGGAGAGTGCACTGTGTGGGGTGTGTGGTACAGGGGCACCTGACTATGTGCCCAATGCATCCACGACAGAGACCACTGCATGGGTCAGCCTGTCAATGGCGGCGGTCACATCCGTCTGCATACAGACCAGCTCGGCTCGGTCCCGAGCACACTCCCTGCTGTGCCACTCCACAGACACAGACAGTGCCTCCACGGACCTTGCAACCCACCTCTGCAGCTGTACTGATTCCTGCAGCAGGTGGGTGTGCTCGTCCAATGGGCACTGTGCCCCAATGGCATCCTGACCCCCAGGGTGTGGACGGTCCTGATGCACAACACCCCTTGAGGGCGGGCACTGTTCACCAGGACCAGGAATGGGCGGATCAAAGGGCGGCGGACATGTGCCACTGCTTGACACTGTACCCCCAGACCTGGTGGGTGACTGCTGCTGCTGCCTCTCCAACCGCTGTGCCCCCGGGTCCACTCATTCCACCGCTGTGCTGGAAACAGTGCCAGACACCTGCACAGCCACCGGTGCTGCCCCACGGTGCTGACAGGCACAGCCTGGGACCGTGCCAGCATGCTGGTACACAAGTTGGAACCAGACAGGCCCAGGGGCACGTGCTGGCCTGCCGTGTGTCTGTCATGGGACACACAACCATCACTGCCCATTGCAGGCCTTCTATCATCAATGGTGCAGGTACGTGCTACTGCCATGGTCACAGCGTGCTGGCATGCTTGCATGCCAGACTGCTGAGACACAGGCTGTGCACACCCCACACCCGTATCACTGACACCAGAGTTTGTGGCCCAGCGTGCATGCTGCTGCAGTGCCTGCTGGCTGGTGGTGGAGGTGGATGGACCCTCCTCCATGTCCAGCAGGTCAGCATCACTGTCTGGACCCACCACCACCATCTCCTGAAGATGAAAAGGATCTGTAACAGAAAGAGAGTACATGTGAGTGCATGTGAACAACCGCCCCCCCAAACACCACCACCATGTCATACCGTGCAGTGATGTGCTTCCACCTGTCTGGAATCCTCCACCTGGTACGCCCTCAATGGCGCTCGGCTGCATGGCTGCGACCAGTGTCTCCTCAGTTGGGGTCAGCTGCAACACCACTGGCGGGCCCCCGCCAGTGCCAGCACGTGCCGCCCTGAAGGCTGCCACCTTCTCCTTCAACCTCCTGTGGTCTGTCCCCATCTTTTTCTTGCATTCCTGCACGGAGCACTGGTGGCTTCCTTGCAGGTTAACGGCCCGAGCTACCCCCTCCCATGCAGCCGCACGGGACTGAGGGGTGCCCCTCCATCCACTCAGCACTGGCTCCTCATCCAGGTAGGCCTGGAAGAGAGCCTCCGTCTCTGCTGCTGTAAAGTTGGGCCTCCTCCTACGCCCACCGTCCTCACCCTCACAATGACTCTGCTCGGTCATGGCGATCTGTATGGGGGGAAGTGGACACCTGTCACTGTGCAGTCTACAGCATTTTCCCATGACCATCGCCCTGAACATCACACAGCATGCAACTCACCTCTCACCTGCAGTAACCGATCTGGCCAACGCAGCCCAATGTCGCACTATTTATAGCGCAATACATGCAAATTAGATGAGCAATTGAGAATGACATGCAAATCATGCCACTGCACCCTTTGAATGGCTGATCAGATGATTTGCATGTGTGTCGGCTGAATATCGCGAATCTGCGCTTTGCGCAATATGGAAGAGTCAGCTGAGCCAATGGCACAGATCTGTGCCTGTGTGGTACACTGCATTGCGCATGCCCAGATAGCTTATGCAGGCGTCTGTCATGCTGTTGATGTGCTGAGCGCGATCGGCAATTCAGGCCATGGCCACCATTGTGCCAGTGGCGCTACAGCAATGGGCACTATATGGCGCTGTGGCACTACTGTGCAATACTCCACTGTGGCACTGGTACGCAGCTGGTCAGTTGCGCAGGATGCCTATACGTCAGATGGCGCTGTGTGTAGCCTTGCGTCATTGCCCATGACCTTGTGTATGACCTTTGCCCCCCTGGCACTGTTCGCCTGCCATGTGTACGTCCCTATTGCGCTGTCTGGTGACAGCGCTATGTGAAGTGACGGCGCTGTTCGAACAGCGCGATTGGAGCCTGTGGTGGTCTATTGCGCAACATCTCCACGTGGGGTTACGGCGCAGCTGGGCGCCATATTGCCTGCTGTAAAGTTGGTGCCATGGCTAGGAGGAGGGCGGTGTCCTGGAGCCAGCTTGAAGTGGCCAACCTGGTGGCCCTAGTTGAGCCACACTATGATGGCCTTTATGGTGAGGTGCCCCTCACCAGTGCAAGGACTGAGGTGTGGCAGCAAGTGGCCACTGACCTGGTGGGGGTCACTGGACAGTGCCAGTCTGCTGAGCAGTGCCGGCACCGGTACAGTGACCTCTGCTGGAGGGAGCCAGAGCTTTTAATGTGGCTGCGTGTTCACGTGCCAGGCAGGGCGTGGTGCCTAGGCCAGGTGGGTGTGCCATCTATGCACCTGTATTATCTGTAGGGGTGTGTGTGTGTGTTTTGGTGGCTGTGCATAGGTGATGGCTCGGCCACGGTTGGCTGTGTCCGTGTGTGCAGCTGTGAGATGAATGGGTATGGCTGTGTGGGCAGGCACTGTCACTGGGGCAGGGGGCAGTCTGCTTTTGAGTCACACTGATGTTTGTCTCAACATATGTCTCCCACAGGCCGGGATGTGAGGATGCTGGGCAACAGTGATGAGGGCCGTGCCAGGGACCCGGTGCCAGCAGGGGTTGGACCCCACCAGCAGCAGCAGCGCCAGCAACAGCGCCCATCAGAGCTGCTTGAGCAGTGTGAGTATCATGACTTCGTGGATGCTATTGCATGCTGGGGGGGGGCCAGTAGCCCTGCACAATACAAACATGCAGGAAAGGGGAGGTCATAATTCCACTATACAAGACACTAGTGAGGCCCTACCTGCAGTACAGTGTACATTTCTGGAGACCATACCTACGTAAGGACGTAGAGTGGGCAGAGAAGGTTCAGAGGAGAGCAACAAAGATGGTGCATGGCTTGCATCACAACTCCTATGGAGACAGGTTGAAGGAACTGAACCTGTACTCCCTGGAGGAGAGGAGGGAGAGAGGGGATATGATAGAGACATACAAGTATCTTACAGGGTGGAACAGGGTGCAGGGAAACACTATTTTGAAGTGCAAAAGATGTTCCAGGACTAGAGGGCATGGGATGCAGTTGGAGGAGGATGATTCAGAGGAAACATGAGCAAGACTTTCTTCACAGAACGGGTGGTGTACAAGTGGAACACCCTGCCAGAGGGAGTGGTGGGGGCTGACACACTCACGGGATTTCAGACTGCACGGGATAGACATAATGGAATTCTTGAGGTCAGGGGTAAGGGGGGCAACAGACTTCTAGGTAAACAAAGTAACTTACAGGCTGAAATGGACTGACTGTGTGAGCCATAGGCCCTTATCTGCCGACACTGGCTATGTATCTATGTCTGTAGGCACGACACAGGTGACATGCATCACTGTCCAGTTTCACAGCACGTCTGTGTATGCATCACTGGTGGTCCATGCATGCACTGGGCACATAGCTGGGTAACTGGCATTGCACCATGTTGCCACGTCACTTGCCAGCCTTGTTTGTGCTGTGATGGACATGGGCAGTGTGTGTGTGCAGTGGTGCGCATAGCTGGTGCCACCTGTTTGTGATGGCCATGTGCATGTTCACTGTGGGTGGGTGCATGCCATCACAGGTGTGGGACATTGGGCTATATGGCTTGCAGGTTGGGTGGTGTTCAGGGTTGTGGTCAGTCACAGCCATTGACTGTGTTCCCATTTTCCTAGGCCTCGAGTTTCTCCATCAGATGGCGAGGGATGTCAGGGCCATCCGACAGCTTGTGGCCCAGAACAGCGATATCCTGCAATCAATACACCGCCATGGCGTGCGGAGGAGGTGGCAGGGAACTGCAAGACACCAGTAGGAGGATGAGTGGCCGGCTGGCCCATGACCTCTCTTCCCTTCCCACTTCTCCCATCCCTACCACCTGCCTTCCCTCTCCAAGTTTGTCATCCTACCCTTGACCAACCCTACCTTGTACCCGTCCCCCCTTGTAAATAGTTGTACTTGTTCTTGTTAATGTTTGTTGTGTTGAAATACATTTTTATATTTTATACGAATAATGTGTTGGTCTCTGATTTGCAGCTGCCTATGGGTGCTCAGTTGCAGGGTGTACATGCCATCTGGGCTGGTATGGTCCTGGGTATGTGTGTGCGTGTGTGTGCATGGGAGGTATCTCAGCATGGCAGTGACTTTCGGTTGGTCTTGCTGCCTGCTGCCACCCACTGCTGGGTGCACAGGGTGTGTCTGGCTTGTAGGCCTCTGTGCTGCACGGGTTGACGGTGCTGGGGATGCATGGTTTCTGCAGTGCCAGTCACTGCACATAGGTGGTGTCTTGGGGTCACAGTGCAGGTGTGCTGTGCGTGCGGGGGCTGATGTGCACTGTGGTTGTCAACCCCTGTGTGTGGCACTCTCAGCCTGCGTGGTTGTGCTGGGGTGTCATGGCTCTGCTATGCTTTGTTGGCTTGTCCCCATGGGCAAGTAGATCATCCGTCCCACCCCCAGTGATGCTGTGCTTGGGGTGTGCAGGTGTGGTGTGGGTTCTGCAGTGTGTTTCTGTACCCATGTGTGGCATGGCTGGTGGTGGGCCCCAGCCTGCCTCCCTGGATGTGCAGTTCCATTGCTCTGGGGGGGGTGGCTCTTCTTGCACTATGGCACCTCTGGAATGCTCAGCTGGGCTGCCCTGGTTGCGCCATAGCGCAACATTTCGGCTCAGCTTCTCCTTCCTGGTTGCGCTATGGCGCAGCATGTGCGATATTCAGATGTTGGTTGCTTGCGCAATTTGTTCTGCTAAATGTTTGAATATCACACCTGTTGCGCATTTGTGCAACTGGTTTGTGCTTGCTCCTGCTGTTGCGCTCATTCTGAGCGCAGTTTGAATATCTGGGCCATAGAGTTTGTAGACAGAAAAGGACCGCTTGGCCCATCCAGACTGTATTCATGGATTCAAATGATGTGTGTCATAGGCATGGTTGGGAGGACTAAAACTCCTTTTATAATAAGCTAAACACTCAAGAGTTTCCAAAATAAATACAGTACATTATTTGCACTGCAATGTCAGCATTATTTTGTCCAGCTTCTGTAAATGCATTTGTGGAGTTGTAGATTTTTATATATAATTTGTATTAGTCTTTCATAATTATCAGTGCTGATCAGTGGCTGGAAATTTACAGGTGGGCCCCCTCCCAACCATGTAAACGCAATACATCCTTTCATATAATATCTATTTTGTAATTAAATGTATTTGTTTCTGATCTCTGTAAGTTTGTACACAATGGAAACAGTCATTTTTGGGTCATGTCTGTGTTCCAAGTTAAGGTAGTGTGCTGATACGTGTTGTTTCAACTTGGGATACAAAGTTAGACCCCAGTACCAAACTTACTAATAGGTACCTTGCAGCAGAGGTTGACCGCCCATCAATTATTTTAAGAGACAAAGGACCATAGGCAGAGGAGCAGGTACTGGTAAATAATTATCCATGGAGTGAGCTGCAGTCTAACTTCTCAAGAAGGTTGATGGATACAACTTTTGTCATCTAGTCTTTTGTCTGAGATCCCTAGGAGTAATGGCAATGCATAGCACATTTTCAAACTGTGGTTCTAGCTGAAACAGGTAAATGTATCTTTAATTTCCAGTGAGGTCCCACTGAAAAATGTATCATGTTACTGGTACATTTAAAGGCAGCAGTTACTGTTCATGTGTGGATTTCTTTCTATGTACTGTTCCTGTGTTGTACCCAAACAGGAATGAAAATTGGCTTATTTTAGTCCATTTACCTGGCGAAAGAAAGAAAGAAAGAAAGAAAGAAAGAAAGAAAGAAAGGAAGGAAGAAAGAAAGAAAGAAAGAAAATAAGCAGGGTTGTTCATAGGAATATATTCATTCCCACACGCAGTCCCAGACAAAAGGCAGTATTTTGCAGGCACAGCTATACAGTATTTATATGAGCAAGCGAGACAGACTGAGACTAAAATTCAAATCAACAAACTGACAGCATGTGCATACTGTGCACCATTTCAGCTCACAATGGATATCACAGGATCTATACCTAACAACACTTTACATGTCTCTTTCTGACATATTTTGTTCATGAACCAGGAATATTTATTTTATTTATATATTAAATTTTGATAACCGGGTAAGCCTGCTGGGCCCCGAAGGTCCCTTTTTCAGGGGCAACCCGGGGAATTACATGGAATAATACATGGGGTAGCATACAGCACAGGTACTTTACACTAGACAGCCAGGAACATAATACATAGTAGTTTTTCAGCAGTTACATTTAAGAGGTAAGACATAGTAGCTTTTTTGCATCAAATGGTGTGGGCTAGAGTCCTAATAATACAGCAAGTTATAGCATGATTTCATTAATTTCATACAAGGGTGGCAATTTTCTGAATTGTACTTTATAAGGAAGACCATATTTGAAAGATTATGATAATATAAATAAATAATGAGGGAGAAGGTGGCCTCTTAACAAAAGTCTCTAGATTGACTTCCCAAAACTGGTTTGTCTTTTAGGATGCAATTCCAGTGATTGCACAAGCACCTGATCTTTAATCTAACAGTATCATAGCATAATAGGCAGATATTGGGGGGAAGGTTCAGAGGAAACATTAAATCGTTCTGTTTCACAGACAGGGTGGTGGATAACTGAAACAGACTCCCAGAGGAGGTGATGGGGCAAGAACTATGGGGGGACTTCAAGAGAGCATGGGATAGATACAACAATCTTTTAGATATGGAGACATGGTAGAAAATAGCAAAAGTCCTAGCAGCTGGCTAGGTATACTGGGCAGACTGAGTGGGCCTGTAGGTCCTTTTCTGCTGTCACTTTCTATGTTTCTATACAGTACCAGTGAGTACACTGAATAATAAAATATGCTGACTATTCATGCCATTCTTTTCTGACCCTTGAACACCTTAATGGGCTTATAAAATGGATTCCTATATTAGGAAAGTAAGACCAGGCAATCTGTAGAAGTATGTAAGAAATGATGATGTTGTAGGTGTATGTGGGAACTAGTTTGAATAATCGGGTTCCTCATTCCAAGTAAAGGTCATCAATCAACAGTTTATTGTTCAGCTTATATACACATAGCAAATAACTGCAGAAAAGAGAAAGGATTGTAGCCATACCACATACCATACAACTCTCCTTTTGCCATTTGAAAGGTTTCCCAGAGTTCTATTTTCGAACTGTCACACTATTTGAATATGAGGGCATATTAACACCTATCATATATGTTATATTATCACCGACAACTGATCCACTTACTGTAAATGTAAATTATATTACAGTATGAGTATGCATTTTACCAAAGTCTAGTGATGGCTTTGACTCTTTGAATCAGACCATAGATTGGTAGTGTTGTTCAATGAAACACTCCCTCCCTCCTCCTTTAACCTACAGCTTTTCAAATGTTACAGTCTAACCACAAATTTCAGGATTTATGGTCTCTCAAATTGATGATCACTGATCAGATAAGAATGGATTACAGCTGACATATGAGTTATGTGATACTTAAATTGGTTAACCAGCCGGTGTGCACATCTGATGCTTACTTTAAAGTTTCATCCTATGCTGACACTTGCAGTTAAATTATGTCCAGAATCTCCACTGCAAAAAAAAAAAACATATTCAGATTCCGTTTCCTATTGATGAGAGAAATAATAGTACCATAGTACTGACTGTGGTGACAGGAGAGACTGACTGTCCATCTTATCTCTCCCTTCTTCCACATGACAGTGACTAGACACCAGTTTGAGTACTGACACACATCCAAGCTTAACTTTTAGAAAATTACTCCTCAATAAAATAAAATGCATGAAGTGAATATGTTCCTTCTGTACAGTGGGAAAACATGTGATGTACTATAACTGAGAGCAGAATCCAGGATCTTTGAGTATCCTGGAGGCCCACCAGGTGAGCCCTGTGGGCTTGATACTTGGCATAGTCTAATGTCATAGAAAAGTATGCCTTTCCAGCTCCAATATGAGTCCCTACCTGCAGGATTTGTTCTCTGAGAAGGACAGTGGCTGTGAGACACTCAGGTTAGTCAGTTGCTCAGTGGCTCAACTGGTAGAGCACCTACTGTAGCTGGTATTTCAACAGCCTGGCTTCAGTTCTCCATTAGGTCACACTAGTTTTTCTCTCTACAGTTTGTGCCTCCAATAATGAGAGTTAATGCAGGTGCCATGCAAACAACTCATTTCCTTCTTTGTAACTCTTTTTAGGTATACAAATGAGATATCTTCCTGGCAATTTTACTTCAGTATTCAAATAACAGAATTTCCACCAGTCAGACTGAAATTCTTTAGAAAATAGAAAGTAATGACACATTTTCCATGAAAATATTATAATTATATCATAGGAGTGTGACTCTCCAAATTTTGTCACTTTGGAATATCGTGTCATTGCATAATTTCCAGAATAGCACAAAATTAGGAAGTCCAAGAAAAGAATACCATAGACAGAGATGAGTGTATGTTTCCTCTATGCCTCTTTAAACATCTTTTTAGCAATTTTAAATTTGCAATTTTTGCATAACCCAGTGAAACAAAACTATCAGTAAGGAATGCTAATGAATACTCTCTATACCTTATACTAGGATAAAAATATATACATTTTTAATTTATAGATGCAGAGATAAATGAAGTATGTTCAGTAGATAAAGGAAATGAACACAGTGTAAATGTTTTACACTTTTCTTTATAGCATTCATGATTATTTAATTTAGTTTTTCAAATTTGTGATGCTGTGGTGTACATGTGGTTGACCACATTACCATTTTTCTTTTGTACAGAAACTTTTAGGCCTTACATAAAAAATAGTTACAAATAAATGGTTGAAATGTCCAAGAAATGGTATATAAAATAAAAATGTTCTGACAGATTACCGAACCCCTCAATGTGAAAATGTATTTTAACTAGGAAGAAAAATTTGTTCAGGTGCTGAAATAAATTCCTTCTGTCAGTCAACAAGTGAGGCCTTTTCTGAGACTTTTTGTCATGGCTAGCATCACAGATTTTGAGACATACTTGCTAGACAATGTGGCACAACTCTTGGCAAAAGTATTTTGCTTGATATAATCCTGTGACAGATACTACACTGGCATTATGGCTGATTCACCTTATCACAATGCTTTAGTCAACCAAGGTTTTGTGAGGGCCAGGAAGAGTCAGTTTTGGCATATGCTAGGTCCATTAGGACTTATGTCTAGCTGTCCCTTATGAATAGTCAAAATGAAAGTTAAGGGTTTCTTCTGATTTCAGGCAAAACAAAAATATAGTTTATATCAACAGAACTGAGTTACATAAAATGTCAGAACCTTCCATTCTTTATTACTAATGGCATTTTCATTGAAACTTGATCCTTTTCCTTTAGACTTCATCTGTATACATTGGCTGTGCCTGCTGCGAAGTTATAACTACCTGTTTATGACATTACAACATGTTAACACAACACAATTCTGATGTCACACGCAGAGGATTATGACTTCAGTGCAGCAAATGTATAAGGACAGATGAAGTGTAACTGGCAACGAGCCTGTTTCCATTCAGATATCTTCTGTAATAAAGAATGGAATGTCTAGCAACTACATTTTTTAATCTGATAAGGTTTCTTTCACTTTTGTCAATACCAAAAGTAATGTTTTTGCAGAAACTTGGAAACTCACTTTAATATGGTAGACATAAATTGAACGTACCTATCCATCAGTATAAAACACTTTCAAAGTAAAAAATTGCATGGATACGTACAGTACCTTCCATGGCTTCCTATTTTCAGGGTGATTCCCTCATTTTACCTGTTTTCTTGACTTTCTCCCTGCTCCTTGTGGTACCATTCAGATTCCCCAAATATCATCAGCATCAACTATGATCTGCTCCTCTTGTCTTATAATAGACATATCACTGCATTTCTACTACTGTATACTCAGACAAACAATTTAGGGTCAGTGAAACAATCTTCCTGATTTTAATTGTCACTCTCAGGAGGGCACCACAACTTGAGGGGTTTTGACCAGGAAAAGCTAGGGAATATAAGCTAGTTTTGAAATACAGGTGAAGTACATATCTTTTTTGGGAGGGTCTTTATATAATGTTTCTTACAGCATACTCTGAATGCAGAATCTTATCCTCCGAAATATAAAAAGAAAAAGAAGTAACTACTGTATAGATCTCTCCAACTGTAGAAAAATAGCTATTGCATTAACAATAATAGCAATATTCTTTAATTAGCAATACTATTTGTCATCATATATTAACATTAATTAATGTAAGCCTACAATAACTAAAGGTGCACACAATTTGCATTCAGATAAAGAGGAACATTTATTCTTTATTTTTGGGAGTCAGACTTATAGCTCACATCAAAAGCTCATATTATTCAAATGTATAGCTTGGAAGAAAAACAATTAAAAAATGGTAGCTCTAAAATTAGGGAAGTGCAGCTCAGTTGCATTTAATTATTATTATTTTTTTCTGTATAGCCAGAAAGTTCTATGTTTTGCATCCTTACACTGCTTGGAAGTTCCTATCAATAGCAAGGTTTTTTCCCCCCAGTCCTGACTTTTATTTACAGTACATCAGTGAAACCCCCACCCACACAGAGGATCATGCTACACTTTTTAAATAAAGCATGTTTCACTACTTTTTTATTTATTGCTAAATTAAGCATCTTGGAGGTTTCTACATCACAGACTTAGTTGATAGCTTTCACCAGGAAATTAGCAGAGAAAATGTTTTGCTAGAAATGGATGGGGCTGCTCATATAAAGTATAGAAGAGCAGGGGCTATGCCTATGGACAGTGTGGACACTAATATGTGCTCCGTTTTTTGTATAACATCAGGACAAATCTGCTTGTAAAAACCCTGAACTATTTCTATTAGGGATCTCCTCATAGCAAGCAGTTTGCAATTAAAATGTGTGCCCTGTGTCTTGAAGGAGTTTTACTATATCAGTATTTTAGATAAATAAATATGTGTGAATAGTTAATAAACAAATTGGTACTTATTGCAAAAGGAGTGTGCATTTGGGAAGTAACAATTGTCCAGTTCCCTTGGTTCATGCAGGATTCCTGACTCTAGTTAAGTCTGTATAGTCCAGTTGATAGGCCCTTATTAACACTCAATCACAGAATGACTCAACAATTAGTAAATATTGCAATCTCCATCACCATTACTACTCCATTTAATAAATTATAGTTATCCTGCCTGCTCTACAATAATATGGTATGGGGATGTAGTGCATTATTTCTCTGGAAAAAATGGAGTTCTTTTTTCACAAATAAGACTTTGAGTACTTATAATCCTGTTTTTATAAGATTTAGGCAAATCATTTATTATGCTACTGAATGTAAAATCTAAGACAAACCTAGAAAATAAACTAGTTTTTGGTAGCAATAAAACTAAACTACTATAATTTAAAATGCATATAGAAAGACATATAGACACACACACAGCTAGGCAGACATACTGTAGCTCTACACAGTAGGTTTATAAATAGTCACATGGATATACAAATTTTGATACTACTGTGAAAAAGCACAAGAAAATATTTTATGCAGGTTTTAACTTAAAAGGCTGCTGTGCTTGGTCTGACAATGATCAGTTTAAACCACAAGGTGGAGCTTTCCTATAGCTTTTGTAATTATTGCAGTCATGACGGTGAAACAATCTGTATGGTTAAGGAAGTCCGAAACAGTGCAACAATATACTGATACTTACAGTGTACCCATCAGGGTATCATGACCTCCACAGCTGTATTGCTCACTTGCTAGTACTCCTTTAGCAACTTTATGCAAAGAGTGTTGCCTAATGCTGCAGATAGTCAAAATAACTACTGTACAATCATGTCATTGAAGTAAGAGAAATCTGTGGTTACTTTGTTGACAGAAATCATAGAAGATGCTTTCATCTCAAACTTTAATCTGATTAGTTCAATATATAATCCTATCCAGTTTACAGGACGAGCCATATACTTAATTTCTAATAGTTTCCCCCTCAAAAATGACACATATTTGCTACACATTCTCCTTCTTTGGGTGAAATTTGATATATTCTTGGCTAAACCTTTTTTTTTTTAGTTTTACAGATTATTCAGACCTCTCATATTACATTTCTAAAATGAAAAATTGTGGCTTTGCATTGGAAGGCAAACAACTCTTGTGTCTGGTTCTTTTGTAAGTAGTCTACTGGACAGTGAGTTGCCAAGAATTATACTCTAGTCTACTGCAAAATGGAATTGGTTAAAATAGAGCAGCCATCTCTGAAAAAAAAAGAGTGACATTAACACGATAGTACAGAACACCTCGGATATTTGCACACATGCACGTTACAAATCCTGGTCAAATACTTCCTGTGTATTCCTTGTTATAAAACAGCTCTGGCTCTGGATAAGAAAACAGAGCCCCTTGCTCTGAGATTGCAGTTACTGAATTATAGATATAAGACTGAGAAAGAAATCCAGCCTTCTGATTGGTTGGGACCTATAGGTATACCCATAGCACCCAAAGGGGTCATGCACATTATGCCTTTTCCTGGTAGTAATTTTTTTTTTTTATTATTTCAAAACGTAAAAATGATGTTGAAATATCTTGCTGCATTTTATAATAGTGGTAAGGTGAATATAAGAGGGGGAGTGAGGTTACCAAATCTTAATCATACCCCAACAATAAACCATACTTTAGCCATGCAGAGGTGGGTTTATCTTATAGTAAAACAACCCCACCCCCGTAGTGTCTTACGGCATTTTATAGTAGCAGTAAGGTGACTGTCAAGAGGGTTGGGTGAGGTTACCATTTAGTAGTTTCACCCATATGATAAACCACACTCTAGACATGCAGAGGTGGGCTTAGAGTGTCTTGCGGCAACAACTACCACCACTCCTGCACCCATCATGCCTTACTGCTGAACTATAAGTCAATGGGGCCTCCTAGGGGTGTCGCTTATGATACAGTATAAGAGATTTCAGGTCTAAGGTTTAGGCAGGATGACTGCAAATGGAAACTGAGTGGTTCTGGCTGTCCAAATCTCATGAGAGGAGTCTCTTATACCATAAGAGACACCCACAAATGCCTTATTTACTTAGTATACCTCACTCTAGTTAGCGTAAGTGATTCTTTTTTGTAATTTCAAAAGCTAAATGAAGCCCCCCTTCCCCTGGTTGTGAAGTGGAATGTTATACTTCTAGCATTCCTGCACGAGAGACCACTGTATTCAGGATAAGCTGTACAGTGGTTCTGTTCACTGACTGGTTGAAATCACATCAATGATTTTACAGTATAATAGACTGCAAGCTTCTCAGTGCCTTAAAGAAAACAAGGAACTAGAAATATTTCACAATGGCCCTCTGATGGTGAAAATTATTACATTTGCCTTACATATCTCAGGATAGAAGAAGGCTACGCCTATCAAACCTGTCCTTCCTTTGATTCAGTGCTCATGCTCTTTGATCCCATGGTCCTCCAGCTATATCTATCTGATCCACCCTTCAACTCATAAATGTCCCTGTACAATGTAGAGTTGTATGAAATATTGAAAAAGTTGGCCATACTATTTGGTGTTGCTTTTTAGAGGTAATAGAAGTTTCAGTTATTAATCCCTCTTGAGAATTTCAGGGTCTTTCTGGTGAAAAAAGTTTGCATAAAAAGGAGAGTGAAAAAAAAAAACACTATTATGAAAACAATAATACTGTAATCCAATACAGGAAATTATAGCATTTTTTTCATATTTAGGTTCCTGTTTATGCAACCCATTTCCAACAGAGGGAGCCTTTTGGAGAGTTCAGATAAAAAGCAAACTGATACATGCTCCTAAGCAATACATGCTTCTTATTCAGTGTTCAGTGTTTCAGCCAGAAGATGATTTTTGTATAGTCTCTATCTTCCTTCCTGGCTGGCTGTGCACCCCTTCCAGACCAACCACTCCCCCAGCTCCAGCACTCAGCTTCTTAGGGACTTACCACTGCCTCCCATATCTACCCCCAATAGCTTACCACCCCATGGTGGGGTGTCAGGGCCCCAGTTGCTGCATTACAGGGTCTGGTTCTCGGAGGGCCACCACATCATCAGTGCAAGGCCTGCAAGGGGTTGGTCTTTCATGCGGCCACAAGCTGGCCCTTTTTCCTCTGTTTCTTCCCTGTCTGCCAAGATGCTGACCTGGGAATGTGATGCTAGCTTGTCACACACGAGCAGGTGGAGCATGTCATCCGTCAGCACCTCCCTGTGGTCACCCAGAAAGCAGTAACACTTTGGAGCTGGCTATACTTCCTCCATAAAAGAGAAAAGAGAGCACCCTTCTCCCTCTGGCCTGTCCCTGGCAACTCAGGCATGCTTCCAAACCCAGGTCACAAGCTGTGTCAATATGCCAGCTTCCAAAAGAGACTCTTCATGATTCCCTGATCTACATATATATATATATATATATGTATATATACTGCTAATTTCTTAGCATGAGTGCCAGAACATGGACAAAATTGTGTGTTTGGGGGGGCTGTAGTAATTACAAAACAGACCATAATTGCTTCCTTTCTGACCTTGTATACATTAAAGTTGCACTTTTAATGTTCTTGGGCAAAGTGTGGGGGAGGGGCTGTTGCCACCCCCACTCATAGGTTCTGGCCCCATGTTTCTTAGTAATTTTCAGAATTGAGGTAAGAGCAAAGGTGGAGTTAAACCAATAGTAAATGCAACTGTTTGATACAGAAATTATGGCCAAATGTTAATGATCTCCTTCAGCCATCAACATTTGGAATTCACTTGCCGCTTTTGGAACTTGCAGAAACTGTCCTTGCCAAGTTCTATAGCCCAAAGACACTGCTTTTATATCGAAAGTCCATGTTTTATAGCAAATAAACTTTCTATATTATTCCACAAATAATTTTAGCCAATGGGCTCAAAGTTATAATAAAATACTCTATATTAGATTTGTGCCATAGAACCAAGTAATCAATTAAGAGATGTAATTGTGGGCAGTGTTAGGCATACCTGCTTGACCAGGGGCTTAGGGAGGGCCGAAGCTGCAGGCAGAGGGCTTTACAGCCCCAGAAAATGTGAATATCCCCAACACCAACCACCCTGGAATGTCTTACTGTGCTGTACTTAGAAAATGGATTTTGCCATAAAAAGGAGACAAGAATATTTTAAAACATTTTAAAAATTGGTTTTGTTTGTGAAATAGTTATTTTGCTGGTATATTAGTTGAGTCATGTGAGTTGTAGTTTTGTAACATGCTATTTGTGGGTGCTGGAGAAGCACAGACAGTTTGACAGTATATTATCACTGTGAGTGGCACTTTTGTTTGTTTGTTTTCTGTTTATTTTGTTTTGTTTAGTGTGATTGAGATTTTTTTTTTTTTAGTATTTTTTGAAGTGGTTGCTTGTGTAGATGAGGTAACCATGTGTGCCATGCTCTCTGTGTTCCCGCTGAGACCGCTACATCAGCTGGTGGTCTTGTGGCACCTTTTAGAATGTGAGAGAGCAAGTAGAGATGCAGTGTGAGTGATGGTATTTGGAGTGGACATTCAGAAAATGTAAGAGGAATTACAAACTACAGGTGAGCATAAATCATTAATAAAAAGGAAACTGACAAAAATTGAAAGAAAAAAGTGTTAAGAGATTGTAACATGTGAGTGCCATAAGTTGTGAGTGAGTGGGAGGGCCAACGAGCGGTCAAAACCTGAGCAGCAGGAATCATAAGTTATAACAAACATTTGTCAGTGCCGAATGTTTGCTTGCTGGTATTAGCATTGGAAATGCAGAAGTCAGACAGATGCAGAATGGGAATGGCAGTGAAGTATTGAACTTCACGCCAACCCCACCTCCACCCTGCAGAGACAGACAGGCATTGGGGTATACATTTGGGTCGTCACCCATGACGTTCATGCCATGTCACCTCACCCTATCCTGCAGACACCAACACGTGTTGAGGTGTGTCTTGGGGTGTTCAGCTTTATAGTCACCCCATTCCATAAGGACATATGCTGAAATGGGTGCAGTATAGGAGAATGGAGTGAGCTCTGGGGCCAAAGAGTCCAAGGCACACCTGTCACTGGCTCGAAGACAGAGGTGGGATGGCATGAGCATTACAGTCGGCAATCCAAAGGCACACCCCTGATGCCTGTCAGTCTGTACAGGGTGAGATATTATGGTTAGAAACCCTAATGCCCCTAGTGTTTGCACTACAAATTCCCAATATGGCCTTTTTGTGACCCTACCTTATGAAAGCATTTGGGACCTCTTCTCATGAAGAGTGGCAGTGTGATTTTGTTAATGAGTCCCGAACTTTGAGTTCCCACAGCGACTGTGCCATTCTGCGCCAGATGTATGTAAACACAGATCTCGCAGGATGTGGATAGCAATGTTGAAAATCTGTAGTGGAAATCTTAAAAATGCTTGCAGTTCCAAGTATACATGGAAACTGCGCAATGCATGTGCGTAACACAGCCATTTAGTGGAATTATTTCACCAAATTTTCAACACAGGCATTTTGTGACCTCTGCTCATGAACACTGTCACTATGATTTTCTTAATCTGTCCTGAACATTGATTTCCCACAGCGACCGTGCAATTCTGCACCAGATGTGTAAACACATATTTCGGGCAGGATAGGAAAAATGACAGCTATACTGCTCATAAGGAGGTGTGAAAAAATGGCAATGTTGAAAATCTGGAGTGAAAAGTTTACAAATGCGTGAAATTATGAGGGTGCATGGAAATTGTGCAATGTATGCTTGTAACGCAGTTATTTTATGGATATTTGTCACAAAATTTTCAACATGGGCATTTTAGCACCTCTGCTCATGAACAGTGTCACTGTGATTTTTTTAATCTGTCCCAAACACCGACTTCCCACAGCGACTGCGCTATTGTGTGCTGGAAGTGCGAAAACACAGTTCAGCCAGGATGTGAAAAAATGACAGCTGTACTATTCATAAGGAGGTCTGAAAAAATGCAAATGTTGAACATCTGGAGTGAAAATACTGCAAATTTGCGAAGTTACGAGGGTGCATAGAAACTGTACAATGCAGGCTTGTAACACAGTCATTTTATAAATGTTTGTCACCAAATTTTCAACATAGGCATTTTAGGACCTCTGCTCATGAACAGAGTCTCTGTGATTTTCCTAATCTGTCCCCAACACTGATTTCCCACTGCGACCGTGCTATTCTGCGCCGGAAGTGCGAAAACACATTTTGGCCAGGATGTGAAAAATGACATCTGTACTGTTCATAAGGAGGTACGAAAAAATGGCAATGTTAAAAATTTGGAGTGGAAATATTACAAATTTACGAATATTACAAGGGTGTGTGGAAACTGCACAATGCACGCTCGAAAAACAGTCATTTTTTTGAAATTTTTCACCAAATTTGCAATATAGGCTTTTTGAGAGCCCATCTCATGAACAGTGGCACTGTCATTTCATTAATCAGTCCCAAAAGGTGATTCCATGCAGTGACTGCGAAATCACCTTCTGGGACTGAATAACGCCATGACAGTGACTGAATTCATGAGGAGGTGTCCCAATAACCCCATGTTGAAAATCTGGTGCCAAAATTCCCCAAAATGCCTGAGATATGCACCAAAGTTGAAAAAAATCCTATTTATGCCATTATACAGCTTACCGACATTTCTTCAGTTCACAGTCGGCTTTGAAGAGAGCAGACGTGTTCCTGGTCCACCAAAGATCATCGCGCCGGGCTCCGGAGGTAAGTATGGGTGAGGGGGTGTGTGTGGGGAGGTAGGGTGCACAGTGGGTGGGTGGATGCAGGTTGGGGTAGGGGACTCATCTGGCGCGGGACCGTTTTCTTTCTTTCAGGGACAGAAGAAAAAAAAGAAGTCACTGGAAGTTTTTTTTTTTTTAGCAGACTTCTTTTCGGCACACTGGGGTGGGCTCCCAGTGTGCCACCTGCCTTTTTAGGTAGGGGGGGACTTAAGCCAATGGGGATTGTGCCCCCTGTCAGCAAAGAATGACTGTTTGGTGGGGCATGATGCCAAGGGGGATTGGACACCCCCTCGGCACACAACAAATGGGGTGTGGGCATTATGCCGTCGGGGAGTGGGCTCCCCCATCGGTAAATTAACTGGGCCGGGGCATGATGACAGGGGGATTGGGCACCCCAGTCAGTTGGCTTTCCCTCCACCACCATGTTTAAGGACATGTTACACCAGGCAAGGGACTGCCCTGCAATGACGGGTCACTCCCTCATTGCAGCGGGATGGCTGATGCTGCAATGATGAGGCGGACCCTCATTGCGGCAGCCAAATCGTTTCAACTTGGTGGCAGTTATGCAGAACCAGTGTCATCAGTACACTGGGCCTGCATTAAGTGAATAGTACCAAGCCCACAAATACAGGGCCTGCATTGGCTGCCACAGTGCCGCACCTCCACAACCCGCTTCTCTCCTAAGCTGCCGCATAATGTTTCTTGCGTATGCGCAAGCAAGCATAAAAAACCGACTGATGAAGATAAAGAAATGAATGGATTAAGAATAGAAACATAGAAACATAGAATTTGATGGCAGATAAGGACCGCTTGGCCCACCCAGTCTGCCCATTTCCCTACCTACTGGATAAGCTGCAGATCCTAGTTAACCAGCAGCCTACTTCTTCCTACCCCCACCCCCTAGAATGGCCTTATGACTGTCCCATGCATGCTTGAATTCCACCACTGATTTTGACTCCACAATCTCCTCTGGAAGGCTGTTCCATGCATCCACAACCCTCTCTGTGAAAAAATACTTCCTTAAATTACCTCTGAGCCGCCTCTATCTTCAAATTGTGCCCTCTTGTTCTTGCACACCTCTTTTTTTGAAAGATGCTACCCTCTTGGACTTTGTTGATTCCTTGAGGTACTTGAGCGTTTTCTATCATGTCCCCCTCTCCCTCCTTTCCTTGAGCTATACATATTAAGCTCCTTTCGTCTCTCTTCATGTGTCTTCCTGGTGCAGACCCTGCACCGCTTTAGTTGCCCTCCCTCTGACAGCTTCCATCCTGTCTATGTCTTTATGGAGATTGGGTCTCCAGAACTGCACACAGTACTCCAGATGGGGTCTCACCAGCTGTCCGTACAGAGGGATAATAACTTCCTGTTTTCTACTGGTGATGCCTCTCCCTATGCATCCCAGTATCCCCCAGCCCTCCTTGCTGCCCTCTCACATTGCTTGCCCACCTTTAGGTCATCTGATATGACTACCCCCAGGTCCCTTTCCATTTTTGTTGTTGTTAGTATCTCACCCCCCATTGTGTACTCTTCTGCTGGGTTTTTGTTTCCCAGGTGCATTACCTTGCACTTCTTAGCATTGAATCTAAGCTGCCATACATTTGACCATTCCTCTAACCTTGCCAAGTCCCTTCTCATCCTTTCCACCCCACCCTGTGCAGCAACTCTGTCGCAGATCTTTGTGTCATCTGCAAAGAGACATACTTTTCCTTCCAGTCCCTCTGCAATGTCGCTTATAAAGAGATTGAAGAGGACCGGTCCTAATGCTGAACCCTGCGCTACCCCACTAGTAACCCTCCTTTCTTCTGAGTGGACTCCATTTACTATTATTCTCTGTGTCCTATTCTCCAGCCAATTCTTTACCCAGGCTGTCATCTTGGGACCTACTCCCAGGCTGGCTAACTTGTATATTAATCTTTTGTGCGGGACTGTGTCAAATGCCTTGCTAAAGTCTAGGTAGGCCATGTCCACAGCCCTCCCTGATCTACTACTTTGGTCACCCAGTCAAAGAAATCTATCAGATTCGTCTGGCATGACCTTCCCACTGTGAATCCATGCTGCCTTGGGTCCTGTGCCCCTCTGGCCTCTAGATAACGACAATTCTTTCCTTCAGAAGTGATTCCATCATTTTCCCTATCACTGAGGTTAAACTAACAGGTCTGTAGTTTCCTGCTTCTGCCTTGCTCCCACTTTTGTGAAGGGAATCACATCTGCCCTCCTCCAGTCCTCGGGTACCACCCCATCCTCCCATGATTTGTTAAAAGGTAGTCAGTGGTGTCACTAGTTCTACCCTTAGTTCTTTTAGAATTCTGGGATGAATCCCATCAGGCCCCATTGCTTTGTCCACCTTCAGTTTTAAGAGTTCTTTCAGAACCCTTTCTTCTGTAAATGGGCTGGTATCAACTTCTGTATCCAGAGTGTTTCTACTGTTTGTTTTATGTACCTCCCCCTCTTCATTTGTAAATACTGAGCAAAAATATTTGTTTAGTATCTCTGCCTTTTCACAGTCTCCCTCTGCCCACCCTCCTCCCCTTTATTAAGCCTCACTATCCCTCCCTTGGTCTTCCTTCGCTCCCTGATGTACCTATAAAAGGTTTTATCCCCCTTCTTAACTTAAGAATACTGCACAGTTGATGTTTAATTTATACTGGTTTGGGTGGGGGTAACGCAACAGACAGATTTGATTAAAAGTTGGCCAAGTGAGAAAAACATTTAAACTAAATGTCAGTCAGCTTTTGCTGAGGTAAAAACAAAGCCACTACATGACTTAGTTATTCTTCACACCCTTTATTAAATATTCATTCTTATCCCAACATTTCACCAATTTGTACCTTTCTCAAGGGACTATTCTAAAACAAAATAGAACACATATGTGACAAGAATGACTATATTGTGTTTACAGTTCATCATAAACATAAACTACATGATTAGACTGATTTCACCTTTAAATATCTTCCTTATAATACTGTATATCCTGTCTTCCTTAAGGCCTTATTTCTCTGACTTCCTAGTTAATAAAAAAATACACACCTTTTACTAACCATCCTTCAGCATTATAAATTATATTTGTACAGTAGCTAAAGTGCTCCCGCCACCAAACATTACAAACACCATGATTACCACAAGCACCTGAGTGCCAGTCTTAATTGTTATACAAACATACAAACATACGAATATACCAGAAGAAACAGGCCTCACGGTCTATCTAGTCTGCTCGAGTGTGCAGCTGCACCACCCACCCCTTCCCCTTTCATAAATACCCTCCTCACCCTGTCCCGACCACTCTTAAAACCATCTACCGGGCTACAGGCTACTACCTTCTCAGGCAGAGTATTCCACTTATCCACCACCCTCTCTGTGAAAAAATGTCTCCTGACTTACTTCCTGAATCTTCCCCCCTCCAGTCTCAGCAGGTGACCCCTTGTGACCCTCCCCCTTCTAATCTGAAAAATCCCTTCTGTACTAGTCTTGTTCTTCCCCTTTAAGTATTTGAAGGTTTCCATCATGTCCCCCCCATCCCTCCTCTCCTCCATGGAACACATATTCAGCTCTCACAGCCTCTGCTCATAGGAGTATCCCTCTAATCCTTGGATCATCTTTGTCACCCTCCGCTGTACACCCTCCAACAATCTGATATCCTTCTTCAGAAATGGTCGCCAGTACTGCACACAGTACTCCAGGTGCGGTTTGATCAGTGGCCTGTATAGGGGCAGGATCACCTCCCTATTTCTGAAGGAGATTCCCCCAGCATCCTGTTGGCATTTGTTGCCACCTTCCTGCACTGCGCTGAGTTGTTCATACTCCCCATTATAAGCACCCCTAGATCCTCCTCCTCCTCTGTGCTTTCAAGCTGCACCCCCCCCAGCTGGCAGCTCCTCCCCTGGTTTCTAGCCCCAAAGTGCAATACCTTGCACTTTTTTGCACTAAACCCTAACTGCCATGCATCCAACCACTCCTGTAGTTTGGTCAGATCCTCTTGCAGCCCCCTCCACCCTTTACTGTCATCCACCACCACTCCCATCTTTGAGTCATCCATGAAGAGACTATTCTAGCTCCGGACCCCATAGGAGATATCAACTATATAAATCCTGAACAGCACTTGTCCCAGTACAGATCCCTGCAGCACCCCGCTAGTCTCATCCCTTGGTGATGAGAGCACCCCACCACCACCACCATCACCCTTTGCTGCCTTTCCCTCAGCCAATTGGTGATCCAATTAACCATCTTTGTTCCTACCCCAATATATTCCAGCTTCCCTCCCAGTTTCCCATGTGGCACAGAATCAAAGGCCTTGCTGAAATCCAAATACAGGACATCCACCACATGGCCTTTGTCCAGTTCCCTTGTTACCCCATCGTAGTACTCAATCTGGTTTGTCTGGCAGGATCTACCTGAGACAAACCCATGCTGCTGACCATCCTGGAGACCATTGTTCTCCAAGAAGACCACCAACCTCTAATTTAGGATCGTCTCCATGAGTTTTCCCACAATTGAGGTGAGGCTTACTGGTCTATAGTTGCCTGGTTCATCCTTAGGACCACTTTTGTGAAAGGGCATCACATGGGCCTATATCAGTCACCCCCCTCCCCCTTCAGCCCACTCCTCTTCTCCAAGGAGGTGTCTACCCCATTTCTCTTTCATGAACACACAGCAGAAGTACTCATTAAGAGTCTCTGCCTGGTCTATCCCTTTCTCCACCCAGTCCCCGTCCTTCCTAATCCTCACAATTTGATCTTTGGTTTTCAGCTGATGTATCTGAAGAAGTCCTTTTCTCCATTCTTAATGCCCTGCACCAATCTCAGTTCCCTGGAAGACTTGGCCACTCTAACCAGCCTGGTAACCTCCCTGGACTTCTTCATATACATCTCCCTGCTATCCCCACCCCCCAATTTCTTGAGTCTCCAAAATGCCTTCCTTTTGGCCCTCACCGCTTCCATGACCTACTGTGTCAGCCAGCTGGGTTTTTTCACCCTTCCCTTCTTGCTCCTTGTTCTTGCACAAATCTCAGTAGCCTCCACCAGCACATTCTTAATAATCTCCCGTTTTTGGCTGGCATCCATGTGTGGTTGAATTCCAGTCAGATGTCTGCCCAAGATTTCCCCCATCCTAATAAAGTCTACCCCCTTAAAGTCAAACACCCTGGTCCCTGTACCTCCTGTTTCCCTGCCCATGTTGAGTGTGAATCATTCTGTGTGGTGGTCACTCCCAACCAGAGGGTCCTCCACCTCCAGATCCCTTACAGCCTCCCCATTCCATAGAAGCAGATCCAAAGTCCTGTTCAATCTAGTTGGCTCACTGACTAGCTGCCCCAGGAAGCTGCCCCGAAATGCCTCCAATATGACCCGCTCCTTCACACTCTAGGTGGCTGGGGTGCTTCACTCCACCCCCGGTAGGTTGAAGTCCGCCACCACCACAAGTGTTCCCTTTCCTACAGACCCTTCTGATTTGATCAGCTAACTCCCTATCCAGATCATCCCTCTGGGCTGGCAGTCTGTACATCACCCCCAGTTTCACCGTCCTACCTCTTGCATCCTGAAGCAGCATCCATAGGAGCTCTGTTCCACCATCCTCCCCCTCCTCCCTTATGCACCTTATCCACTCTCATACATACTGTATATTGCCACCTCCCCCCCTTTCCCCTTAGCTCTATCCTTCCTGAAAAACCTATACCCAGGGATCATCAAATCCCAATCCTGGTACTGGGTGGCCCACGTTTCCGTGATGGCCACGATGGCCTCCCTCCTTACTGCCATGGGCCTGTAACGCTACTGATTTGTTACCAAGGCTTCTCGCATTCAGTGAGACCACCCTCCAACGTGACCTTGCCCGTCCCCTCCCTCATATGTCCCCCTCCTATCCCCCCCCGTACCACTACTCCTAGGTCCTCCCTACTAGCCTAGGGGGTAAGTTCATTTGGCTCCCCTCTCTGAGATCCCTGCCTACCATCTGTCCACTCACCTTCCCCCACCTAGTTTAAATCCACATTCGTAGCTATGTATTCCCCTACCCTTTGCTTTAATACCCCCTTGCCCTACCTACTCAAATGTAGCCTGTCCCCTGCATACAGTTCAATGTTGTCCCAGGTGCTGTCCCAGCCCCCCACCAGCCCATATTCCCTGGATCATCTCCACTCCCTTAGCCAGGTGTTGAACTCCTCAATCCTTACTTTCCTCACTGTACTATTGCACGGCACTGGGAGCACCCCAGAGAAAGCCACCAATTTCCCCATCTCATCACACAGCCTTCCTAGTTCCTCGAACCTCTCCTTCACTATTTCCACCATCTCCCCAGCCAGGTCATTTGTACCCATGTGTACCACAACATGCAGTTTCCTCCTACCCCTCCTTGCACACTTAAGAATTGACTGCCCTTCCCTGCCTACAGTTAAGCCAGGTATGGGCTCCACCCAGATACGACTGTGCCATTTCCCCTTGCTGCCCCATCTTACCCCTTTGAGTATGGAATCCCCCAGCACTAATACCCCTCTCTCTCCACTCACCATCTCCTTCCCTCCCGGTTTACCTTGGTGTCCTCTTTTGAAGTCCACCCCTGCTGTTTCCTTGACCTTCCATCTGATGGATCTAGATCCCCCCCTGCCCCAGTCTTTTCCCCACTTCCCCTCTTTGTTCTCTCACTCTCCTCCCCATCCTCCCCCTCCACCTTGGTCTTCTCCTCCCCCTCTGCTAAGCCCCTCCCTTCTTCTCACTCACCTTCTCCTCTGCCATTTACCCTGCTCCTTTGCCCATCCCTCCAGTTGTACCCCTCCCATACCCTTACCACAGTCCTTGGCCTGACTCCTGTCCCATGTGCAAACCCCCTGTTTCCCCTACCAACCCCTTCCTGGAGATCCCACACCCCCCAGTGTTGCCAGCACTGCAAACCTATTACCTGTTCCCTCCACCGTGCTTGTGTGTGGGCGCCTTCACCTGCCTTTCCCCCTTCCCATGCTAGTCCACCTATTTGTAGTGCACTCACCTTCCCTGTCCCACCCACCCAACCATTGTTCTATCCACATGGCACCCTCCTGATGTTCTCTACACTCAGCTGCCTTCCTCCTCCCCCAACCTCCCCAACTCTCTCCCAAACCACTGCACTTCTTCCTCAAGACTCCTCAGCCTGTGACAGATCAGACATCCTCCTAGCTTCCATAATACATTCATCCAGACTGCCGCCCCACAACCATTGCAACCCACTATTCTCCCCATTGACCACTCCAGCACCCTGCTGCCCCCTGTACACCTCCCCCCATGCCATCCCCATCCTCCCCCACTAGCACCCCTCCATCACCCTGCTGCCTCTTTCACCCCTCCCCTCTAAGCCATCCCCATCCTCCCCCTCTAGTACCCCTCCATCACCTTGCTGCCTCCTTCACCCTCCCTAAGCCATCCCCATCCTTCCCCTCTAGTTCCCCTCCATCCCCTATTTTTCTGGCATATGCCAGTTACTCAAATATAATCCCCCTCCTAGCAATTGTTGGTACCTTTATTATTTCAGGTCAATGGCTCTCACATATGCATAAGCTAAAATGTAAAAAATATTACATAAGTTGAACTGCAGAATACCAAGGCATGAGCTGATCACTATACTTGCTATCTGCCAAAATAATCTCATATGGATTGTTTTTATTATGAATACATCTGTTAAGATTCTGTATATGCACCAGGCTTAAGAGAGATTCATTACTATGTAGGATTTGCAAAAACATTTATAGCATTTGCAAAAATAACTATTCTTATGATTTCATTCAATTATATGGCATTTCATTAACTTTGTGGCTTTGCTTTAATAACAGTCAGCCAAACTTACCAAAAATCTTTTGTACTTAAAATCAGAAACCTTCATTATAAGAGAGCAACAGCTCTACATGCTCAAAGTAATATTGTTTGCTCAGCATTAAAAATTTTTTTAGACTAGTTCCTTGCGAAAGCCACAAATTAGTGAAATGTTGGGATGAGAATAAATATTAAATAAAGGATGTGAAGAATAATTCAGTTGTGTAGTGATTTTGTTCTAGCTTCACCAGACAAGCCATTTGATGTTTGTAGTATCTCCACAACTGGCTAGCTCCACATACAGAATACAGAATTTATCATACAGTGATTTCTAACATACACCCCTCTTTTTCATGGCATAGGTTTTTAAACTTTAAAATTGGAAAGTGGCTCCCTGAGGTGATTTACATAGGCCTGACACCTGTTGACAATGCACCTCTTTTGGTAGAGCATCACATCTGCGGCAGTCACAAATGTTTCCCTGGCTGTGGTGGATGTCCAAGCCCAGTGGTGAAAAGCAACAGATAATGTTGACAGCCCAAGAGCTCTCCGCCTGTGGACTCCATGGCCATTTACAAGTCACACATCACCATTGGGAAGCTGCAGAATGCACATCACAGGAGCTGCAATGAGTACCTGCAGCTGTCACTGAACATACATTGCATCAGCACTATGTGGGGGAAACATGGCAACATGGATTGTCGATGCTTTGGAAAGGGTCATGGTGTGCATTGCCCATCCACAGTTGGCTATGGCAGGAGCCAAACCAGGCACAGGCACTGAGTATGTGGTGCAGGGGCTATGGTAGGATGATACATAGTTGTACTGCATGTCCTTCATGCCATGTGAGGATGCTAGGGGAAGGCACTATGGATGAACCACCATCCACCTCACCTGTCACCCATATCAGTATGCATGTGCTGGTGCTGGCTGTCATCTTCCAACAGATGGACCCAGTCATGCCTCTGCATGCCATCATGCCCATATCCACCCCCAGGGAGTATCTGCACCAAGGCTGGTTTGGGGAAGAAGGACAGGTTTCATGGAGGTACAAGGACTGGCCTTCCCTGCAAGCAGATGGTAACCCTGGGTACAGAGCAAGAAGACTGGAGGACTGTGGAGAATGAAGGCAGCAGTATCTCACCAGGGCTACTGTGGCACCCATATGGGCAGGGCAGATGCATGAACCTGTAAGCCCAGGTGATGGCCCATGACATACAGGCCTCTAAGTGAAACACAGTAGGCTATGCATCACTAAAGTGACACCCACCAGAATAAGTACAGCAGGTGCAGTATGACACATGGTCAACGCACCTGACTGGTGTTGGTGTCAGATGTGGGTTCCAGTACTGGGTCTCCAGCTTCATGTATGTTCCCTCCAACCAGCTCACCACAAGTAAGCCCATCAGATCTAAAAGGCATCCTGTCACACCCTTCTGTGCACCTTGGTTGCTTGCCAATATAGTGCTGTGGGATTTATACACCATGTTCTGGGGACCACACGCTGGAAGATGGAATTCACTGCACCACCCCCTCCAGATATCACCAGTGTTGGGTTGTAACGCATTACAAGTAATGCGTTATTGTAATCTAATTACATTACTATGCAACTTGTAATGGTAATGGATTACTTGTATGAAAATGTAATTTTGGTAAGTTACAGATGACATTTTTTTGCAAGTAATGCATTACTGTAATGCAGTTTTCTATATTACTTTCAGCTCTGTATGCTGAGGGGGGTCAGGCAAAACCCCCACAAGGCAGCTCAAGTTTCACTTGGTTCCATTTGTTTGCTTTTTTACTTGGCACTGGGACTTTATGAGATGAGCAGCAGGAAATCCTTAGGGCACAGAAGAGCAGGAAGTTGGGGGCACTCTGTGGCAAATAGTGGGATGGACGACCAGCCTCGCATTGGCACGCATATCCTGAGTGAAGACACACTGTCATGGGCCTCTTCGCTCCAGCCATTTGCCATCATACTAAGCCATGAGTCTTCATCTGCCACTGCCAAAGCCTGCTCAGAAGAGAGGCACTGCCGCTGAGTCCCGTTTCGAGTCTGTGATGGTCACAGTCCAAGGGTCTCCTGCCCGGCTTGTAGATGTAGTGTGCCGATTAATAAATTAATAGAACAGGTAGGCAAGCTGAATTTAGAAACATAGAAACATAGAAACATAGAATTTGACGGCAGATAAGGACCGCAAGGCCCATCCAGTCTGCCCATTTCTTTTTCTACCTTATAAATGTGCCATCGGCCTTTGCTCTGTCAGTGACCTATCTATTCATAGTCATTTGTATTCCTCCCTTATTCCTATCCCATGCCTGTTTGAAGCCCTGCACTGTATTCATAGCCACCACTTCTTGTGGTAAGCCATTCCATGCATCTACCCCTTTCTGTGAAAAGAATTCCTCACATTCCCCTTAATCGCCTCCCCAATCTCATGCTGTGTCCTCTTGTCCTGCTATTTTCTTATATTTAAACATGTTAGACTCTTTCACCTTGTTATGCCCTTAAGGTGTTTAAATGTCTTGATCATATCACATCTCTCCTCCTTTGCTCAAGGGTATACATATTGAGCCCGTTAATCTGTCCACATATGTCTTCTGATGCAGTCCTGCACCATTTTGGTTGCCCTTCTCTGGACTGCCTCAATTTGGTTAATGTCCTTGTGAAGGTGTGGCCTCCAATACTGCACGCAGTACTCCAGATGGGGCCTAACCAATGTCTTGTACAGAGGGATTATTACCTCCCTCTTACGACTTGTGATACCCCTACTAATACACCCTAACACCCCCCTAGCCTTACCTACTGCTTTAGAGGTCTGCTTGGATGATTTTAGGTCATCAGTGATGATGATGCCCAAGTCTCTTTCTTCCTTTGTGACTGCTAGCCACTCCCTCCCAGCCTATAAGTGGCTTCAGGTTTCTCTTCCCTATGTGCATGATTTTGCACTTTTGCATTAAATCCCAGTTGCCACTCTTCTGACCATTCTGCTAGTTTATCCAGCTCTTCTCATTCTGCCCACCCCATCTGGATCATCTACTCTGTTGCAGATCTTGGTGTCATCTGCAAACAGACAAGCCTTTACCCTCTAGTCCATCTGCGAGGTCACTAATGAAGATGTTGAATAGGATTGGCCCCAGGACTGATCCCTGAGGTACCCCACTTGTGACTTGCATCTCTTCTGACTGTATACCATTTACCACCACTCTGTTTTCTGCCAGTCAACCAGTTTGCCACCCAGTTGACCAACTTCTGACCCACCCCGAGCCTACCTAGCTTATTTATCAATCTTCTATGTGGAACAGTGTCAAAGTTTTGCTGAAGTCAAGGTAGGCGACATCAACTGCTCCCCCTTGGTCCACCACTCTGGTTACCCAGTCAAAGAAATCTATGAGATTAGTTTGACAGGACCTTCCTTTGTAAACCCATGCTGTCTTGGATCCTGTGCCTATGGATTCCAGGTGTTGCACTATCCTTTCCTTAAGAGTGCCTCCATAATCTGCCCACTACTGAGGTAAGACTGACCGGTCTGTAGTTCCCGCCTCCTCCCTGCTACCACTCTTGTGGAGTGGATCACATGAGCCCTTCTCCAGTCTTCTGGGACCTCTCCTGTGCTCAGAGACTCACTAAACAATTCTGCTAATGGCTCTGCTAGTTCCTCCTTTAGCTCCTTAGGTACCCTGGGATGTGTGCCATCAGGTCCCATTGCCTTATCCACCTGAGCTTAGCAAGCTCTTGTAGGACCCTTTCTTTGTGAAGGGAGTAGTGCTCACCTCCCTCCCCTGTGTCCATGATGCTGAGCTGTGGGCCCTGCCCTACCTTCTCTTCAGTAAATACTGAGCAAAAGTATCTATTTAGGATAGATGCCTTTACAGGGTCCTCCTCCTCACATGCTCCTTTCTCCATTAAGCTTAGCAATACTCCTCTGGACTTTTCTCCTTTCACTAATGTATCTATAGAAAGTCTTGTCACCTTCTTTACTGTTCGTATAGTGTTTCCTCGGTTTGGGCTTTTGCCTGCCTTACTGCCTTACCTGCTTCCCTTAGGGCAGTCTTGGTATGCCTCCCATCTTCATCCTGCTGTGTTCCCTTATATTTTCTGAAGGCCAGCCTTTGGCTCTGACCTTTTCTGCTACTGTATTTGGAGAACCAAAGTGGTTTCCTTCTTCTTTGCACTTCCTTTTCTGTCTAACACAATGGGATGTTGCTTCAAGTATTGTATCCTTAATGCTTGCCCACTTTGCCTGTACCTCCTCACCTGTGTTTCTTTTTTGCCAGGGCTAGCTTAACTCTGTTGGCCATCTTATCAAAGTTAGCTCCTCTGAAGTCCCATATTTTTCCTTGGAATGGGATGATTTAGATGTAGTAGCCAAATTGAACCATACCATGTGATGGTCACTGGCCCCAGGTGACCTTCTACCTGGAGATCTGTGATCCCTTCTTTGTTAGTCAGTACTAGATCTAGGATAGCCCTGTCTCTTGTGGGTTGCTGTACCAGTTGTTTGAGGCCCCCCTGCAGGGAATCCACTATGAGTCTAGTTCTGGCAGATGTTCCTGCTGGTATTGACCAATCTGTATCTGGCATGTTGAAGTCTCCCATTATCAGAACCTCCCTTTAGCTGTCATGTTTTGTATATCTTCTAACAGTAATGTGTCTATGTCCTCCCTCTGGTCTGGGGCCTGTAGACAACCCCAGTTCTTATGGCTGTCCCATTTCCTGTTTCTAGGGGCGACCCACAGTTCTTCTGGCTCCTTATGTGTATTCTGAATTTCTGTAGCTTTGATATTTTCATTAACATACAGGGTCACTCCTCCCCTTTTGCACCTCGGTCTCTTCTGAACAATACATAGCCAGGTACTGAAGTCTCCCAAGTGTGGTTACTGGTAAACCACGTCCTCACTAATTGCTACTATGTCCAGTTTAGCCTCTGACATTATTGCCTGCAGGTCTGGGATCTTATTTCCCAGGCTGTGAGCATTGTGTACATGATTTTCCATTGGCCAGATTTTGTGTGTTAGTTGTTGGGTGAAGTTTGGCATTACCCCGTGCATCGTATGGGAGACAAACTTTTTTTCTTACCTGGTGATGCAAATGAACGCTAAGACTCTGAATTCCTGTTTGACCACTTAGCTGAGGGGAGGGTGTTCTTCCATTCGACGATGGGTGCTGCACCCTCTCCCCATTTGCTAGTTTAAATATTCTGCAAAGATGTCAAACTTCTGCCCAATGCACTGACTCCTCTTAGTCAGATGCAGTCCATCAAATTTAAAGAACTTTCGCTCCCAGAACTGTTGCCAGTTCCCTACAAATCTGTGTCCTTTTTCCTGGCACCAGTCCTTGAGCCACGTGTTTAGCTCCCCTATCTCCCTTCTCTGACCTTCCGTCCATCTGCTCCCTTCTCCCAGACTGGCAGGATCTCAGAGAAGGAGATGCCGACGAAATAGATGATAGTTTGTCACCCAGCCTAGTCAGGTGTTCTTTGGTCTCCACAACTGACCGGGTTGGCGAGATCATTAGTCCCTATGTGTACTAGGACATCAATGTTTTCTCCTGCTTTGTGAACAATTTTAGCAATGCAGTCAGTGTCTCTCCATGCTGATGTACCTGAGACATCTGACCATCACCCTGGCTGGAGATGGGTATCAACTGCCTGAATCATGGAGTCTCCTATGATCAGAAGTTTTTGATTTCCTTTGTGCTTGTTTAGTTTTGGTTCCTGATTTGGGTGAGTATTGTTGTGCTAGCTCCTGTGCCGCAGTGTCCTGCTCTGCAGTGTTCTTCTGCCTCTTTATTTGATTTCAGAGATAGAGGCAGATACCTGTTTGTAGTGTTTATATGGTTTTGGAGGTAATGTGTTGAGAGCAGAGAGTGATGGGGCACCTGATTTGCTCCTCCTAACCACCTGCCAACCTCCTGGACCAACTACCCTCTGCGATCGAGGTTTTTCTGTTGGATGCTGGGGAAATGGCGGGTGGTTCTTATAATGTTTTCTCTTCAATATGAAATTTGAGGCGTGCAATCTCTGCCCATGCTGCCCGAGCTGAGACCTAAGATCTCCAAAGGCCCAGCATGTAGGACAGTGTCCTAAATCCTGTAAGACTGTCCTTCTGAAAATTGTTCCACAGTACCTGCAGTTAATGAAATCCATTCCAAATAAGTTGCTGGGTTTGTAACCTAGTCAGAGTAATTAGAAGGAAAAAAATGCAAGTAATGGTTTAATTGTGCTTTGTTTAACTTGTTATAACAAGTTAAATTACTAGTGCCCTGTAAATGAGATCACCTTGTGGAGGCCCCACTGATCCGCCTCTTCCTGCTCTGCCACAGGAAATGTCACAACTGTGGTACCCTATAAAAGGAGTGTAGCGTGGGTGGTTGGGGATGGGGTGGTGGCTGGGCCTTTCCCCTGCCTAAAAAGAAGAACCATGGACGAAAGAACAAGGAGGTAAGCAGAAACAATCAGTCAACAACAAATGCAGTAACCCTGAAAGCTTATCCTAATGTTAGATAAAACTAAAACCTGTAAAGCACCACCTGTAATAATTTCAGAGAAGATATACCCTGTAAGAAACACTTTGCTCCAGAGAAAATAAAGCAGTAACAGAAGATATACCTTGCAAAAGACAATTTGAATCAGAAGATTACAGCAGTAATCTGTTAGAATACACCTGTAGGCACACCTTGTAATAATGCAGAAGAAGGTATACCAGCAACAACAATTTGAATCAGAGAAAAAATAAAGCAATGAAATGTTAGCAACAAACAGTAGCAATCCCTGTGAGTAAAAAATAAAAACACCACCACACAGTAAATCTGCTTAGCCAAACTAAGTCTTAATCCTTCTCCCTTGCTCTGGTAAGTTTCTCTACTCTGCCTTTCAAGCAGTCTTAGAAGGAAAGAGCTCAGGTGAAGCTAGGTGCCTTGGCCAGCAAACCAAGTCTTCTACTAAACTAAAAAACTGGTGACCGCCATGCCCACGGCCTAGTGACAGACAGACCACACCTGCGAATGTTTCAGCAAG